>CM042834.1:261712995-262912995 GCA_023653725.1 Bungarus multicinctus
AATAATAGAAGGTTCAGTCCTAAAGGAGGTTTGGCTGTGCTTAAAGGCGGAGCCGAAGATCTAAAGACTAGCTAGAAAGCAAGAAATCCAACCATTTCCTGCGTCCCAGCTAATCTAAATCTCCTGGGACAGCAGAACAGTTGATGGTCGGAAAAAGGAAAAATAGCAATTTAGCAGGCAAGTTTGCTGGGTAAGGAGTGAGTGGGTGGGGAAGGTTCCCCATGGGCCATGTGGGCTGTGAAGCCTTGTGTTTCTGCGCAGCCTGGATTAATTGCTTTGGGAGGGAATGCTCTGGGGGTGAGATTTCTCTGTGGCCCACCAAAATTTTCTCATGGCCCACCATACACTTATGACTGTATGACTGTAATGTTGTCGCTTGTATCCTTATGATTTATATTGACTTTTCTAGTATGATTTGATTGCTTATTGTATTCTATGACTATCATTAAGTGTTGTACCTTATGATTCTTGACTCTTGATGAATGTGTCTTTTCTTTTATGTACACTGACAGCATTTGCACCAAGACAAATTCCTTGTGTGTCCAATCACACTTGGCCAATAAAGAATTCTATCTATCTATCTATCTATCTATCTATCTATCTATCTATCTATCTATCTATCTATCTATCTATCTATCTATCTATCTATCTATCTATCTATCTATCTATCTATCTATCTATCTATCTATCTATCTATCTATCTATCTATCTATCTATCTAGATTTTATAATCTAGAGCTGAATTAGGCTACGGCAGCCCAAAATCAGAAATAGATTGGGAACATCTTTTTAGACTAACCAAATGTGCTGTCACTCACAAAACCTTCTTTTGTTTCATAACATTCATAAGTTTGGAACAGGGCAACTGGATTTCTCCTGGTTTGTAACTAGGAGCCAGAAGAGTTGGACTCATTCACAAACTTGGTATTTTGTTTGAAAATATTCCCCAAGCACTAATCCATAATGCAGTTTGTCTGATTGGAGTCGAAGCATGAACTCAGCCAAGTGTGGCATAGTCAGCTTGCCACCGTTAACCAAACCATGGCTTAATACATTGCAGTCCGAGTAGGTCAGTACAAGTGACCTTCCCTACTCCCACCTCCAGCCTGCAGCATTAATGGTATTGCTAAAATAAAACATGAGGTAAATGGGTGGATTTTTGCTCGAAGAAACCCTATATTCAGGGCCGTCCTGAAATGCAACTACAACAGCCGTCTAAAAATTGCTAGAATGACTGCAGGGGAGGAAAAATGAGGAAAGCAGAGTTTACATGGCTGCAAAATATTACCTCCTTTGTATGGCCAATGTGACCTTGCACCAAAGGTGGTATTCAGCAGGTTCTGACCAGTTCTGGAGAATCGGTAGCGGAAATTTTGAGTAGTTTGGAGAACCGGCAAATACTGACTGGCTCCGCCCCTATCTATTCTCTGCCTCCCGAGTCCCAACTGATTGGCCGGGTCTTCTTTTGTTGCCCTGCACAGGAGAACGGAGCTGGAAAGCAGGTTAGTGGGGTGGGGAGGGAATGGAGATTTTGCAGTATCCTTCCTTGTCACGCCCACCAAGCCACACTCTCAGAACCAGTAGTAATTGTTTTGAATCCCATCACTGCCTTGCGCATGCACACACACACCCATGGCAGAGTTGGCATGTGGTGATACAATGCTTCTTTTTGTCATTTGGATGGAAGTATCTAATCTTGCAGATGCCCAGAAGGTGCCCAGAAGCTGGATGGGCACGCTATTTTATATTTGAGGATAAAAAATTTATTTATTACCTGTATATGCCACCCATCTCGCTGTCGATGCACGAAATTTCAAAAGCAAATAATGTTTCACGAGACTGAATGGGGCTAATAGAAAACTATCCAGAGAATTGCACAGGTTTGGTTTGCGTGGCCTTCCATAGCTGCTTTCTGCTGAAGGAATGATTCTTTGTAGACACACACAGGTCAGCCTGTGCATATTTTGAAAATAATACTGAAAAGTGCTTTACATGACAATCACGAGCTGAAATGCTGTTCTATTATTCATTCGAGCATCCTGTCATTTTTAAGGCTTGTCCATGAAGCTAGAAGAAAAATAGCAGCTGCTTTAAAGCACTTCCTTATCAAAGTCAGTACCCCTCTGCAACTTGTTGGGGGCCCATAAGAAATCAACAGACTGCTGGAAGGAATAGCAGGGACTGTATCTGCAAATACAGATGGTACTGATGGTATTTAAAGTGCTCCATGGCTCGGGACCTGGGTACTTACGGGACCGCCTGCTGCCATCAACAACCTCCCGCCGCCCAGTACGCTCTCACAAGGGTTGCCCTCCTTGGGGTGCCGCCGCCTGATCGTTATCGGCTGGCGGCCCCAAGGGTGCGGGCTTTCTCTGTGGGAGCCCCCTCCCTGTGGAATGTCCTCCCCCCGGAGATACGGGCCATGACGGACATCCTGACCTTCCGGCGCGCAGTTAAGACCCTATTTTTCAAGCAGGCCGGCCTGGCCCAGTAAACGGTCTTGGGTTTTAAATTTAATCTGGGTTTTAATTGCTAAATTTTATACTTTTAAATTTTTAATCAATCCCTGATTTTAAATGTCTAAATTGTAGTTGGATGGGATACAGCCGGATTCGCTTATTTAATTTAGTTTTAAATTGTATTTAAATTGTATTTATTCTGTGTGTTTTTAGTAGGCTGCGCACCGCCCCGAGTCCCTTTTTGGGAGAGGGAGCGGTATAGAAATTTGAATAATAAATAAATAAATAGCCTTGAACCAAGTAGAAATGGGCAGTATGCAAAAATGTATAATAAATACTTTATTAAAAAAATAACAAGACTGAATATTTAGGTCAACTGCATCATCAGCTATATAAACTGGGTCAGGCCACAAGGATTTCTTCTGGACATCTTTCATCGTTGCTCACTTTGTGTATGTAGGATGCATAAAAATTCAAATAAGAAACTAGCATTGCTTTTTCCATGAACTAGTTAAACTTGTGTAACTCTTCCAAGGAGAATTAAACCGGTTTCATCTGCAATGACAGATTTCTGCATTACCTGGGCCACATGAGAGGAGAAAGACAGGCAAATTGGATAGACAACAAGACAAACACACAATTGAACTGGTATACATGGGATCTTATCTTCAGTGATCTGGACAAAGCCCATGAGTTAAAGAAGATAACTGTATGTGACTGATGGGCTATAGACAGTTAGCGAAGTGATGCTAATTTTCTGGCACCAATGGTTTGAATAACTCAATTTTCGGGAATGGCTGCCTTGATGGGGAAAGTTAGAGTGATAAGAAGATGTGAATTCTGGCTGGGTGGAAAATGTGAAGGAGATAAGATAACAGATAATCAGAGTTGGAAGGGACCTTATAGGTCATCTAATCCAACCCCCCACCCAAGCGGGAGACCCTACACCATTTCTGACAAATGGCAATCCAATCTCTTCTTGAAGGTCTCAAGTGATGGCGCTCCCACAACTTCCAAGGGCAAGGTATTCCATTGGTTGATTGTTCCCACTGTCAGAAAGTTTCTCCTTATTTCCAGGTTAAATCTCTCCTTGTTCAGTTTCCATCCATTATTCCTTGTTTGGCCTATAGGCGCTTTAGAAAATAGCTTGACCCCTTCCTCCCTATGGCAGCCCCTCAAATATTGGAAGATCGCTATCATGTCTCCCCTGGTCCTTCTCTTTACTAGACTAGCCAAGCCCAGTTCCTGCAACCGTTCGTTGTATGTTTTAGCCTCCAGTCCCCTAATCATCCTGGTTGCTCTTCTCTGCACTTTTTCTAGAGTCTCAACATCTTTTTTATAATGTGATGAACAAAACTGGATGCAGTACTTTAGGTATGTTCTTACTAAGGCTTTATAGAGTGGTATTAGTCCTTCCCTTGATCTTGATTGTATCCCTCTGTTAATACAACTTAGGATTGAATTAGCTTTTTTGGCTGCTGCTGCACACTGCTGGCTCATATTTATCTGGTTGTCCATTAAGACTCCAAGATCCCTTTCACAGTTACGGCTATTGAGCCTGGTTTCACCCAGTCTATATGTGTACTTTTGGTTTTTCTTGCCTAAGTGTAGGACTTTGTTTTTCTCTACATTGAATTTCATTTTGTTAGATATGGCCCAGTGTTCTAGTCTGTCAAGATCCATCTGGATCTTGAGCCTATCTTCTTGGGTGTTAGCTATTCCTGCCAGCTTAGTATCATTTGCAAATTTGGTAAGCTTTGGTAAATTTGGTAAGACGTAGTGAAGAGTTGTATAGTTGTATTTTTAATTGAGCTGCTTGGAAATTTTACTTCTCTTAAATCATTGCCACTCAGCAACATTCTGGAAAGGGTCTGGCCTGAAACAGTTCAAACATCCATCTTCAAAGGGGTCTTCTATTTTATCCTGAGCCTGAAGACTCATCCATTCCTCCTCCTCCTCCTTTTTCACTGCTTTGGGTATCTTGGGGGGATTCAAAATTCTGGTTCTTCCTCTTTTGAAGGCATCAACTCATCAAATTATTTGATGCTGTTGTAGTGTGTTTTTGATATTGTCTCTCCATCTTCTTTTGGGTCTTCTTCATGTTCTTAGCCTTCTCCTCTTTCTCTACATGTCTTGTAGGGTATGGAATCCCAAGACATTAGCTGCTAAGGAATCTATTTTCAGAACCACTTTGTGGCCCATTAAGAACTTGACTCAAAGTCCCTCAGGGCAGAGTTGCTGGAATTCCAACTCCTAAAACCGTTCTGTTTGGCTCAATTTTATTTATGGATAATCCTCAATTCACAACTGTAAAATTACTATTATAAGTTGTAAGCGCCACAATGACGCAGTGGCTAGAGTGCAGTACTGCAGGCTACTTCTGCTGATTGACGGCTGCCTGCAATTTGGCCAATCGAATCTCACCAGACTCAAGATTGACTCAGCCTTCCTATCCTTCTGAGATGGGTAAAATGTGGACCCCAAATTGTTGGGGGCAATAGGCGGACACTGTAAATTGCTTAGAGGGCTGTAAAGCACTATAAAGTGGTATATAAGTCTAAGTGCTTTTGTTATTGCTATTGTTTGTTAATAGATTTGCATTTATAGCTCTTTTGGCTTTTTGACTTTTTTGAGACTTCTCTCTTGGGTCCATTTTGTAGGTGCTTTTGGTTGGTTCCAAATCTTTGTGAATTGATGGTCCTTTCTTCTCAGAATATTCACTGAGAAGTTTTTGCAGTTTGCAAAGACACCAACTTGTATATATCTCTGCAGCAGAGAAGAACTTCCAGACTTCCACATGGCTACAATCAAAACCTCTTTTCCTCCCAAAAGAAAAGGAAAATCTCAAGTGGGGCTACGGATATAATGGAAATTCCCTGTGGATTTCTATGGGATTAGTAAGATCCACCTATTAAGTGCTGGGGAAATCAGGAGGTTAAGGCAGTTCAATTGAGTATGAAGATTTATTGCAAGTTCCTAAGTTCGCTACAAAAATCTCAGCTACTAATGGTAAAGGAAATTAACCAGGAATAAGAAGGCATTCCAGATGAGCTGGACTGAGATTTCTTTTGGTTGTGCAGGGACTTGTGACTTATGACATGTTTGACACCTTAGGCTCAGCCTGGTCTTCTATAAAGCCTTAGTCAGACCACAACTAGAGTACTGCATCCAGTTTTGGTCATCACATTATAAAAAAGATGTTGAGACTCTAGAAAAAGTGCAGAGAAGAGCAAGGGATGATTAGGAGACTGGAGACTAAGGCATATGAAGAACGGTTGCAGGAACTGGGCTTGGCTAGTTTAGTAAAGAGAAGGACCAGGAGAGACATGACAGCAGTTTTCCAATATGTAGAAGCGTGATCACTTTATAGAGAGGCGGCAGCTCCGACCACGCTTTGCTCACACAAGCACGAAGCCGAAAGCACCAGCCTGAAGATGGCGAGTGGGACCTCGTCGAAATGTCACCAAGATTTCCTCAATGTTACACGGGAAAAGACCTGAACATGCCAAGACCTGCATACCTGTACCCGTGAAAATCTATGAAAATATATATATATATATATATATATGTACACACACACAAACATTACATGGTACTGTGCAAATACTCAGAGAAAGAATGGGAGGAGGAGGAGGAGGAGGAAAGGAAGGGAGGAGGGAGGGAGGAAAGAAGGAAGGAAAGGAAGGAAAGGAGGGAGGGAGGGAAGGAGAGAGGGAGAAAGAAAGGAAGAGGGAAGAAAGGAAGGGAGGAGGGAGGGAGGAAGAAGGAAGGAGGGAGGGAGGGAGGAAGGAAGGGATATATCTACAGCCTCATATTTGCAGACAGAAAGCTCCAGGCAATATGACTGCAAAGCAAAATGAAGATCAGCCTGCAGGGCCCTGCTGCACTTATTTCATAACATCAGTTGTGGAAATTCACCGTCCAAGTTATTGTCCCCTAGGAATGCCTTGGGATTATTTGTTAGAAAAAGCCTAACAGGAAACAAGCCTCTGAGCAGGGTGAAATAAAATGCGAAAGTGGGATGCATGAAAACAGCTTCAGCAAAAGAAAAAAAAAGAAAAAATCCCAACAAGCAGGCTGGAGATCCAAATTTACTCTGCCCAGCAAAATATCATTATTAATTCATATTGATCATAGGTGTGTTGATCTTAAAGACATAGAAAGAGTTGTTTATTGAGGGATGAGTGCCTTTTAAGCTTCTGCCTTCAAATTCATCCAACCTTTTAGGACAGTGTTTTTCAAACTTGAAACCTTTAAGATGTGTGGAATTCAATTCCGAGAATTCCCCAGCCAACATTCTGCCTGGGGAATTCTGAAAGTCAAAGTCCATATATCTTAAAGTTGCCAGGTATATAAAAAAACACTGTTTTAGGATAATGGGAGAGTACCAAGAGAAGTTGAAGAGTTTTGCTTCATTCCTGCTTTAGTCTTTGCTCTTTTGGTAGCCTGCTGTGAAGATGGGAACACATTGGCCCCACAACAGGGGCGGGATTCAAATTTTTTAACAACCGGTTCTATGGGCGTGGCTTAATTGGTAGGCGTGGCTTGGTGGTCATGTGATTGGCTGGGCCTTACAGGATTAGGCCAGTAATTTCTTTTAATAACCGGTTCTCCGAACTGCTTAGAATGTTAACACCCGGTTCTGTGGGTGTGGCTTAGGTGGTGGGTGTGGCTTGGTGGTCATGTGACTGGGTGGACATGGCTTGGAGGTCAAGTTATTGGCTGGGCGTGGCCAACTCAATATCACTCACATCGAGGCACGCATCTCCTCGCCTGGCCTCTCATGACTGTGGGGATGCTGCAACAGTTGTAAGTGTGAAAAATGGTCATAAGTCACTTTTTTCAGTGCCGTTGTAACTTTGAATGGTCACTCCACACAAACAAAGTACCAAAGGAGGGAAAAAACCTCCAGAGAAGTTCCAGAGACAGGAAGTCTAGTCCTGCCAAGAATGTAATAAGGGTTAACGAAGAGACAGTTTCTGTAAGCAACACCAGAATGTTTCCTTCCTGCCTTCCTTACAGGATTAGGCCAGTAATTTCTTCTAACAACCGGTTCTCTGAACTGCTTAGAATATTAACAACCGGTTCTAGCGAATAGGTGCGAACCTGGAGAATCCCACCCCTGGCCCGAAACATTTCTTACAATATTAAAATACAGCGCCTGGCTTAAAAGTGTACACCAAAATACATTTAGTGAGAAAAGATGCAGGACAAAATATATACTTTTAGGGAAATTTGTGCCTAAGAAGCTTTCAAGTCTGCCCTATCTACATCTTCTCTCTATATATAAAAGCGAAATACCCTCACGCATCATCACAAAATCTCCAGAACCATAAAGCCTATAAATTTGAAATTTGGTACATATGTTCCTCTTGGGTTCTAGGTGCTCGCTAAGAAAGGGTTTTTCGAAATGATCTTCAGAGCATTAGTATTTTGTATATTATTAGTAACATGCTCTGGTGCTAAGGAGTTCTACTCCCCCTCCCCACCTGAAAAGAAATCTCTTCCCAATGCAAAACAGAAGCAGAGGAGAGGAGTTTCAGTTTCACAGCACCAATCAGCTTTGGTACAGAACAGTTGAGCTAAGCCACATCCAGGCTCCTTGCTGTCTCCCTCCCAGCAAATACTCTTTCAGTTTCCAAACAGCCCTCAACTCTCACACACTGACAGGATGCTAGCAGGATGAATACCGATAGATGCTGGTAGGTAGAGGTAAAATTTCTGTCCCCCTTTATTTTCCTACCCCAAAACTAAGCCTGTCCACATAGTTTCGTAGCGAAACATGGGTATCGAGCTAGTTTCCTTATAAAATACCTTGGAAAATTTCAGTGGGGAGGGGGAGGCAAACCCACTTAGGATTAGGTGTCCTTGAATTCAGACTGAAATATGGACATTGCCCACAGATTCATAGTGCATCATTATGCTTAGGAGCGGAATGACTTTTTGAATCAGCCATATCTACTTTTCCTGGTAAAATACAGGGAGAAATCCCTTAGGCCGACAAACCCACTTATGGTTAAGGTCAGGTTTCCTTTGATTTGGTGAGCAAAATGGACATTGCCGATGGATTTGTAGCCCATTGTTATGATTAGGAGGGCTCTGGCTTTTCAAACCTGCCCTATCTATGTTTCCTGATAAAACACATGGGAAAATCCCATTGGGGACAAAGCCACTCAGGGTTAGTTTTTCTTGTATTCGGACTGAAAAATGGACATCGCCAATGGATTCATAGCCACCAGTATGATTACGAGAGTGGAGACTTTTTCAACCCATTGTCTCATATTATTCCAGGTAAAATATATGGGAAATCTCACTGGTGCAAAAACAAACTTAGGGTTAGGGTTAGGTCTCCATGAATTCAGAGATTCAAATGGAGGTCACCAATGTATTCCTAGTGTTTGTGTATGATTTTTTTGGGGGGGGATAGAGACTTTTGCAACCCTCCCTCTATACCATTACTGATAAAATACATGGGAAAATCCCATTGGCACATACCCACCTAGGATGGAATTAGGTCTCCATGAACTCATAGAGCAAACTGGATGATCAGCATCGGTATGATTAGTAAGACGGAGACTTTTTTTAAAGTCATCCCTCTATATCTTTTCTATAAAACACATGGGAACATCCCATTGATGTGAAAAACCACTTAGGTTTATGGTTAGGTCTCCATAAACTTACAGAGGAAAATTGGGGCCACCAATGGATTCCTAGCATGAGTGGTGCGGTGGCCTAGAGGTGGAACTCTTGCCTCACAATCAGAAGGCTGTGAGTTCAATCCTAGATAGGGGCAGATATTTTTCTCTCTGGGCACGTTGAGAATATATCTGCTGAATATAATTCCGCATTGGTGACAGGAAGGGCATCCGGCCAGTAAACACTCACCTCTGCAAAATAGATGGGAAATCCCATTGGAGTGACGAACCCACTTAAGGATTAGGGTTCGACCTCCATGAACTCAGAGATTAAAATGGAGGCCACCAACAGATTCCTAGCACACTAGTATGATTAAGACAGTGGAGATTTTTTTTTTTGGGGGGGGGGGGTGTAATCTATGTATATTTTTCTTTATTTTCATCAACAAAAATGGACCGTGTTTTTAAGAATAGCTATTGTCGAGTGTTGGTGATCACGGGCATCTCACTCCAAATGTCATGGTGTGTCACCTTTGACATGCATGTCATAGGTTTCCATTAGCAATTTTAATTCTAAGAGAAGATCCATTATAGCAACCCTAACAAAGGACCATCCAATCTCTGTCTGAAGACTTTTATCAAAGGACATCTTACATTTCTTGTGTCAGTCTTTTCAGGGGTGGGAATCTACCAGTTTGGACCGGTTAAAGTGAACCGGTAGTTCCGGTGACCATTTGGCCCTGTCCTAGTCTGTCCTTTATTGCCATGTTTTGTCGCTCAGCTGATTCATGTGACACAGTGGATTGCCATGCCTCAGCTGTTTTACTCCCCGGGGCTGCAGTAGAAAGTAAGCATTAGGGCTGAAAACGGGCGGTTTTCAAACACTGTGAAGCGTGCGCTCACCGAACTGGTTGTTACACTGGTTGAATCCCACCTCTGAGCCTTTTCCTCTGTCTGAAAAGCACCTAAAATCAAGAAGTTCTTCCTGGTATACAGTTTGAATCACCTTCCTTGTTGTTTTAACCTGCTGGTACTCACCCTGCCCTCATCACAATCCTTCGATTATTCGAAGACTGCTCTCACATCTTCTCTGGTTGTCTCTTCAGTTGATTAACCATCCTCACTTCCTTTAAGCATCTCTCATAAAATTTGGGTTTTTTCAATGTTTGCTACTTTTTTTAAAAAAAAAATAGGGTGTCCAGAACTTGATATAGTACTCCTGGTGGGAGAGAATGGAGCAGAGTAAAATAAATAAAAGAATCATTCTTATTTCATTATTTATTTGAATCATTGCATGTTTCCAATTTAGCTCTGGCCAATTTATAATAAAAATGAAGACTGAACAAAAACAACAACCACCCATCATTAAATGACAACTCAGATGCCCCAAACAGTCAACTGAACAGAATTAGTTTTCATAATCTGTATTGTACGCTTCTGTTAAGGCATTCCAGATTAAAATTTGCAGTTTTAGGAGCTGGTTTATGATTACTTTTGGTTGATAAAGATAGCCAGATTAATTTCACATATATTAACACCAAGGAGAGGCTCCTCCCCTCACATCTTATACTGCACTTTTAATTTTTTTTAAACCGAGATGCAGAGCTCTATATTTCTCCCTGTTAAATGCCTTTCTAGTCATTCTAACCTACAGATCTGGCCTTCCTCATTTTTAAAAAAACAATCTTCCTCTTCTAATTTATCATCCAGCTCTCCATCTTCTTGTCACCTGCTGATCTGTTAAGCATCATTTCAATTATCATTTAAATCAGGAGTGTCCAACCTTTGCAACTTTAACACTTGTGCACTTCAACTCCCAGAATTCCCCAGCCAGCCATTTTGACTGGGAAATTCTGGAAGTCGAAGTCCTCAAGTCTTAAGGTTGGACACTCCTGATCTAAATCATGCCAAACAAGCCAAGACAGAACACTGTGGACTTCCATTTAATACTTCTCTCCAAGTTATTAATAAGCACACTTTGAGTGTGGCCATTCGGCCTACTGTGAGTCCAGGTAATAATAGTATCCAATAATCTAAAGCATCCATAAGATCAGACCACTGGAATCTGGTGGTTGATGGAATGCTTTCCATTTTTGTATCCCTGTTTCCTCTCTCCCCTGGTCACTTCTGCATCTAACCCAGAGGTGATATTCAGCAGGTTCTGACCAGTTCTGGAGAACTGGTAGCGCAAATTGTGACTAATTTGGAGAGCTGGCAAATACCACCTCTAACTGCCCCCACCCCGATCAATTCTCTGCCTCCCAAGTCCCAGCTAATTGGCTGGGTCTTCTTTTGTTGCCCTATACAGGAGAACGGAGCTGGAAAGCAGGTTAGTGGGGTGGGGAAGGAATGAGATTTTGCAGCATCCTTTCCATGCCATACCCACCAAGCCACACTCACCAAGGCAAGCCATGCCCACCAAGCAACACCCACAGAACTGGTAGTAAAAAAAATTTAATCCCACCACTGATTTAACTCATATTTTATTGTTTTATTGAGAAGAACATCATGAGGTATCCAATGTGTTTCTTATATGCTTAACTAAACTAATCATGGCAGGTGGAGATTGTTGTAGGAATTATAGAATTTCTAACAGGTAAAAATGGAGATCTCTCCCCTCCCCACATCTGCCTCCTCTAAAGAAAATAAAATCCAATGATTCTCAGAGAGGCTTCCAGAGGGATGTAAGCACAGTGCAATCAATATTCTTGAAAAGAGGCTGCCATAATTGTGTGAAGTTCAGCAACTCCGTCTATCTGCTGTGTGAATTTTTGACTGAGTTATGAGATCACAGGATTCCTTCACATTTAGACTGGGAGTGGGGGTATCCTTAAGTCTTTCAGTCAAGCTAGAAATGCCTAGGAATTTCTTCTGCCAAGAATCTGGAGGACAAAGTAAGTTGCAACTTTCAAGGGCAGATGGTCCAATCTGCACACAATGATGCAGAAATATAAAGTAAGATGATTTTTCAGTTGGTTGAATCAGCTATGCAAAAGCCTTTGGTGTTCCCAAAAGCCTGGGATTGATCATTAATTATTCAAGTTCCCATCTCACCTGAATCCAATCTTTGAGACTAACTGGGTTTTACTAGTTAAACTTCATGTGTTTCCAGACTAGGAGGACTTTGTTTTGGCAGAAACTCTGAACTACAGCAAATTTGGGCAACACCAGAGGTGGTATTCAGCAGGTTTTGACCAGTTCTGGAGAACCAGTAGTGGAAATTTTGAGTAGTTCAGAGAACCAGCAAATACCACCTCTGACTGGCCCCGGCGCCGTCTCTTCTCTGCCTCCTGAGTCCCACCTGATTGGCTGGGTCTTCTTTTGTTACCCTGCACAGAGAACAGAGCTGGAAAGCAGGTTAGTGGGGTGGGGAGGGAATGGAGATTTTCCAGTAACCTTCCCCTGCCATGCCCAACAAGCCATGCCCAACAAGCCAAGCCATGCCCACAGAACTGGTAGTAAAAACAAAATTGAATCCCACCACTGGGCAACACCCAATGTTCCACTTCATGTTGCTGAATTTGTTTTGCCTGGGCAACCTAGGAACAGCCCACAGATTGTGATCACCTCAGCACCTGTCAGGAAGACCGGTTTCAGGAGTGGGGTGATCATGAGGGGTCTTTGGTGCTCTCTGATCGTGCTTGTTTTCTTGCAGACGTTTCATTACCCTAACTGGATAATATCATCAGTGCTAGTAAGGAATGCAATTTGCTGTCACTTTCTATTCTAGTGGCTCGCCGGTCAGTGTTGGTGGGGGCAGATTTAGAGATTATTTGGTTGGGCCGTTTGCTGTTGGCTTCTTTGGCAGCTTCTTGATTGTTGATCTGATGTTAAGTTTGGAGTTAATCTATGCTGATCTGGTTGCTGATTACTGGTGGAGAGGTACTGGAGTCTTTTGTTCTTTTTTGGGCTGCTTGATTGTCTCTTTTGCATAGTCGGTAGATGTTGTTAATGTATGTCTATTGACGACTGATTTATCAGAGTGCTAGGAGATCATTTTAGGCAGCCTATGCTCACTGCAGCCTATGCTCGATGAAGTTTTCTAACAGCTGTGAAACCACTCGGCCAATCAGACCTGCCTTTTGCTCAAGAGCTTCCAAGACACCATGAATCAAATAATGACTTCGGAAGAAAATTAAAGGTTTTATTTCAACACGGAAGTGTCACAACTAGTGTTTTAACCAGTGGTGGGTTTCAAAAAAAATTTCTACCTGTGAATGTGGCTTGGTGGCCATGGTGTGGCTTGGTGAGCATGGCAGGGGAAGGTTACTGCAAAATCTCCATTCCCCCCCACCCACTAACCTGCTTTCCAGCTCCGTTCTCCTGTTCAGGGCAACAAAGGAAGACCCAGCCACTCAGCTGGGACTCAGGAGGCTGAGAATAGATGGGGGCGGGGACAATCAGAGGTGATATTCCAAACTACTCAAAATTTCTGCTACCGGTTCTCTGAACTACTCAAAAGTTCTGCTACTGGTTTTCCAAACTACTCAAAATTTCCACCACCAGTTCTCCAGAACTGCCACTTTTATAAGCAGCTTGCTACAAAGCCTCTTTGAAAGCACCTTGCTCAGACTACTTTTCCTTGAGATTGACTGTAAAATGGAGCTAACTCATGGAAGGATACATGGCAGGCAGCATAGTGCGAGCCCACAAATTCAGAATCATGTTGTATTCCTCCAAACAGTGGATTGAACTAGAAGACCTCCAAGGTCCCTTCCAACTGTGTTATGCGGTTATTCTGTAAATGGGGACATTATAGTACTTTGCTGCTAAATTGCTGCATTAGTTGAGGCTTAGTCGTGTTGCAGAACTGCATTAAAAATCTCATGTTATATTCCTAAGGCTCATTATGTGCACTGAGAAATTCAATGATATAAGTTTTCAGAATACATTCTCTTCAATCATGGCCTTCTGCCTAAGATCTTCAGATAATGTTTGGTTAAAGTATGAATGATGGGTTAGCTCTGGGAATACTAACCAAGATGATTGCACAGTATTATCTACTTTAAAACAGATTAGCAGGTGACATATGGGTCAGAAATTGTGTGTCTCTGTGTTTATGGCAATGGATATTCCGTTCCTGTGAAAATGTGAGAAATAAGCTGAGAATCAGATATTCTCAGGGTAGAGATGTCAGTTAGGTCAACCACCAACTGTTTGGCCTCAAGGGCATGAAAGAAAGCACAAATAGTCGAAATGAGGAAGAAGAAATGGATTTAAACAGCTTGGATACAATGGGGCCCTGCACTCTTGTGCTGATAGAGGATAGTCAGATTTTGAGCATCATCTTATAATTAGCAAGAAAGATGACCATCTAGATGAGGGGTGTCAAATTCAATGTCAGGATTGTGTTTGACCTTGAGGGCTTGAGGTGGGCATGACTGGGGCAGGTGTGGCCAGGGTGGGCGTGGGCAGCTTGATGTCACTCATGTCAGGGCCACCAGTGGGGGCCAAATGCTAAGATAGGAATCCCCTCAGATCTTCCCTCACTCTCATTATAATCTTCCTTCCTTCCTTCCTTCCTTCCTTCCTTCCTTCCTTCCTTCCTTCCTTCCTTCCTTCCTTCCTTCTTTTTTTCTTCCCTTCCTTCTCCTTTCTCCTACCTTCCCCTCTTTCCTTCTTTTTCCTTCCTTGCTCTCTTCCCATCTTCCCTTCTTTTTCTTTGTCTTTCCTCTTTCCCTTTGTCCTTTCCTGTTCCTTCTTGCATGCTCAAATTCACTTCTCCTTTTGTTTTGTTTTTAGTTGGTTTTGCTGGTCCTCTACCCGGATCCCGTTTTCAACCACGACAGCCTCTTGCAGCTGTCTGCCAGCCAAAACAGACCTCAGGGGGGCTGCGCACAGCCGGGCCCTGTTTTCGGCTGTGACCATACCCCTGAGCTCTATTTTTGCTGGCAAAGGCACTGCGGGTCGATCCTTTGCTGTTCCCAGGGCAGCCCCGGTGGACAGACCTACGCGCTCCGCAGACCAAAACCAGTTTGGGTTTGACACCCCTGATCTAGATCAATGTTTCTCAACCTTAGAGACTTTAAGTGTGGACCTCAACTTCCAGATTCACCAGCCAGTGTACCAAGCAGCTAAATTAAATCACAGGGTGCCAGGGGACTGATATTTACTGGCAGGACCTGATCTAGGAAGCTTAATGGAAAATATAATTTACCCAAATCATTCAATGGGATACCTGGATGACAGATCTTAGAAACTGATAACTCCACACCCAGTTTTGCTAAGGAGAAAGCACTTATATTATAAGTGAGCTATGGTGGCAAAATGGTTAGTACTGCAGGCTACTTCTGCTGACTGCCAGCTGATTGCAATTTGGCAGTTCAAATCCCACCAGCCTCAAGGTTGACTCAACCTTCCAACCTTCCCAGGTGGATAAAATGAGGACCCAGATTGTTGGGGGCAATAGGCTGACTCTGTTTTAAACCACTTAGAGAGGCCTGTCAAGCACTGTAAAACAACGTATAAGTCTAAGTGTTATTGCTATATTATAGGATAAGTGATATTTCCCAACAAGGTGGATATGTCCCTGCATGTGAAAAAAAACAGTGAAAGGGATTGGATAGGAAATATTTGAGAATAATCATATTTGTAGCTGACAACTTTCTTTCTTTCTCTTTGCAGTACCCAAGTAAGAGTGCTAATCCATACGATGCCAGATGCAAACAGCCAGAGGAATCTCAAGCAGAAACCTTATTGTCAGCCAGCTATGTTACAAGAATGTTGCCAGACTGACTGCATTCCTTTAGAAACAGTCAGAAAAGACTTCAGGGATGATGGGGAAGATCAGATCGGTATTGCTTTTTGCAGTGCAAAGGTTTGAAATTTGGCCCCCTCTTAACACCTCCCTCAAGGCTAGCTGGAGATTCCACCACATCTGTAATCCAAACAGCCTCACCTGTAGAAAAGACAAAGGCAAGGAGAGGCGTGGGGGATTCCCAATATTTATGGAAAAACTATTTTCCAATATTCTTTTCTTTCTCTTTTTAACAAATGAGAAGAAACCTCCAAACAGCAGTCCAATGAAGACTGGGAATGCTCTGTAACAGGGGTGTTAAACTCAAGGCCTGTGGGCCAGATCTGGCCCATGGGGTGGTTAGATCTGGTCCACAGAGCCATCTTGGAAACAGCAAAGGACTGGCCTGTGGTGCTTCTGCCAGCAAAAATGGAGCCTGGAGGGGGCACCCAGGCTACCACAGGGGCCCCAGATACAAGGGACATCAAGCTGGCCATGCCCATCCTGGCCACACCTACCTTGTTACGTATCCCCATGGCCCCCCTGAGGTCAAACACAACCCTGATGTGTCCCTCAATGAAATCAAGTTTAACACCCCTGCTCTAGAACAAAAGAGACAGAATTGGAATAGGAAAGGGCAAAGAACATGAAATATATTTGTTTTAAACATTTATCTCTAGGACAATTGAAATGTTAGCTTCAAGGATACCTTTAGCCGCTTAGTCATTGGTAGCTACTGGAGTTGGTCACCCAATACATTTAAATAAACAAATAAACTCGTATTTGAATCACTGCAAGCAAGTGCTTGTTGTCCAACTCCTACTTGCTCCCACAATACTCACTTGTGGCTAGTACCTCGGAACTTCCTCCAGCCATGCATGGCTGAACAGCCTCCTGAATCTCTATTCTGAGATATACTTTCCATGCGAGAAGCAAAATGGCACAGCAGAGATTTCCTGCACACCAATAGGACGCCCGCATTTAATAATAAAGCAGCAGATTTATGACTTGGGCCCATGGTGTTACATCCATTCCCATCAGCTGAGATCTGCTACACTATAAAAGTAAAATAGAAGGCACAGAGCAGCATTATTAGATCATTTAAAGCTAAATACATTACTACGTTGTTGTTTTCTTCTTGACAGATAGGAAAGGCTGGGTGGAGAGACTAGATCGGAGGCTCTGTCTTCAGTAAGTTTATTTTATTTATTTAGAAAATGTATACGGCTGCCTAACTCATGGTGACTCCAATTACAAAACTCAATAAACCCTCACATGCACACACCCTAGCAGCAACAATAAAACCAATTGTTTGATGGGCTCCATGTTACCCTGGGATTCCCAAATCTGCTGGAAAACGTTGCCAAAACATTGCCAAAAAGGCATTAAGAATTGTTAACCTAATCCTGTGTAGCTTTTTCTCCGGTAATATTGTACTACTAACTAGAGCATACAAAACATTTGCTACACCAATTCTTGAATACAGCTCATCTGTTTGGAATCCGCACTGCATATTGGACATTAATACAATCTAGAGAGTCCAGAAATATTTCATGAGAAGAAATATTTCATACAGAATACCTTATGCCTCCAGATTTGAAATTTTAGGCTTAGATAGCTTAGAACTATGCCGCCTTTGGTCTGACCTAAGCGTAGTACATAAAATTATCTGCTACAATGTCCTACCCATCAGTGATTACTTCAGTTTCAACCTAATAATACACAAGCACACAATAGATCCAAACTCAGGGTAAACTGCACAAAATTCAATTGAAGGAAATACAACTTCAGCAACAGTGGTCAATGCCTGGAATACTCTACCTGATTCTGTGGTTTCTTCCACTAACCCCAAACACTTTAACCTCAGACTGTCTACTGTTGACCTCACCCCATTCCTAAGAGGTCTGTAAGGGGTGTGCATAATGCACCAATGTACCTACCATCCCTGTCTTAATGTTCCCTTTTATTCATATCTCTTTCATATATTAATAATCATGTTTACACTTATATATATTATCAAATGCAGGCTTGACAAAATAAATAAATAAATATAAAAAAATAAATAAGTAAAGACCCATGTCTTTAGGGCCTTTCAGAAGAATATCAGAATGGGGGCCCAATCTTATTTCCACAGGAATGATATTCCACAGGGAGAAAGGAAGCTACTCTCAAGATGACCCTTCTTCTTGGTCCCACTAAAGTGGACCTCATTAGGAGAGGGGACCCATAACCAGGGGTGGGATTCTACTGGTTTGGACTGGTTTGGGCAAACTGGTAGTTCTGGTCAGCATTTGGCCCCGCCCACCCTCCCCTGCTCTTTCCTGGTTTTTTTAGCACACTTGATTTGCATGGCAGAGCGGTTTGCCCTGAATCAGCTCTTTTACTCACTGGGGATGCAGCAGAAGGTAAGTAATTCAGTTAAAAATTGGCTTTTTAAAATGTAGAGCATGTGCGCAAAGTGCACACTCATTGAACTGGTTGTTACATCAGTTGAATCGCACCACTGTTCATAACATACCCTCACTTTCCCCTCTGAGGGGGGAGGGTTAGGTAGATGTACCTGGGAAAAGACAGTCCTTCAAAAAAGAAACCCTGGCTCATAGTCATGTAGATTTTTTTAAAGTGACAAGCACACTTTGATTTGGATTTGGAAGAAAATCAGCAACCAATGCAGCTCCCACAAAAGATGTGACATGTGTGCAAATCTAAACTTGAGCAAAACCATGCAGGCTGCTGCATTTTGAACCAACTGAAGTTCACCTGCCCTTCAGAAAGTTCATTCTAAAGCATGACTTGAAATTTGCTGAGAGAGCAAAACCATGGATCCAGGCCAAAGACAGGCATAGAGGAAGATGCTTTTGTGGTTATCCACTGAAGGATGTTGGCATTGTTAGGTTACCCCCCCCCCAAAAAAAAAAAATAGATGGCTTTTACCCCATTCAATTAAATGTAACTGGAGGCACTGGGGGAAGAAGAAAATGGACTTCCATTTATAGAGGCAAGATGGCAAAAGAACACCATTTCATAACAAAAAAAATTGCAACTGGAGTCCATTACAGCAAGTTGAACCATTTATTTAGAGTATTGATTGACTCTTTTTTCTCTCTCCTTAAATGCAACTAATTAAGACACATTACTCAAGCCCAGCACTTAACTTGAAAATACTCCATTTTATAAAATAGTCCCAAGTTTGTCACAACGTTGAGAAGATAATTCAGAGTAAGAAGATGAGAACAATCTTATCTCCAATGAAAAGGATGCTCGTTTAAGAACACAGAAAGGGAAGGAATTATACATGCCTAAAAAGTTCTTTCCTGTTAGATAGAATTTTCCATACTCTTTCATCAATGGGAGGAAAATTAAAGCAAAGCTTGAGAAATCACTCAGGAAAAGGAGAACAAGGTAGGAAAAGTTATGTAGAGGATGACGTCTGGAATAATTCTAACTTTTTGCCATCAGTAGCTGTGAAATTAGCCTGAAAGTTTTTCTGGGCAGCAAAATAAGATTGCATAGGAGTATGTGTGTGTTTGTGTGTGTGTGTGTGTGTGTATTTTTCTATCCTCCTCCATCTGTGCAACACTGTGTGCACATGTCTATGAGATGAATAGGACAGGCTGTATATTCTTTGTTGTGGGTCATGTGCAGTGGTGGAATTCAAAATATTTTACTACCAGTTCTGTGCGCGCCTATCAACTGAGCTACAAACAAAGGAAATATAGAGAGGAAAGGGTGGGGATGGGCGGGGCCAATTATTAACCAGTGGCTACTGGATCGCTAGAACCGGTACGAACTGGCAGCATACCACCTCTGGTCATGTGATCAGGAGGAGGATGGGAAAAGTGGGGAAGATAAGTTAGAACGTCTGTCAATAGAAGAGAGTATTCAATGCTCAACTGAATATGCAACTGTTCAACTAGATTGGCTGTTTTCTTGCAGACTTGGGTTTTTTTACCCAACTAAGGTAACATCACCAGTGCTAGCACCTAGTTGGACAATGAAACATCCACAGGAAAACAACTAAGCTCAGAGAGCACCAAAGCCCCTATAATATTAGTTACGCTGACTGCTGCCCAAATGCTCTCCCATAGAGATGCATTGGGGAAGAGATAGATTTATTTTTTAAAAAATCATTAGCCCCAACTGAATCTGGCTCATTTTTGAATCCAATCTTTATTTCCTGTTTTTTTGTCCAAAAGAACTTCAAATTAGGATCCGTTTTGTTTAGTTTCTAGAACTATCCTAGGACAGAGAGGGACAGAATCCAATCCCCTTTGTATAATTTCTTTCCCACATTCCGTTGGGCTGGAAAAAATAAAAACCTGGTTCCTTCCAACTCCATGGTTCTATGATTCTATGAAAGTGCAAACTTTCAAACTGAGCCATGGTGGTGCCATGGTTAGAATGCCACTATTGCAGTCTAACTGTGTTGACTGCTAGCAGTTCGATCCTGACCGACTGAAGGTTGACTTAGCCTTTCATCCTTACGAGTCGACACAGTTGTAAGCTGCATAAACAGAGGGATAGAATCAAGATCACGTGAAGTGTTAATGCCACTTTATAGTGGCATTACCAATAGTGCCTTGGTAAGGCCACACTTGGAATATTGCATTCAGTTTTGGTCGTCACAATGTAAAAAAGATGTTGAGATGCTAGAAAGAGTGCAGATATCAGCAACAAAGATGATTAGGGGACTGGAGGCTAAAACATATGATGCACAGTTGCAGGAACTGGGCATGGCTGGTGTAATGAAGAGAAGGACCAGGGGAGACATGATAGCAGTCTTCCAATATTTGAGGGGCTGCCACAAAGAAGAGGGGAGTCAAGCTATTCTCCAAAGCACCTGAAGACAGGACAAAAAACAATGGGTGGAAACTAACCAAGGAGAGAAGCAACCTAGAACTGAGGAGAAATTTCCTGACAGTGAGAACAACTAATCAGTGGAACAATTTGCCTCCAGAAGTTGTGGGTGCTCCAACACTGGAAGGTTTTAAAAAGATGTTGGATAGCTATTTGTCTAAAATGGTGTAGGGTTTCCTGCCTAAGCAGGGGGTTGGACTAGAAGACCTCCAAGGTTCCTTCCAATTCTGTTATTCCACAAGAAATTCTATAAGAGTTTGGTGAGGACCCAGATTGTTGGGGGCAGTAGGCTGACCCTGTAAACCACAGACAGGGCTATAAAGCATTATGATATATAAGTCTATTACTATTTTCCCATGCTGGCTGAGGAATTCTGGGAGCTGGAGTCCATATATTTAAAGATGCCAAGTTTGAAAATTACCAATATAGATCAAAGATAGTTGCAAATTTTGGGAGAGTGTAAGATCTCCAATATGTACTTTTATACAGTGCCCTGCACATTCTGGACACAACAATATATTCTAAGTAATTTTAAGGTATCTACCAAGCCCTGCTATACTAAACTATCCTTTTTCAAACAGGAGAAGAAAGAAGGCAAACAATAATCAAAACAGGAAGAATAATTTTCCATCAGGGGTTTATTATCTAACTTCTTGTTGCCTGGAATCCCACCCTTTGTAAACAACATTTTCAACAAGCTAGTTTTCAACCTTTTAAAAATCTATTTCTGGGAGTCATTTATATGCAGGCCAATTTTTCATTCATCTCAAATCTGCAGCCAGCATTTTAATGTATGAAGCTTCCCTGCTCCATCTCTTTCCCCTGAAGAAAAATAGCTTAATTTCTCCAGCTGATAGATTTTCCTGATCCTTCAGGAGAAAAAGACTCTTGAAAATCGGTCGTTGAACTATCCACAGGCATTTTATAATAGCCGTAAATAGGACTATACTGAATAGCTCTCCAGGCCATCTTGAAATGGTGTCCTTGACACTGTTATTATTATTATCCTCACTGCAAAAAGAAAAGAAAAGCAAAATAATAAAAAATATAAGCACAAGTTCCTCTGCTTTGCAAATTGCCAGCCGAACCCTCAAGAACGTTTGTTATGCCCTTTTTCAATATTCGTGTGCGTTTTCAAGGGTCACCTAAGAAAATCATAGTCCTACTCTTCACTATTATTTATAGAGCCATGAAGCTGAACTGAAACCATTCGCCATTTCTCTAGAAAGTTTTTTAGCAGTGTTAAAAAAATAGTCCTTTTCTGCTGATTTTTCAGTTGGCTGCTAAGGCATTCATCTTTTCTTTCCCTTCTCTTGCTTTGGCTCATTTAACTTTGATTGGTGCTGGTTGTGATGTCACCACATGTCGGAATCTGATTTGACATACATGTAGTTGCCAGGCACAAGAAACCAGGAGACAGGGTAGACTTTAAAACTACTACAAATGGATTTCATGTTACTTGTACACAAGAATCTGAACTCCTGACGGTCAAAGTAAATCAGTGCTGGGTAAGAGTCAATGAAATTCACAGAGGAGCTAAAAGCTTGTTGGTCTTATCTCTAATATAATTAATAACGTAAACCAGGCAACTAACGTAGGTCTGTTTTTTCTCTTTATGTATCATTCTTCCATCTAGCCTATGATTATCTGCATAACTTGTGCATTGTTCTGACCCCAAACATGACAAAGCTCCCCAAACACGACAAACCTTCTGAAGTTAAATCAATGGTTCCTTTATTAGGAGCACCAGCAGCCTTTATTTATTTTTTATTCTATTTATTTATTTATTTTGTCAAGCAATTATAAGATAACAGGTATAATTATAAACATAGTCATGAATACATGAAATGGATACATATAAATAAAATAAAAAGGAACAATAAGACAGGGATGGTAGGCACATTGGCGCGCTTATGCACACCTCCTACAGACCTCTTAGGAAAGGGGTGAGGTCAATAGTAAAAAGTCTAAGGTTAAAGTTTTTGGGGTTTGGGGAAGAAACCACAGAGTCAGGTAGAGTATTCCAGCCATTGACCACTTTGTTGCTGAAATCGTATTTCCTGTAATTAAGTTTGGTGCAGTTTACCTTGAGTTTGTATCTGTTGTTTGCTCTTGTTATGATTGAAGCTGAAGTATTCATTGACAGGTAAGTCATTGCAATGTATGATTTTATATACTATACTTAGATTGGACCGAAGGTGGCGTAGTTCTAGGTTTTCTAGGTCTAGACTTTCGACTCTGGTGGCATAAGGTATTCTGCAACGAGTAGAGGAGTGGAGAACTCTTCTTGTGAAATATTTCTGGACTTTCTCAAGTGTGTTTTTGCCTTGGCAAAAAGTTTCTCTCTTACCGCAGGCTAACAAGTCTATCTGGCAGTGAAATGAATAATTGTCAGTTACATCTATTCATCTCCGCCCCCTGCCTTTTATCCCCAGAGCTAGGGTGGGGCTTTGCTAGCAACGGTGGCTCTTCCGTCCCAAGGACCAGCCCATAGATTTTCACTGCTCTCCTCTTCCCTGTCTTCTGTGTATCACAATATCAGGCACTGGACCCAGCTGTTCCTCCTCTTCCTCATCAGCCACCTCCAGACCTAGGTGCTGTTGACGCTCCATCTGAGGGCTAATGGACGGCCCAGGCTCTGACTCTGTCTCTCTCTCTCTCTCTGTCAACTCCATTCCCTCGTCCCCCTCGGAACTCTCAGGTTGACTTGATGCTGACCTTGACTCCCATGCTGCCTCCTCATCTGATTTGGTTGCTGGAGGGGCCGGCAACCGACAGGCCACAACGTACATGTAGATTGAACAGGAAAAATCCAAAGATCTTAACAATCATTAAGCAAACTCTGCCCACAGCCTGAAGGGCTCATGGTTGACTCAGCCTTCCATCTTTCCAAGGTCAGTAAAATGGGGACTCACAGATTGTTGGGGGCAATATGCTGATTCTGTAAACCTCTTAGAAAAGGGCTGTAAAGCACTATGAAGCAATATATAAGTCTAGGTGCAATTGCTATGAGGAAATTACACCCTCCTTCTCCTCCACCTCCCACAAGGCTTCACTTCCAAAGCTGGCCTTGCATCCTGTATAGGTATTCTGCTCCATAGCAATGCCCAAAGTTTCAAACTCTAGCGCTCACAGCAGAGTTTGGCAATCTCAGGGATAGCGAGGGAGAGTAACACCTCCTGGATGTGAATCATTTCAAAGCAAACAAGGAAGCAATGCACAAATCAATTCAATTGTCCTAGGATGTGACAGGCTGGCTTGTACTCTGTCTCGTCTGGGATGTGACAACCCTTTGTGCATTCTATTAAAGCAGGTGATTGCAGTCCCATTTGTACCAAGCCGTGGTCCCTTCGGTTGGCAGTTTCTTTGAATCATGCCTTTCCTCCCTCCATACAGTTCACCATGAACCAGGGGTGGGATTCTACCAGTTCATACCTATTCGCTAGAACGTTATTAACATTCTAAGCAGTTCGGAGAACTGGTTGTTAGAAGAAATTACTGGCCTAATCCTGTAAGGAAAGTAGGAAGGAAACATTCTGGTGTTACTTACAGAAACTGCCTCTCCGTTAACCCTTATTACATTCTTGGCAGGACTAGACTTCCTGTCTCAGGAACTTCTCTGGAGTTTTTTTCCCCTCCTTTGCTGGTACTTTGCTTGTGTGGAGTGACCATTCAAAGTTACAATGGCACTGAAAAAAGTGACTTATGACCATTTTTCCCACTTACGACTGTTGCAACATCCCCACAGTCATGAGAGGCCAGGCAAGGAGATGCATGCCTTGATGTGAGTAATATTGAGTTGGCCACACCCAGCCAATAACATGACCACCAAGCCACATCCACCCAGTCACATGACCACCAAACCACGCCCACCAACTAAGCCACACCCACAAAACCAGTTGTTAAAAATTTGAATCCCACCCCTGCTATGAACCCTTTCGTCAACTGACACTCAGACACAAGTATCACCATGAAAGAGTTTATCCGTTGGCCCCAGCCACGTGGAGTCGTTTTCACCCCACCTCCAGTTGCACAGGTACCCGTTTCTACTCCGAAGCCCACTCTTCTTTTTCGAAGAGCAACATTTTCACTGTTGCAAGGCAGCTCATTATTTTCCTGAAACCAGCTGTAGAGATCTGCACCTTTTTCCTCATCTTCCTTTGCTACGGTCCTTTGCAAATTTTAAGAGCTCTTGAGAAGGACATTAGTGCTAATTCTGACAAGCAGACGATCTCCCCTTAACCTTTCTCAGGCCAGTTATGGCTTTAAGTTTCACTCAGGGAAAATACTTGAAAGCAGCTACGTTTGCACTGAGCCTGGTGCAAAATCACCATGACAAACCCATTGGAAAGAACAGAATATTCAGAACAGAAAGAAAAATATTTGTAGCTCAGGGCTGAAATAAGGGGTCCTTGGTGCCCTCAGAGCTTGGCTGTTTTCTTGCAGACCTTTCATTACTCAAATTAGATACTTCATTATCTAGCAAGAAAACAACCAAGCTGAGAGAACACCAAGAACCTCTCAGATCTTATAAAGAAGGTATGGAGAAGGTAAGCTGACATGCAGGAGTCAAGGAAAAATCAGTTGAGTTCACAAATGAAATGAGAGCGGAATTTCATATTTTTTGGATCAATAGGCAAGCAGGTAATTTTTCTCAGGTAATTTTTATTGAGAAAGGTGCTTTTTAAGAAAAGGTGTATCTTGAAATTTATATAGATAGATTCTCTAAAATATTAAAAAATATTTTTAATGGAAAGAAAATGGAGAAAAGGTGAAAATTGTGCTTAAAATGCATTTTGGAGGGAATATGCTCATTTAAAAGCTTACGCATTTTATGAAAACTTAAAAAAAAATAGGAGAGCAGAAAAGGTGTGATTTAATTTAAGGCTGAAATAATGAAATTGTTGGGAGAAAATGAAACTAAGAGAGCCACCCACGTCTCATACAGTATGTTATCTTCATTTCTGCTCTCCCTGCATTTGTTTTACAGATTGTTCTTGTGATGCCTCTGGTGTATCAAAACCAATTCTTCCTTTGCAAGTATACATGTGATTCACAGGCTATTTTCACAATATTTTTCTTTCCCTTTATTGCCTCCTTGGATCGTGTGTCACCTGTTCAATTAACAACACATTTAAATGTACTTAACAACAGAATGCAAAATGGTCTGAAAAAAACAAAAAAAACAAAAAGAAGATTCTTTGTCATTCCAAGACGTTGTTAGAAGCAAAATCCATCTAGTTCAGTTCCAAACCAGGAAAAAGACACTGGGGAAAAAAAGGAGACTGGAGACTGATTGGAAAAAATGGTTTTCAAAGGTTTATTGATGAAGCAGAACCACCAACCACATGTGATGCTGGGCAGCTGACAAAATGGAGTGGAGAGTGGGTGGGTTTTATACCTTCTTTGGGCTTGGTATTTGAATTTTCGGTTGCAAGAACATGTATTCTATTGGCTGTTGTCAGATTCCTATGAGGTCATGTTGGGGTCATAACTGGCTGTATAGGCAAAAGGAGAAGTGCAATCCTAGATGCTTGTCTGGGCTAATCTTGTCGACCTGCACTTCTAAAATCTGGCTTCCTCAGTTTCTGCTTGGGGCAGGGAAACTGGGGCTGGTTTCTGCCTCCCTTAAGATTTTTTTTTTTAATTTCTCCTTTAGAAGAAATATTCTATCCTGCCCTTTTAATATTTCCCAAAATATTTCATTATTCGGGGGTGGGGTGGGGGGCTTTCTACAAAACATAGTTCTCTTTGGTAGGTTTCTTCCTTAGGTTGCTTTCCGTATTTCTCAACATTTGTTCTGCCCTGTATGGCAGAGATCATGTTTCAGATTTAATCCCATTCCAACCCAACCTGTAACTGAATTAATTCAGAAAGAAATCTAAATTGCAGCAAATCTATTTCTAAGCCTTCTGGAAGTTTCAAATGACACTTCAGAAACCTGGAGAGACCCAGTTCTTTTGATAGCGTGCCCGTAAATGTTAATACATTTCCTTCACAACATTAGGTGCTTAAGCAAGATGGACCTAAGTGGATTTTGCACTGCCTGACACAGAAAAATAATCTCTTCAAATGGTTGCCTCTATATACTACCAGTCTCCTTCTCCTTACTATCATTTGAATGTCTGCCTTTCTATGGAAATTTCATCTACTATGTCTAAAATTGTGAGTATATATTTTAGTTGTGTTTTTTAAAGAAAAAAAATTGTTTTTCTTGAACAATGTATAAACAGTCATTTGGAAGAGAATAATTAACTAATTATTGGATTGTTAATTAATTGTTGAATTAATTATTCATTAAAGTAGTTGTGTGCCTGCTTCGTGTGAAGAACTTATGAAATATCTGACATATGACCAGCTGAGTCCCTCATGCTGGTTGGAATATCTGGAAGATTCCTTCCTACAGGGAAGGCAACATGTTGGGGAAAATGCTTTAGCCTTAGAGTATCATTTATTGTAATGGGACACAGTGGCTCAGTGGCTAAAGATGCTGAGATTGTTGATCAGAAAAGTCGGCAATTCGGCGGTTCGAATCCCTAGTGCTGCATAATAGAGTGAGCTCCCATTACTTGTCCCAGCTTCTGCCAACCTAGCAGTTCGAAAGCATGTAAAAAATGCAAGTAGAAAAATAGGGACCACTTTAGTGGGAAGGTAACAGTGTTCCGTGCACGTTCAGCATTTAGTCATGCCGGCCACATGACCACGGAGACGTCTTCAGACAGGGCTGGCTCTTCAGCTTTGTAACAGAGATGAGCACCGCCCCCTAGAGTCAGGAATTACTAGCATGTATGTTCGAGGGGAACCTTTATCTTATCATTTATTGTAGAATCTGTATTGTCACAGAGTCACATATACATGTGCATGCACACACATACACATACACACACACACACACACACACACACACACACACACACACACAATGGCACTAGGACATCATCTCACTTCACCAAAGTGTTGAGTTTAAGCACTGATCTTCCAAGCCCTCTACAGCCTGATCATTCTGTGAGGTGAGAGGTTGCCTTTAATCTTGTATCTCATCCAGCTGGAGGAGAGCAGCTCAGATCTTTTCAAGGTCATTTGTAAAGCATAAGATTTTCCACATTCAACAGCAGGGCATCCTACATTTTTACGCTATCCAAAGGCAGTCGTTATAAACTGCGGTTGATGCAGTTGACAACACATTAAATGTAATGGTGTACAATTTTGTTTTCCTAAAAGATTATCTTTGGCAGGACAAGGGAGATTTTCAAGTGAGAATGCCTTTGGCTCCCTCTGCTATGAGCAGTTAAAAGCAGGCCTATCATTAGACAGAGGGAGGCAAATACCTCCACAGGCACAAAGAACAGCAGCTGTGGATCCCTGTGTCTGCGTTGAGTTCCTTCACCCATACATTCAGTTGTGGTGACCCAGGGTGGAATACAAAATAAACACAGTCACAAAAAACAGGTAAAGCCCCTTTTATTCCTTCACTTTGCTTCCAAGCTCCAAATATCCTTGACTGGAGACAAAAGCTCCCACATAAGCAGTTACAAGAAGGAGGAAATGCCATTTAAACTAAAAATGCCTATAAATTATAAAGAGTAAAAAACAACACAAACCAGGCAAGATAAGGGCTTGAAAACGTCCACAGATATCAGAACACACACTGGGAAGGACACCAAACTCAGAGAGGAATAATAAATTAGAAATATTTCCATGCTTTGTTTCCTGCACTTGCCTGTATGCATGTCCGTCCTCTTATCCATTTGTCACAGCTGCAGCCCATGAAGAGGATCAAGGCCCTCTCCTCCCCAGTAGGCCACATCTCTCCCTTATCCTCTCCTCCCTGCATGCCTTAGGATGGAGAGGGGATGGGCCTGGGTCCTCCTCTGACTGCCCAACCGGCCTCTGCCCTTCTCCAGCCTCCTCCACAACCTCCAGAGCCACACTTCCACTCCCTGTCAGTTGCTCCTCCTCTCCCTCAGTATCAGTCTCCAACAGGGGCATGACATTAGTTTAGTTTAGTTTATTGTCATTGCACCTCATACAATGAAATCAAACACCATCTTCAGTGCACATCATGACCATGAAAATAAACACAAACACGCATGCTTCACACTGCAGACATTGAACCAAAAAACCCCAACATCGCACCAACACTGCACTATACAGTAGAATTCAACAGAGCTACTGCCCTGGGATAGAAGCTGTTTTTCCGCCTATTTGTCCTTGTTTTTATTATCCTGTACCATCTGCCAGATGGTAATAGTTCAAAAAAAAAGGGTGCCCAGGATGAGATGGATCTTTGAGAATGTTTTGAACTTTCGTAAGGCAGTCAGAGCTCTAAAGCTCTTCCAAAGAGGGGAGAGGGCAACCAACGATCTTCTGGGCAATGACGTTAACCCTCTGGAGTGCTTTCCTATCTGCCACTGTGCAATTGGCAAACCATACAGAGGTGCAGCAAGTTAAGATACTCTCTGTGGTGCAGCGGTAGAAGGTCACCAGCAGTTTTTCATTCAGTTGTTGTTTCCTGAGAAATCTCAGGTAGTATAATCTCTGCTGAGCCCTTTTGACCTGAGCTGCAATGTAAGAACCCCAGGTCAGGTCCTCTTTTAGGGTAACACCCAGAAACTCAAAACTGGCCACTTGCTCCACTCAGTCTCCATTGATAAGCAAGGGCTAGATATCTGATCTGTTCCTTCTATAGTCCACTATAAGCTCCTTGGACTTATTGGTGTTGAGGACCAAGTTATTGTCTCCACACCATGAAAACAACCGGTCCACCTTATCTCGGTTGGCAGACTCATCCCCCCTGGAGATGAGTCCCACCACTGTTGTATCATCTGCAAATTTAGTAACAGCATTACTAGCGTGAGTGGGAATGCAGTCACACACATAAAGAGTATAGATTAAGGGACTCAACATGCAACCCTGTGGTGTACCAGTGTTAAGAATAAGGGCTGAAGAGGTATAATTACCTAATCTGACTCTGTGAGTGGCCAGACAGGAAATCCATAATCCAAAGGCAGATTGAATAAGAAAGCCCAAAGTCCAGAAGTTTAGACACTAGTCTATGTGGAAGAATTATGTTAAACTCAGAACTAAAATCCACAAAAAGCATCCTCATATAGCCCCCCCCCCCCCCCCCCCCCGGCTGTTCTAGATGCGTCAGAGCAGTGTGAAGAGTGATGGCTATAGAGTCCTCTGTAGATCTATTTCTTCTGTATGCAAACTGGTGTTTATCAAATGTATGCAGAAGACCAGAAATGATGTGCCAGCAGACCAATTTTTCAAAGCACTTCATGAAGATAGGAGTGAGTGCCACTGGGAGGCAGAGTATGCAGACATGAGGGCAGGTGAAATGGGGGATGCTCTATGACACAAAGGAAGGAACCACCTTTCCCCTCCCCCCTTGCTTTTACCAAAAGCATTGGAAGATCCAATGGAATGAGTAATGTGAACTGTCACCATCTTGATGGAATAGGCATTATATAGAAATCAACTTCCATCTAAGCCAGTATTGATGGTGGAGAAAGGGTAGCATAGCAGTCCATCAATGGTATGTTTTTCTCAAAGGATGCCCCAATGAGTCATGGGTTGTCCAAAAGTAAAGGTAAAGGTTTCCTCTATCCAGCTGTGTCCAACTCTAGGGGTGGTGCTCATCTCCATTTCTTAGCCAAGGGATCCAGTCTTGTCCAAAGACACTTCCGTAGTCATGTGGACAGCGTGATTATGAGCCAAGGTGCACCGAACACTGTTATCTTGCCACCGAAGTGGTACCTATTTATCTACTCACAGTTGTATGCTTTCGAACTGCTAGATGGGCAGGAAGTGAGGCAAGGAATGGGGACTCACCCTGTCACACAATAGTCAGGTCTCAAATCCAGGCTTTCAGCTTTCCATCTGAGAAGCTCAGCATCTTTAACCACTGAGCCATCACTCCCTGTATTATAGGTTATCTCGTGTTCCCTGAAAATGTTGGCCAATCACATCCGATTGATACATGAGGCAAAATCATATAAGAAAAGGCTATTCCCGCGCTCTCCTTGTTTCTCAGGGAAGCAAAACAGAATTATTAATGCATGTTTTGTTCTTTGAAAACCCTTCAAACTTCTCTTTAGTCTTGCTATAAAGAAAGCCGATCTGCCAGAATGCTAAAAGGAGATCCATAATCTCTGATTTGGGCTGAAGCTCTCCAGTTCAATCCTCCCTCATTTTTTTTTTTTTACTTCTCCTTTAGGTTCATTCTGGCTCTGCTTTTATTTCCTCTGTAGTTGTGTGTTGTATCTCCATTTCTTCTGTCTGCTTAAATTACTTGATCTGACATGTCTCCTTTTGTTTTATTTTACACACTTGTACAGCTCTCTCTCTCTCTCTCTCTCCAGGACAGCTGCCTCTCATGCTTTCTCTCCTTGATAGTTGACATTGCTTTGGTAGGAGATCACAACACAGGAGAATTCTCTGAGCTTCCTATTTGCCTTCATATTCTTTTACGGGGCTCTGTACCTGAAAAGAAGAGAAGCTTGAAGGGTCACTGTTTAAAAGCTATGGATAATGGGCAAAATCCCCTGAAGCATATTTTTAAAGATGTGCAAATGGCCTGAAGGGATGTATTTTCGCCCCCTTTCCTATCTGCAGATGAAAGCCACTTTATCAATGGAGTGGAATCATTTAAGGAAATGCCATGCTATGAAATGTGTATGCATGGTAATGAGTCTCTTCTTTTAAAAAAAAAAATGTGCCTCCCAAAGTAAAAGCAAATTTATGAGAAAGAGAGAGAGAAATGAAAGGGAGAGAATGAAAAAAAGAAAGAGAACAAAAAAAAGAAAAAGGAAGGAAGGAAGGAAGGAAGGAAGGAAGGAAGGAAGGAAGGAAGGAAGGAAGGAAGGAAAGCAAAGCAATGCACTAACTTCCATCTTCTGCTTAAACAGCCTTGATTTTGTTAATACAGTGTATTTTAAGCAATCAGCAACTTTTCAGGATATAGCAAATACTGTAGAATTTTTGACATTAAATCTATTCAGCAGGTACCTAGGAGATCATTGTTAGAGCAACCTGGGAATAGTTCTGTTCAATTTCTGCAATGAATTTCTTTGGCTTTTTTATCCAGGTTACAAATAACAACAGCAAATACTTGATAGATTCAGTATCTCTAGACTACCATGGATAAAGTCATTGTACAAATGAGATGCTATTAAAACAACCATCCAGATCAGTGTAGGCGCTGAATTGTGTGGGAAGAGAAGCAGGAACTGGAAGTGATGATGGGCCTGAGAATACCAACATTCTCCAATAGAACATTTTTAGCCAATAACAAACCTGCTATGTAGAGACAGGAAAAGGAAAAGCTTTCTATGCAAGGAAAGGAGACAAAAGCACAGAGTTTCTCTGCTAACTGTCACTATAGCCATTGTCACTAATAGCCAAAACATTCCTAAGCAGAAAGCTAATCCTTTCAAATGACTCAACATGCATTATATTCCACATTTTTATTACTATCAATGCTCAGTCAGAAAGTGTTAACTACTTTAACTCCTACCAAGAGACACCAAAGAACAAGAATGTAAGTCAACAATCTGGGATCTTTGAACTCCATAGCCAGGGACTAGATTCCTGGCTGGCTTAATATTCTGAAAAACACTTAGGCCATGAGGGACAAGATCTCTGATTCAGCTCATTCAGTGTGACTTGATTTGGGTTTAGTATGATAGCTGAAACTTAACCATGGTGTTTTATAAACTAAGGTTCATGGCTTAGCACAATGTATGAATCCAAAAAGGGAGAGCTGATTTAATAAAATATGTTTAAAAATAGGCTTAATAGGTTGGCTGATATTTGAATTCAGCCAATGTCAAGGCCAAGTAAAAACAGGAAGTTCAAATCCTGGATTTAACTCCCAAATTATCATACTTATTTCAGTAACGAAATGTCTATGGAGACTTTCAGTCATCCAGGTCATGGTTGTCCCAAAGGTAACAGATAACAGATAATCAGAGTTGGAAGGGACCTTATAGGTCATCTAGTCCAGGGGTCGCCAACCTTTTGGACCTCAAGGACCACCAAACTCATAATTTTAAATCCCAGGGACCACTAACCAGTTCTGTGGGCGTGGCCTAATTTGTGGGTGTGGCTTGGTGGTCATGTGACTGACTGGGCATGGCTTGTATGTAAATATTATAAATATTTATATAAATATTGATTTTTTTATAAAAAAGAGCAACTTTTACCCAAAATCAGGCAAAGTAGGCAGGCAGATTGAATTGTTCACAGAATCACAGATTCATTCAGAAATCCATCTATCTGCCATTGGCTAGATAGATCAGTCTATCACATAAAATTTGCTTGCAAACAAACTCATAACATTTGCTAGCTAGCAAACTCACAAAATTAACTCACAACAAACCATGCATGTAAATATTGAATTTTTTATAAAAAAAGCAACTTTTATCCAAAATCAGGCAAAGCAGGTAGATTGAGTTGCTCACAGAATCATTCAGTGATCTATCTATCTACTATCGGCTAGCTCAGTCTCTCAAATTTGCTTGCCATGGGTCTGCACTGCATTTGCTTGCAAACAAATCTTCAGTCCTAAGGGAGGTTTGGCTGTGCTTAGCTAGAAAGCAAGAAATCCAACCATTTCCTGCTTCTGAGCTAATCTAGATCTCCCGGTGCAGCAGAATAGATGATCGTTGGAAAAAGGAAAAATAGCAACTTAGCAGACAAGTTTGCCAGGTAAGGAGTGAGTGGGCAGGGAGGGTTCCCGTGGGCCATGTGGGCTGAGTAGCCTTGTGTTTCTGCGCAGCCTGGATTAATTGCTTTGGGGGGATGCTCTGGGGGTGAGATTTCTCTGTGGCCCACCAAAATTTTCTCACGGCCCACTGGTTGGTGACTGCTGATCTAGTCCAATTCCCCACCCAAGTGGGAGTCCCTACACCATTTCTGACAAATGGCAGTCCAATCTCTTCTTGAAGGTCTCAAGTGATTTTTCATCCAAGAAGCTTCTTCAGAGCTGAAGAAGCTTCTTGGGTGAGAAGCAAAACATCTTCAAAGAAAAACCAGAAAGTCCAGTTGCCTCTTGAAAAAGCACTTTTGGTACTTATTTCAGTACCATACTTTGCAGCAACTTGTATATAATTCTATATTGTGGCTGAAGTAGAAGTAATATAGTTTTTTTCTGGATGGATCTTTTGTTTTATTTTTATTTAAAAGTAGTCAGGTTCTTTCTATCTTACCTGGAATAACACCACTCAACCAGGAAAGGGTACATTAATCAGCTTCTTCCCAATATTCTTTTCCAGATCAGCCAAATTTATTGAGTTATCCAATTTATATCTACCTATTCAGTACTTATTGATTAATTTTTCTCATGTATTACCATTCAAACTTGCTGGACCTGACTGTTCATGACACATGGCTTGTCTAGTTTTGATTGAATGAATAAACCAAAATTAGCTGTGTTTATATTGCCAGTTTAGCCACAAACCATGGTTTTGTAGCAAACAATTATTGGTTTCTTACATCTTACTGAGCACAAACCAAACTACAGTACATTAGATCTGAGCATGTATGAAGTGGGATGTTCTGGATGCCGATTTTGAACCTCATGATCAGGTAGGAAAAGGCAAATTTGGATTCTGCTGGTGTGATGCCAGAATATATATTCCTTTTATTTTAAATGCACTTAAGAGCAGCACTAAAAAGTAAAGCAATGGTTGACTTCATCAACATCTGTTCTTAACCCCGATTGCGCCAAAGTGAAGAAATATGCATTTCAATGTCATGATACAACATTGGCCTTTTCGTACTTGAATTGTAACATTGCACAAGCGTCCTATAAGGGGTAGCATTTGTGTTGCTATGTCATGATGTGTATTTTGTGTTTTTCTCTCCTTTGAACTCCTGCAGATGCCTCTTGCCAGCCTGGCTTCAGACTGTATATTATTTGAGATTCAGTATACTCCACTCAAAACCTTCTGCCAAAATGCATGTCTTTAGGATTGCATATCAAAAATAGTGGCGAAAATTGCACAACACTGGATCACTGTTTCAGAAATGTTTTGTTGCCAGATTCTTTAATGCTTTCCATAATGGCAGAACTTTAAAAAAAAAAACCCAGAGGGGTATTCATAGATACTATCCACCTTGAAAGTAAACTATGTTGAATTATATAGCATAGTCAAACAACAGCAGTTGACTACAAGAAATGTTTTATAATATTTTGTATTATGGCATAAAACATTTTATAAAATTTGGCAAATTTAAAGTCCATGTGAGTCATGGGTCCCAGATTTTGAATGCATTCTGTAAGTTAAACCATTTGAGGTACTACAGTTGAAAACATTTCGCCCTTCGAGCTGAAGAAGCTTCTTGGATGAAAAGTAAAATGTCTTCAAAGGAAAACAAGGAAGTCCAGTTACCTCTTGAAAAAAAAAGCATCTTTGGGATTTTCCCCTATGATTTCACCCAGTTAATAGTTATCAATGGCCATATAAATGGCTGAATTACTTTATCCTCTTATCTGTTCTATGTTCTATTATTGTTGATGTTGTTATTGTTTTGTTTTGTTGTTTTGCATGTATACTAAAGCCTAATGCATGGGAAACAATTCCTTGTGTGTCCACTTGGCCAATAAAGAATTATCTTCTCGAAAGTTTTAGTAGTATATAGATGGTACATGCCTGTTTTAGATAGTTGCTGTAGATGTGTAGCTCTTGTTGTTTGCAGACTGATGAAGAATTTGGACAGAATAAATGTCTGATTGAATATATGTGAAATGATGCCAACCAGTCAAAAGGAATCCATTCATTTCTCATTATAAGGGATTGTTTGAAACATGACATGTTCCCCAGATGCTTCCTATGATCGCTCAACACCATGTAACAAATGTGCATCAATGGATTGCCAATTGAAAAAGGAAATCTGGCTTAAACGGCAAAGGCTCTTTGGCACATAAAACACTTCTGAATTTCACCTTCCCAGAAATACGTTATTTCTCCACTTTCCTGCACTGATAACTCAACCAAGAGCCAAGCCATTTCCTGCTGCCTCTTCAAACAGGCCAGATGGGAATTGCTTTGAAGTGGGTTGCTTATGCTTACAGTTCCCCGATGTCTCTACTACTTGCTTTACTTCCTGTGTGATATTCCTGTTATTTCTGCCAACAATGACATTTGCTGCTCCTAGAAATATTGCTGCTGTGAAATTGAGGGACAAAGACTGGTTCTCCTTTCAGTTCAGTGAAAGAGAATTTGCTTTGGATATATATATATATATATATTCCAACAGAGAAGAACATTTTGTGTTGATTATGTTGATGCATAGTGTGATGATGTTCTTGCATTTGGTCAAGGAAGTCAAAATGCCATGGACTGGGGATGGGGTGGGATGGGTAAGACAAATGACTTCATGTGTAGGATGATAATTACAACCTGACACAATGTTGTGACTTGTTTGTTTGTTTTTTTATATCAGACGTCCTGATGCCAACATGTAATTTTATCAGTGATGTGCCAACATTTTTATGTCATCATGACCTTTTATGGACTCCGCTGTAACCTCCAGCAGGGAAGCGTGCTCTGAACCATTACTGAGGTAATGGACAGATGATTTGCAAAGGGAGGAAGATTGTGAAAAATTTCAAACCTATGACAACAGTGAAGCCTCAAAATGACCTCAGTCCAGAGGTGGTACTCAGCTAGTTCTGACCAGTTCTGGAGAACTGGTAGTAGAAATTTTGAGTAGTTCTGAGAACCGGCAAATACCACATCTGACTGGCCCTGCCCGCATCTATTCTCTGCCTCCTGAGTCCCAGCTGATTGGCTGGGTCTTCTTTTGTTGCCCTGCACAGGAGAACGGAGCTGGAAAGCAGGTTAGTGGGGTGGGGAGGGAATAGGATTTTTCAGTAACCTTCCCCCAGGAGTGGGGAGGAAATGGGAGATTTTACAATATCCTTCCCCTGCCATGCCCACCAAGCCACACCTACCAAGCCACACCATGCCTGCCACGCCCACAGAAATAGTAGTAAAAAAAATTTGAATCCCACCACTGCCTCCATCAGGTCAGCTGACCGAGTGTATCACTTAGAATCCTGACCACCAAATTTCATGGTACCATTTCTGTAGTAATGAACACAGAAATGATTACACGTATGTAGGAAATAGAGTCGGATGGCTGAAAGGGAAAGGGAATTTCTGCTACTAAGGAAATCAATGGAAAACTAACTTTTTAGCCATTGCTATAATTAGCCGCAATTATATAAGCAGCTATTTAGGAAGGACTCCGATGGTCAGTTGTCCTCCGGAAGCCCCTTCTCTGATCCACCTTGATCCTAACTTCAAAGAATGAATGAAACAGAGAAGAGGTGAAAGGAAAGGAAGAATGGGTGAGTGAAAATGGCTTTTCTACCTGGGCATCCTTAGCTGCTGTAACTTATGGTTCCATATAATGCCTATGATCAAAAGAACAATAGTAGAAGAATAAGTCCCATAACCAGGTGAAAGCTACAGGAGACTGAAGAAAAAGAAAAATCCAGGAGAAAGAATTAGTGTCACCATTTTTTTTCAGAGGACAGCTTGTGCTTGTTCTCCCCCACATGACAGAGGGATACTCTCTGCCCCTTTCCTGAATGGCAGGGAAAAAATGGGGAGTTAAGAAACCTTGACCTGCTGACATCCCCTAAACCAGCTTTCTACAATCTAACAACCTTCAGACAGGTTCAACAGCAAATCCCATCACACCTCACCCTTCCTTTAAAAACCTTGTGGCAGTTTCTTTATGTGTGAGAAAGATTGTATATGTGTGTGTCAAAGAGAACGAGTTTCTTGTAAGCTGCAACCTTGATTCTCAGCGAGGCTGGGGCTGAACAATGAAATGACTTCTGGAGAGAGCAAATGCATGGGGTATACCATTTTGTACATAAAAGAGCGTTCACCTTGAAGAAATACAAGGATGAGAGGCCCCTTTTGAAGGCAATTCCTCTGGAGAGATGAGAAGCTATTTACTCTCTCTCTCTCTCTTTGCTACCAGGTTACTAAGTGTGTGCGTGTGTGTGTTAAGCCTGACAGGCAAAGTTGAAAGCTTTTCTAGCTCTGCAGAGTCTCTCTAGCCAAGGAGAATGGAATATACAGAGCAGAGTTTCAGTTAGAATTACTGCATTATTGTAGAGGCAGATGAGGGAACTCACCTCGGGAGCAAATGCTGGGTGGAAGAAGGGCAGGGCTGAGACGGTAGAGCAGCAGACCACTTTCATCATAAAAGAAGCCTGGAGCAATTTTCAAAATGGCATGATTGACCTTTGACTGACTGACCGCTTCAGATTGCCAGTAAACTCCTAAAGAGCCACTGTTAAGACCGTCGGTTTTTCTATACAGCAATTTAGACCCAATTGTGACTTTCTTTTGTTGTTGTTGTTGTGGTCACTCAAACCCATCTAAAGAGCTCCGATTTCAAGGATAGTTTATATTTTTCTCCAAAGCTTTCAAAGAAGAATGGTTGATGGCTGAGGAAAAAAAAATCTATCCTTCCAAAGCGACTGGTTTTTTGTTTTTTTTTTAATTCTGGGAAATAAGGGGAATATCAGAATGTGACTTTTGCAGGTGGCCATAGGCTAGTGGCCATGTCATCCATCATTCACTGCCATTATCACGCTTTGCTTTTTCATTGTTCTCAGAGACCTCTTGATCGCTTGATCTGTGGCTACAGAAACAGCATGTCTACACTTTGTAGACAGTTCTAGAACTTAGGTGAGGTACAACACAAGAAGCTGTGCAGAAATAAGGTCATTTTCCCCCTCCCTTCCCCAAATCATATGAGACTAATGCAGTCTGGAGGGAAAATATGACACCGTGGAGAGATTTTGTTAGCTTCTTTGACAGCTGCCTAAAACCCAGAAACGATTTGTTTCCCAAGCAATATTTTCATGGTGTTCTCTTCAAGCAAGATTCCTTCTGGTAAAAGGGACAGATTAGAAGAATCTCACCAATTGAAGTGGAGATAGTCCTTGACTTACCACCATAACTGAGCTCAAAATTTCTGTTGCTAAACAAGACAGTTGTTCAGTGAGTTTTACTCTATTTTATGACCTTTTTTGCCACAATTGTTTATGACAGAGGGATACTCTCTGCCCCTGAATCATTGCAGTTGTTCATAACATGGTTGCTAAGGGATTCTGGCTTCACCATTGACTTTGCTTGTCAGAAAGTTACAAAAGATGTTCACATGATCCCAGGCACTACAGCCATCATAAATACATGCCAGTTGCTCAAATTTTCATCATGTGAAAATGCAACAGTCATAAGTGCGAACAATGATTATAAGCGTCAGGGGTCTGTTGGAGTCTGAATCTAAGGAGGAAGGTGAACAGCTGACAGGGAGTGGGAGTGTGGCTCCGTTGGCTGTGGAGGAAACTGGGGAAAGGCAAAGTCTGGCTGGGCAGAGCAGGGAAGAGATAAAATAAGGGAGAGGGAGTTCAGGAGAAGACCCAGGCCCACCCCCTCTTCATCCTAGGGCACGCAGGGAGGAATGGAGAAGAGAGCAACATGGGTTGCATGGCTTACGGGGAAGGAAAGGGCCCTGATTCCCTTCATTAGCCACACCTAGGAAGAGAGTTTAAAAGAGATGCAAGGTGAGTGCAGCAGCTGCTGGGAGCAAACGTGAGTTTATCTTGTGTTGACTTTGATTATCTGTGTTCCTGGCATCTTCCCAACTGTGTTGAGTTATTGCCATGCCATCGTGTCTGGAATTCTTGCTCCTGCCCTGCCAAACTAATTACTTCATTTTGGCTTGATTGGACTTATAGTTACAGTTTTTCTTGACCATATTTTGGACTTGATTCTGTGCAGTCAAAGGTTCTTCTCCAGCCAGAAGGTAACCATGACATTGGGGGCAAAGTTGGAGCTAATAAAGGGACTCCTGTTGATTATCTGACTGTGTTGCCTTTGTGTCATGCCCTAGGTCATCATAGCAAATCACTCTTTCAGTGCCATTGTAACAGTCACTAAATGAATGGTTGTAAGTCAAGGACTACTTGAGTTTTTATACAGAATCTATATATTTTCATATATATTTCTTAAAAGATTTTCATCTTCTTTCTAACAGCTTTTTTGATTACTATTGTTTCATCTGAAGATCCAGAATATGTGTTATACTGTACCTGACCTTCATATATTTAAAAGTAATGTTTGAAATGAGATTGTGGATAATTGTACTAATGATTATATGGCTGCTGAGCTTTCCTGAAGAGCAAACTCATAACTGTAAAACTATGTGACATATAGTCAAATGGCAGATATTTATGGTCAGCTGGTGAACTAACCCAATTTTGAATTGTTTTTAGTCACTGCCAATTTGTAAGAAGTTCTGAAGGTCTTGCATAATGTATGTTCCAAGTGGAATCCATGGCATTGAGATTCTCAACACTTTGTGGATCTCTCCTTTGATGTTTTCTGGACTGTCTCCTACATGATATTTTGTGATTGGCCAAACTAACATATCAGCTAGTTGTGAATAGGCAAAATTCTGCTGCTGATCATGACTGGTTTATTGTGTGTGCCTCCCAGAGATATTTGGCTGAGATGGGTGGCAATATAAATTTGATAGAATTCTTTATTATCCAAGTGTGATTGGACACAGAAGGAATTTGTCTTGGTGTAAATGCTCTTAGTGTACATAAAAGATACATTCGTCAAGAATCAAGAATCATAACGTATAACACTTAATAATCATAGGGTACAATAAGCAATCAAATCATACTAGAAACAATCAGTATAAATCATAAGGGTGCAATTGATAAATGAAGTTTAAAAAAAACAATGAATTGTCAACATCTCAATATGCTTATTTATTTTATTTATTTATTTACAAGATTTATATACCGCCCCTTTCCCTGCGGGACTCGGGGTGGTGTACAGCCATTAAAAAGTATAATAACAACACAATAATTAAAAACAATTAAAAGATTAAATATTGTGGCTGAATAATAAAAACGAGACAAGGGTTTAAAAATAAGGAATAAAACCAATTAAAACAAAATTTAAAACCCTATAAAACCCCAGGCCAGACCGGCTTGATAAAATAAATGAGTTTTCAACGCGCGCCGGAAGGTCAAAAGGTCAGGGATGATCCTCATCTCTGGGGGTAATTCATTCCAGAGGGAGGGTGCTCCCACAGAGAAGGCCCGCACCTACGGAGTCACCAGCTGTCCAGCCGGCGGCACCCCGAGGAGACCCACTCTATGGGAGCGCACTAGCCGACGGTAGAATGATGGTGGCAGTAGGCGGTCCTGTAAATATCCAAGTCCCAAGCCATGGAGCGCTTTAAAGATGGTAACTAACACCTTGAAACGCACCCGAAAGACCACCGGAAGCCAATGCAGCTCGTGCAAGAGTGGCATAACATGAGAGCTCCAAGAAGCCCCCAAAACCACCCACACGGCTGCATTCTGCACCAGCTGGAGCCTTCGGGTATTCTTCAAGGGGAGCCCCATGTAGAGAGCATTGGCATAGTCTAGGCGGGAGATAATGAGGGCGGATGTGACTGTGCAAAGCGCATTCCGATCCAGAAAGGGCCGCAACTGGTAGATCCTATGGACCTGATAAAAAGCCCCCCTGGTAACGGCTGCTATATGTTCTTCTAATGACAGCTATATGTCCAGGAGGACACCCAGATTGCGTGCCCTGTCTGCGGGGGCAAGAATTCCCCCCCCACAGCCAGTGATGGAACTAGCTGGCTGTATCGGGGTGCTGGAAAGCACAGCCATTAGGTCTTGGCTGGGTTGAGCTGAAGCCTGTTCCGCTCCATCCAACCCCGCACAGTCTCCAGGCACCGGGCCATCACTTCCACAGCTTCGTCAGGGTGGCCTGGGGTAGAGATGTACAGCTGAGTATCATCAGCGTACTGATGAAACTCCACCCCAAAGCCACGGATGATCTCACACAGCGGCTTCATATAAATGTTGAACAGCAGGGGCGAGAGCACCGACCCCTGAGGAACCCCACAGATCAGGAGCCTCGGGGTCAATCTCTGCCCCCCTGCCAACACAAATTGCGAATGGTCGGAGAGGAAGGAGGAGAACCACTGCAAAACAGTGCCCCCCACTCCCAACCCCCCCAGCTACCACAATAAGATTATTAAATTTCAAATACACTTGCTAATCAAAATGAAGAATCCAGCCAGAGGGAGCATTAAGCAAAACTTCAAGCGAAATTCAGAACCATGGACAGCTCCAAGCACCTTTCAAAGTACCTCAGGTTAGCCTACGGACATCAGAGAAGAGCAAATTCTGGAATCAAAAGGAAATTTGAAGCAACCCGTTTTTCCATCTAGTGCTATGTCCATCTACCATTGTTAAGAACTCTGGAGAGAATTGAATTTTGAGTGTAGAGAGTTGGAATCTTATTGGACATTCTAGTATATATGGGAGAGACACATAGACACCAGAAGTTAAGGTTCTGGATGTGGTTTCTGACCAATTCTTGAAGCCCAGGCTGAACTGAAAACTTTCTAGGCAACACTGAGGTAGTCACAAGTTTCCAACAGCTTAATATATACATACAATTGTCATGACTTGACAATAAAGCAGGAGACCTTTATGCAACCATAAATTGCATAGGAGAAATTGGGAAACTTATAGTAAAAACTAGGTGCTCTAAAGTTTCTATTTTCATGTTTATTTCCCAGAAATGAAGCTAAGTGAATTTGGCTTCCCCACTGACTTTGTCAGAAGGTCATAAAAGGTGATCATGTGATCCCGGAATACAGCAACCATCATAAATATGAATCAGTTGCCAAGCTTCTGAATTTTGATCATATGGCCCTGAAGATGCTGTGATAGTCATATGTATGAAAAATGACCATACTGTAAGTCACTTTTTTCAGTGTTGTTGTAACTTTGAGTGGTCACTAAATGGATTGTTGCAAGTTGAGGCCTACCTGTATTCAGGGAGGTACGGAAAGTTGCTTCTTCTGCTCAACAATGTAGTGGGAAGGTGTTGCACATATATATGGCACATACTGTATAGGAGTTTTACAGCTTCTGGTTTCCCAATGCAAAAATAGCCAAAACAGTGTTCAGTGTTCTGATAACTGCAATGTTTTAGATTCTTATTTGAGGATTTGTTATTATTTGTATTTCTTGCATGCCAAATAAATGGCTCTCTGAATGCAAGGCATGTTCTGAAGAAGTCTTTCTGCAGATCTTCATAGACAGTGAAGCTGCTCCTCTGATCTTTAGGCTCTAAGCCATTTATAGATTTACACAATACCTTAATTGGTTCCTAGAAAGCAATTGACAATTAGCACATGATCCCTATGACTGGCACAGATTGGAAATGTAGCTGCAATCACCTGGGCCAATTACAACTTCTGGACATATTTTAAAGGCAGAATACATGAAAATATTCTAGATTGGATGTAAACAAGGTGTGAAAACAAGCAGTGTGATTCAGGTATTTAAGTTATTCAAGAGAAGTGAGTCCATCCAAGGTGACATTGCACAGTTACTGGTAGCAAATGGATCACATCAGGTAAATTTTCCACACCTACGCCTTCCTTTTTTGTGGGGATCTCTCAGGGCAGGGGTGTCAAACACAAAACCCGGGGGCCAGTGCCAGCCTGCGGGGTACTTAGATCTGGCCCATGGGGCCACCCTGGAAACTGCAAAGGACTGGCCCACAGTGCCTCTGCCAGCAAAAATCGAGCTCAGGAGGGCCTCTGGCAGCCCTCCCAAGCTCCATTTTTGCTGGCAAAGAGTTGCAGGAGACCTTCACAACATAAAATGGAGCTTGGGAGCCCATTTTCACTGACAGTGCTCAGGCCACCACAGGCACCCCCGACACAAGTGATGTCAAGCTGGTCATGCCCATCCTGGCCAGGTCCACCCCAGCCTCCCCAGGTCAAACACAACCCTGATGCATCTCTCAATGAAATCAAGTTTGACACCCCTGTCCCAGGGCCAACTCAGCTTTCTAACCACTACACTGGTTGCTTATTGTCAACTCTTAGAGATATTCCAGACAAGTAACACTAACCATGAGCACTAGATACTACGAAACATTACATAAAGTTATAGAAGCTTGCAAATGCGGTGGCCTAGAGGTGGAACTCTCGCCTCATAATCAGGAGGCTGTGAGTTTGATCCTAGGTAGAGGCAGATATTTCTCTCTCTGGGCACAATGAGAATATATCTGCTGAACAAAACTCCACATTGGTGACAGGAAAGGCATCTGGCCAATAAACACTCAGCTCCTTTCAGTTGCCCAGACTCTACCCTGCAAGGTATTATGGGGTCATTAAAAGAAGATGATAGAAGCTTGCAAATCTAAGGCTAAATCTCTTACTCCTCGTATGTATGGTTCAAGAAACTAGGGAGATTCCCTTCTGAGATGTTTGTTACACTCCATTTGTACTGGGGGCTCATCTGTCTCTTATCTGACCAGTGTTTTCATCTGGCTCTTCCTCCTTACCCTGTCTCTAAAGGATATTCTCACATCTACTGATGAGCTTTAGGTTAGGTCTGTCTTCATTCCTCCTCATTTTTAAATGGTTTGTTTTCTTTAGAGATTTAAAGCATGATCAGACCTCTTGTTACTCAGATAGGAAATGATAAGGAAATCTGGAAAGCTGGGGAAAAAATCTGGGAAGAAGGCAGTATTTTCACTGTTTGCCAACAAAATGATAAGAATGTGAGGTCCAGTTCAACTCAAGGGCAATCTTTGCATTTGATCTATTTTTATTGTACTGATTTTCTGTTAAGTGACACATTATTGGTGTTGACTTGCTAATGTGCCCTGATGAAAGTTCGCACATTTTTCATTCACAAATTAATCATGTCATTTTTATAGCATCAAGGCACACTGTTTGCACACTTCTGCCTTTTCTTTCTCTTGTGTTAGCTGTCATAGCAACTGACTGGGAGGAAAAAGTTGTTTTACATTGGGTAGTTACCTCTCCTTTTCTCTTTGCCCCTTCACTTTAAATTGGTGTTTCTCAATCTTGGCAGCTTGAAGATATATGGACTTCAACTCCCAGAATTCCCCAGCCAGCCACACTTTTAACAGTTGTCTGCTTAAAACAAAAGGGTGGGAAAAGTCAAGAAACAGAAAAATGTTTGCCTTGATATATTTGTTGTTGCTGTTCATTCATTCATTCTTCATGATCTCACAGACCATAGCACACTGTTTCTTCTGTTCTCTACTGTCTCCTTGAGTGTGCCCAAATCCATATCCACTGTTCTGATGACACTATCTAACCATCAAGAGCCATGGTGGTGCAGTGGTTAGAATGTAGTATTGCAGGCTAATTCTACTGACTGTTGACTGCCAGTGTTCACCAGTTCGATTTTGATCGGCTCAAGGTTGACTCAGCTTTCCATCCTTCCGATGTCAGTACAATGAGGATTCAGTTTATTGAGGGCAATATGCTGACCCTGTAAACCATTTAAACAGAACTGTAAAGCACTATGAAGTTGTATATAAATCTAAGTGCTATTGCTATTGCTACCTCAACCTCTGCCATCCCCTTCTCTGTTTGCCTTCTGTCTTTCCCAACATCAGATTCTTTTCCAATGAATCCTCTATTCTCATTAGGTGGCCAAAGGATTTGAGGTTCAGCTTCAGCATCTGTCCTTCCAAAATAAAACAGTCATTGTTGATTTCCTTTAGTAGCCCTGATATGTTACACACACAGAGAATTTCACCTTGTGCGTTTCTAATTTACAATTTCACCAGCATATTAATGGGAACAGGAGATGGCATGAAACAAGCCCGATTAGGAAATTCACATGTAGCAAACACAGGCATGGTAGACTTATGACCACAATAGGGCTCAAAATTTATGTTGCTAAGTATAGGATTTGTTAAGTGAATTTTGCTCCATTTTATAACCTTTCTTGCCACAGTTGTTAAGTGAATCACTACAGTTGTCAAATTAGTAACATGTTTATGAAGTAAATCTGGTTTCTCCATTGAGTTTGTTTGTCAGAAGGTCAAAAAAGGGGACTACATGATACCGGTACTCTGCAACCATTATAGATATGAGTTGGTTGCCCAACTATCAGAATTTTGATTACAAGTTCTTTTCCATATTTGTACGCTCCAATGACTAATGAAAGATGGAGGACAATGAGCTGTTGCTTAAACAGACAAGAGTCTGATCAATTTTCTAGGACATCAGAAGTCTAAAGTAAAGAATAGAATAGAATTCTTTATTGGCCAAATGTAATTGGACACACAAGGAATTTGACTTGGTGCAAATGCTCTCAGTGTACATAAAAGAAAAGATACATTCCTCAAGAGTCAAGAATCATATGTTACAACACTTAATAATAGTACTAGGAAAATACCGTTTCCTAGTACTAGGAAACGGTCAATAAAAATTGTTAGGATACAAGCAACAAAGTGACAGTCATACAGTCATAAGTGGGAGGAGATGGGTGAAAGGAAAGATGGAAGGATTAGTAGTAATAGTAATGCAGAGTTCGTAAATAATTTGACAGTGTTGAGGGAATTATTTGTTTAGCAGAATGATGGTATTCAGGGAAAAACTGTCCTTGTATCTAGTTGTTCTGGTGTGCAGTGCTCTATAGCGTCGTTTTGAGGGTAGAGTTGAAACGATTTATGTCGAGGATGTGAGTGGTCTGTAAATAAAGAGGTTCCTATTTTCCATTTCTTTCATTCATAGAAGCCTGATGTAAATTGCACAATTAGGTCCACCGTACCACACTGGTTCCATTTCAATGATCATACGCCTACAAAATTTCAAGGAATGAAAGAAGATTCATTAGATTGTATCAATAAAAGTTTTGCCCCCTTGGTTACTAAAAAGGTTCCCTTTGATACAGTATTTGGCAATCTTCAGTTAACCATTTGAGGGGCAGTTCCACGAAGCCTCATGTGGACCTCCTGGCTGCAGATGACTTACCCTTAATGAACACAAGGATACTTTCCTAGCAGCTGGTCTTCATGATGTCAAGGAAAAATCTGTACAATCTCCTGTTTTTGACTGGTGCCTTTGGAAACTACTGCACACAAAACAAGATTCTATAGCTTTGCTAGGTCAGAAGAAGTCATGCCAGTAAGGATTTCCCCCCCAAAAAATCATAGTTGTATTGTGGGATCTTAGAAGTAGATGAGACTTTCTATCTCCTGTTATAGAGCATTGTTGGGGATAACATTCAGTACAGCAACAGTTAAGCAGGATTTAGTTTAATGCTGGATTTGAACAACCCAACATGGAAAGCCTGTTTTTTCCCCCCTTTCTGTTAGATAATTCACACTCCAGGGATGCAGTCAAGTGTGAGTAAGCCTTGAAGGATGTGATTATCTCTTCAGAAATGCATTGCAGGAAGCCCATTTTTCTGACACACAAAATCTTTAGAACAACCTCATTTGATGCAACAGACAAAAAAAAAAAAAAAGGGGGGGGGGAGAAAGGAAACAAAAACAAAACCCACCAATTTCTACCACCTCTCCATCCCAACTCTATAATGTAAAAAAATTCAAATTTATGGCTGACCATCAACAACGGAATATCTGAGTTGCAGCATTATAGTTATTCTCTGGGTCAGATTTCCAAACCTTCACACAAAGAGCTATCAATTACAAATGAGATTTACAAAGAAATCAAGTGTGTGTTTTTTTTAAAGAAAGGTAAGTGAGGAGAGAATAAAAATACATGTTTGATTTATGTTGGAAAATAAAGTAATTGATTCCTTAAAAGGTGATGTGGTAATTGGGCATTGCTTTTCGGAAGTGTGTAGAGGGAAATTATTGTTGAAGATCAAGAGGAAAAGATCTTCTTGGTGGATTCTTTAAACCGCTTAATTCATTCCCAAAGGAGGTGAGGCTCTTCCCAACACTAATGATGTCAACAGCAATGAAATTTAATAAATAAATTTAATGATAAATAAACACAACTTCTAAAGAGGCATAGTTATACTTTGGCGCCACTCCTTTCTAATCTTTCAGGTAGGACTATGAATGCAACATACTTTAGCTCTGCTAGAAAATATCATTACAATATTTTGGGATTTGGGTCTGGTATTCTCAAATAAAGTGTTATATTTTGGGGTCTTTTATTACTAGGTTTTGGGGGCATGATGCAGAGGTGGTATTCACCAGATTCTGACCAGTTCTGGAGAACTGGTAGTGGAAATTTTAAGTAATTCGGAGAACTGGCAAATCCCACCTCTGACTGGCCCTACCCCCACCTATTATCTGCCTCCTGGGTCCCAGCTGATTGGCTGGGTCTTCTTTTGTGGCCCTCCACAGGAGAATGGAGCTGGAAAGCAGGTTAGTGGGGTGGGGAGGAAATGGGGATTTTAGAGTATCCTTCCCCTGCCATGCCCACCAAGCCATACCACAGAACTGGTAGTAAAAAAAATGGAATCTCACCACTGGCGTGATGGCTCAGCAGTTAAAGATGTTGAGCTTGTCAGTTGGAGAGCTGACAGCCCAGGTTTGAGATTTGAACTCCTTGCAATGGGGTGAACTCTCATTCCTTGCTTCAGCTCCTGCCCACCTAGCAGTTCAAAAACATGAAAATATGAGTACATAAATAGATACCACTTCAGTGGGAATGTAACGGTATTCTGTCCATCTCTGGAATATAACCATGCTGGTCAAATGAGCATGGAAATGTTTTTGGACTATGCTGGTTTCCTCAGCTAAGAATCAGAAATGAACATCATGCCTTAGATTTGTATACAATTGATAGGGAAACCTTTACCTTATTTTTTTAAAAAATTTTATACATTAGCCCTTGGGCTATATCAAAGTGTAGAGTTCCAGAAACAAATTATTACTAAAATGTGATAAAAGCAATTTAAAATAGAATTGGATAAAATACAATTTAAAATGAAATTGGAATAAAATACAGTCTAAAATGAAATTGGAATAAAATACAATAATTTAAGGTTTAGATAAAATATAATAAAATTATATTTCGGTGTCACCCCTTATAATTTACCCCAGTCAGTCCCTCATATGCTGATCTCAACTGAATCATTTTGCTCAAGTATTGTGCTGTGTTAAATGTTATTTTCAGATTCTGGCTGCACATAAGGTAAGTTGTTTTGATAGGGGGATCCCAATGGGTCATTCATTTAGTATATAAACCGAGGTATCTGTCTCTCCCCCTCTTGTACAGGCAACAAATAGGATGCAAGTCAGGTCTTTTACCTCTGCCTCTCCGCAAATGCAGAGACAAGTCATTGTAGGGTATAGAATGTTAAATTTTAAATAAAAATAACGTAGCTCTGCAAATTATGATAGACTCATATAGTGAGCATAGGAAGCCATTTGGAAAATTACCTTATCCTACCCTACCCAATGCAGAAACCCAATGCTACAGTTTCCCTGCTTGATGGTTTTCCAGCTTTTGTTAAACATCTCCAGTGAAAGTTTTTCCCCCTTTCCATTGTTGAAGACCTTTTACTATTCTATTTTTCTTTCAGATATTCACTAGAAGTCTATTTTCTTGTTCTACACCACCATTGTTTCTTCTCTGCTCTTCTAATAAATATTGGAGCAGTCGAACAGATGCTGAAAGAGCACTTAAAAAGAATTGGCTCTTAGGGCTGTGAAGCTCTTTGCCTTCAAGCTGTTTGGCTTCCAAAAAGTGCCTCAGAAGGTTCAGAAACTGGGATGTAGTTCCTGGCTGCAGCTCCTTACAGCAGCTGCATCTTTAACTAAGGTCACACAGTTACTTTAATGGGTTGCAGTTTCAGGGAGATGCTATCATTTCTATTTCTACATGCTCCAAAGCATTTTTTGGAGATCAGTTCTGTAGCATTGCCCAGTCCTATTGTATACAACAAAAGGCATGTTTTCCTTCCCTCTGGAAAGTTGGGTAATGTTTAGAGATGTCTTAATGGAAACATTTCAATTTATTAGTATCTTTCTTCATACCGCGGAAATGGAAATGCTCCGTTAGATATCAGGCATCTCCCTTCTTGACTACATCACAAATGACACCATTTGAGAGCATTTTGGTGTGGCACCAATTACAGAGAAGAGGAGAGGAGGCCAACTCCATTGGTATGGACATGTCCATAGAGCAGCACCTTCCACCATGCCTCTCAACCAGAAATCAATGGCCGGTGACTTCGTGGGCATCCAAAACAGAGATGGCAAGACACCATCAACAAAGATAAGCAAGCTGTGGGCCTGAGCCCTGGAGATGCAGCTGACTGTGCAAAGTGGTGTTTAATGATCCAAAAAGCAGCCCCTGCACCTGCCAGATATGCTAAGTAGTAGTAGTAGTAGTAGTCAATGTAGAAATACATAAAGATGATCAGATCCCTTCTCAATCTCACCTAATCCATGAGACCTTTTGCAGACAGTCCTACAATTCTTCTAGTTCACCATATTGTTAGGGTGGGCAATATTTGGGACTCCAAAGGCCATACTAGATGCTACATCAGGGGCTCATAGACCACATCTATCAATTATTTATGTAAAGATAGATAGACACATGTCATGCCCCTGTCAGAGTCTGAATCCGAGGAGGAAGATGAACAGCTGACAGGGAGTAGGAGTTGGCTCCGTTGGCTGTGGAGGAAACTGAGGGAGGGCAAAGTCCGGCTGGGAAGAGCGGGAGAGAGATAGAACAAGGAAGAGGGAATTCAGAGGAAGACCCAGGCCCACCCCCTCTTCATCCTAGGGCACGCAGGGAGGAATGGAGAAGAGAGCAGTGTGGGTTGCATGGCTTATGGGGGAGGAAAGGGCCTTGATTCCCTTCTTTAGCCACACCTGGGAAGAGAGTTTAAAAGAGATGCATGCTGCGTGTGGCATCTGCGGGGAACAAACATGAGTTTATCTTGTGTTGACTTTGGTTATCTGCATTCCTGGCATCCTCCTAACCGTGTTTAATTACTACCGTTCCTTCACATCTGGAATTCTTGCTCCTGCCCTGCTGGACTAATTACCTCATTTTGCCTTAATTGGACTTATAGTTACAGTTTTTGTTGACCCAAGTTTTGGACTTGACTGTCTGCAGCCAAAGGCTGTTCCTGGGAGAGTTTTTCTCCAGCCAGAAGGTAACCAAGATATTGGGGCAAAATTGGAGCTAATAAAAGGAGTCCTATTGATTATCTGACTGTGTTACCTTTGTGCCACGCCCTGGGTCATCACAAAACACATATATTTCATCCTTAATGCATACATAGCACTGAGAAGCTTTTATTCAATTTTATTTCAATTTAGACAATGCCTACTGCAAGAGACTCAAGCCATGGAGGCTTTCCTCCCCGTAAAAAAAGTAAGCATAGCTACATTCGATTCAAAACACAACCACTATCACTCCTGTTAGTGACTTCATATCCTTCATTTGATGAAAGAGAGAAAACTCTGGATTTTTCTTTTATTTAGCCCAAAATTGTGCCCTGCAGTTTACCAGCAGGGGTGGGATTCTACCAGTTCGCACTTATTTGCTAGAACTGGTTATTAACATTCTAAGCAGTTCAGAGAACCAGTTGTTAGAAGAAATTACTGGCCTAATCCTGTAAGGAAGGCAGGAAGGAAACATTCTGGTGTTGCTTACAGAAACTGCCTCTCTGTTAATCCTTATTACATTCTTGGTAGAACTAGACTTCCTATCTCAGGAACATCTCTGGAGTTTTTTTCCCTCCTTTGCTGGTACTTTGCTTGTGCGGAGTGACCATTCAAAGTTACAGTGGCACTGAAAAAAGTGACTTATGACCATTTTCCCCACTTACGACTGTTGCAGCATCCCCACAGTTATGAGAGGCCAGGTGAGGAGATGCGTGCCTCGATGATGTTGAATTGGCCATGTCCAGCCAATAACATGACCACCAAGCCACATCCACTCAGTCACATGACCAACAAGCCACGCCCACCAACTAAGCCACACCCACAGAACCGGTTGTTAAAAATTTGAACCCCACCCGTTTACCAGTCTCTTGATTGGCAGGTTACATGAAGCCAAGTGGTATGTAGAGGACACTCAGCAAACTACACTACTATGTTCTAGGTACCATATCTTCTCCATGGGACTCTGACTCCTGAAACTCAGTATTCCAGAAGACTTTAGCTTGTACCATTGAAACAAAAATACAATTACTGCTCCAATTTCCCATTGCTCTGTTGTTTCCCATGTCAGATCTGTTAATAATAAGATCCTTGATATGTTGTATGTTGTCTTGCACCCTGTCAAATGCTGTGGTCATAGATGATAGTGTTTAACTAAAATATACATGGGTGCAACCCATATTTAAAGGCAAAACAAAGTGCCTTTATTTTTCATCACTTTTTTCTCATCATTTTGCACTGTTGGTCATGTCATCCCTGAATTCATTTCACTTCATTTTCTCAACATTGAAATTGCATTGGGCTCTCAGCCATAAAATAAAGAAGAAGGAAAGAAAGAAGGAGGGAGGGGAAGGAAGGAAGGAAGGAAGGAAGGAAGGAAGGAAGGAAGGAAGGAAGGAAGGAAGGGAGGGAGGGAGGGAGGGAGGGAGGGAGGGAGGGAGGGAGGGAGAAGGAAGGGCATGGAAAGAAAGGAAGAAAATAAAACAGGAAGCAAATAGAGAAAGATGGAGGGGGAAGGAAGGAAGGATAATAGAATAACACTGGCAATGAGCAGCAAATAAAAATTAATTCATCTCCTTTTGCTTCTAGAAGTGTCTTGGAAACTTCAAACAGGTGAATTGAAAATGCAATTATTAATTCTGTCTTCAGTTATGCTTACATCTGTAGAGAAATCAGTCTCCCATAGAGACAGCTAACCAAACTTCATCTTCTCAACACTGAATTAATGTTGAGCTTTCATCTATTAAAAAAAAGAGAAGGGAGGGAGGGGGGAGGGAGGGAGACAGATAGAGAGGCACTTTTGGGTTTTCAATGCTGTTCTCAAAGCATCACAGCAAATTATACAGTACTGGGTTATTTCATTTATTTTTCTTTTGAAGAGCAAATGAGACAAAATGAAAGTGCCGGTAAATTGGCTAGGAAAAATGACCTTGTCATAGAAAGTAGCAGAATGGTCCATGAAAGAGAATTAATTTACTCTGTGCTTATATATATATATATTTGAGTCCCACTGAAACATATATCACTTGGGACCTACTCAGGCTGTCCTGAAATTCCTTCACCTGTCCAAAATCAGTTCCTGTGGAAAGGTGGGATACATAAGTGTAAGATATATAGGTTAGCAAGCTTATATTGTTCCCCAATAATAGAATGTGTACAAGGACAGATTAGCCACATACACTACAGAGAGACAATGCTGGAAAATATGGTTTCTCCACAGCATTTGGGATTTAGGGCTCTTGTGAATTCTCGCCTACTGGAGGAAGCAAGTTGTTCCTCCTCCTCCTCCTCCTCCTCCTCCTCCTCCTCCGTTGCTATAGCAATGGCTAAGGCACAGTTTCACCTTTTCCACCTCTATGTATTCTTGATGAAGGTCACGGCTGGGATATGCAACCTGAGGTCAAAGGTCTTGCTGAGAGTGATAACTCATCAGGAGATATTTGAGCTCAGAGTGGAGTTTTTACTTCCCTGGGAGATCTAATATTGTCAAGCTAGAAAGAAGATAATCAGAGCCTGAATGACTTGAGAACGTAGGCCTGAATGTCTACTTCTGAATGGACTTCAGCCTTGATGTGTGATGCTCATACTGATCTTTTTGACCATCATCTTTGGAACTTTATATAAACACAGAGCATCTGCAAAGGAGATGTGAGAATCTCCACACACGTTATCTCTGTAATCCTGCTGACAGAGGTGGGTTTTTTTTTTCTCTCCAAAGGTTAAATTTATTCCCATTGTGCAGATGGGGAGAAAAGCACCTTTGTATTACAGCAATAACAGCAGCCTCTGAGCCTTGCCATGCCAGTTGGCCAGGGCAATGTAGAATTATTATTATTGCTGTGGACACATTTCCAAATCCCTTCTAAATTTATATTTAATATTAAGGGTGCTCTAGATACTCCACAACAATAGAGGGAAGGGAAAAAGAAGAAAGAAAGAGAGAGAGAGAGGGAGAGAGATTGGACTAGCAAATGAATTGCCACTAGCAGCATTTAGAGTTTCTTTTCACAGATCAGCACATTGCTCCGTCTGGCTCAATATTGATTATTTATTTATTTATTTAATCAAACTTTTATACCGCTCCCTCTCCCAAAAAGGGACTCGGGGCGGTGTACAGCCTACTAAAAAACATACAATAAATATAATGAATACAATTAAAAATAGATTAAATAATTAGATCCGGCTGTCTATTCAAAATTCAATTAAAAATTAAAAGCTAATAAAACCCCAATTAAAATTAATTAAAAACCAAAAACACAGTTACTGGGCCAGGCCAGCCTGTTTAAAAAATAGGGTTTTCACTGCGCGCCGGAAGGTCAGAATATCCGTCATAGCCCGTATCTCCGGGGGGAGATCATTCCATAGGGAGGGAGCTCCCACAGCGAAAGCCCGAACTCTCGGGGCCGTCAGCCGACAACGGCCAGGCAGCGGTACCCCAAGTAGGGCAACCCTGTGGGAGCGTACTGGGCGGCGGGAGGTTGATGATGGCAGTAGGCGGTCCCGTAAGTACCCAGGTCCCGAGCCATGGAGCACTTTAAATACCATCAGTACCACCTTGAATCGAATCCGGTAGGCCACAGGAAGCCAGTGCAGCCTGCGGAGAAGCGGTGTAACGTGGGAGCTCCGAGGGGCACCCACAATCACCCGCGCGGCTGCATTCTGGACCAACTGTAACCTCCGGAGACTCTTCAAGGGGAGCCCCATGTAGAGAGCATTGCAATAATCCAGGCGGGAAATAACGAGGGCGGACGTGACTGTGCGAAGTGCGCCCAGATCCAGAAAGGGCCGCAACTGGTAAATCAGACGTATCTGATAAAAAGCCCCCCTGGCGACGGCTGCAATGTGCTCTTCTAAAGACAGCCGTACATCCAGGAGGACGCCCAGATTGCGCGCCCTTTCCATGGGGGTCAAAACCTCTCCCCCCACGGCCAGCGAAGGAACCAGCTGGCTGTATCTGGGCGCAGGAAACCACAGCCACTCGGTTTTGGTCGGGTTGAGACGGAGCCTGTTACGACCCATCCAACTCCGCACGGCCTCCAGGCACCGGGACATCACTCTTATGTCACTCTTCCCAAAGCTTTCCTGGAATTTCCATTTATTATTAAATTTATACACTACCTTTCTGTTTACTCCAACATTGAAGGTGATGTTGGAAGGAAAATCCATCTGGTTCAGTTCCAAGCTGGGAGAAAAACACTGGAAACAACAGAGTCAGGGATGGACTGTTGGGGATTCGCAGGGGTTCAGGGGAGCTGTTGAGGTATTCCCCATTAGGAGAATGAGTGCTCTCAGAGAAACGTAGTGAGAGTGGTGACAAATAACACACAACTAGCACACAGATACATTGAATAGTAAAATGTAGGTTTTACTTCCAGTAGACGGGTAAGCAAAGTCCAACAAACAGTCCAAGTCATACACAGTTAAAGCAGTCAGTATTCAGTCCAGGGATAATCCAAAAACAAAGTCCAGTATCATAAACAAAGTTCAGTAAATGTAGTTTGCTAACAGTTGCAAGACTCACAGCAATCCGAGCAGAACCATGAGCAGGCGAAAGGCAATAGGGAAAATGCAAGAAGAACAAACCAGGTTTCTGGCTCCATCTTATGGCCGTTGGAGGAACCAAACCCAATTACAATTACAGCATTCTCTTAAAGACACAGTATTAAATGACTATCCTGGTTTATACATTGCCAACCCAACTGTTAGGTGACTATCATTCCTAACAGGAGCCCCTAGCTAAGATTCTGTGCAGTTCGGAGAACCCCCAAATCCCATTCCTGGCTAGCCCTGCCCACCCCACCTCACCCCTCCCAGGAGTCACCATGTGGCCTGTTTTAGATGCAGGCAAGTGCAGGGTGTGCATGGAGGCTCGGGGAGGGTGAAAAATGGGCCTCCCGGAAGTTCAGGAAGGCTGGAAAGGGGCCCGTTTCCAGCTTCCAGAGAGCCTCCGGATCCTGGGGAGGCCCTTTTTGCTCTCCTGGAGCCACGAGGAAAGCCTCTGGATCCTGGGAAGAGCAAAAACACCCTCCCTGCTGTGGTGCAGGCGGCCGACTAGGCCACGCCCACCATGGCCACGCCCACCCAGCAACCAGGCAGATAACCAATTGCTAAAATTTTTGAAGCCCACCCCTGAACAGGTTGATTGGAAAGTTGGTTTATTGATGAAGCAGAACCACACACACAAAGACAGCATGTGTGGTTCTGGGTCAGCTGCCCCAGAACCACAAACCCAGGTGGTTCTGTTCACCAATAGACAGAGTTTTTTTTTTCCAATCAGCCTCCATGTTATTTCCAGCATCTTTCTTCCAGCTTGGAACTGATCCAGGTGGATTTTCTTTCCGACAGTGGCTTTACAAGAACAATTTTTTTTAAAAAAAAAAATACAAAGCGTGTCCGAGAAAAAAAATTAAGGCAATTCAAATTAAAAAAATAAACAAACAAATCAAAAAGAGGAATCAACAACAATTCATAATTAAAACTTAACAAAGATATAGAGACTCTTTAAGGCATCCTGCTCCACGATGTAGGAGTCATACAGGAGAAGGCCGTAACTCTGAAGAACTGAGCTTCTAGTAGAGGGATATCTTTCAGAGGGCCTCTCTGGTTCTTTGCAGTAGAGGCTGTCCTCAACTTACAACAGTTCATTTAGTGACTGTTCAAAGTTACAACATCACTGGAAAACATGATTTATGAATATCTTATGAACACCGTTGCAGATCCCCATGCTCATGTGAGCAAAATTCAGACAGTTGGCAACTGACTCGTATTTATGACCATTGTAGTGTCCAGGGATCATGTGATCACCTTTTGTGACCGTCTGACAAGCAAAGCCAATGGGGAAGCCAGATTCACTGAACAACAGAGCAAAGTGAGGTCATAAAACAGGGCAAAGCTCACTTAACGAATGTCTCACTTTGCAACATAAATCTTGGGCTCAATTGTGGTCATATGTTGAGGACTACCTGCAATGCAGCAAGTTCACTGAAGGAGAAATCGTCCAGCAGATAAAAGCCTGAAGTCATTTGAAGTGTTTTAAGTTTAACAACAGCATCTTAAATTATGCCCAGTAGGCAGGACACAACTAGTGCAAAAATTTCATCCAGGAAATTTCAGGATAGACATTTATTTATTTTATTTTATTTATTTATTTTGTCCAAAGCTTACAATACAATACAAATAAAAATAAATATAAGTTTAAATATAAGAAATAGGAACTAATAATTGGGGACAATAGGACAGGGACAATAGGCACGATTGTGCACATATGCACATTACATAGTCTGGATGATTTGCACTAATAACAGTTGGATGCTATTATTTTCCACCTCCCCAAGTTTTGTTCTAGGTAGCCCTATATCAAGTAGATTGTAGTAGTCAAGACACGTTGTAACCAAAGTGTAGACAGCTGTTAAAGCGAATTGGCTCAGATAGATTCAGAAGTAATACATTGGCCGTAAAGTAGAAATAAATCCCTTGAGATAGGCATTGACTGGACAACCAGTGAGAGATGGACCTAAAAGAGTTCTTTTAAGCTGGACCTCCAGTTCACAAAATTCACCTCAGTCTCAGGAGTGTCTTACTAAAATCATCTCTACTTTGTCAGGATTTAATTCTGCCTTCTAATTGTTCTCCATCATCTAGGGCAGAGACAGGGATGGGCTTCAAAAATTTTAGCAAAGGGTTCTCTGCCCAGTTGCTGGGTGGGCTTGGCCATGGTGGATGTGGCCTAGTCGTTCTCCTGTACCACGGTGGGGGGGAGGGGGCGTTTTTGCCCTCCCTGGGCTCTGGTGGCTTTCCTTGAAAATAAAGTAAATCCCAGGTTTTGGGGAAGCAAAAATACTTCGTTTCTTCTTGTCTCTGTGACCTTGATTTTTGATCTGACCTCAGATTTTCTATCCCTTAGGTAAAGGTAAAGGTTCCCCTCACACATACGTGCTAGTCGTTTCCGGCTCTAGGGGGCGCTGCTCATCTCTGTTACAAAGCCAAAGAGCCAGCGCTAATCGAAGACATCTCCATGGTCATGTGGCCCACATGACTAAATGCCGAAGGCGCACAGAACGCTGTTACCTTCCCACCAAAGTGGTCCCTATTTTTCTACTTGCATTTCTTTTTTAAAAAAAAAAACTTTATTAATTTTACAATTAAAATAAACAAACAACACATACACAAATGTAGAAAAGAAGAGGAGAAACAGAGTTGAGCAGTAAAAGAGAGAAGAGAGAAAAAGAAAAAAGAAATAAAAGAAAAAAAGAAAAATCAAAAAGTGATTAAAAACAATTACAGTTTGTGGGTCATTATTTCTATCCTTATTTTATGCCATATTTACAAGTAATCCTTAATGCAAATATATAATTACCGCTACAATTATAGCTTATCCTCTTTTACAATGTTATATTGCCCATCTTTGATCTAACCATTCATGCCAGCAGTTCCAGCTCTCATAATACATTGATGTTTCTTTATCTTTTAATGCTAGGGTTAATTTATCCATTTCTGCACAATTTAGTATTTTTTGAATAATCATTTCCTCCGATGGAGTATGAGGTTGTTTCCAACATTGTGCAAAAGCCAATCTGCTGTCAATATATGTAATATTATATACTTCACTTTTTTGGAAATTGTTTATTAAAGATCCCTAACAGGAAGTACGTGCTTTCGAACTGCTAGGTTGGCAGAAGCTGGGACAAGTAATGGGAGCTCACTCAGTTACATGGTGCTAGGGATTTGAACTGCCAAACTGCTAATCTTTCTTGATTGACAAACTCAGCGTCTTAGCCATTGAGCCACTGCGTCCCCTTTCTATCCCTTAGTGCTAAATATATAATTTTAGAGAATCATTCCATAAAATGTTTGCAACTGCAGAGATTTTTACCATCTATGTTTTTTTCCCATACTCTGGTGGACTATTGTCCATTTCTCTTTGAGCAAATTATGATTTTTCTTTCTTACTATAGCTAGCATTTGAGAGAGATCTTCGATGTGGTTACCGCTGTTTTCTGAACTCAAGAGAAAGTATACATCAGCAGAGAACTTGCTTTAAATGTTCAAGACATCAGCTCAACCCTCCACACCCACTGCAGTTTGATTCAACAGTGAGAGAGTTTGGGGAGCTAATTATATATATATATGGCTCTGTGTTTGCTTTGCACAGAACACACTTCTTTATTGACACTGATTACAACTACTTCTATTTATCTCTCCATTCTCTCCCTCATCCAAAGTTGATGCTAGTGATTTAAAAGAGTTACTCAATGTTGGAGATCTCATATAAAAGATCATATGCTTTTAATTGGTACAAGGAGTAGCACCCAAGCAAATGATGTGCTGTGGCAAATATGAAATTAATTCTGTTAGGGCTGAAGTCCTGTTAATGTTAAACCAGTTGTCTCTTGAAAAAGCACCTTTGAGATACTCCAACCTCATTTTATGCATCTTCAAGTATATTAGTTGCTATTGCCTGTCTTATTTCCAAAGCATCTTTTTGGCAGTGTTCCAGTTGGGATTTCCTAGTAGATACTGGCTTTAATTGGAATAGTGATCCATGCATCTGAATTATTCCATTTTGTCAGATGCTCACCCTCAAACACGAATAACAAGGAGGATGTTACATGTTGCTTTAACTGAACCTAACCTTAGTCCTTTGCCATGCCTCTTTGCTTAAGCATTGGATGAAACGTTTGTGGTTATCCCAATGATGGGATTAATAATTTATCTTCCATTCACCCTGGATAAACTGCAGTGTACCTCCTGTAAAATAAAGAGGCAGATATTTTTTAATAAAGGAAAAGAGGTATACAGGTCCACGTACTACAAGTGACATCATAATAAGTAATCATACTGATGGTGATTTAAAGGGGGAGGGGATTACTTTTAGCTTTTCATATCAAGAAAAGATCCTCCTGGGATGACATACGCCTGACCCCCAAACTTTCCCCATTTTCCAACTCAATGCACTTGATGGGAACTCATCAGGCCTCTCTCTCTTTGATTACATACCTTTTAGATCTTCAGTTATGGAACTGTTGCAATTTAGGGTTGGTTGAATTCATTGCTTTTACTCAGCTTTTAGAGTAGTGTGTCTCAGCCTTGGCAACGCGAAGATGTGTGGACTTCAACTCCCAGAATTCCTCAGCCAACACGCTAGTGTTGGAAGTTATAACCCACTCCTCTCCTAGAAAAATGATTTTTTTTTTAGGATATACTAAAAAGGCAGAATATTTCCCCTAAAAGAAAAGTAGACACTTAGAGAGGAAAAAACTAAAACATATGAAGAACGGTTACAGGAACTGGGCATGGCTAGTCTAGGGAAGAGAAGGACCAGGGGAGACAGGATAGCAGTCTTCCAATATTTGAGGGGCTGCTACAGAGAGGAAGAGGTCAAGCTATTTTCTAAAGCACCCGAAGGCCAAACAAGGAATAATGGATGGAATCTGAAGAAGGAGAGATTGAACCTGGAAATAAGGAGAAACTTTCTGACATTGAGAGCAATCAAACAATGGAACAGCTTGCCTTTGGAAGTTGTGGGAGCATCATCACTTGAGATTTTCAAGAAGAGACTGGACTGCCATTTGTTAGAAATGGTGTAGGGTCTCCTGCTTGGGCAGGGGGTTGGACTAGATGACGTACAAGGTCCTTTACAACTCTGATTATCTGTTATCTGTTAAACTCACCCCCCCCCCCTCTTTGTCAATGGGCCATTAAGGCTGTGGTGGGCTGCTGGGGATTCGCAGGGGTTTGGGAGTGCAGTTCAGAGAACCCCCAAATCCCACTCCTGCCTGGCCCCGCCCACCCCACTCTGCCCCTCCCAGGAGTCCCCACGCGGCCCGTTTTGGATGCAGGTAAGTGCAGGGCGCAAGCAGAGGTTCAGGGAGGGTGAAAAACAGGCCTCCTGGAAATTCAGGAAGGCCAGAAATGGGCCCATTTCCAGATTCCAGAGAACCTCCAGAGCCCAGGGAGGCCATTTTTGCCCTGCCGGAGGGTCAAGGAAAGCCTCCAGAGCCCGGGGAGGGCAAAAATGTTCCCCCCCACGCACCATGGTGCAGGAGGCCGACTAGGCCATGCCTACCATGGCCACACCCACACAGCAACCGGGCAGAGAACCCTTTGCTAAAATTTTTGAAGCCCACCCCTGAATTAAGGTCTGAGCCAGTCTATTCTACATAAGTAAAGATGTACTCCAGGTAGAGCCATAATAGGAATTGCCCAAAGCGCTTTCATATTACATCATCATCCAGCAAGGCTCAACCAAGCCTGGGACTCAGGACAGCCTACAGAGTTGCCCCCTGCACGGCCCATGGGAGTCTGACAACCAATCAGAATACAAGCTCCAATTCAAATCCCAACAGAGGGAATAAAACCCAGGGACTCTCGGCATTTCTTCCCCCCATTTTTTAATCATCACACAAGGCATGTGATCCTGTCCACCATCTTGTCTGGTCATGTTGCCAACTTCAAAAGCCGATACAAAAATTTATGCCACCAGATTAAGACTGAATGCACCAATTATCACATTAAACAAGAGGAAAACCTTCTACGCACCAATTTCACCTGTGCTTTTTACAATTTTGTAAACAACAAACTAAAAGACTCAAGGTCCATCTCACCCCTGATAGGACCTAATGGTAAAGACTGCAACGATGACACCATTAAAGCCAACATCTTTCACATATTCTTTGGCTCAGTATTTGTAAACAGCAATGGATCATGCCCAGTATTTCCTAGACGAACCACAGAAAACTACAATGATCTAATACATATCGATTTTACAGAAGACAATGTTGAAAAAGCACTACGCAATCTAAAACTATCTCTATCTATTGGACCGGATGGAATATGTGCCTATTTCTGAAAAAAAGCTATCCACTGCCATAGCAGAACATCTAAGCATAATCTTTGAAAAATGTTGTAGGACCAGCTCCTTGCCTCACCTATGGTCACAAGCCACGGTCATCCCCATCTTCAAAAAGGGAGACCCCAGCCTAGTTGAAAATTACAGACTAATCTCCTTATGCTGCATCACCTGTAAAGTCATGGAATCAATTATTAACCATTCCATTATCCTCCACTTAGAGACAAACAACCTACTCTCTAATAAACAATTTGGTTTCAGAAAAAAACTATTCTGTAATCTGCAACTCTTACACTGCAGAAACATATGGACTACACAACTCAATCAGGGCAAAACAATAGACTCAATCTACATAGACTTCTGTAAACCCTTTGATTCAGTGGTACACGACAAGCTACTCCTAAAACTAAAATCTTATGGTATCTCTGGACAACTGCATAACTAGACAGAAGCATTCCTGTCAAACAGACAACAAATGGTCAAAATTGGGAGTGGCCTATCAAATTCTGTACCTGTCAATAGTGGTGTCCCCCAAGGCAGTGTTGTAGGACCAACTCTCTTCATCCTCTACATAAATGACCTCTGTGATCATATTAAGAGCAACTGCGTTCTCTTTGCTGATGATATAAAGCTGTTCAATACCACAGACAATACTGCTACCCTTCAAAAAGATCTTGACTATGTATCAGAATGGTCAAACAAATGGCAACTTCAAATCTCAACAACTAAATGCTCTGTCTTACATATTGGCAAAAAAATCAGAAAATAAAATACAAACTGAATAGTGAAGACCTTGTTGATGATCCAAGCTCTGTAAAGGACCTTGGAATACTCATCTCTAATGATCTAAGTGCTAGAACCCACTGTAACTACATAGCCAAAAAGGCATTAAGAGTTGTTAACCTAATCCTACATAGCTTTTTCTCTGGTGATATCACATTACTAACTAGAGCATACAAAATATTTGCTAGACCAATACTTGAATACAGCTCATCAGTCTGGAACCCACATTACATATCTGATATTAGCACAATTGAGAAAGTCCAGAAATATTTCACAAGAAGAGTTCTCCACTCCTCTACTCCTTGTAGAATACCTTATGCCACTAGACTTGAAATTCTAGACCTAGAAAACCTTGAATTATGCCATCTTCGGTCTGATCTAAGTATAGTATATAAAATCATACATTGCAATGACTTACCTGTCAATGAATATTTCAGCTTCAATCATAACAAGAGCACACAATAGATACAAACTCAAGGCTAATCGCACCAAACTTGATTGCAGGAAATACGACTTTAGCAACAGAATGGTCAATGTCTGGAATACTCTACCTGACTCTGTGGTTTCTTCCCCAAACCCCAAAAACTTTAACCTTAGACTGTCTACTATTGACCTCACCCCTTTCCTAAGAGGTCTGTAGGGGGCGTGCATAAGCGCACCAATGTGCCTACTGTCCCTGTCCTATTGTTTCTTTTATTTTTCTTATATGTACCCATTTCATGTATTCATAACTATGTATATACTTATACCTATTATCTTGTAAGCGATTGACAAATCAAATAAATAAATAAATATTTCCAAGCAGTCATCATGTTTCCAGTGTCTTTCTTCCCCACTTGGAACTGAACCCAGAAGGATATTTCTTCCAACACTAGCTAGGAGATTCTGGGAGTTGAAGTCCACCCATCACACTGTTTTTAGACAGCTGGTCTCTCTCTCTCCCTCACGTCTGTTAGTCAGATTGTTTGTGTGAATAATAAGGCTGCATGGCACACTCTCCAAATGTGCAAAAGATATTGCCTTTCCCAAAGGCCAGGTTCTAGAAGAGAAGAATTACTTCGTTGACAACAAAGCTGGAGTTCCAAGCTCTTAAAGTTCCTCCCCCACCTTCAATTTTTAGCAAGCTAGTAAAAAATCAATAGTGTTGTACTCCCATCTGTAAGCCACCTGACATTCTATGAATGATCAATGGAGCTTACAGAGGGACTCTCAAGAAAAGAGGCCAAGACATCACAATTACAGGGTTGTTTTTTTATTTATTTATTTTCTGTTGATTCAGAAGGACTCTTTCTTGGCTCATATGGCTTCTTCTACAGTTAAAGGACATTAATGAACACCAAGGCATTGTTAAGAAGCTCTCATTAGGCTCTTAAATTGGTCAAAGGATTGGGGTGAGGGGAAATAAGAAAAGAAAAGAGGGTGAAATTAGCTATGTCATGGAATCCAATCTCCTGAAATTGTCTTTTTTTTTTTTTTTTGCATAATTTAACTGAGATTTGCATTCCCAACACCAGGGCTGTAGCTTCAACTGCAATTTCCCATTCCCACAACTGTTGTTTGGTCAACAGTCCCAATGTTAAGTGAGCAAAGAGGATGATTGTTAAATTTCCCAGCAATTTATTCTCTCTTATTATAAGGAAGCCTTTGGCTGCACTGAGTCTTTAAATAAGTTTTATTGTACTTTTTTCTTTAATATATATAATTGTTCATAGTTATACAACACCGTTAGATACCAGTTACATCAAGTCCCTTTTTTCCCTTCCCATCCTGTTATACATCCTAATTAAAACTATCCTGTAGTATAATCTCTCCATCATATTATACATCCTAATTATCTCTATTATCTTCTACCATGATATATCATTACAATCCTCATTTTATGCACTTCATATTATATTCATGTACAGCTCATAAATATACTTTTTTACATTGTTTATTCTTCCATCTTCTTCTATCTCTGTATATATGTGTTTTGTTAATCTTCTTTCCTTATTTAACACTAATCTCTGCTTCTATTATTTATCCAATTATATAATGGGTCCCGTCTTAAATAGTACTCTGACTCTTCCTTATCTTTACTACCAACCTGCCTTCCATCGAGGACCTGTGTGCTGCACGAGTCAAAAAGAGGGCTGTGAATATATCTACAGACCCCCCACATCCTGGACATAAACTGTTTCAACTCCTACCCTCAAGACGACGCTATAGAGCACTGCACACCAGAACAACTAGACATGCCATCACTGTGCTAAACAAATAATTCCCTCAACACTGTCCAACTATTTACAAAGTCTGCATTACTATTACTAGGGTTTTAAATTTTTAAATTTTTTGGTAATTTTAACTTTTATACCTTGTTTTATTGTGTTCTTTCAGCCACTAATTTAATTCCTTTAAATCTATTTTAAATTCTATTTATTGTGTAGTTTTATCTTGGCTGTACACTGCCCCAAGTCCCATTGCAAGAGAGGGGGGCGGTATAAAAATTTAATAAAATAAATAAAATTACTATTACTATTAATCTTCTCATCACTCCTTATCACCCATCCCTTCCCACTTGTGACTGTATGACTGTAACTTTGTCGCTTGTATCCTTACAATTTATATTGAATATTTCCTACTATGATTTGATTGCTTATTGTACCCTGTGACTATTATTAAGTGTTGCACCTGATGATTCTTGACTCTTGATGAATGTATCTTTTCTTTTATGTACACTGAGAACATTTGCACCAAGACAAATTCCTTGTGTGTCCAATCACACTTGGCCAATAAAGATTTCTATTCCATTAAGTTCCATTGTAACCCTAACCCATTTCTGCACAATCTAGCATTTTTTTTATTACTTTCTTAACAGAGGGAATAGTAAAGGCAGGTTTTCTTTCTCCAAGAGATACAGGAGGGCGTCTCCTTAAATGGTGCCTTCCAATTTCCGTGTTGAACTCCTAAAGAAAATCTTTTGAGGAGATAGAAAAGCAATTTTGAGCAGTTAGAGCTGCCATCTGGCATGGAAATCCTCCGACCATAATCTCGGGGCCTGGCTGTGCTTCCTTTTGCAATGGATCCAGCTGTGACTACTGGTGAATGAGTGCGAGGTTAGGGGGACACAAAGATTTCCATGTCAAACAACTTCGCGGCCGCAGCCTTCGCTGATTTATTCCCTTTGACAGTGTAAGTTGAATATTATTCTGCACCCATGAAGTGTGTAAGTCCCTACAATTGCTTTTCATCGAGCTTGCTCTTGGCCCATTCAATCTAGTATACAGTCTATTCTGCCGATAAAAACCCCCTCCAGAAGTTTTTAATGAAGGGCTGGATGGATGGGATCTGCCAACTCCGTTTTTACGGCCTCCAGAACGCCTCATTGTACTGTTGATGTTTAGCAGCAAAGAGACAATTTGAGGCAACCTCATTATTATTGTTTTACAGCTTAAGATGTTAAAACAGAGCAAGAGACAGAGACAGAGAGACAGAGACAAAGAGACAGAGACACAGACAGAGAGAGACAGAGAGAGAGAGAGAGAGAAAGAGAGAGAGAGAGAGAGAGAGAGAGAGAGAGAGAGAGAGAGAGAGAGAGAGAGAGAAATCTCCTTCCCCAGCTTTAAAACTTGAAAAAGACCAAACATTTCAGCCACTTCCACTTTGGTGATTCCCCTACTACTATCGCAACCTTCCCGAAATTTCCAGATTGTAAATCATAAGAAAGAAAAAGAGGTTGTCTAGACTGCTATAAAAAAAGAGGGGGGAGGGTAGGGGAGATGCTGGAGACAAGGAGATACTGGCCCTGGGAGGTGGGCATTCAAAAACAAACATAGAAACTATTGAGAGTTTTGCAGCATTAATTCAGCACCAGAAAAACAAGCACAGTTTGGCTGATGCTTCATTTAACATCTTTATAAACATAAGTAGATTTTACAAACCAGTTGTAGATTTCTCCAACATGGAGCAAACTCAAACAGAAACATGTTGCAAGTTCAGGGGCAGAGCTCCAGTCTTCAGCAAGCAAGCAGGTTAGTTTCATCTTCAATAGATCAGCAGGCAAGCAAGAGGAGAGAAGCAGTTTCATCTCAATAGACAGACTCAGAGCTCACATAGCTTCAGAGCTGCAGAGCTCAATTAGCTGCAGAGTTACAGAGCTTAACATAGAGCCAACCTAGTCTACTTTTAGTTTCAGTTTCTAGCCTAAGCTACTTCTAGTTTCAGTTTCCAAACTATCCTCATTGGCTGATTTAGTTGCTATGCCTATTCATTGGCTGACCTTGTTATCAAGCTCTATTTTAGTTCATGAATATACTGACAGAAGCATAGATATTTTTTTTCTGATCACAGAAAAAGACCCAATGGTCCATCAAGTCTGCCCTTTGACTTTTCATTTGGTTGTTTTGGTTGTCTTTGTAATTGATTTATTTATTATTAAAAATATTGATTTGAGTTATTTATGTTATTAATTTTTAATTAATTTATTTTGATTTATTTTGATTTTTAATTAATTTATTTTGATTTTTGTTGGGTGACATCCCTATGCAAATGTAAAAAACCAAAATGCACACAATAGAGACTGTACATCTACTACTACCTAGAAAATCAAGACTCTGTTTGCAAGGCCATTGATTCTGGGACTGTTGCCTCCAAACACTATCATGACCCTGTATAATGGATCCTTCTTTTTCAAGTTCATTCATATTCCTTCTCCGGAAGATCTCTTTTGAACAGGACCAAACAGGATGACAGTTTTGGGGTTTTTGGTTCGTCTAGTTTTTTTTTCTGGACGTGGTGGCTCAGTGGCTAAGACGCTGAGCTTGTCGATCCGTAAGGTCAGCAGTTTGACAGTTCAAATCCCTAGCTCCTGTTACTTGTCCCAGCTTCTGCCAACCTAGCGGCTCGAAAGCATGTAAAAAATACATGCAAGTAGAAAAATAGGGACCACTTTGGTGGGAATGTAACAGTATTCCATGCACCTTTGGCCCCATGACCACGGAGATGTCTTCGGACAGTGCTGGCTCTTCAGCTTTGTAATGGAGAGGAGCACCGCCCCCCTAGAACCAGAAACAACTAGCACGTATGTGCAAGGGGAACTTTTTACTTTTACCTTAGTTTCTTTCTGATGCAGGGAAAAACCATGCTGCCTTCTGTATTCCCAGAAGCTGGACTCTTAGCTACTACTAGCTATGTAAGATAATGGCTGAGAAATCACACCTGCTCATAAGAAATAGAGCTCAGCAGTTGAGTAAAGCAAGCTCTGTGCTATGAACCTTTAATTTGCTGTATTTGCAGGAAGATGGCAACATGCCAAAAAACTGTAACATTCAAACAATAAGCTGTACTCTGAGATCAGAAACAACCCTTGGATCTTCACTGCAGATTTCCAAAATGGGCATTACTCATGCTTTTAAGATCCAAGGACATCTCAGACATCCAATTTCACTCACCACTATGGTGCTGTCGTGAATAATGGAAAAAGCACAAAAGCTATTGACTCCTATGGCACAGAGCCAATTTAGACTATCTGAAGATTTGACTCATAGCCTCACGTCTCAGATGCATCTGCACATAGAACCAAGGAACAGCGGGAAGTAGATATATAAATTCAAGATCATTTTAAAGAAGAGTCTGGTCAAAAACAGGCCAGATTTTAGGCGACTGTGCATGGCTAAAATAAAACTTTCGTTCAAATATAGATTGGCACTCTTCTTTGTGTTATGCTCCATTTCTAAACAAATAGCAATCCCAAACAACTTGAGTGCCACTTGAACTCTGTTGGGATTGACAAAATCACCACCAATCCATTGCAAAAAGGCAGTTCCAAAGGTGTTTTTTTCAAGAGGCAACTGGACTTTCTTGTTTTTCTTTGAAGATGTTTTGCTTCTCATCCAAGAAGCTTCTTCAGTTCAATGGAAGGATTTATACTCCTAGCAGACCGTTCGTCATTTGCATCCTTTTAATGAGTCATCGAGGCCACTTGAAGATTTATCTGTGCCTTCAGAGTAACCTGAATAGTGCAAATGAGTGTGGAGCCTTCTTGGAACTGTTGAAAGGAATGTATTGTAGAGATAGATAGAAAGAACAACACAGACCCAGGGGTGGGATTCAAAATTTTTAAAAACTGGTTCTGTGGATGTGGCTTAGGTGGTGGGTGTGGCTTGGTGGTCATGTGACTGGGTGGACATGGCTTGGTGGCCATGTTTTTTGCTGGGTGTGGTAAACTCTATATCACTCACATCGAGGCATGCATCTCCTCGCCTGGCCTCTCATGACTGTGGGGATGCTGCAACAGTCTAAGTGTGAAAAATGGTCATCAGTCATTTTTTTCAGTGCCATTGTAACTTTGAATGGTCACTCCACACAAGCAAAGTACCAGCAAAGGAGGGGAAAAAATCTCCAGAGAAGTTCCTGAAACAGGAAGTCTAGTCCTGTCAAGAATATAATAAGGGTTAGCGGAGAGACAGTTTCTGTAAGCAACACGAGAATGTTTCCTTCCTGCCTTCCTTACAGGATTAGGCCAGTAATTTCTTCTAACAACTGGTTCTCCAAACTGCTTAGAATGTTAACAACTGGTTGTAGTGAATAGATGCGAACTGATAGAATCCCACCCCTGCACAGACCCCTGCGCAAGCACCCCAGGGGATCTCGGAGGGTTCGCCGACGACTGCGACGGTGTCGGTGGGAACAGCGGGGTCAGCCCGGTCTGGTATCATCTGGTCCGGCAGTGGGAATGCCGAAGACATCGCTAATAGGACCATCATGCCTTCAACCTTGCACCCGCTGAGGTCGGCGACGACGGCGGAGGCGGAGGCCATGACCGGTTGCCCGGGACATTGGGATACTTGGTGGGTCTTCGCTTGCCCAGCCTGCCCAGCCCCAAAGTCAGACATTAACAAGACTAAGGACACGACTGTCTGGACATGGGCGTGCCTGCCTGATTGCGTACTCAGCCGCTGATTTGTGGGCACTCACCTTTCTTTGAGGTGGCCCCCCGATCTTCCTAGGGCATATCTCGAGGACGGGTTTTGGAACCTGGAGAGATGGCACAGTTGTGGGAAGCATGTGCGATTACATTCTTTTATCTCTAAATTTTTATTGGGGTTAGGGAGGGGGGCCAGGCTGGGTTTGGGGGACAACCCGCCTGGGAAAAAGGCCAGACCAGGGTTTGAAACGCGACCGGGAGGTCTTGGGATTGGGGGAGACCATATCGAGGAGGGGGGGTTTATTCGGGATGGGGGGGGGATGGCCATTACCACAATTAGCGGGAGGGGCAGGTATGGCATTGACGGGGGCCTTATTATGTAGTGAGAACTCGCCCCCGCTGTCTACATGCGGTGGCGTGCTCCAACCCCCATGTCACTTCCTGCTCCCTGGATTGCTCGGATGTTTTGGCCCCGGGCCTTTGGCTGATGCTATGCAATGCCAGGTCTGTAGTTAATAAAGCCCCCCTTGTTTACAATCTTATTATGGAGGGGGGAGTTGACCTGGTGGGCATTACCGAGACCTGGCTGGGACAAGAGGGGGGTGTTCCCCTGGTGGAGATGTGCCCAGCCGGGTTTCAAGTTTTTCATCAGCCAAAGGCCCAGGAAAGGGCGGGGGAGTGGCGATGGTTACTAGGGAGGATCTAGATCCTAGGGAATCCACTGTTCCTCAGACGATCGGATGTGAATCCCTCTTTGTGAAGTGTGGCTCTGGGGTTCAGATGGGCCTTTTGATCACATACCTGGCTCCCTGCTATGTGACATCGGCCCTGCCTGAGCTCCTCGAGGTCATAGCCAGCTTGGCGGTGGAAACCCCCAGACTGATAGTCATGGGGGATTTCAACTTGCCGTCGGCTGGAGGGGCCCGGGGGGTTGCTCAGGAGTTCTTGGCTTCCATGATAGCCTTGGGCCTGACCCAACTAATTAGGAGCCCTACTCACATTGGGGGTCACATCCTGGATCTGGTTATTGTTTCTGGACAATGGCAGGATGATCTTGGTATAGGGGACGTTTTTATTGAGTCTCTGTCATGGTCAGATCATTCGCTCCTTAGGCTGGACTTCCAGGCCGCCCCCCCCCCCCCATCGCAGGGAGGCGGACCAAATATGATGGTACCGCCCCAGGAGCCTGATGGATCCAGATAGGTTCCTGATGGAGCTTGGGCCATGTTCGAGCACATGACTCGGTTGAAGACCTGGTCGGTTGAAGACCTGGGATAGGGTGACGGCTGGGGCCCTTGACCGGGTCATGCCCTTGCGGCCTCTGACCCAGCGCCGCTCTCACTTGGCCCCTTGGTTTTCTGAGGAGCTGAGGGAGATGAAGCGCCGGAAAAGACGCCTGGAGACTATTTGGAGGACTACTCGCTCCGGACCCAACCGAACACTATTGTGGTCTTGCATTAAGACCTATTGAGTGGCGATAAGGGTGGCAAAGCATTCTTACTTTTCTGCACTTATTGCGTCCGCAGGAAATTGTCCAGCCGCCCTGTTTAGAGTGACCCGCTCCCTCCTGGAAGGGGGAGCACGGGAGGACCCCTTACAGGGTCGGGCTGAGGACTTTTTAAATTTCCTGTTGGATAAAATCACTCAGATCCAGGACGGGTTGGACTCTGAATGGGCAACTCTGGGCGGAGTGTCGGGGGTGGAACTTGGGGAAGTCATTTGGGAAGAGTTTGATCCTGTGACCCCCGAGGATGTGGACAGGATGCTGAAGGGACTGAATGCTACCACATGTTTATTGGACCCGTGTCCCTTCTGGCTGGTGTTGGCCACTCGGGAGGGAACACGAGGTTGGTTCCAGGGTATTATTAATGCTTCCTTGAGTGAGGGATATCTGCCCGCCACCTTCAAAGAGGCGGTGGTGAGACCCCTCCTCAAAAAGCCGTCCCTGGACCCAACTTTGTTATCTAATTATCGTCCGGTCTCCAACCTTCGCTTTGTGGCGAAGGTTGTTGAGAGTGTAGTGGCACGGCAGCTCCCCCAGCACTTGTATGAAGCTGTCTATTTGGATCCACTCCAATCGGGCTTCAGGCCCGGGCACAGCACGGAGACGGCATTGGTCGCATTGGTAGATGATCTCTGGAGGGCCCATGACAGAGATTATTCCTCTGTCCTGGTCCTATTAGATCTCTCGGCAGCTTTCGATACTGTCGACCACAGTATCTTATTGCAGCGGCTGGAGGGGTTGGGAGTGGGGGGCACTGTCTTGCGGTGGTTCTCCTCCTTCCTCTCTGGCCATTTGCAATTTGTGTTGGCGGGGGGACAGAGATCAGCCCCAAGGCCCCTGGTTTGCGGGTACCTCAGAAGTCGATGCTCTCGCCCCTTCTGTTCAACATCTATATGAAGCTGCTGGGTGAGATCATCCGTGGCTTTGGGGTAGAGTTCCATCAGTACGCTGATGATACTCAGCTGTACATCTCTACCCCGGGCCACCCCGATGAAGCCGTCAAAGTGATGACCCGATGCCTGGAGGCCGTGTAGTGTTGGATGGGACGGAACAGGCTTCAGCTCAACCCATCTAAGACTGAGTGGCTGTGCTTCCCGACACCCTGATACAGCCAGCTGGTTCCATCGCTGGCTGTGGGGGGGGGGGGGAAATTCTTGCCCCCACAGGGCTCGCAATCTGGGTATCCTCCTGGATGTACGGCTGTCATTGGAGGACCATGTGGCGGCCGTCGCCAGGGGGGCTTTTGGTCAGGTCCGTAGGATCTACTAGTTGCGGCCCTTTCTGGATCGGGATGCGCTTCGCACGGTCACTTCCACCCTCGTGATCTCCCGCCTAGACTATGCCAATGCTCTCTACATGGGGCTTCCCTTGAAGTGCACCCGGAGGCTCCAGCTGGTGCAGAATGCGGCCGCGCAGGTGGTGTTGGGGGCTCCTCGGGGCTCCCATGTTGCACCGCTCTTGCGTGAGCTGCATTGGCTCCCGGTGGTCCTCCGGGTGCGCTTCAGGGTCCTGGTTACTATCTTTAAAGTGCTCCATGGCTTGGGATCAGGATATTTGCGGGACCACCTCCTGCCATTATTGGCCTCCTGTCAGCCAGTACGCTCCCAGAGAGTCGGCCTCCTCGGGGTGCCACCGGCTGGACAGCTGGTGACTCTGAGGGTGTGGGCCTTCTCGTTGGGGGCACCCTCCCTCTGGAACGAATTACCCCCGGAGATGAGGATCATCCCTGATCTCCTGACCTTCTGGCGCACGTTGAAAACCTATCTCTTTCATCAAGCCGATCTGGCCTAGGGGTTTTTAGGATTTTAATTTGGTTTTTATCTAGTTTGGCTTTTAAACTTCTTATAAATTTCAGCCTTTCATATTTGGTCTTTTAACTGTTCTTAATTTTGTATTGTTCTCTGCATTTTAATTTGGCTGTGCACTGCCCTGACTCCTGTCAGGGAAATATGGCAGTATATAAGTACAATAAATAAGCCCTGCCCCTACGCATGTGCAGCAGAGACCTGAAGGCCAACTGGCTGGCAGGAGGCGCATGCACATGCATGGTGGAGCTGAGCTGAGGCAACGGCATGTGTGCCCACAGAGAGGTCTGTGCATACCACCTGTGGCATGCATGCTATAGGTTTGCCAGCACTGCTACATGCTATACACTTGCTAGGAAATGACTTCCACTGACCTCTTGATTAAGCATGCATACAGGATTGCAGAAGGATTACCATTTTAATTACTTTGTAAGCTGCCTAAAATAACAGGTGAAATAGAAGGTAAATAAATACTACTGAGTTTGCTAAAAGTCCTTCCTGAAAATGCAGGGGAAACACCACAGTGCAACATGAAAATCCACACAGATTCTTATCTCCTCCAGATCACATTCTGTCCTTCTTAAAAAGCTCATTTCATTTATTGTGTCGTGGGGGACAGTGCGGGGGGGAGAGGAGAGAGATAGAGAAGGGGAGAGAAAGAGGGGGAGGGTGAAGAGAAGGGAAAGGGAGGACAGAGAAAGAAGGGGAAGAGAGAGGGGGGTTCTTATGCCACTTTTCTTTGGAATGTCATCTGTCTAGAAATCAGATTGGCCTGGTCCCTGTTGGCCTTTTGTAAGTCCTTGAAGACTTAGCTTTGGGCTCAAGCCTGGGATCCCAGGTGTGTGATGATTTCTTGGTTGTGCAAGCTGATTAATTGTTGCTTTTTTAATTTTTCCAGGCTCCTGTGTTTTACGTCTTTTGTATATGTTTTTTTTAATCATTGTTAACACCATAGTCTCTCAGAGTTTGTCATTTGAGATGGGAGGGCCATATAAATCTACTAAATAAATATTTCCCCACTCTCTTGGATAGCTTTATCTATAATGAAAAGGGTTACTTATGCTCCAGTGTTATTTGCAGTTGTTTCACAACCCACTGATGATGTTACTTAGCTGGGTAATGAAATGTCTGCAACAGAGGTGGTATTCAGCAGGTTCTGACCAGTTCTGGAGAACTGATAGCAGAAATGTTGAGTAGTTCAGAGAATCAACAAATACTGTCTCTGACTGGCCCCATCCCTATGTCTTCTCTGCCTTCCAAGTCTCAGCTGATCGGCTGGATCTTCTTTTGTTGCCCTGCACAGGAGAACAGAGCTGGAAAGCAGGTTAGTGGGGTGGGGAGTCAGGGGAGGAGTCCTACCAACATAACAACTGGTTCGCTTCGTGCACGTGCGCACCAAATGTGCGCTGTGCACGCATGCATACTACTTACAAATTACTAGGTCCGGCAAGTGTTCACTTGCTCCAGCTGATGAGCAGTACTCAACTGTGCCACACAAAGCAATTCAGGAGGAAAAAGCAGAGAATAAAGGATAGCCTAGAGCCCGGGCAAGTGGGCAGGCCAAACAGAAGACCAGAAGATTGTCGTAGCAAACCGGTTCGGTGTCAGCTACTCTTCAGAGCTACCAGTTCTATAGAACCGGGCTGAACCGGTAGAATCTCACCTCTGTGGGGAGGGAATGGGATGTTGCAATAACCTTTCCCCAGGAGTGGGAAGGTAGGGAGATTTTACATTATCTTTCTCCTGCCACGCCCACCAAGCCATGCCTACAGAACCGGTAGTACAAAATCTTTGAATCCCACCACTGGTCTGCAAGCTCAAAGAGCACCAAGGCCTCCACATTTCAGCTCAAGCCTGAGCGACAGATATTCTCTTCTAGTGAGATTTATTCTTGCATTTTATATTGGTTGTAGCTCTCCAAGACTGTTCTAATACAAGTAGCCCTCAATTTATAACAATTCATTGGTGACCGTTCAAAATTACAATGGCACTGAAAAAAACCATTTTTCACACTTAGCACTTCAACCTTTCACGTGGCACTGAAAAAAGTGACTTGTGGCCATTTTCCCCCCACATTGTTGTGGCATCCCCAAAGTCACATGATCAAAGATTCAAAGGCTTGGCTACTGGCATGTGTTGATGATTGTTTCAATGTCCCAGGGTCATGTGAATATGTTTTGTGACCTTCCCACAAGCAAAGTGAATGGGGAACAACTGTGTTACTAACAACTGTAGTAACTGACTTAAGAATTGTGGCCAGAAAAGTTGTAAAAATGGGGCTTAACAGTTGCTTAACAACTGTCTTGCTTAGCAACGGAAATTCTGGTCATAGGTTGAGGTTTACCTGTAGGTCAATACTTGAATACCTGAAGCAGAGGAGGATACACAGAAAAGCTCCATGGGGTAAAATCCATTCTACAAATATTTTATATGGATCTAAATAGCCCAGCCTGGATCCAAATCTCTATATTCTAATAGGGATAAATACAGAAAGTTCAATAGGTCTCAATTTCAACGTCATATGTTATGTTATGATGTTGCATTCCTATTTTGAGAACAGATCTTTAGTTCCACCCAGATGAGTTATCTGAAGCCATAGAGAGAACCCATTAAGGGACAAAAGGTTACTATTGGTCTCTTAATGTCTTGGCTATTTACACACACAAGACAGAAACTGCTTGAAACCATTCATAGCATAAACCCACTCTTAAAAGTTTAAAGGTACTTTCCAATGCATCTGAATTGTCAGTGTCTTCATGTCTGCTGACTGCTAGCACTGGGAAATTACCAGAGGATTGGAAAAGAGCTGATGTGGTTCCCATTTTCAAAAAGGGGGAAAAACTGACCTAAGAAACTACAGACCAATCAGCCTAACATCAATACCTGGGAAGATACTGGAGGGAAAAACAGATCTATGAATATCGAGAAACAAATAAAGGTATAACTAGTAGCCAGCATAGGTTTGTTAAAAACAGAACATGCCAAACCAATCTTATTTTATTCTTGGACAAAGTGACTAAATTAGCAGACCAGGGAAATGCTGTGGACATAATATATTTAGACTTCAGCAAGGGATTTGACAAAGTAGACCACAACCTACTTCTTGGTAAGCTAGAAAAATGTGGGATAGACAGCATCACCATCAGATGATTTGTAACTGGTTGACAAACCATACTCAACGAGTAGTCCTGAATGGTATGACATTTACATGGAGGGAAGTAAGCAGTGGGGTACCATAAGATTCTGTCTTAGGCTCAGTACTCTTCAATATCTTCATAAATGTTTTAGATGAGGGAATAGAAGGGGAATTCATCAAATTTGCAGATGATACTAAGCTGGCAGGGGTAGCCAACACCCCAGAAGACAATTTTAGGATCCAAAAATATCTCGACAGACTTGAAGAATGGGCCCTATCCAACAAAATGAAATTTAATGTGGACAAAAACAAGTTTTTACACCTGGGCAGGAAAAACCAAAGGTACAAGTACAGATTAGGTGAAACCTGGCCCAAAAACAGTAACTGTGAGAGGGACCTTGGAGTCCTGGTGGACGATCACTTAAATATAAGCCAGCAGCAATCAGAAAAGCTATTATAACAGATAACAGGAAATCAGAGTTGGAAAGGACCTTGTAGGTCATTTAGTCCAACCCCCCACCCAAGCAGGAGACCCTACACCATTTCTGACAAATGGCAGTCCAATCTTTTCTTGAAAGTCTCAAGTGATGATGGTCCCACAACTTCCGAGGGCAAGCTGTTCCATTGGTTGGTTGTTCTCACTGTCAGAAAGTCTCTCCTTATTTCCAGATTAAATCTCTCCTTGTTCAGTTTCCATCCATTATACTTTATCTGGCCTTTGGGTGCCTTAGAAAACAGATTGACCCCTTCCTTTCTGTGGCAGTCCCTCAAATATTGGAAGACTCCTATCATGTCCCCCCGGTCCTTCTCTTCACTAGACTACCCATGCCCAGTTCCTATGACCGTTCTTCATATATTTTAGCCTCCAGTCCCCTAATCATCCTAGTTGCTCTTCTCTGTACTTTTTCTAAAGTCTCAACATCCTTTTCATAATGTGGTGACCAAAACTGAATGCAGTACTCTAGGTGTGGTCTTACTAAGTCTTTATAGAACAGTATAATCCTTCATTGTATAAACAGAGGCATAGAATCAAAACCATGTGAAGTATTCCTAACCCTTTATAAAGCCTTGGTAAGACCACACTTGAAATACGGCATCCGGTTATGGTCACCATACTAAAAAAGATGTTGAGACTTTGGGGAAAAAACGTGCAAAGAAGAACAAGTAAGATGATTAAAGGCCTGGAGACTAAAACATACGAAGAACGGTTGCAGGATTTGGGTTTGGCTAGTCTAGAGAAAAGAAGGACCAGGGGTGACATGATAGCAGCATTCCAGCATTTGAGAGGCTGCCACAAAGAGGAGACGGTCAATTTATTTTCCAAAGCACCAAAAGGCAGGACGAGAAACAACGGATGGAAGCTAATCCAGGAGAGAAGCAAACTGGAATTGAGGAGAAATTTCCTAACGGTGAGGACAATAAACCAGTGGAACAATTTCCCTTCAGAAGTTGTGGATGCTCCATCACTGGAGACTTTTTAAGAAGAGACTGGACAGCTATTTGTCTGAAATGGTATAGGATCTCCTGCTTGAGCAGGGGGCTGGACTAGAAGACCTCCAAGGTCCCTTCCAGCTCTATTCTGATTCTGATTCAGTCTCTTTGACAACCTTATGAACATAACTTTAAAAAGTAATTGGGGCCATAGTGTTTCGGATTTTGTATTATTGTACACTTTTAACTTACACTTTTTTTAATGATTGTAAGTCACCCAGAATTACCTTGATGGTCAGCCTTTAAATTTTATAAACAAACAAACAGACACATGTAATTAGTAATTCCCTGAGTCAAGGATGTTCTTCAGTTTTCAAGTCTAGCCAATAAGTCTGGTTTTCTTAGCTGCCTCATCCACCCACCCACCCATATAAGAAGCAATAGGGCCAACCTTGCTTACCTTAAAAAAAAAAAAAACCAGCTGAGTTCAGCAAGGTGAAGTTTAAATGGATTCTTTCAATGCTCCAGCATTAAGGAATTGCTCTCAGCAGTGCATGGAATATCTGAAGCTCAAGCAAACAATGACCTCCCATTATTAGCATTACTCCCAATGGCTTGTTAGCTTCTTCAGTTCCATGGAAGGAGAAATTGCTGGTCTGTGCAATATCCCTTATGGAATCATTGATGGTGCAAAACATCTATTTCTAGTCTAGAATCCTCCATATATATTTTTTGCACGTGAGGAAAAAAAATCTTGTTCTCAGGGTTCTTGAAACTTTTTGGATGGAGCGAAACAGGCTTCGACTCAAACCGGCCAAAACCAAGTGGCTGTGTTTTCCGGGTCCCAGATACAGCCAGCTAACTCCATCGCTGGCTGTGGGGGGAGAAATTCTTACCCCCATGGAGACGGTGCACAATCTGGGTGTCTTCCTGGATGTACAGCTGTCGTTAGAAGATCATATAGTGGCCGTCGCCAGGGGAGCTTTTTGTCAGGTCTGTAAGATCTACCAGTTGCGGCCCTTTCTGGATTGGGATGCACTCCGCACGGTCACATCTGCCCTCGTCATCTCCCATCTAGACTAGTGCAATGCTCTCTACATGGGGCTCCCCTTGAAGAGCATCCGGAGGCTTCAGCTGGTGCAGAATGCGGCCGCACGGGTGGTGTTGGGGACTTCTCGGAGCTCCCATGTTACACCACTCTTGCGCGAGCTGCATTGGCTTCCAGTGGCCTTCCGGGTGCGATTCAAGGTGTTAGTGGTCATCTTTAAAGTGCTCCATGGCTTGGGACCTGGATATTTATGAGATCGCCTACTGCCACCATCGGCCTCCCGTCAGCCAGTGCGCTCCCACAGGGCGGGCCTCCTCGGGGTGCCGGCGGCTGGGCGATGCCAGCTGGCGGCTCTGAGGGTGCGGGCCTTCTCTGTGGGAGCACCCTCCCTCTGGAACGAACTACCCCCAGAGATGAGGACTATCCCTGACCTTCAGACCCTCCTGATGCACACTGAAGACCCATCTTTTCCATCAAGCCGGTCTGGCCTAGAGTTAATAGTAGGGTTTTTAACTGATTTTAAGGGTTTTTACTTTTTTAAATCCCTTTGACTAGTTTTATATTCATTCAGCCACCTATTTAATCTTTTTTAATTCTATTTTAAACATTGTATTTATATGTGTGTTTTTTAACTTGGCTGTACACCGCCCCGAGTCCCGTCGGGAGAGGGGGTGGTATATAAGATTAATAATAAATAAATAAATAAATAACCACATTCTCTTTGTAGTGCTTTTGAGCATGCTCTGATCTCTGGTGAATAGCTGACTTGACATAATGTGTTAGTCTAAGCGCGTGATGGCGAACCTAATGGCATATGTGCCAGAAGTGGCACGCAGAACCATTTCTCCGGGCACGCCAGCCATCCCCCTTTGCTCTTCCGGTTTCTGGCATGTGCATGCACACCAGCCAGCTTTGCATGCAGGGGAGCACTGGAAACCAGAAGAGCAGCTCCCCAGCTACTGTTTTAGCATGCTGGGCTATTGTGTTACTCCATAATATGCTCTTATCTCTTGGATGCAGAATGTTATGTGACTACAGTAGTTGTGCTTTCCTAACTCCCCATTTAGGGCTGGACATTTCAGTTACTTTTATTATAATTTGGTTTAACAGTTTGGTCTAGTGGTGAAGGCACCCGGCTAGAAACCAGGAGAGTGTGAGTTCTAATCCCACCTTAGGCATGAAAGCCAGATGGGTGGTTTTTGGGCCAGTCACTCTTTCTCACCCTGACTCACTCCCAGTGTTGTTGTTGTTGTGGGGAAAATAGGAGGAGGAAGGAGTATTGTCACTTAGAGATATTTATAAAAATAATAAAGGTGGACATAAATAAATAAAGGATGGGTGTTTTCAGTTCTGATGCTATGTCTTATCTTCCAGTATGTGAAACCTCCGTGACTATCCACCCTTCCCAATCTTATAAACCCTCATGAAAAGTATTATTTCAGGACTCTCCTTGAGACTTAAATATGAGAAATTAAGGAGTAAAAAGATGCCTATGGGACAGAGGTGGTATTCAGCAAGTTCTGACCAGTTCGGGAGAACTGATAGCAGAATTTTTGAGTAGTTCGGAGAACCGGCAAATGCCACCTCTGACTGGAGATTTTACACTATCCTTCCCCTGCCACACCCACCAAGCCACACCCACAGAACCGGTGGTAAAAAAAAATTGAATCCCACCATTGTTATGGGAAGGAAAATAGAAAAACCACCACATAGTCATGTCAGGCCATTTTATAACCAACATAATAGAAGAACACCAGACTTCACCATGCAAATTGTCTTAATTGTCTTTTCCTTGGAGAGAAATTTCCAAATGAATTAGCACAAGAAGATGCAGAATATTTTCTCATACAGTCGCTAGAGAACACCAGATCAAGAAAGCAAAGGGGGTCTCAAAAATGCCAACCTTGTTTTAGCATCTGTATAGGATTTTTTTCCACTCCTATATATGCTCAAGAGTGTTTCACTAGCTGACATTTTTCAAGCGATGACACACAGGAGCAAGACTTAGACCAACCTTTCAAAAGAGTATCAACGGTGAGTTTACCTGTCCAGTAAAAACACATTGTCCCTCAGAGACTTTCTCTACTACTGACTGCTAGCAAAAACATACACAAAAAAGTGACACATCCCGATATCTATTTTGGTATTTATACTTCCCCATTTTGTTGAAGGTGGTATTTCTCATGTATTTGTGTAAATCTGGATAGCAGAATGGCCATGATAAATGTGGACTTCAGGGACTGCTTTTTAATTAGAATAATTGTAGCTGGACCTTCGCATTCTAAACAACACTAAACTCTTCCTCATAAGGATGATCTATATATCTATATCTATATCTATATCTATATCTATATCTATATCTATATCTATATCTATATCTATCTATCTATCTATCTATCTATCTATCTATCTATCTATCTATCTATCTATCTATCTATCTATCTATCTATCTATCCTCAGTCTCTTTCTTTGTCATTTATTTACTTTGCATTATGTAACAATACATACATAAGTAAACAATACAAGAGCACACAATAGATACAAACTCAAGGTAAACTTCACCAAACTTGATTGCAGGAAATACGACTTCAGCAACAGAGTGGTCAATATCTGGAATACTCTACCTGGTTTCTTCCCCAAACTCCAAAAACCTTAGACTATCTACTATTGACCTCACCCCTTTCCTAAGAGGTCTGTAGCGGGCATGAATAAGCACACCAATGTGCCTACCGTTCCTGTCCTATTGTTTCTTTTTTTTTCTTTTTCTTATATATATTCATTTCATGTATCCATAACTATATTTATACTTATACCTGTTATCTTATCATTCCTTGACAAATTAATTAATTAATTAATTCAAGTTTCAATTTCAAATGTTACCATACCATAAAATTTAAAATTTTACAGACATATCATAGAAATATTATCTTTGAAACAATAATAACTCAAGGGATTGTAGTATGATGTTTTGAAAAATTCTCTTTCCCCATTATTAAAAAGAATGAATTCAAATATAGATGATCTCCATCATATACATTATTGTAATGGTTTTTCCAGTTGCAATGCATGGCTGTGAAAGTTGAACCATAAGAAAGGCTGAGTGCCAAAGAATGGAGGTCTTTGAACTCTGGTGCTGGAGAAGATTCCTGTGAGTCCCTTGGACTGCAAGGTGATCAAACTGGTCAGTTCCAGAGGAGATCAACTCTGACTGCTCTTTAGAAGGCCAGATCCTGAAGATGAAACTCAAATACTTTGGCCACCTAATGAGAAGGAAGGACTCACTGGAGAAGAGCCTAATGCTGGGAAAGATTGAGGGCAATGGAAGAAGAAGGGGACAATAGAGAATGAAGTGGCTGGATGGAGTCACTGAAGCAGTAAGTGTGAGTTTAAATGGTCTCCAGAAGATGGTAGAGGACAGAAAGGCCTGGAGGAACGTTGTCCATGGGGTCGCGATGGATCAGACACGATTTCGCAACTAACAACAATAATGGTACATGGGAATGACCTTGGGAGACAGGAGGAAGAAAGTTTTGGTCGCCATGATAAAAAGATGTTGATACTACAGAAAAAGTATAGATAAGAGCAACAAAGATGATTAGGCTAAAACATATAAAGAACGGTTGCTGGAATTGGGTATTGGGAATCTAGTTTGATGAAAAGAAGGACTAGTGGTGACATGTTAGCAGTGTTCCAATATCTAAGGGGCTTCCACAAAGAAGAGGGGACATTTATTATTTGGTCTATTTTGTAGCCCCAATAGTTCTTGCTTGCAGGAAAATAATATTTCTTGCAGGTATTCCAATACATCATTGTTGCTACTTTGTCATGTTGTTGTTTGCAGTCAGTCTGTGCAATCTTCTTGCAGCAGCTTACTAGGTGGTCTACTGTTCCTTCAGCTTTTTTGCAGAAGTGGCATTTGCTGCCTTCTCAATTCTGCCTTTTGTATGAATTTCTTCTTAAGGCTTGCTCTTGTGCAGCCAGAAGTAACTTCTCTCTCTCTTTCCTCAATGTCCCTGCTCTAGGTTGTTATCTGCTAAGACTGCTTTTTTTAAAAATGTACTGACCATGTAATCCTTTGTCTTGCCACGTCTCTATTCTAGTCTTCATTTGGTCTGTTTTGTAGGCAGTTCAATCTCTCTTGTATTCAATAAGCCTTCATCATGTCCTCGTGATTAGCATCTTCTTCACTTCTGATATTTTTCCAATGCTCTTCTTTCTCCTACACTGGTCTTGTGTACTTGTAACATTCCATGCCCACCTATGCTCCTTGGTAAGTAGAGCCTGTCAATATTGTAGCATGGATGAAGGGCACGATTGTCATTTATTTTTCTGGTCTTTCTATCCAGGGCATTTAGTTCCATGTGAGTCCAGTTCACTATTCCAGCTGTGTACCTAATGATTGGCATTGAACAGGTGTTAATTGCTTGGATGGTATTTTCTCCACTGAATTTGGGCTTTAACTTATTCACTCTCATGATGTATTTACTTCTAACCTTCTTCTTGACTTCAGTATGCTTGATCTTGTCAGTTTGAAGGATGCCCAGGTATTTGTATTGATCGTCTTCATCCAGACTCTTGATGTTATTTCCATAGGGCATCTTGATTTCTTCAGTATTCACTATTTTCCTCTGTTGATAGGAAGGTGGCAGATGTGTTCAGTCCAAATTTCATTGCAATTTCAGACGGTGTTTCTTCATGCAGCTTCATATCATCCATGTACAGGAGGTGGGATAATCTGGCAGATGTTTTTTGATGCTTGATAACCATGGCTTGACTTGTTTGGTATTGTTGACAGAGGGATCAATGCAATGATAAACAGTAGTGGTGACAGTGAGTCTTCTTGAAAGATTCCTCTCTTGATATTAACCTCTCCTAGTCTATTACCATTGACTAGGAATTGTGTCTTCCACTGCGCCATTGATCTTTGCACAAGGTTTCTGATGTTTCTACTGACTCCTGTTATGTCTAGGCACATGATTATCCAATCATGTGTCAGGGAGTTGAATCTAAACTACATTCAGGTTGGTCTCCCTTCTCTTGTAGTTTTCAAAAATCACCTTGTCAATTAGGAGTGATCTTTTGTTCCTCTGCTATTCGTGTGATTTCCTTTCTGTTCAGGTGAAAAGAGCTTGTTAGCAATTTGAAACTTGTCCACAAGCAGGTAATTGGCTTGTAGTTGTCTAGTGCTGCCCATTTGTTGGATCCTTCATCATCAGATAGGTGTTGCCACATGTTAATTAATCTTCAATTACACCTCTTTGTAATATGCTGTTCAATTGCTTGGCAATGAATGGGTGCAGACCAGTTCGATGTTTCAATCAAAAACCATGCAGATCCTCTTCACCTGGTGCTGACCAATCTTTGATTTTCCTTGCCTTTTTTCTCCACCATTTCTGTTGTTATTACAAGTTCTTTTATTTCAGCTTCTTCTTCTTTCTTTCTCCTTCTGCTTATCGAAGCTGCATTATTGTTGCATTTTTGGGGATAGTTATGTCCAGAATTTCACTGTTTCTTCTTTGTCAGGATGTTGATTGGTACACTGTAGTCTCTCAATTGATGAATTGGTAGAAACATTTCTGATTCAACTGGAGATCTAGTCCTGGCTGAAGTAGATTACCTAGTGTGGTCCTTGTTTTTTTATTTTATTTTTTATTTATAAAATTTTTATAAATTTTATAAAAATTTATAAAAATTTTTATAAATTTTTTGTTGATCCAAGTGATGACTGATCTGGCCTGAGTTTCTGAAAATTACGTTGCACCATAGTGTTTATTCTTTGTCTGACGAGACCTGTCTGGTATGGTTGAACCTCTGTGTTTATTCTTTGTCTGACGAGACCTGTCTGGTATGGTTGAACCTCTGGCTTAGCTCTCATTTTCCTCACACAAGCTCCAGCAGCCAAGATGGGGTCCCTATTGGGGCCTATTATTGTTATTCTCTGTTATTCTGCATTTTATTTCTGTACATAGTATTTAAACTCCTCCAGATTTTTCATAGAAAATAACCCCAACAAACCCTGAATGCATCATTGTCCTTAGTGAGATGTGTTCTTTGGGTTACTTGTATAAATTTTATCTGTATGGCTAAAAACTTTGTTACAGGGGACTGAATGTCAGCTGCTTGCTGTCATTCAGTCTGCTGCTTGCTGTCATGGACAATGAGGGAAGGGTCAGTGGAGAATTCCTCGTTGCAGCTTTGCAACTATAGTCTGAGCTTTGCTTATGCCTCCAAGGTCATTTCTTCTAGCTTTGGTATACAGCAGCCTGGTTGCCTAGGGGTTAGGCTCTATACAAGGGGGTTGGACTCTATAGTTTGTTTCAATTTGTTGTTTCATGCACTTTGCCTCAGATCTTGCCTGAAACTTGTTGCTTTCAGTTCGTTCCTAGTAATAGTAGTTGCCGTGGGACAAGAGTTACACTATTATCAAAGAAATTTTTTAATTGTCCTGTGGCGACTTGTCCTGCGGTGAGTTAGCCATGGCGAGTTGGCCTTGGTGTGTAGGCTGTAGCGAGTTGTCCCATTCTGTTTCTTTGATACTACTGTAATAACCCTTATCCTATGGCAAGTTGTCCTGCAGGAAGTTGGCCATGGCTAATTGTCCTGAGGTGATTTGGACTCAGTTGGCTGTGGTGAGTTGGCTGTGGTGAATTGTCTTAGCCCCTGAGAAGAACTACTTAACCCAAGTTTTCTCTGAAGTGGCATCTGATTATCTTCATCAAATTAATATCTTGGTTCTCTTTGTTGTTTTACTCCTTGTTGTTGGTTATAAACAGCTATTCAGTAAAGATTCCTATCTTTTCCACTCTAAGGTGTGTGTGTGTGTGTGTGTGTGTGTTTTCTTAAGTTTTCACAGGTTTATATGTATGGTATTCAGCTTTGTTCAAGTATTTTCCCACGTCATTATAGTTGTGCTTTTAAAGTTTTAGCAATATTTTAGCAGAATCTCATCTGCCATCATCAGGCTTGTGTATTGGGTTCGTCTGTGTGTCAGGCTTTCAAAGCCATTTCTGTTTTAAATTTAGTGCTCACCTGGTGCTTTGTTTGAATGGTTTTTTCTTCATCCTGATTGGTTGGGGGGTCTTGGTCTGTGTTTATTGGTCTTGGAGTTAGCTGTGTTCTGCTTGATTGGTGTTTCTAATATCTTCTTTTTGTTTTGTAGTGGTTTTTTTTGTCTTGATTAGCTGGCAACATTGTGTTTCGTGTAACATGAACAAACATGAATATAACATGAACAAATGGGACGATGCCTCCCACCTACCAGACATTTGGAAACTAGCCTTTATCAACAAACGAGTCCCAGCCACGAAAACCAACACTGGACCCAAAACAACACAGGACGCCACCACCAATCTCCCTCACCAGACTCAAACCCAAACCCACCCCATAGATGAAAGGCAATCACCATCCAGAAACCAGACCACAGCTGCATCACCAGCTGCCGCACACACCAACCCCCAAACCAAGCAAACTGACACACACCGTGAACAGAGAGCCAGGCCTCAAACTCGGAGCTAAACCAAAACCTGGAATGTCACGTCACAGTCACCCGCTCAGGATATCACATCACAGAACTCAGGAGGCTACACCACAAATCCTCAGGATGTTGCAACACAGCCAACGACCCAGGAGATTACAATACAAGACCCAGGGTGTCACAAGATTAAAACTCAGAATGTCATCACACAGCCCATTACCCAGGTCATCACAACCCAGGAGATTATAGAACAAGACCCAGGAGGTCAAAACATTAGAATTCAGAAGGTCATCACACAGCCCATTACCCAGGTCATTACGACTCAGGAGGCTGATAGACACACAGCCAATACCTCAGCCACACATGTTCTTAAGAAAAGCCAGCCAATCTGCAAGCATCAACTCCATCAACCAATCAAGAAATGACAACACAGCCAACCTCCCCACCAGTATATATAGGGAGACAGCAGCTCAGATCACGTTTTGCTCGCACAAGCACAAAGCCAAAAGCACCAGCCTGAAGATGGCGAGTGAGATCTCGTCAAAATGTTGCCAAGATAGTCTCAATCTTACATGGGAAAAGACCCGAACATGCCAAGACCTACATACCTGTACCCGTGAAAATCTACAAACCTGAACATGTTAATCACTTGTTTTTTGAACTGTTATAAAAAGCCATCCTTCATCAATGAATGAGAAATTTCTAGGGGCCAACATTATAACGAAATTGGTGTTAATGTAAATGTAGGTGCTGTCTGAAGAGACACAGAATGCCCTGGAACTTTTGATCCAGGGATGAAACCTACATGCCAAATGACTCATTCACATTATCTTCTGCTAGGATTTATCAATGATCCCTTCCCTTCCCGTGTAATTACAGAGGCTGTGGCTTTGGCCCTGGATGTTGAAATGATCTTAAAGTGCCCCCTGTTTAATTAGAGATGTAACATTTCAGCATGCACAGCACAAGAAAATTCCCTCCAGGCTTCTTTGATCCCTCTTAGCCTTTGTATTAAAGTCTGGCACGAGCAAAGCAAGTTGGACAAAATAAAAGTTATGTCTTCATTTAGAGACAGGTATAAATTAGCAGTGGATGAGATCATTAATTTCATTGATTTGGGATTCAGTGCTTAAAGATTCATGCTGTAGATTTGGAGAAGGAGATTATATCAGAGACTCCACCGGGCCCCAATGGGACTGAACTCCTTCAGCCTGTTAAGGCAGGTTCATTTGCTGAACACAAATGCGAGGGAAGACTTAAGCTGCTCGAGGTATAAAGTTCAGCCAGTGATTTGCACTGACCTTGGGTCGGCTGTGGGGCTGAAGAATGAGGTGAGGAAAATGCAGAAAAGCTTTGAAAAAGAACTGGAATTATACCGTGATTTGGAGGTAAGGGGAGAGATGAGAAAATTATTCGGTATTGAACGGAAGGTATTTTGGGAAGGGAATTTTCAAAGGTAATGTTCTCCCAAATTGGGATTCCGAGAAAAAGAAATTGGCACATGGGAAAATAGAAACTTCAGCAAACGTTCCCTGGGGAGGTGGGTAAAATATTCATGGGCTTTTCCTCCCAAATCTCATTCAGGGCTAGCCAGCTGCCAAACTTGAGGAAAGTTTGCAGTTTTGAATTAAATATGGGAAAACCCCACCCTACAGTTGAAACACTTGAAGCATCAGGGGCAGAGGTGGTATTCAGCAGGTTCTGACCAGTTCTGGAGAACTGGTAGCCGAAATTTGGAGTAGATCGGAGAACCAGCAAATACCACCTCTGACTGGCTCCGCCCACATCTATTCTCCGCCTCCCAAGTCCCAGCTGATTGGCTGGGTCTTCTTTTGTTGCCCTGCACAGGAGAACGGAGCTGGAAAGCAGGTTAGTGGAGTGGGATGGGAATGAAGATTTTACAGTATCCTTCCCTTGCCATACCCACCAAGCCACGCCCACCAAGCCACACCATGCCCACCAAGCCCCGCCCATAGAACTGGTAGTAAAAAAAAATTGAATCCCACTACTGATCAGGTGGCCTCCAGTCTATCTTTTAAAACCTGTTCCCATCTCTCCTGGTGAAAATCAAAAGCGGTCATTTTGAAAGGGTAATAGATCAAAGTTCTAGGAAAAGTCATAAAACAGGCCCAAGATAGAAACACCTACGTAACAATCCCCTCACTGGAAAGAGAAAATCTTGTCTCCCACCAAAAGATTGTGCACTTATATTCCCATGTAGCGTTTGGAGCATGTTTCATTTGCATTGTTAGTTAGTACATAATTTAGTTTCCTTTAAAGCTGTATTCTGATTTTTGTGTCATTTTATGAAAGAGAAAGAATGTGAGTAGTATGGTAGCGTTCCCTGTTGCATCTTAATTTGTTTTTTTCATTTGCAGAAGTTGGAAACACATCTTTTGCTAGCAAATATTTAGAATACCTCCCACTCGAAATTTCCTGTTTATTATTATTATTTTTTTTACATCTGAGGTTGTCTGTTCAGTTCCTATTATTCATGAAGCCTCCCACATCTCATTTTATTATTTTTTATTTTAAGTTAAGAGGCCTAGAAATAGCAACTAATAAATATCTACTGTTAACTTTTTAGAATCTTAGAAACGGACAATCTTCTCCCATCTTCAAAGACTGCCAGCACTTCAATCACATTTTGACCATGGATTTGGTCTGTTCATGAGTCTCATCTTTACATCTTCCCTGAGGGACACAGTTTCCTTTAAAATATGGCCAGATCTGGATGTTTTTAACTCTTGCTCTTTGTCATTTTGATCTGACCCAAGACCCCTTTCAATCTTCAAGCCTTGACCTCCGAGGAATTGCAGATTCCAGTAATTGCCTGACCTCTGTATGGACTTGTGAAGTGCAATAGCTTCCACATTGTAAAGAGAGTATTCTTCAGCTGCTGACATCCAGTTAGAAAGTTCTGGAATCAGATTCCTGGGAAGACATGTGACAGAAACCCTTAATATATGCATTTGGAAAAGACCCCAAAGATATTCCTGGGGTTCCTAAGGAACTGGAGATATTCTTCGATGGCTCCATGGCTGAGGGGGCCATTCCTATCCTTTCTTTAGGATTAGCAGTGGTGGCTAACCTTTTCGGCACTGAGTGCCAAAACAGAAGCGCATGTGCGTGCGCACTGGAAACTGGAAGAGCAGCTCCCTGACGTGCGTGTGGGGAGTGCCGGAAACCGGAAGCTTAGCTTCGGTATGTGCATGCGCGCTGGCCACCTGGTTGTTATGGCCTGCTGGTGACTGACGGAGCTGGCAGCAGAGTCGGACAGTAGTGAGCAGGTTGGGGAGGAACCTGAGCAAGTCTTGGAAGCTGAGGAAGGCTCGGATGAGGGCTCTGCATCAGAGGCAGAGATGGGGCCAGGGCAGGCTGACAATCATCAGCTGCCTTCAGACTCAGACAGCAGTGAGGCAGGGGAGTTTCTGGAACCGGTTCTCAGCCTGCACATGCGCAGGGCTACCAGAAGACAAGAACTCAGGATCGACTCAGGAGTAAGGCCACACTTTGGAGATGATTGGCTCCTCCCATATGACATAAAAAAGGAGCGAATGGGACGTGGGCTTTTGCAGGAAGCAATTAGTTTGTCTGGTTGATTCAAGCTTTGAAAAGTTCTATTTGACTCTGTGTCAAGTTTGGCCTTGCCTTGTGTTTGGCAATTAGTTCTCTGGCAGCATTCCAAGTGTGATAAGGTGGGTGTTTGTAAACATTCCCCTGAAAGACTGTTTGTGAAGCCTTGCAGGCTGTGAATGAACGTAATACACAGCCGTGGGAATAAAGGAGGTTTTGCTGGAAATAAGATTGTGTTTATGCTTTCTAAGGAAGCCTTGGACAGCACACTGGTCTTCTGGTTTCTTTTTTCTTTTTTTAAATTTTATTGAACAAAAAGAAAACATTTAAAAACAGCGAATGTGGTGTAATCATCCTGACACACCTAATTGTCTTACATAGCTATTTCGGATGATAAATAATACATATTTACATAAACGTACATCAATATCAACACTTCTTTATATTCCTAATCTGTTATCTTAACATCCTTATCTCATTTTAGATTAACTTTTAAGTCCTTCCTTTTTTCCAACTATTGGTAAAGCTTTTCCTATACTTTATAATATTCAGATTTATCTTTATTTTTTAATTCCAATGTTAATTTATCCATTTCTGCGCGTGTCCATATCTTTTTAATTATCTCCGTTTCATCTTCTGGTTTCTAACATGCATGTGCATGTAAAGACCATGCACATGCAGTCTGGAGAGATGCTCTTCTCGTTTCCGGCACTCGCATGCACACAAAGACCAGCTGGCCAGTGCTCATGCGCACACCGGAACCTGGAAGAGCAAAGGGTGATGGCTGGCATGCCTGAAGAGATGGCACACTTCTGGCACGCATGGCATAGATTTGCCATCATGGGTATAGAGTGATGCCTTAGTAACAGATAATCAAAGTTGGAAGGGACCTTGTAGGTCATCTAGTCCAACCGGGAGACCCTACACCATTTTTGACAAATGGCAGTCCAATCTCTTCTTGAAAGTCTCACGTGATGGCGCTCCCACAACTTCCGAAGGCAACTTCTGTTCCATTGGTTGATTGTTCTCACTGTCATAAAGTTTCTCCTTATTTCCAGGTTAAATCTCTCCTTGTTCAGTTTCCATCCATTATTCCTTGTCTGACCTACAGGTGCTTTAGAAAATAGCTTGATCCCCTCCTCTATGTGGCAGCCTCTCAAATATTGGAAGACCACCATCATGTCTCCCTTGGTCCTTCTCTTTACTAGACTAGCCAAGTCCCGTTCCTGCAACCGTTCGTTGTATGTTTTAGCCTCCAGTCCCCTTTGTTAATTAGTTATGGAGACATGACGTGTATTAAAAACAATGAGTACCAAAGAAACCACATGGTTTACCATGTGACCTTTTTTTTTTTAGTTGGGAAGGAAGTCCCGTCTGTCTCTTTTCCAATGTCAGTGACCTTCCTAGCATGGCTGACTTCCTGTCCACTTTCTGCGGCCGTCCCCTACTTCCTTTTGCAGCAACCTTCCCAGCATAGTGTCTAAAATTTGAATCATGGGAACCGGACTAAATGTTGTTAACCTGCGATGTTTTGTTGCTCATCCGAGGAACTTTAGTAGCAGCAAAATTAGTTAGGCAGGGAGTCAGAGAGTGGTTGGAATGTACCAGCTCTTGCCACACCAACTTCAGGGGTTTCTCTCCAAATTGCATTGCAATTTGTCAGTGAAGACTCAATCATTTAAGTACCAAAAGGTTGAATAATTTGAACCATGGCAACTGGACCACACTTAGTTAATCTGCTCATCCGAGCAACTTCATCAGTCAGAGTAAAATTATTTAACATGGCTGACTTTCTGTCCATTCTTAGTAGCACTCCCTCTCTTCCTATCATAGCGTGTACAGTATTAAAAAAACAATAAGAGGCGGGACAACATTTTCATGTCAAAATGCATTGAGTACCAAATTCAATGAGTTTTGAATCAGTCAAGTACTGAGGTATCTGTCAGGGTTCCGACCGATGCCCCAATGAAATCATGAGCCTTAGGCCAAGCCATTGTATTTGTCTTTATTATATTTATCTTTTCAATGTGGATTTTTATATTTTTGTTTTATATTTGTGCTTTTATTCGATTGTTGTATGCCAACCAGAGTCATTTTTTTGTGAGATGAGTGACTTATAAATTTGATAAATAAATATAAACAAACAAATAACTTTGGGCAGCAATGAGAATACATTGCCTACTGGATAATATCCTCCTTTAAAACAACAAGTCTTATGCTATCTCTCTCACTTGGGGTTAATTAATCTAGAGAGATACAGTTATCATGAAGATATGCCAGTTAAATGCAATTAGACTTACATGTAAATAGAATTGCATATTCTGCATTGTAATGAGGTAGAATTGCAGTTTTTCAATGGAGTTTTTCTTTTTTTTTTGTTTTCTTTGGAAAGACCAATTAATCACACAGCGATACAACAATTGTAATCAATGCCTGTGGGGTTACATGAATCTTACAGTTCTTCCTGCATTCAAAACGTATCAGCACACCAATGCACAATTTTGAAACTCATACACTTACACTGTTGCAACCCTTCTTTTCTTCTTTCCTTTTTCCTTTTCCAGACAATATTTTTAGCTGTTTAATTGGTAATAGATATTTAATATCCTGAGGTCTTCCAGTAAGTTCAACACAACCATTTCTATTTTCTAATAGCCGCAGATCTCACATTTCAGAAGTGGTTGACTGTATTTTGTGGACATTTTCATGCAGTAATTAGTTTTGCTTTTGTGTAATTATGAAGATAAGCATTTCTAAAGATAACTGCTTGCTGCATTAGCAAGAACATGGAGGGGGTCAGACACTGACTTTATCAATATATTGTTTTAATGTCATCCCATCACTCAGGTTTTACTGATTTGATATTCCACGTGGAGGGATTTTTGGAGAGCTCATCCCCCAGCCCTGAGCTGAACTGCTTTAAGTTTCTGTACAGATTAAAATAGACATCAACATTTAGAATATATGCAGAATTTAGCCGTGAATTAAATCCCATTGAATTCAATGCAACATACAGCAGGGATGTCAAACTTTATTTAATTAAGGGCTGCGTCAGGGTTGTGTTTGACCTTGGAGGACCAAGGTGGGTGGGTGTGGCATGGAAATTGTGTCGGGGGCACCTGTGGTGGCCAAATGTTAAGGCAGGACTTCCCTGAGACCCTCTCTCACTCTCATTTATAACTTCCTTCCTTCCTTCCTTTTCTTCTTTTTCTTCCCTCTTCATTCTCCTTTCTTCTTCCTTCCCCTTTCTTTATTTTTCCTTCCTTGCTTTCTTCTCATCTTCCCATCTTTTTCTTTCTCTTTCCTCTTTCCCTTTCTCCTTTCCTGTCCCTTCTTGCATGCTCAAATGCAAAAGGGGAAACATTTCTCCTTCTGTTTTGTTTTTAGTTTGTTTTGATAGCTCTTTGCCAGTGAAAATGGTGCTTGTGCCCCATTTTTGGCCTCAACAGCCTCCTGCAACCCTCTGGCAGTAAAAATGGAGCATGGGGGGAGCACACGTACCCCCTGAGCTATGTTTTTGCAGGAAAAGGACTGCAAGAGGCCGCCACGGCCAAAAACGGGGCATGAAGGGGCACACGCAGTCCTCCTGAACTCCATTTTCATTGGCAGAGGCACTGCGGCTGGTCCTTTGCTGTTTCCAGATCTAAGCACTCTGCAGGCCTCATCTGGCCCACAGTCCTTGAGTTTGACACCTCTGACATACAGTTATTGATACCTAGCCAAAGTTGCCTTTTTTTCCTTCAGCTTTTTTCCCTGACTTGATTTTTTTGCTTCTCCCAAAGAAAAATTACAAAGGAATTCATTCCCCTCTCAATTTCCTCCAAAGATTCATATCTCCTTTGTCACAAATACTTCCAGGGTTCCTTTAAAGTAGTAACTAAGTGTGGAAGAGACCATAAGGAATAAAGTATTTAAAAGGCCTGTGGATGTCCTTGGATTTGCTGAGAAAATTGGAAGCCCAAAGATTTGAAGGCAACAACACCTGATAAGTTGACATTATTGCATTGCCCTATTAATTGTGGAATATAACAACATGACTATTATACTTTGGGCCTTTAATATCTTCTGGGCCAAGGAAGAGATAGAGATGGCTAGGAGCTGAAGGCTGGTTTATTGTTTGTGAGAGCAGGAGCTGACCAACCCTTTGCACTTGTCTCAGCTTGTGACTGTCAGATATCAGCAGATGGAACAGACCTACCATAAGTAATTGAAAGACTGCTATAAGATTCATTGGGGAAAAGAAAAAAAGAATAGCCTTATGATGCTGCAAATTTCCAACACTGAAAGCTCAAACTGCTCAAGGAGCTGCTGATCCAGTTCTACAGAGGAATTATTGAATCATCTGCACCTCTATAACTGTCTGGTTTGGTTCTGCAACCCAACAGGACAGACACAGACTTCACAGAGGATAATTAGGACTGCAGAAAAAGCAATTACTACCCACCTGCATTCAATCGAGGACCTGTATACTGCACGAGTCAAAAAGAGGGCTGTGAAAATATTTACAGACCCCTCACATCCTGGACATAAACTGTTTCAACTCCTTCCCTCAAAACGACACTATAGACAGGGGTGGGATCCGACCAGTGTAACTACCGGTTTGGTGATTTACGTTTTGCACTGCACATGCGTTTATATCGTCGACAGCTAGCTGCCTGGACAGCTGAGCAGTTCTGCACGCGGGTGTGCAGAGGTTGGAAAAAACCTTTTTTCCTGCTTTTTCAACCGCAGCTGTGTTGTGCAAAGCAGGAAAAAGCAGGAAATAAAGATCAGGTAAGAGTCCGGGCAGGCGGGTGGGCCAAAACAGCAGCATACATAGAACCGGTTCTATGTATGCTCTCTGTCTGCTGCTCTTCAGAGCTACCGATTCTACAGAGGTGGACAGAACTGGTAGAATCCCACCCCTGGCTATAGAGCACTGCACACCAGAACAACTAGACACAAGAACAGTTTTTTTCCCGAATGCCAGCACTCTGCTAAATAAATAATTCCCCTCAACACTGTCCATCTATTTACAAAGTCTGCACTTCTATTACTATTAATCTTCTCACTCCTTATCACCCATCCCCTCCCACTTGTGATTGTATGACTGTAACTTTGCCGCTTGTATCCTAACGATTTATATTGACTGTTTCCTAGTATGATTTGATTGCTTATTGTACTCTATGACTATTATTAAGTATTGTACCTTATGATTCTTGATGAATGTATCTTTTCTTTTATGTACACTGAGAGCATTTGCACCAAGACAAATTTCTTGTGTGTCCAATCACACTTGCCCAATAAAGAATTCTATTCTATTCTATTCTATTCTATTCTATTCTATTCTATTCTATTCTATTCTATTCTATTTTCTATTCTATTCCTAATTCTATTCTATTCTATTTGTCACAATGTGAGCCAGTCTTAGCCTGCTTAATACTGCTAAGGGAGAGAGCAGATATGTTATGCATATGGAGTGATACCAATAGGACAGAATATTTGTGGATCAGGGTTGAACTGTCAGGTCTTTGGTGTTCTCCGAGCTTGGTGGTTTTCTTGCAAACGTTTCATTTCCAAACAAGGTGACACCATCAGTACACTGATGATATTACCCAGTTTGGTAATAAAATGTCTGCAAGAAAACTCCCAAACTCAAGAGAGCAGCCAGGACCTCATAAGGAGTGGTTTCAGAGCCCACCATGCATGTAAACTGCAACACAGTTGCAGTCTTTGAAAAGTAGGTCAACGTAAGACTGTCCAAAGGATTCTCTGACTATCCTAATCAAAAGATTTTAAAAGTTATTGCTATCAGAGGTCTCTGCCAAGCTAGAAGCCTATGAATGAGCAATCAAATCATGCTAGGAAACAGTCAATATAAATCAATATAAATATAAATCAATATAAATATGGATGATTGCTTACTGTTTTTGTTATTACTCAAGGGAAACAGAGAGGGTTTTATTGCTATTTGTAAATTCATACTGGAGGAAAGATTTAAACTTGTGCATTCAAATTAATCTCCCCAACCTCTTTAAATGTATAAATATGCACGCTTTGAAGAACAGAGAAGTGTTTCTGTCCAACCATACAATTTTCATTTGACATTCAGGAAAATAAATTTCCATTTTTATATAAATCTGTATTTTCACTGAGAGCAATTGGTTATCAGTTCCTGACTTCATATTCATATAAAATCAGCCGGAGGGTGGGAGCGGTTGAGCCACTCCAGACAAAACTGTCACCTTTTAATTTTTCATAGCTGATTAATTTTTAATTCTCCAACTTCAGGGACCAAGGAAGGCATCCTATGAAGATGAGGCTTCAAAGGACTTTCTTGAATGCCTTCCTGTTTAATTCTTTAGCCTTGAAGGTCCTGGGTGCAGCCAATATAGTTCTCCAGTCATATTCTTTTCATCTTCTCAATCCTTTTCTCTTTTCTAGAAGTTCAGGGTTGCAAGAAAAAAAAATTGACTTTTTTTAAACTGGTGAACTATTATCCATTGGCAAGAACACAAATGTCTGATTTATTTCTGAATTGAATTGCTTCCTTTAGAGAAAACCAAGTGTGCTTACGGTATGCAGGAAGACAAATGAGATACCTCTTTTAGGATAGGGACAATACAGTATTTATTTTAAATGTTTGATAACCAGGATTGCTCTATGTAGAAAGGGAGGGGGGAGAAACTGGTTGCTGCTGAAAGATTTAGTCAACAAAGTAAGACTAACTTAAATTTTTAATACAGTGGCAGTGTAAACTCCAGCTGTGTTCAAACAGGCAGGATAAAGCACTGGGAAGCTTTAAGCTGACGTGCTGCTGAGAATGAGTATACACTGGTTTTATTTTATTTTATTTATTTTTATTTTATTTATTTTATTTTTATTTTATTTATTTTATAGTTATATTGTTTATTTTATTTTATAGTTATATTATTTACTTTATTTTACAGTTATAGTATTTACTTTATTTTATAGTTATAGTATTTACTTTATTTTATTATCATTTTTATTTTACTTTATTATTTTATTTTATTTTTTATTGTTTTATTTTATTTTATTGGAATTGTTTTACTTTCTCTGCCCTGTTTTGCACTTCTTCACTCTTTACTGCTAGATAGGTTTCTAGTCCTCTTTTTATGAACTTCTACCCAAATACTTGGATAGGAAGAAGATTCACGCAACCTGATGAGCTTTTATGTTTTTAACCAAGGTTTACTGAATAAAGCAAGATGGACTAACCCTGCATAATATAGCAAACCATAAATTGTAGTTGAGAGATTAACTGGTTTTGTACATTCAGATAAGCAGCAGCTTCTTTTGGAGTAGCACGTTGAATAATTCAACTATGAGCCTGATTTATATGTGAAACAAAAAACATAAGCTTTTAATGTTCTGTGAATATTGAGCAGTTATACATTGCAAGTGTAGTAGACTCAAAATCCTAGAAATTATATTTCACTTGGTGGCTGGTGAGAGATACAGGTAGTTCTTGCTTTACAGCCCCTCATTTAGCGATTGTTCTAAGCTATCACAGCAGGGGTGTCAAACTCAATTTCATTCATCAGGGTTGTGTTTGACTTTGGGTGGGCGTGGCCAGCTCGACGTCACTCAGGTTGGAGGCGCCTGAGGTGGCCGAGTTCTCTGCCAGCGAAAATGATCTCCCGAGCTCCGTTTTTAGCTGCGAAGGTCTTCTGCAACATTTTGCCAGTGAAAACGGAGCTTGCAAGGGCCACCCGTAGCCTGCGCAAGTTCCATTTTGGCTAGCAGAAGCACCGCAGGCCAGTCCTTTGCTGTTTCCAGGGTGGCCCCATGGGCCAGATCTAAGCACCCCATGGGCCAGATTTGGCCCGGGGCAGTAGTGGGATTCAAATTTTTTTACTAGCAGTCCTGTGGGTGTGGCTTGGTGGGCGTGGCGGGGAAGGATAGCGTAAAATCTCCAGTCAGAGGTGGTATTTGCTGGTTCTCGGAACTACTCAAAATTTCTAGAACTGGTCAGAACTGGTTCTCCAGAACTGGTCAGAACCTGCTGAATACCACCTCTGGCCTGGGGGCCTTGAATTTGACAGCTCTGTACCACAGCATCGAAAAAAGTGAATTGCTACTGGTCATTGCACTTTTGATCATTGCAGCATATGATAAAAATTTGGTCACCTAAAAACCAGCATGTATTTATGATGGTTGCAACATCCTGGTTTCATGGAATCATTTTCTGCAACCTTCAAGGGCCAATGGGGAAAGCCTGATAGCTCTCTGCTATCTGTGGTTCACTTAACAACTGCAGTGATTCAACTTAATATCCATGGCAAAAAGGTAGTAAAACTGGGCATGGTTCACAACAACCGCCTTGCTTAGCAACAGAAATTCTGATCTCAACTGCAGTTGTAATTTGAGGATTACTTATATTGAATTCCTCTCTTTCCATCTGAGAAAGGACATTATGAACTGTGGGCCCAATTTCCTCTCAATTTGAACTCTGCTCCCAGTTAGGTTTGCGGTATGGCCACCCCAAAAATATCTAACTGCTTTATGGATAAAGTCATGCTTTGTGCTAACTCAGTGCTCATTTGATGTCCTGAATAAACTGTAGTTATCTGGACTCATATGTCTTCTGTTTGTAAACTGTAGCAATTGAGTATATACATGATATAGCACAGGTACAAAAATTGCAGCCCAGGAAACCAAATTAGATCTTCCAGCACCTCAGTGGCAGTGGTAAACTTTCTCCTAGTTGGATGTGGCTGCAAAATTCTTAATTGAAAGATTTACTGTAGATCAGTGAAGGATCAAAATGGGGTTCTTAAATTAAAAGGCCAATGCAATCCTAAATTGCATTAACAGAGGGATACAATCAAAATCAAGGGAGGTACTAATACCACTCTATAAAGCCTTAGTAAGACCACGCCTAGAATACTGCATTCAGTTTTGGTCACCACATTATAAAAAAGATGTTGAGACTCTTGAAAGAGGCAGAGAAGAGCAACCAAGATGATTAGGGGACTGGAGGCTAAAACATATAAAGAAAGGTTGCAGGAACTGGGTATGTCTAGTTTGATGAAAAGAAGATTAGGGAGAAATGATAGGAATCTTCCAATATTTGAGGGGCTGCCACAAAGAAGAGGGAGTCAAGGTATTCTCCAAAGCACCTGAGGGCAGGGCTAGAAGCAATGGATGAAAACTAATCAAGGAGAGAAGCAACCTAGAACTAAGGAGAAATTTCGGGACAGTTAAAACAATTAACTGGATGTTTTTAGAAGAGAACTGGTTAGGTGCTGAATATCACCTCTGGGTGTCCCTACTCCCAGGATTGCTGCTAAAAAAACCCACAGTTGATTCATTTGGGCAACAATCTCAGTTGTAGGAGCCTTCGTGCATGCATGGGCTTGCTTAGATAAAACGAGAATTTCCCTCCCTATTCAAAACAACATGGGGCTTTCAAACTCCAAGCAATGGGTCCAGAAAGGTAGATCATTCCCTTGGCTAAGCACCCTTCCGAATGCATAGCTCTAGCGAACCGTCACATCAACGATGGCCCTAGAAATAAAATCTAGACGGCTGCCTGAGGGTAGATGGGCAAGCTGAGAACTATAATAGACAAAAAAGCAGGCAGGAAATCCAAGGACTTTAATTCAGTCACTTAGAGAGGATGACAAGGTGCAGCTGATCACACAATCCCTGCTGTTTTTCCAGTGAGTCGAAAGCCTTGGGCTATAATGCATTCATGCAGCTCATCCTGGTCACCACATCAAGGTTTAGGTTCTGGCAGCAGTGGGAGAACCATGGTCGATTTCAGATGCTGGAAAAGAGTCCCCTCCCTATCTTTCTCTCCCATTTGCTGCTTGAAAAAGATTTTTTTTTAAAAAAACACCCAGGTCTTTTAACTCTTTCCCACCTGCACAGTGGGAGTGTCGGGCTAAGATGAAGGGGTAGCCATGATTAAGTTTGGATGGGAGCCCGTATCCCTCAGAATATCTGGAGTTCCAATGATGGAGAATGCTCTCACCACTACACCACACTGGATGCCTCTCTTAGGTGTGCTAATGTTTGTATTTTGTTGTTAAAAAAAACCCTTTCCCATCACTTGAAGAAGAACAAGAATCCATTTGTTCTCAGTGAAATGTTAAGGAACATTTGCTGCTTCCAAAATATAGGCATTTTTTTTAAAAAAATGATAAGAACAGAAGTACAAAATCTACAACAATTTTAAATTACATCCAAGCTTTCCACTCAGATTAAAAATAAAACCTTCTACGATATAAATCATAACTTGAATACAGCTCATCAGTCTGGAATCCACATTACGTATCTGATATTAACACAGTTGAGAAAGTCCAGAAATATTTCACAAGAAATATTTCACAAGAAATATATCCACTCCTCTACTCGTTGCAGAATACCTTATGCCACCAGACTTGAAATTCTAGACCTAGAAAACCTAGAACTACGCCGCCTTCGGTCCGATCTAAGCATAGTACATAAAATCATACATTGCAATGTCCTACCTGTCAATGAATACTTCAGCTTCAACCATAACAATACAAGAGCACACAATAAATACAAACTCAAAGTATAAACCGCACCAAACTTGATTGCAGGAAATACAACTTCAGCAACAGAGTGGTCAATGTCTGAAATACTCTACCTGACTCTGTGGTTTCTTCCCCAAACCCCAAAAACTTTAACCTTAGACTGTCTACTATTGACCTCACCCCCTTTCCTAAGAGGTCTGTAGGGGGCATGCATAAGCGCACCAAAACATGCCTACCATCCCTATCCTATTGTTTCTTTTATTTTTCTTATATGTACCCATTTCATGTATTCATAACTATGTATATACTTATACCTGTTATCTTATAATCGCTTGACAAAATAAAATAAATACAAAATAACACATGGCATTTTATATTATATGCATTTTATTTTATATATATTATATTATATTATATTATATTATATTATATTATATTATATTATATTATATTATATTATATGTGTATTATTTCCTTCCTTCTTTCATTTCCTACCTTCCTTACTTCCTCCCTCTTCCTCCCCCTCCCTGTTTCCCTCCCTCTTCTGCTCCCATCTTCTTTTCCTTCCCTTCCCTTCCCTTCCTTCCCTTCCTTTCCCCTTCCTTTCCCTTTCCTTTCCCTTCCCTTCCCTTTCCTTCCCTTTCCTTTCCTTCCCTTCCCCTTCCTTCCCTTCCCTTCCCTTCCCCTTCCCTTCCCTTTCCTTTCCTTCCCTTCCCCTTTCCTTCCCTTTCCTTCCCTTCCCTTTCCCCTTCCTTTCCCCTTCCTTTCCTTTCCTTTCCCTTCCCTTCCTTTCCACAAACCCAAACAACGGCCCCCTCCAACTTGAAAGAAAGGTTATGTGCCATAGGTTAATGTCACAAAAGGCACCTGTGCTGTCAGTCTGGGAAGGACATAATGTTGATGTTTAGCAACTCTGCCGACGCATCCCTAGGAACAGAAGCCAATCTTCTGCGACAAAAGGCGCAGACAGTTGTAATTTCCTATAGTACTATTTTTCCTATGGAGCTCAAGTGCTCCGCTCATTACAGGTATCTTCCCCAAGTGGAGTTTGTAGAGCTTACAGCAGATGGATCATCCATGATATTGAAGTAATTAACCAGTGGGGTTCCTGGCCATTAAGCAATTTGCCACCGATGGACGCAAAGCTGCACTTCAGTTTGGAGTAGACTCTCTCCTGCCTCTTCGCCCCCTCTTTGTCTTCCACTGTCAGGGTTTCAGCAGTCTTCCCTGGTGGCTTGACCAAAAATAAACATTAAAATCCCACTACTTTGGATGGAAGGAAGGGAATGTGTACGTGTGTGTGTGTGTGTGTGTGTGTGTGTGAAACAGGGTTTCAATGATCTTTGTTTTTCCTGTGATGGGTCTGGATTTCAATGTAACAGATTTTAAAAGGTTTTTCCGAGCGCCAGAGCACAAAATGTCAATGCGATAAATTAAATATTGTAAAAATGCACGGGTAGAAGAGTGCTTGCTTGGAAATATTGACGTGCAATATTTGCATTTTGCAAAGGATTTTGGGTACTTAGGGCACTAGTTATTATAATTTGCATCCATTAAAACTTAACTTAGCCACAAAAGCTGCACACCAGCTAGCCCTAATGAAGGAATATAAATTAGCTTTCTCTCTAGGTAACTCAAAGCAGTTTGTGTGTGTGTGTGTGTTTGTGTTTATCCATGTGTGTATATATAATCTAATAATAGCACTATCAGCTAAAGAAATGGTAGCTGTGACTTCATATTGTTGAGTATATAATACAATTATAATTTCAGGGAACATGTTATAGTGATTTCATTGGGTCACACTTTCTCTTCCCTCCCAGCTTTAGAAGTTTCAGAGGCATTTTCAGTTTTAAAGCTAGAAATACAAAACTGTTTCTATTTTGTTTCCTTGGCGCTTTCCTATCTCCCACATTATTATCAGGAAGCAAAAGTTAGGGGTGCTTCCTTTCTCCTGATTGGTTTGATCACAGTGTTGAAACTGCAATCTATATACATATTATTTTATAATATTCTGTAGTTTTTATTAATTTATAATATGACATATAAAGAGAATACAAAAAGTAAATATTAGGGAAATTAGGGAAGGAAAAAGGGAAGTGGATAGTGGGGGAAAGTAAGGGAAAAAGAAAAAAAAAGGCATAGACTTCCAACTCCTTTGATGCAGTAAAATAAGGCATTACCATCTACCCTCAACTTTTTACTTTTTCATAATAGCCATTTCTAATCTATCTAATCTATCTAATCGGTAAAACCCAAAATCAAAGTTTCATTTTTTCCCACCTCAAGCACAAAGTCCAGAAGTGGTTTCCAAGTAGAAATAAAGGTATTTGTGTTTTTTTTTCTTCTTTAATCAAAACAGTCAATTTAGCCATCTCTGCTAACTCCATCAGCTGTTATTTTTGGATGCAATTTGGCCATTCGCAGGTACATTCTTAACATCAGTAGAAGGTCAGAATCTTACCTGGAATCAAATTCTCAAATGCCCTTTAACAGTGGTGGGCTGCAACCAGTTTAACAACCGGTTTGGTGAGTGCGATCACGCAGTGTTCAAAAACCGCCCATTTAAAGCTTAAAAACTTACCTTCTAAGTCAACGCTGGTGAGTAAAACAGCTGAGTTGTGGCAATCCATTGTGCTGCATGAATCAGCTGCACTAAAAAACAGGGAAATATAGGACAGGAAAGGGCAGTGGCGGGTGAGTGGGGCCAACAGCTCACTGGAACTACCAGTTGGCTAAAACTGGTCCGAACCGATAGCAGCCCATCACTTCCCTCCAGGAACATTAGGATAACAGATAATAGATAATCAGAGTGGGAAGGGACCTTGTAGGTCATCTAGTCTAACCCCCCACCAGTTATGGTTAGCCGGCAGCAGGTGCAGACAGCTAAGGAAAACGAGGACTCAGATGAGGGGCCAGGACCATTAGGGAGTGGACTGATGCCTTCAGAGATTGTGGCGGCTGGCAGCAGCAATGAGGAGATTCCTGAGGAGCCTGTGCCAAGTGCACGTGCATGCAGGGCTGCTCGCAGGAAAGAGTAAGGCTGCAAGGTAAAGAACCATCCTTCAAGAAGATAAAAGCCAGCTGTGAATCGGACGTTCTTTGCAGGAAGCAAAGACATTTTGAAACTCGAGCCTCATGGACATTGCAGTATCTTAGTATTTGAAGACTCTTGTGTTGTAAAATATTATCTGTTATTTTTGGCAGCCTCGCACAGCTTTGGCGAGGCTCATGCTAATCAAAGTTAATTAGTTTTCAGCAGCCTTTTAACCGGGAATTCGTAAGAATCATTAAAAGGTTTCTGTTCCCTTTGGTTTGTGTTTGTTTTATTGGAAAAGGGTTTGGGTCAGAACACCACCCAAGCAGGAGACCCTACACCATTTCTGACAAATGGCAGTCCAATCTCTTCTTGAAAGTCTCAAGTGATGATGCTCCCTTAACTTCCGAGGGCAAGGTGTTCCATTGTTTGATTGCTCTCACTGTCAAAAAGTTTCTCCTTATTTCCAGGTTGAATCTATCCTTGTTCAGTATTCCTTGTCTGGCCTATAGGCACTTTAGAAAATAGCTTGACCCTTCCTTTCTGTGGCAGCCCCTCAAATATTGGAAGACTGCTATCATGTCTTCCCTGGTCCTTCTCTTCACTAGACTAGCCAAGCCCAGTTCCTGTAACCATTCTTCGTATGTTTTAGTCCCCTAATCATCCTGGTTGCTTTTTTCTGCACTTTTTCTAGAGTCTCCAAAACTGAATGCAGTACTCTAGGTGTAGTCTTACTAAGGCTTTATAGAGTGGTATTAGTACCTCACTAGGAAAACTTCACCATACAGTACTTAACAATTGCTGCCCTCTGTGTGTGAAGTTTATTCTCTTGGAAGAAGAGCATTCACTTGCAAAGATGCTGTTTAGCAGGGCACCCATAGAGGTGTTTTCTTTGTTATGGTAAACATGGCAACTTGGTGACGCGTTAACTCATTCCAGCAATGGCAGAAATGATGAACGCTATATACAGCTGCAATTGAGGCCTGCAATTCCACTTGCCTCTCTCTTGGGTTTGGGGCCGTGTCCTTTTCTCTTTTCTTATTTTCTTCTATTTCTCTCTATGTATTTATTTTATACGTTGTCAAAGAGAAGAGAGAGTAGAGAGAGAAAAGCCCATAAAGTGCTTTAACAAAAAACATGAAAAATCACACACTTTAAGTGATTTTTGCAGCAAAGAAAAAAAATAATATGAGGTATCATTATAACAGCAAACAATTGCAATTCTATGTATACTTATCTAATGGGAATATTATTCAAGTATGTATATATTTCAATACATTTATGACAATCTTTTAAAAATCTGTATAAACAACTTCCATATTTCATTATATTTGTCCATACAAAGTCTATGTCTTTAGGCAATCTAGTCATAAGTAGCAAGTGTCTTTCATCCACTGAATAAAAGGGGCATCCGTTTATCTTTTCAATGCTTCGATATCAGTCTTTTGGACATGGTAAGGGCATGGAGAGTCTGTTTATGTTGCCCTGTTGTCAAATTTCATGTACTAGATTAGTTTCCCAACCTTGGTTGCTGAAGGATGCATGGACTTCCTCTTCATCTGGACTTCAGGCTGACTGGAGAATTCTGGGAGTTGAGATCCATATATCCTTAAGGGACCAAGATTGGGAAACATACTGTTTTAGATATATAATTTAAAAAGTGATTATCCTCTGAAAATTTTAGCTTTTGTTGCACAATCACATTTCTAGAATTCACAACATTCTATGTCTTCTCACTTGCCATCCCTACATGTTCCTCTGCTAGAGTGCCCATGTTCCATAATAATAATTGTTTTATATGTACGTAATATGTAGAAGGCATAGAAAATACCTTTGTTCTTTGCATTTATGTCAGACCAAAGTTTATATGTATCAAAAATGCAAAAAGATACATAATCCACCATAGTTCTACTAAACAGCAGATTGGCAAGAAGCAATAAGGGTAGGGTTGAGGTGCGATACAGCCACCACATCACCTATATGTCTTCCGTCACTTGTGATGCTACTTATGGCAGCAAAGCATTGGAATGATACCTGCCTACCTACTCAAACAATCTTGGAATGAATTGAATCACAACTAAGGAACTAGATCAAACTCAAGGCCCAAGGTCGGGATCTGGCCTGCAGGGTACTTAGATCTGGCCTCTGGGGCCAGGCTGGAAATAGCAAAGGACCGGCATGTAGTGCCTCGGCTAGTAGAAATGGAGCTCATGGGGGACGCACACATCCCCCAAGCTCCATTTTCACTGGCAGAGGGTTGTAGGATGTGTTCACAGCTGAAAATGGAGCACGGAGGGCCCATGCACAGCCCCCTGGGCTCCATTTTCACTGGCAGAAGGCTAGCAAAACAAACTAAAAACAAAACAAAAGGAGAAATGTTTCCCCTTTTGCATGCAAGAAAGGATACAAAAGGAGAAAGGGAAAGAGGAAAGACAAAGAAGGAAAGATGGGAAGAGAGCAAGGAAGGAAAAATAAGGAAAGAGGGGAAGGAAGAAGAAAGAATAAATAGGGAAGGAAAAAAGAAGAAAAGGGAGGAAGGAAGGAGATTATAAAGAGGGAGGGTCTCAGGGAAGTCCTGCCTTAGCACTTGGCCAGCACAGGTGCTCCCAACATGAGTGACGTCGAGCTGACCAATACCCTGGCCATGCCCTGTCCCACACGCCCTCCCAACCCTCCAAGGTCGAACACAACTCTGATGCAGCCCTCAATGAAATCAAGTTTGACACCCTGAACTAGAACAAACTGAAGAAATCTAAGAAGTGGCTCACTGTGTGACTGTGTATCAAGTGACGACTTTTCTAGAAGAGTGTCAGAGCCTAGAGAGAACCTCTATATTTTTATTTTATTTATTAATTTGATTTGTCAATCGCTTACAAGATAATAGGTATAAGTATAAACATGAAATGGGTAGATATAAGAAAAATAACAATAAACAATAGGACAGGGACGGTAGGCACATTGGTGCACTTATGCACGCCCTCTACAGACCTCTTAGGAAAGGGGTGAGGTCAATAGTAGACAGTCTTAAGGTTAGACTGGCTCCATCATATCATACGGATACATTGCATGGAATGCTTAGTTTCAGCCTCACATGGTGAGTGAATCCAGCCAGTCTTTCAATATTTGAGGGGCTGCCACAGGAAGGAAGGGGTCAAACTATTTTCTAAAGCGCCTGTAGGTCAGACAAGGAATAATGGATGGAAACTGAACAAGGAGAGATTCAACCTGGAAATAAGGAGAAACTTTCTGACAGTGAGAACCATCAACCAATGGAACAGAAGTTGCCCTCTGAAGTTGTGGGAGCGCCATCACTTGAGACCTTCAAGAAGAGATTGGATTCCCATTTGTCAGAAATGGTGTAGGGTCTCCCGCTTGGGTGGGGGGGTTGGACTAGTTGACCTTCAAGATCCCTTCCAACTCTGATTATCTGTTATCAGACTTTGATTAACTATGGTTTATGGCTTAGCATGCCATTGAAACCTAGCCAATTTTAGTTTAACCTGGAAATTAGGATTACAGTAGTGCAAATCATGGCTTAGCTAGTCAGCTAGAGGTGGTCCTCGAGTTATGACCACAATTGAGCCCAACATTTCTTTTGTTAAGTGAGTTTTGCCCCATTTTATGACCTTTCTTGCCAAGAAAGTGGATCACTGCAGTGGATAAATTAGCAACATGGTTATTAAGTGAATCGGGCTTTCCCATTGATTTTGCTTGTCAGAAGGTTGCACAAAGTGATCGCGTGACCTTGGGACATAGCAATGGTCATAAGTATGAACCGGTTGCAAGCATCTGAATTTTGATCACATGATGATGGGGCTACTACAGAGGTCGTGAGAAAAACGGCCATAAGTCAATTTGTTTTCAGTGCCATTGTAACTCTGAACAATCACTAAATGGAGTGTTGTAAATCGAAGACTACCTGTAGGAGATGTGCCTCCCTTGGAAAAGCGTGAACAACCTTTTGTTACATTATTACAATACATTCACCTATACCAGAGTTTCATTACATTATTTTCAGTGGATTTTTAGGGGAGGCGTTGATATTAAGACTATACTGAAAGCAGATAATGATAGCAAAATGTTTAATGTTGCACCTTATGATTCTTGACTCTTGACGAGTGTGACTTTTCTTTTATGTACACTGAGAACATTTGCACCAAAAACAAATTCCTTGTGTGCCCAATCACACTTGGTCAATAATTCAATTCAATTCAATTCTACTATACTCTATTTGTGGTTGGACTGTGTATGCTCATCTGTAAACACACACACACACTCAAATTTCAAAGAGAATGCTTCGCTCCCTTACAAACAATTTTGGCATGAAATCTCCTGGACTATAATAAAGGCAGATATGCTACACAAGGGCAGGGCTTCAGGGTAGAATAAGGGATTTCTGCATCCCTACTTCCCATATGCCACCCCAGGTTTTCCTCCACCCCGCCCCCGCCCCCAAAAAGAGGAAAGCTCCTTTCATTCGTAGGCTTGCTTAATTCTTGAAAATGGGACTCTGCACATTTGTGTGTATGTTAATCACCACTGGGTGCACAACCTTATTTGGCAAAGTAAATAGTGAGAGAGAGAGAGACAATGCATACAATTTCTGAAATTCTGCTTTTCTTTTTGACCTTTTTGTTATTTATACATTATCGATGCTTTCTCCGAACCATTGTACAAAAACACCTTGAAGTGTCAAGCTTTAAAAATGAGTCTTTTTTCCTTTCTTTCTCCTGTGCAGCTTGGATTATCTTGGCCTTGTCAAAATACATTCTCTAGTTAGAGCTTGGAAATATTTCCCTCCTGGCTCCTCCGTATTGATTTTTTTCCACACTCAGTCCTGTCTGTCAGCTGAAGAGGTGAAAGGTGAAAGTTCATTCAGCACTGCCTGGCTTTACCTTCCTGTTAATGTCGTGCCCTTTCTGCATTTGATCAGTTTATGCGATCAGCAATAGAAGGGATCCTGAGCCAAGTCTACCTATAGGGAAAATAATATTTCATCTACCAGCGATTTTAACACAGGAACACAACCTTAAGATTCAAGAGGCTCTTGCCGTATTAAAATGAGGAAAGCGACCAGGTTATGGGGTGCCTCCTCTTTTCTTCTCTTCTTGGATTCTTCCTACCATACCATTCTGCCTTCTCCAGTGGAAAAATTCAAAGGAAAAAAAAAGCTGAATTAGCTTCCTTTGGAAGAATAATTGATTGCTGTTTTACGTCCAATAAACTGTCCTTATCTAAATTCTTTCTTGGATGATTTTTTTAATGCAGGTGATAGGAGAAAAAGAAGTGCACATAGGTTTACCCACAGAATACACATACACAATATATGAGAGAGAGAGAGAGAGAGAGAGAGAGAGAGAGAGAGAGAGAGAGAGAGAGAGAGAGAGAGAAAGAAAGAGGGAGGGAGGGAGAGAGGGAGGGAGGGAGGGAGGGAGGGAGGGAGGGAGGGAGGGGGCTTAATATATAATTCATTTCCAGGATGGAATTGCACTTCTAAAAAAAAATGTTCATTTGTTCCAGTTTAGACTTTTATTTATTTATTTATTTTATTTATTAATTCCATTTATATACCGCCCTTCTCCCGAGGGACTCAGGGCGGTGAACAGCTCATCTAAAAACCCCACAGAGAATACAAAAGTTAAAAAAATATTAAATTTAAATCGGCTGCATAATAAGACTAAAACCCTTCCAAGTCTCATTCTTTATCTGCTGTAATGAAATGTCCCAAAGGGTTACATTTACAATCCAGTAGGTCAAGACTCAAGTCATGGAAGCTCACTGGGTGATGTACCTCAAAAAGGTTGTTGTAGTGGGTTATTTAAAAATAAGATGGAGAAACGATGCTCCAGGAAAAAAGACAAGATACATATCCAGCAATTAAACAAAATGAAGATCAACCTAGACAGCAGCCAAAACATGGCTGCTGTGGCTAATAGGGGAGCTCTTAAGATTCATGGCTACTATGGCTAGATAGCAGAAACTATGACTAAGTCAGCCTTTGCCCAGATTTATTTATATAATTTATTAAATTTATATAAATGCCCATCTAAAAGGGACATGGTAACTCAGTGGCTAAGAGGCTAAACTTGTCGATCAGAAAGGTCGGCAGTTCGGCGGTTCGAATCCCTAGCTTTGCTTAACCAAGTGAGCTCCTGTTACTTGTCCCAGCTTCTGCCAACCTAGCAGTTCGAAAACATGTAAAAATGCAAGTAGAAAAATAGGTTACCTTCAGTGGGAAGGTAACAGCGTTCCTTGCGCCTTCCGAGTTTAGTCATGCCAGCTACATGACCACGGAGACATCTTCAGACAGTGCTGGCTCTTCAGCTTTGTAACAGAGATGAGCATTGACCCCTAGAGCCAGAAACGACTAGCACGTATATACGAGGGGAACCTTTACCTTACTGCCCATCTCACAATTCAGAGCAACTTTACATGGCAAGATGTCTGAGTTGTGGCTCTTCCCTCTGTAAAGGAAACCTTGTCAACAATAAACTGTCTTCTCATCTCCCAGTAAGTACTGGAATATGTTCTGCATGGAGCTATTTTTTAAAAAATTACTAGGAATTTGCAATTGATCCCAAATGGAGCAACTTGCTTGTTGATGGATGATATTTGCTATTGATACCTAATACAGGTTCTGTGGCCGCTACATTGGCTACCAATGGCTACCCGGAATAATTCCAAGGACTGTTTTTGATCCTCTTCTTTTACTGTGCACATCTCAAATGTTGGCTTTAAGGATGCTCTCCACAAAGATTCTTGGATAATGTGAGTGAAATTTTTCATCAGTAGACCCCTTGCCATGGAAAAGCTCCCAACCAGCAGTCCGGATGGATTTGAAACCACTGTACTGCTTTAAAAAAAAGATTATTTTTGTGTTATTACAATATTGCAAGTGCTTTTATTCTACTTCATTGTTTGTTGCCATAAGTTTCTATGGAGTAGTACAGTAAATAAATACATTTGATTCTTCTCTACCCTAACATCCGGTGAAATGCAGGAGAATCTAGAACCTCCTAGGAATTGCCAAGCTGCAATTCCTAGGATTACTGCAGAAAAATACTAATGGCAATATTCAACAAATCTCTGCTTCCAATCTACTCAAACGTAGAATTCATCAGGGCAGTACTGCTAAATTCTCTGCCATTTGCCAATGTTGAGTACATACAGTATGCGTGGCACCATTATCCATGTTAATGTATTCTAGGTACCATTGAGGTTTTGATGATTTCATGGGCAAGTGCCCAGCATTGTTGTAAGCTAGTTTCAGTAAAACTCACTTTATAAATTTACTAGTAACAGGTTATTAATGTTTTGACCTGTTTCTGGCAGAAACTTGTAGCTTTTCCAAAGGATGCTTCTGTGACCTGATTCCATCCATCCATTTCATCCCCTTTATTCACTGTCTTTATGCCAATCATCATCAATTTGTGTAGTCCATCATCTACTTGCAGATGTGAGTTTCTGTTTGCTGATCTTTGCCTCAAGGGAGCAGTCAGTCTGCCTGCGGCCCAGGTCTGATTGAGTGATTGGTTCTTCTTGTACTCCATGGCGCTCTTGGTATTGTCTTCAGATCCATAATTTGGAGAGGTCCATCTTTTGGTCTCTTTCTCTCTCTCTCTTTTTCAACATCTGGCTTTCCTAGCAATACAGCACTATGGAACGTATTAAGAGAGTTGCTTTGATTTGTTTATGCATATGATCTTGTCATTACCTGTTTCCCTTCTAGGATTAAGATCTCTTTCAGTTCTTCAGCATGTTTCATCCATTCTCAAAATCAAGCAAACAAAACCACTGACATTCATTTGCCATCAAGTGTTAAGTCCATTCACGGAGAGCAGGAGATAGCCTTATTTACAATGGATCTCATGCAAACAGACAGTGTTGCTAAGTGGGATGGTGAAAATTAGAATGCAAGTACAATTTAGTGTTGTGTCAGATAAATTATCCATTTACGTCCTCTCTCTCTGGACAGCAAATAATAAGGGGAATCGTGCAGTTTCTTAGAGGCAAACATTTTAATCAGTTACCATACACTGTGACTTCAGTAGTGACAACATTTTCATACAGGTGTCTCATCATGTCATCTTTTGCTTGTAAACTGCCAATGAAGCCACGCACGTTGCTACATTTACAAGGACAAATCCAAATACAGTACTAAACAAATCAATAAAACACTAAAAGCTTACACCGGAATGACAATACAAATTTTACTGCAGTGCTGAAAGATCTAGACTATGATGAAATTTACAGTGAGGGCTGAGTAAGTCTCTCCGATGCAGATTTGCATAAGAGGAATCTTAGGGGAATTTAAGAAGCCTTGGCAAAAATCCACTCAGTGCTACTCTAGCATAGCACCGGTCGTTTCAGTGAAAGGAGCCATGCAAGGCTCCTGTGCCGGGCCAAGTGGATTGTTCAAGTAACCAGTACATAAATATTGATTCTTCTGTTAAATTACTCCTTTGTATAGGCCAGGTTTTCTATTGGTCTGATTTTGTTTGATCAGACATAATGCATCATGTTACACATCTGCCGAAGACACAACTCCAAGAGTTCATCCCTCCCATACCATCGTAATATTCAAAATAGGTTTAGATCCTTCACAGCAGCAAATAATGTCTTGTGGATAAAAGCAGGTGGATGTGTTTTTCCATCACATCTCAAAATGCTGGAAATTCTTTGTTTGAAAAACAAGACACGGTAAAGTAAAAGGAACAGTTACAGGGCCGATCGTAACATTTGGGAACCGGACACCTTCCACTCAAAACAAAGATGGAAGTTTCCTCTAAGCGCTGCTAAAATTGTGCAGCATAACTCTAAAGATTTGCTCTTCTTTTGCATAGCACAGTGGAATATCTAAGTTGGGCTTCCATGTTATAAATGCAGAGAGCCTGCTGTATATCAAAATGGGAGTCACTTGCTGGTTCTTCACACTTGTCTTGTGATAGGTGGCATTTTTTTTGTCTAGATCTCGGTGCATATTATTACATATTTATCTTTTCTCCCTACATCACTGGTTGTTGTAAGGAAATTCATAATAGGTAACTTTTAGACCAGGGGTGTCAAACTGGCGGCCCATAGGCCAGATGCATCTCATGTTGGCCACACCCACCCCATCTCTGTGAATGGGAAAAATGCCGCGATGTCACATGACAACAGTGAGTTTGACACCCATGTTTAGACTGTGTGTTGAAGGGAAACCAAAAACCTTCTCCTTACTGGAGCGCATTTTTTAATTGGCAACCCTCAGATTACCATAACGTAGACCTCAATCCTTAGTGGCCCCAAATGCCCTGAAAACATTTTAGCTACAAACTCCCACAATCCTTTGCTTCTGGGTTAATGGTAGCTAGAAATCCAAACATCCCAGGAGATTGGAGAGTCCCTGCTGAGATGCAACAAGTACCATTATGCAAATAGTTTAGTAAATTTGGAAAGCTGCCTCTCCAATTTGCCTTATTGCTTGGAAATGGTCTTTGCAGAGTCTTGTTTATTTCAGGAAATATTAGCCAACCTTGCAATAAGGAATGTGCTTTTTTCTCCTCACGCATCATTCCATACAAATAAATGGGACCATATAGATTGAAGGAATCAATGTGGAAAAAAATGTGTGGATAACAGAAGAAATTATACATAATAAAAAAGAAAGTTATATGACAGGGAGTATCCCTAAATATTCACTGTACCGTTTATGCTGTCATTGTAATATAATTCAACAATGGTGTACATTTCTGGGAATTCCAGGGAAAGTATTCATAACCAGGTGCACATATGATATGTTTCTTTAACCTCACCTCCCTTGAAAAACTGAAAATTTACAACTGAATTTACCTACACCAAACCATAGGTCAAAAGCACAAAGTTACGGTGCTGTAAAACATTTTGAACAATTTCTTACTGTTTTTTTAAAAATTCTCAACGTAACGAATTATGGCTGATATAATGCTAGTTCCATATACGATATTAAACAGATCACCAAATTGTTTGATAATAATCTCAATCTACGCAAAGCACCAGGAATGTTTCAGTGCTATGCAGGAAGGCAAGATGATGGACAACATTCATTTCTGGGGAGAGGATACAGATGCTGTGCTCCGAAAAAATGTATCCAGTTGTCCTTCTTGATTCTTCATCTTTCAATTTCCACAATCAAATTTTCCACAGGCACCGTTTTTGCTAAATTTATCAGCATGCACTAAGAGCAGTTTCTCTGTATTCTCATATTCAAGTCTAGAAGTACATGTATACTATACATACAGTATATTTAACACACCAGCATTTCAATAAAATATTTTCTACATTTTTCCCCCTCAGCTGTATAAGGAAGGGAGTGGGGTGGGAGATCGACAATGTTTTTCAGGAAAAAATAAATATATAAGACATAGGAAATATGTGAATGCTAATCAGCCTGATTAAGGATAACACTTGAAATGGACCCGAAGGTTAACTTTTCTTCATATTTCTTGCAATAATGATAAAGATATGTTTTATTAAATAATTCTAACTCTTAAATCTCTTTCCTCTGATTAATCCAAATGATATAAGTTTGCTATATCATAATTAGTGACATACTTATGTCACAATAGAGTTTGACGATGTAAATCTGAACAGTCTTCATTTTTTTGCAAGAGGAAGCTGTGGAAGAACTCATTTGTAGACACATAGATATGATATTGATACATATAATAGCAGCAAAGAAAATATCAATATCCCTAGTATCTCTTTCGTATTCTTGTGTAAATTTTCACTGAAGGGGAAATTCTTTTTCCCCAACCTAAGAAACATAAAATCACCTTTTCACTAATGGGAATATGCCATTGTTTCCATCTTGATTAGAAATTACATAAAGAAAATGATTTCTCCTTTTCTATACATTTCTTACAAAATCCCAAACCCGAAATATATAATGGGTCTTCAATGCCATTTAACCAGTGATATTAGTACGGTAGGCATCTCAGATTCTAGATATATATGTGCCATATGACTCTCTTTTTTTTCAGGTAAAAAATGCCAAAAGAGTATATATGAGACTTGTGGATCTTTCCTGATCCTATCAGAATTTCAGAAAGGAACAGAGCATTCTTACTCCAAGATCTTCCAAGAACTTGGAAGAATTTCAGTGTAAACACATAAACTGTGGTAAACATGACATTTCAAAATACTTCAAAGGAATTTTTTTTTCCATCTAGGCTCTGAGGATTTTAGCATTCTTGGAATGATGAGATTCAGACTAGCTTTAAAAAATTGTGAAGCAATTTTCTTCTTTTTCAAAGTCAGTAGAATCAAGATTCTCACCAATCTAGCCAGACTCAAGTTACATTCTCAATTCTCCTGTTTTATTTTTTCCCCTTCTCATAGTGATAAAGAGAAAAATCTTGCAAGATGTTCTAATTGCTGAATGGGTTTGCATTTCTCTAAAGTAAAAGTTCTCTTGGCAATTTTAAGATGCATGGACTTTCAATTCCCAGAATTCTCTAGCCAGCTGGCTGGGGGAATTCTGGGAGTTGAAGTCTATGTATCTTAAAGTTGCCAAGGTTAAGAAGCACTGCTCTAAAGGAGTGCTTAAGCAATACTCTGCTATGCAGAAGCAAGGAGAATATATATTGCCTGGCCAATCCTGGTCCATAAATCTTTGGGTATTTAACACCTCCAATATTAAGATCATAAAGAGGGAGAATTAATTTACAAGAACTTTCAAGACACATTTGTATTGAGAACTGGGGTTGGTGGGTTCTGGGGGGGGGGAAATAAGGCTCTTTCACACACCCTGACTTTACACCACAAATCGATGTTCTTTGCCATCATGGGCCATCAGGATAACATTGCGGTTCGAAGTCCAGATAAGCCTGACCAGTTTGAGGGCATTATGTGAACCTGGAGATGCCGGTTGGACTGGAGGCACCTGGTAGGTTTTAATACAACGGAGCTGTGGTGCAGAATTCAGCATCCCGATGCTTCCCAAAAGAGAGGTGTTCATCTGGCATTGGGAGAAAGGGGAGAAAAAAAACAGAACAAGTCAGTCCTTAGTGAAATCCATACATTTGTCTTATGAAGGGATATGGATAGCCCTTGACTTAAAACCATTCATTTAATGACCGTTTGAACCAGAGGTGGGATTCAAATTTTTTAACAACCGGTTCTGTGGGCGTGGGTTAGTTGGCGGGCACGGCTTGGTGGTCATGTGACTGGCTGGGTGTGGCCAACTCAACATCACTCACATTGAGGCACGCATCTCCTCGCCTGGCCTCTCATGACTGTGGGGATGCTGCAACAGTCGTAAGAGTGAAAAATGGTCATAAGTCACTTTTTTCAGTGCCATTTGGATGGTCACTCCACACAAGCAAAGTACCAGCAAAGGAGGAGAAACAAACTCCAGAGAAGTTCCTGAGACAGGAAGTCTAGTCCTGCCAAGAATGTAATAAGGGTTAATGGAAAGGCAGTTTCTGTAAGCAACCCCAGAATGTTTCCTTCCTGCCTTCCTTACAGGATTAGGCCAGTAATTTCTTCTAACAGCCGGTTCTCCGAACTGCTTAGAATGTTAACAACCGGTTCTAGCGAATAGGTGCGAACCTGTAGAATCCCACCCCTGGTTTGAATTCACAACAGGGCTGGAAAAAGAATGGCTTATGACCCGTCCTCATATCTACGACTGTCCTGAGGTCTCCATGGTCACACAATCCAAATTCAGACACTTGGCAACCGGCATATATGTACAATGCTTGCAGGGTCATCTGATTACCATTAATAGAACAGAATAGAATAACAGAGTTAGAAGGGACCTTGGAGGTCTTCTAGTCCAAACCCCCTTCCCTCTGCCTAGGCAGGAGACCCTTGTGTCCTTTCCAAGGGTGGTTCTGACAAAGTCAATGGGGGGAAAAGCCAGATTTGTTTGTCAAACATGGGGATTCACATCAACCATGGCAAAAAAAAGGTTGTAAAATTGGGCCTGACTCACTTAACAATGGTATCACTTAGCAACGGAAGTTCTGGCTCCAATTGTGGTCATAAGTCGAGGACTACCTACAATAGGGCACTGAATATCCTAAGAAATTCCCTAAAAAGCTGAGGAAAGTCCTCGAGTAAAACTTCATGCTGCTACCAACGTCACTTTGGTCTTTGGTAAAGATCAGCTGTAGTTTCATCTTATGCCAATAAATGACGTCTGAAGTCCTGAAACTCAGAAGCCTTTTCGCAAATATTCTGGATGAGGCTGCCATATCAACCTGATTACTTATTACTGTTTACTATAAGCTATCAATCTTAATATCAAATGTAATAGAAAGAAATATGTTTATTGTTCTATTTATATTCTTCCTATTTTTACATATTTGTATGTTTGTTCATGTTCATGGTCCTCATATGCCATACGCAGCCCAACTCTCTCTGCAAGAAGCTACAAGCCCAGCTATAGAAGAGGTCATCTTCCTACACGACCATGTACTACTCCTCACATGCTTTATATCACTAATAATCCTAATATTCGCCATTACTGCAACCACAACAACCCTAACCCACAATGACCCAACAGAAGAAGTAGAACAGTTAGAAGCAGCATGGATGGCCGCCCCTATTATAATTCTTATCCTAACAGCCCTACCATCAGTGCGATCTCTATACCTAATAGAAGAAGTGTTTGATCCCTATCTAACTGTAAAAACAACGGGACACCAGTGATACTGAAACTATGAATATTCAGACGGAACCCAAGTCTCATTCGACTCCGATATGACCCCAACAATAGATCTACAAAATGGCTCGCCACGGCTACTTGAAGTAGACCATTGTATAGTACTACCAATAGGACTTCAAATCCGAGTCGTGTAAAATCGACTTTTGTAAATAAAGTCTATTTTAAAACTTTAAAAAAAAAAAAAATCAGCTATAGTTTCATCTTATGCCAATAAATGGCGTCTGAAGTCCTGAAACTCAGGAGCCTTTTCGCAAATATTCTGGATGAGGCTGCCATATCAACCTCATTTGCCCTCTTGGCTGTTTTTTTGTGTGTGAGGGGAATCCATAAAGAGAAATTTAATTACAGCTGCCCAAGATAGCTATAATTTCTGAGGCCATTTCACACTCTATTTAGAAGTTCAATTTTTACCTCATTCACCCTGAAAAGTGATAGCACGCACGCACGCACACACACACACAAGACACACCATCAACAAAGGCAAAAGCTTTAAGCTTGTGTTAATTTCTTATCAGAGAAGATCTGACATTCACGGATGTCTTAATGGGAAAGGTGTCCGTTTCAGACTTTTTGTTCAAAGTTCGCCATTACAAATCCACTAAGCAATCTCTTTCTTTCTCTTTCTCTCTCTCCCTCTCCCTCCCTCTCTCTGTATATTTGTGTGTGTATGCGTTTGTATGTGAAAGAGAGAAAGAGAGAAAGAGAGAAAGAGAGAGAGAGAGAGACCTCTGCATTTGGGTCACATGGTTATGGCTTTTCATTTTGCCTCTTTAAGGTCAGCGAGTACACAAATAGTTACTGACAAGTGAATACATCTCGTCCCATCTTTCTAATCAAACTACTAATGTAACCTTCTGGCATTGCTCCAAATATGAGCTGATCAGTGGATAATTGGGTGTGTGTGTGAGGGTAATCTTTTTTGCACTTTCTATGGGTAGGCAGAACTTTTGCCACCATTTTGTTTTTGAGAGGGTTATTTTGGTTGTGGGAAAATGAAGACTGGGCTTTATAGAGAAAGTATAGCTGATGGTCAGAGGGGGAGTCTGTGGATGAAACAGACCTTCTCTTTGAGTTTTTAGAGAATGTCAGAGAACTTGTGACACAGACACCCACCCAACCTTAAACTTGGCTCATCATTTCAGAGGCATTTCCTTACCACAAAGGCAGAGTTTCAAATATACTTGAAAAGTTCGTAAAAATCCAGACAGATATTCAGAGGTGTATCTGTCTTGAAAATAGCCCACACAGAACTGTATAGCACAGTCAAACGTCAGGAACTGACCACAGAAAGTATTTTATGATGTTTCGTATTATGGCATGAAATGCTTTGTGATGATTTTTATACCATAAAATATTTTACAAAATTTTCCCAATTTCAATTCTACAGGAGTTGCCTGTTTCGTAGGGCTGAGAGAGTTGAATGACTGGTCCAAGATCACCCAACTGTCCATGTGCCTAAAGCCGGACTAGAATTCACAACCTCCTGGTTTATATGGCCTGATGCCTTAACCACTGCACCACACTGGTTGTGTTTGTAATGCAATAGCCTCATTTAGAAATCTTTGCTAACTTTAGAACTCATTAGATCAGGAGTGGAGTAACTTTCTTTTGACCTGGCACTATTTATTTATTGCCTACCTTGGGGGCATTTTATCTCTTTTTTTCTTTTTGTTAAGAAGAAAGGAATCAAGGGATCAAGAAACAAGCAAACAAAAATAGGACTGCTGGATCTTGACATTTTGCCATTAAATTTCACTGTTCCCTTTTCTGGGATCTGCAATAAGAGGTGGGCGAGTTTATGCCACTTGTGGATTGGTCCCCACTTCTGCCCTAGGTGGTTATGAATACACACCTGTCCCAAAGATGCTTTTTCAGGAGGCAACTGGACTTTCTTGTTTTTTTTTTCTTTTGAAGACATTTTGCTTCTCATCCAAGAAGCTTCTTCAGCTCTGACAGGATGGTGGGGCTGGATATCAGAGCTGAAGAAGCTTCTTGGATGAGAAGTGAAACGTCTTCAAAGTCCAGTTGCCTCCTGAAAAAGCAGCTTTGGGACAGCCATGACCTGGATGACTGAGAATCTCTACAGACTGTTAAATACACACCTGTGTTTTCCTGATAACTCTCTCTCTGCAAATTAAAACATTCTGAGCTGACTTCACAAGCTTCCTGGTAAGCCTGCTGTGAGAGATCTAGCTTCCAGTAATATAAATGCATTATATAAACACTAGATATTATTATTATTGATACTCTCTTGTAGGGCTGCAAAAATCCTTCCATGAGGTGCTTTGCAACCTAAGCATCGCCTGGACCAGTTCCTAAATGCTGTGGAGCAACTGCAATTTACTTGAAGCCTTGGTGCCAAGGATCTCCTAAGGTTTCTGGATATTTACTATATGTTTATCTCCAGAAAAAACGTCCTACTCTTGCACGCACATGTTTCTCTAGCTTACTTCCCCCTCTTGCACCGTTCAAAGAGGAAAGCAGCAAAAGTAAATTGCAGAAGCCCTTGCACTGATTTATGAACCGAACATTAATATTTTGCTGGAAAACTGCATGTTTTTTAAAATAAAAATAATCAATGTCAGGCAAATGTTATGCAGCCCAATTCTTTCCTCTATCCACCGGATATGTATGCATATTAAATGGTTGTAATTGCACCATCCGTCAACAAGCACTGTTTCCTCTGCTTTTTGCTGCTTCATGAATAAGATAGGGTACTGAATTCATACACTATTTTGAAATAAATGCAATATTTTGAATTGCAATAGGAATGGTGGAGAGGAAGCATTAAGAGGCATCAGTTTCTCCTCTTTGTGTCGGTTCCTTAAGCAAAACATCCAGGAAACAAGCCCTTAAATTCCAACTGGAGTTTCCAATTCATTTGGTAACTGGTCTATTTAGACCACTTTGTTATGTAGGTGATGTGCCTGTGCAAAGAAATGAATGGTTCCGTTAATCAGCTAAACCCATTAGGAGTGGAAACCTTCCTAGACCAGATGGGGATGGCAGAGTCAGCTGTGCGCCTGAGATTGTGACACATGGAAACCTTGGCATATTCTGGGATGTTTTTTAAGATGCGCTGCTTGCCGATATCATGTTCTGAATCCTGATCAGTGCAACAGAGAAGCCATTACTTACTTTCTTTTCTTTTCTTTTTTTAAAAAAATCCTTCCTGGTTCTTCTGAACAACGAAATGGTGTCAGAGAATGTAAATCTCTAGCAGAGAGAATGCAAGCCCCAATGACATTTTCACAATTTAAATCATCTTGAGTAATAACCCTTTTAAGATGACTAATGTTACTGATTTTCTTGCATTAATAGCAGTGCTGAATAGACCCAGTGGAGGGAGAGGAGGAATCACTAATACACAAGACTATATTTTTAAATAAATGTAACATGCTGGCTATTGTTAACTCCTTCTGTTTAAGCTACCGTTTAAAAAGAAAATAAAATCCAGGAGAAAAAATATTCACAGCTAGAACTAAGCTCAGCAGTTTATTATATATGCTGAGGGATGGGGTCTGCACTGAAGCAGGCTTGCTGGGGCCACTCCCCCCGGTAATCTTAGATGATCATGTAAAACATCTCAATCAATAAGCTTGATTGCTTTCTAGATCTTCCCACCTAACCGAACTAAATACATGCAAGTGATGGAAGAGCATTTTCGCAGTTCTTATTCATTGCTTCCTAAATAACACACTCCGCGATGACAGGCGATAAATTCAATACTCTTAATAACGCACAGTTATCATCAAATTAATGTAGAAAGTAATAGTAAATTAAAATTATGTACTAGGTGTTAGTTACAGGGATACCGAGTCCAAGGGAGCAATGATTCTTGCCGCTGCAGCTTTTTTCCTTCATTGAGCCATCCGCTTACAAAAGCAGGCATTCCAAACAAAAGGCACAATTTCACTAAAGGGTGTCCCTCTTCAATTCCCTGGGTTGTATGTTGTGGAATCAGGAGATGCAATAGCTCAGTGGGTTCAAGACCCACAGTGTCCTAAGATGGGGTGAGCTCCTGTTTCTTGCCCCAGCTTGTCCATCTAGCAGTTCGAAAACATGCAAATCAGTGGTGGGATTCAAAAAGTTGCACCACTGGTTCGGTGGGCATGGCTTGGTGGGCACGCTTTGCGTGTGCGCAGGTGTCAAACACGCACTTTGCGCAGGAGCAGAGGCGTTTGCGCAGGTGCAGAGGCTTTCCAACTCACCTCCTGCAATCCTGCACTCCCCGTCGCTTCAGTAGCTACCGCGCAGCACTCTGCTGTGCCGCGCAAAGCAGCTGCGCTTCAAAAGCAGAGGATAAAGGTGAGTATGGGAGCCTGGGTGGGTGGGCAGGTGGGCCCAACAGCAGAGTGGCAGAGAGAACCGGTTTGGTCTCCCCTGCTCATCGCCACTACCGGCTTGGCAGAACCAGGCCAAACCAGCAGAATACCACCACTGATGCAAATGCAAGTAGATAAATAGGTACCACTTTGGTGGGAAAGCAATAGTATTCCATGCACTTTTGGCGTATGGCCATGCCGACCACATGAAATTGTCTTCAGACAACGCTTGCACCCTTGGTCAACAAACGGAGATGAGCACCATGCCCTAGAGTCAGATATGACTGACAAGGAAACCTTTACTTTTGTGTAATCTCCATTGATTCAAGCAGATGTTGTGTAGGGGAACATCCTGAGATATGTTGGGCTACATTTTTAAAGCTTTCACCGGCCATTTTGTTTGGGAGTATATTCTTCCATGACTCAGGTTTGAGCATTAAAAACAACAATGACAACAACTGGACACTACATTTATTCCATATCTGTAGTTAAATTGTACAGTCCATTGAATACTGAGCCATCCTCTTGGCACAGCTCAAAGCAGAACTGGCCTCTGTGATTTAATAAAAATGCTTCATAAAGTATTTGGAAAGATTCCATAGGGAACTGAAGGTAGCCCTTTATTGACAACCATTGATTTAACGACGAGAGTTTACAATGAAAAAAGTCCCATACAGCCAGCCTTCTTGCTTGTGATTGTTGCAACATCCCTATGGTTGTGTGATCCAAATTTAGATGCCTGGGAACTGGCATGTATTTACAATGGTTGCAGCTTTCTGGGGTCATGTGTTTGCCGTTTGCAACCTTCCCAGCTGGCTTCCAACAAGCAGTCAATGGGGGGAAATTGGATGAGTTTAACGACGTGACCGGCTTAATGACTGTGGCAAAAAAGGTTGGAAAATTGGGTGTGACTTACTTAACAACTGATTTGATGGCAGTGGAAATTCTGATCTCAACTGTGTTTGTAAACTGAGGACTACCCATAATTTGAAATATTTTGCTGTTTGAAATAGAAAAGCAAATGGTGCCAGGCTCAAAGCTATAATGTATCTGGTGTTTATCTCTGGTTTCTAGCCAAAAGTGACTGTTGCAAACAATGGCCACCACAAAAACTGTAAAATCAGGCCAGTCATGAGATGACCTGATTAATGACCAGCAGGATTTATGATTGTAATCCCAGCTCAATTACAGTCATAGGTCGATTATTACTTATAGCAGCGGTCCCCAACCCCCCTCCTAGTCCGTGGATTGGGACCGTTCCATGGTATGCTAGAAACTGGGCTGTGCAAACAACCGAAGCCCCATCTGTGGGATGTGGGCAGCACACGAAATCACATTCCCTCCAGTCCACGGAAAAGCCTCTCTTCACGGAACCGGCCCCTGGTGCCCAAAAGGTTGGGGGTCACTGACCTATAGTTTAGGGGACTGGCACAGTATAGACCCAGATTAAGGCTCAGCTTTACCTATAGTAATTCATGGAATGAATTTTAACCCAGTTTATCTCATAGCATTGATGTGGGGAAAAAAAGAGAGGACATGATCTACTATAGGTAGTCCTCGATTTACAATAGTGACCGTTCAAAGTTACAACAGCAGAGAAAAACATGACTTATGATCGTTTTTTCACACTTACGACCATCGCAGCATCCCCATGATCACATGACCCAAATTCAAACATTTGGCAACTGATTCACATTTATGACGATTACAGAGTCCCGGGGTCACGTGATCACCCTTTGCGACTTTCTTGATGCGTAAACTGGATTCACTGAACAACTGTGTTACTAATTTAACACCTGCAGTCATTCACTTAACAACGGTGACAAGAAAGGTCATAGAATGGGGCAAAATTCACTTAACCACAGAAAGATTGGGGCTCGATCGTGATTGTAAGTAAGTGAGGACTACCTCTATCACAAATCAAATAAAAATAAACTATCGTGGACTTACCTGCCAGAAAGAAATGTGACTATCAGTATTGGAGTAAGTGGCAAGGTACCGACCATCGGGTGCGAAAGCCACGGCTGTTATTGCCCCTTTATGGCCGTGAATTGTCTAAATAACAATAAGAAAGCAAGACAGAGAATTAGCATTTCATATCATATAACATTACGTGATTGCAGTTTTAGGTTAATACACAATTTCTAAACAAGGTTACTCTTCAAATGATTGAAAGCTGTGTTGGTTATTTTACAGAACAGACAGGTGATGTAACACAAGCTTCAAAATGTACTGTCTATCTATTTCACTCTAATCCAACGTCATAGATGTAAAGTTCTCAGACTTTTGAATATTAGTTTCAAATACAGCAAAACCTATACTATTTCAGGAATTTTTTTGGGGGGGAGAAACCCCCCGTCTATAGTGATTTTCCCTTATCATCCATGAACGCTGAATAAAGGATCAGAACAGCATTTTATTATGAACAGCTAGCTCTACCCTTTGATTAAATATATATCCCAGTAATTAAGTCTGGATTATATATATAATATTTATGATTAAATATATATCTCATAATTCAGTCTGGATTATATATATAATATATATGATTAAATATATATATCTCATAATTCAGTCTGGATTATATATATATAGCTGACGAGAGCTAAGTAGCTCGAAATAGATCTATACTAGTCTCCCTTATTTAATTATTTATCAGCTCAAAAACCTAACACACACACACACACACATATATATATATATACACATACATGTATACGTATATGTATACGTATACGTATACATATATATCTAGACTGAAAATTAGCAAGTCCAATCAAATGTTGCTGGCTTTGGTTCTCTTCATATCTTCCCCTCAAGGATCAAAACTCAACGTTCTGAGCGAGGAACATTGTTGTTGCTATTGAAAACGTTTGTTTGATTCATGCTTTGCTCAACGTAAGTTGCTTCGCGACAACTTCCTCATGGTAAGGCGCTGCAGCAGGACAGGGGGAGACTCAGCAGAAATGCCAGGAGGCTGTACACGCATGAGCGGGTCTGCTTTTAATGCACTGAACATGCTTTTTGCGCATGCTGCAAGCTGACCTTTCTGTCAGGTGGGTCAACCGTCTTGCGGTGAGAGTATCTGTGCAGGGCTTTTAGTAGACTGTGTGATTCAAAGAGCTAGTTGCAGTCCTAGAACAATCAGCTAACCACAGTGAATACCTAATATTACCCATTTTGTAAAAAGCTAAGCCAAAACGAAAATAGAAGTGAGTTATATTTCATGAAACATACCACAGAGGGGACGAGCAAAGTGGATATACGGATGACTTTGCTTTGGCATATACAGTACTGCAAAAATGTGGATATCACGCCCCACAAATGTTTGTCATTCTGTAGACAAAATCCTCTTGGTATTAATTTATTTTATTCACCCATTTTATATGGTTGCTCATTCATCAAGCAACTCAGGGAAGTTACCAAGTTGAAGGAAAAAAAGAAACACAATTCATAAAAAGAACCACATATGTAACCTTGGAATCAATCATTCAAGTAACACAGACTAGCACATACTAATGACTATTGTAAGAACCTGACCAAATGCTTTACAGAACAATCAGGACATTAAGTTATTTCTAAAAGTTAGGGCTAACCTGAGGACAGGTCCAGCAACAGAAAAGGCACATATGCTGGGTCACATTAAATAGAACTTTTTAACAGAAGGGGCTCGAAGAGCCTCGGTAGCACAGTGGTTAGAGTGCAGTACTGCAGGCTACTTCTGCTGCCTGTCGGCTACCTGCAATTTGGCAGTTCAAATCCCACGAGGATCAAAGTTGACTCAGCCTTTCATCCTTCCAAGGTGGGTAAAATGAGGACCCAAAATTGTTGGGGGCAATATGCTGACTCTAAACCGCTTAGAGAGGGCTGTAAAGCACTATGGTATATATGTAAGTCTAAGTGCTATTGCTATAAATCCGATTTGATCTTGTTGGGGAGGCAGAAATAAGAGATAGATGGCCAAATATCTTGAACCCATGAGCCCATTGTTAACTAGTGCAACTTAGAAAATAATGGGGTTTGTATGGGTTGGGTATACCATGATTTCCTATTGCACCCTGATGCATTAGAATAGAATAACAGAATTGGAAGGGACCTTCTAGTCCAAACCCTTGCTTAGATAGGAAACCCTACACCACTTCCAAGAAATGGTTATCCAATCTCTTCTTTAAAATTTCCAGTGTTGGAGCATTCACAACCTCTGCAGGAAACTTGTTCCACTGATTAATTATTCTCACTATCAGGAAATTTCTCCTTGGTTCTAGGGTGCTTCTCTCCTTGATTAGTTCCACCCATTGCTTCTTGTCCTACCTTCATGTGCTTTGGAAATAGGTTGACTCCCTCTTCTTTGTGGCAGCCCCTGAATTAGTTGGACTTCTGGACTACATTAGGCTTCTAAGAGGTCACCAAGGTGTACGTGATAAGCAGACCCTCCCAATGCAGGAATGGGTGACACTGGCAAACAAGATGGATTTGGTCAAAGGCCTTCCTAGCCATAGCTGCCATATGCTCCTTGAGTTGAATTGTGTTTCAGTTTTGTCTGAGGCAGCGTGGACTCATTTAGAACTAGAGATAAGTCTTCAGGATAAGACAGCTTCAAAATCTCTGGCCATTTGGTTTTGCTAAGACTGATCCTGAGCATGTTCTTCTCCCTCTAGATTTCTACAGAACTGAGACAGAACCTTGACGGCATTACTTGGATATTTACCATAGAGAAAACATCCTTCCCCTTATTGTTGTATTAGGACTTCAGCTAATTTCTAACAGCCATCGTTTTACCAGTCTGGTTTGGCAGCTCTAATACCAAATTCTGATTTAACAGGCAGAAATAATAATGAATTAAGTCTTATTTTTTACAATGGAGTAAAAGTTTAGACAAAGGAAAGGAGCATGCCTGCTTTGACAAAATTTACAAAATAATTGTCAAGATGCAAAAACTATTAAATTAGATTTGTTTGTGCCTAAGTGATAGATGGTTTTTGAAACACTGGAGAGATGACAGACCGTAGAATTTATCTTTTGGGTGGAGGTGGCGATATTCTTTTTGCTGCCAAATATGTGTCTTACATAGTTCGTTAGTAGAGTCTGTTTCATAAGAGTGGAATCTATGTGCTGCTGTGACCACAGGAAAGCTCAAGGAACACTATGGGACTTGCAGCATTTTTCGTTCAATTGGCAAATGAGTAGATGGTCTTTTTATGTTCATAGTGTCAGTTGTCCAAGGGAAATCCATTCCTGTCAGTAACTCCAAGACACACGCCATCGCAAAGTACTTTTATTAGAACAGTACCTGGCACATACCAGTACCTGGAATTCATTGCTGCCACATAGGATATAAGTTGCAGATGTAAGCAGGAAAAAAGGGGCTACTGCTATATAGAAATTATGACTTCCGCCAAACCAAGCTGCCTAACACTAGCAGAAGTATAACTTCAGAATGGAAGCTTTAATAGGCATATTGCACAGTTTCAGAAATTAACATTTGGGATTCTTCATCACTACTGCAACTGAGGCCCGAGGAGCAGTCATATTGTATTTTCATCAAATACACAAACCTTGACTTGTTATTGAATGGGTTTTCACTCATATGGCCACACAGTGGGGACCTGGGTCTTTCAATAGCTTAGAAAACTTGTGGCAGTTGCCATTGTCTGTAAGCTCCTATTTTAACAGAATGTCTGTCAAATAACAGATATCCTTGTTATTATCCATTGTCAGATTAAGATTGCAATGTGATGAATGTTAAGATTAACACTGCTTCCTAAAATAGACACAAATAAGATGTGTGGCATTTGTTCTTATGTAATTTCAATGGGTTAATGATGCTGTCAGCAAAAAAGCTGCAATTCTGTAACTCCCCCTTGAAAACATTCTGTTTTCATGTCTGCTACTGAAGATTATCACTTTCAAGTGGAGCTTACTGTTCTTCAAAGGGACACCGAATAAACAATGGAAAAGTTTAGTATTTGTTTCATTTATCTCATTTCAAAGTTCTCCACATGTGATTTTCGAAGTATGAAAAAGTTATTGACCCATAGACCATCAATTCATTTAAAGTGATAACCACTTCATTGAAGTATACAGGCTATTTAAAGCCTGTCCTGCCCTACATATTGTAAATTTCACAAAACTATGGCTCCTTGATCTCTATGAAGTTCTGACCACATAGTTGGTTTTTTTTTAAATATTATGCCTATCAGTCTGGAAAAGATGACAACAGTCTTTCCAAAGCGCTGAGATGCTACTGCTCAAATTCAGAGGCAAAATATTGAAATAATCAGATTTAGGACAACAGTGAATCTTTCTAAGAAGGGTTAACAAAGAACCCAAAACAATATCCAGAGATCTACACATCTCGCTGGCTTTGGCTGAAGTCAAGTATTCATGATTCCATCCCCACCAAAAACACTGAATAAAAATGGGATTCAAGAATAACAACACATTTCTTACAAAAATGCTCGCTATTGTTACACAATTCATTTTAATTTTTCACCAGGCACTTCCCAGACAATTAATGTTTGCCAATAAAGAATTTTGGATAATTAAACGGCAAGAATGAATACTGTACTCTAGACTCTAGAAAGAATGTAGAGAAGAGCAACAAAGATAATTAGGAGACTGGAGGCTAAAACATATGAGGAACAGTTGCAGGAATTGGGTATGTCTACTTTAATGAAAAGAAGGATTAAGGATGACTTGATAGCAGTGTTCCAATATTTGAGGGGCTGTTAAAGTAAAAGGGGTCAACTTATTCTCCAAAGTGAAGGTAGGACAAGAAGCCATGGATGGAAAATAATCAAGGAGAGAATCAACCTAGAACTAAGGAGAAATTTCCTGACAGAACAATGAATCAGTGGAACAATTGCCTCCAGAAGTTGTGAATGCTCCATCATTTAGAGGTTTTTAAGAAGAGATTGGACAACCATTTGTCTAGAGTGATATAGGGTTTCCTGCTTGAGCAGGGGATTGCCTAGAAGATCTTAAAAGTCCCTTCCAACTCTGTTGGAACCAACTCTGTTACTGTCCTTGGTGTAAATTGGTGTGTATTTTGACAAGTTCATTCTTAGTAATTTATTAAACCAATATGATTTTTAAAAAATCTGCAATGAAAGTATTTCTATTTTTCTTGAGGATTTTGTTGGTAACGGTCCCCACATTTCTGTGATAAAAGCTCAGCAGAAGAATGTATTGAGTGGCTGCTTGCATGTTAAATGTCCTATCACTGAAAATCTAAGCAAAACAAAGCAAAATAAGGTAAAATTAAATTGCAAATCAGCAGTGAAAAACAAGTCCCTTTAGTCTGCAGCAGTAAGAACCTGCGGCTCCATTTATATCTCACAAAAAATAAAAAAAATTAACCAAACAAAACATGATAAACAGTATATTTTAAATATTCAAAGGATTTATTCTTCAAATAAGATCAAACGGACCTAAGAAAATAATTAGCAGAAAATAACGATAGAGTTAAAATAAGATTAAAAGCCATGCAGTTTGAAAAAATTAGGAAGATGACAAGCTTGATGCTTGGCACCAAAAAAAGTAGGTAGGTATTTTTCTGAAAAGACTGTTTTACTGCTGTGATGCTTAGTTTACATGTTAACAAGAATCTATATATTAACAAGAGTCTACATTTATTATTGTTGCCTTATTAATAGGTAATGTCATTATTTTTAAGGAAACTTCATTGCAATACTTCTAAGATTTAACAACAACAATTGGAACATGCTGATATTTATATTTATTTGTTAATTATTTTTATAGCCCACTGTAATTCCAAACGATAGGTGGTTTATTGAAAGTAAAATTAACAATTAAAACAGCCAGGGTTGACTTAACGTAATAAAACATACAAAATAAAGCAGGATCATTGCATCATCACCCAAAGATTATTAGGATCCATCACATTCAGGATTCAGGTTTAGGCCTGAGACAGAGGCAGAAGATATTGGATATTCTCTCTCCCTCACTCTCGCTCCCTCCCTCTCCCTCTCCCTCTTTGTGTGTGTGTGTGTGTGTGTATGTGTGTGTGTGTGTGTGTGTGAGAGAGAGAGAGAGAGATTTTGTATGTACTACAGTCAATATGTAGAAACTAATTTTTTTCATTCATAAATGTGTCGATTAAATGAAATCTCTCACTCTCACTCTCTCTCTCTCTCTGTCTATCCATCCATCCATCCATCCATCCATCCATCCATCCATCCTATCAAAATGACATCTCTTGAATGAAATAAACCACTTTAATTCTAAGAGCATTTACAGAAGCAAAAATTGGTATCTGGTTTCCTTTCCATTAGTCTTTAATCTTACTACCTCAGTATTACACGTTCAAAATAAAAACAGGAGATCTATGAGTGGGATCACACCCTTATACTTTATCGTTTATTATGTATCTGTTTCTCAGACTTGTGAGAAAGGCTAGAATTTTTTAAAAAAATCCTTTTTAAAATGAATATTTAAAATGAATATTTTGATTTTTTTTAATCGTTACCAAAAGGCTTATTATTTTGTATTAGCTATCAGAAGTTGTTTTGTATTGAAATGTATGTCTGCATGATTTGATGTCCAGCGTACAAAGAGAGAAGAGAGTGACCTTGAACAGCAGTGTATAAAAATACATTTATCACTGAAATGGCATGCTGGCTGTCAGTCAATATATGCCTCTCATTTGTTCAGCAGTTCTCCTGCTGTGATTCTCTCATTACAATTTGCTTTTACTTCCTGGGCAAATGACAAGCTGAAAATGAGGCAGCATCTTTGTTGGCCAAATTTAATACAGAAAAAAAAAAAATTAGACAACAGCTGCAGCCATCCAAGTGGCTACGGCGTGTTTCACAAAACGTTATCTAAATTGTACAGTTTGTATACAACTCGGAGTGTTACGTGATGCTAAATAGAAGAGGACCAAACGTGTCCTATATCCTCTAAACCCATCACATTTTATTAAGTTATTTACGTTGATCTCTTTAAAAAAAAAATCAATGCAGCCTATTTTTCAAGCGCAGCAGACATTTACAAAGATTTGATTTACATTCGCAGTTTAAGAGACTCAGACATCTTTTCTGTTTCCAGATATTTCATGATGACACCACCAAAAATTAATATGGCAGCAAAGTCAATAACACATTTTGAACAGTTATTCCTAATTAGGAGTGTTCACCTCTAAGTGGATGGAGTTAAGGCCTGGTTCACAGATTAAACTGTGGAGCATAAAATACTGTTCTACAAAAGGATAGATGCTATTTCTATCTGTAAAAATGAATGTATGATTTGTGGTTGTATCTTTGTTTGTAAAAAATCTTTATCTGCCTTTTAAAAGCAAGCTGAAATATTAAATGATCTTTATTTAGAGAAATAAAAATACATAACTAATATTTTTTTTAACAAATATGCCGAGGGTAACAACTTTTTATGTTATTGACAAGGAAATAAGCCAGGCTAGTTGATTCTATACATTTTAAAAGAAAATAATATTTATTTACATGGTGCATAAACTCCTGTGGCTTCCAGGGCAAAACAGATTTTCAGAAATATTAAATTTAAATTTTAAGAAAATCTGAACGCTGGCAGTCTTGATTTTTTCCTGTTTTCTATAGCTTATGTTTGTATGATCACAGTTAGAAATGGAACAAAAAGGCACTTCTATATAATTAACTTTTAAAGAATAATTCTGTGAGCTGTAAAATGTAGTTCAGACATTTTGTGTACAAACACAACCAACAATTAAATAATTACAAGATTAACTGCCAAAATGTATCACTTTCACCTAATCAAGCAAGCTTCATGAGCTAGATGTAAGTCTTTGTGAAAATATTTTTGTTGAATTAGAGAATTTCATACAATTGTCATTCTAATAATTAATATTAATCTGAAAAAGCACTATAAAAACAACATGGAACACAGGAACATCAATACAATTTTGCATTTAGCTCATCATTTGAATATAGTATTTTAAGTGGCACACAGAGAGAAAAAGTTAAATCTGCCATATTTGTGATAAATAAATATGCTTTATACACTTTTATTACCAATGTCTTAGAACATCATTTAATAATTTAAGACTTAAGCAGGATAAATTATTTACAGAAAAAAATATGGATAGTTGTATAATAATATTTCTGTTCTTTAAATGTGAGGCGTTTCTGTAAAATCAATATATCCATAATAAAGCCCACCCAAAATAATTTAATTGACTGATTAAATGCTATCAGATTCGCATTAACTCTTAAGAGACCATATAACTAAAATTTCTCCATGAAAATCTTTCCTTTACCAGATAGTACTAAACGGTTTATATATATTTTTTCATAATTGTCCCTTTGAAACTTCTATAATTTCCCATAAAGATCAGTACTATACAGGCTTCTTAAAATCCCACATTATCATTTATATTGTTTTAAGAAACTGTACCCAAGATTATTCTATTAAAAATAGCTATATATGCCCTTTGGCTGTACATGCTTTTAAAGTAGAGCAGTACCATTATCATTACATATTTTTATATTTCACTTCTTCAAGAAGATTTGTTTCCCAAGTTTAAAGATGTTTCAGAACAGATGCCACTTTCAGAAATCAGAACCAGATCTACAACTTGAACAGTGAATCCTCACTTCCCAAAAAATGAGAAGAAAAGCTTCAGGGAAAAATATAAAATATGCATATAACCCAGAAAACGACGCAGCCCATTCCGCATTTTAAAAATGTCGAACGCAAGCTTTTTCAACCGTTAGTGACCAGGTTTGCATGGTAAACTGGTTTATTTTTTTAAACCAGACATTCAGAAGCAGAGAATGCCTGGTATTAACCTGGTATTAAATCAATCAGTGTTAATCATGTAGCTGGGGATGTAGAGTTTTTTTAGGAAGGGGAAGGGCAATATTTTATTTTGGCACAAATCTACAGTCCTACCTCCTTATAGATCCAAATATTTAAATATTGAACATTTAAAAATTGGCAGTTTGAAAATATAACTATTTGCAAACCTTAAAGCGAGGTATCCCGAGTTATTTTATGCTGAAGGTAAAACTGTGGAGATACACATTGAATGTTGTGATTATTATTTATATTAAGAAATAGTGCCCAAAGTAGAAAGTTATGATTTCTTAAGAGGTGAGATGAATGAGCAGACCTTAGTGCTGCCAACTCATCTTCTGACTCAGAAGGGCACAATACCTTTGAAAGGACATGTGTGAATATGTATTTCCTACTTTGGTGTCTTATTCAAAGAATTGCTTGCAATAACCTCTGTCTCAGGGATCAAGCTTGTAGGTTGTCATGTTTCACAAAGACATCCGTCACTGCAGAAGGAAAGAATATGTGGCCATAAATGTTCAGCATCACTTAACCCATAAGGTCTGGTCAAGTGTTTTCCCATAAAGCAGAATGCCATTTTATTTACACAGCAATTCCAGCCATTTGCAATTAATCTCTTGGAGCAAATCAGTTTTCAAAGAGATATTCCAATAAATTCCCTCCTTTAAAAAAAAATCAATCTTATTTGTTTCTAACTCATCTTGAGGGAAGGAAGCATTTTAATTGAAGTCTCTTCTAAGCTCCAGAGACACACACCAGTCTGGGGTATTAGAACGCATCACCTGGATAAGATAAGCAAGGAGGTGTTTTACAACAAATTATTTTTTGCTTGAATTACAGCAGTGCTGCACCAACTCGGGCAATGTACTTATGTATTTAAATTGGAAGCTGTTAATTGACAGAGCCATAAAATCCAGCATTTGAAAAATGCATTCTATCCGAGAGGCTTCGTTTTTTAACAACTAAATCGCATTTACAGAACAAGTGAGACAGTCAGGAAAGCAGCCAGCAATAGTTTTTCAATTCAACACCGCCAACCCTTCCAAATTTCTTGTTTGGATGGTGCCTCTGGAGAAACTTTTTTTTAAAAATGTTATCAGTCCCAAGAATTTTTACTGAACAGTTCTATAGTTCTTTAGCAACACTAAGCTCTAATGCTTTCCTTGTACCCAGCTTAAGTAAATTATCATACCCTGCTTCAGGCACACTTTAATGAGGAGTGATGATGGAGGGTGGGGAGGAAAGAAAGCAAGATCAAGCATGATATCTATGGCTTTTTGGCATCTCATTGCCTCTCGTGTAGAAGATTATGGAAATATTAAGCGAGGGATCAAAATTGGTATGACTGCCCTCTTCCTATCCTTAAATATGGAGCTTACATTGTAGAAGAACTCCTGAAAGGCGCTTAGTTAAAATACATTTAATCTGGTGTCTGTTCTGTTTTCCAAGTCTAAACTATATGGATACTGATAAACATAATCAATGGTTTATTTCAATACACAATATCTTTATTTTGTGGCAGGTGGAATTTAACTGCATTTGCAATCAGAGAAGAAAATTACCAGGGAATGTCTAAAACAAAAAATCAAGTGGTTGAATTAAATGCTTACTATTTCAGAAGTGAAACTTGGCTATCTAAACAAATTAGACCAGAAAAGCTCCTAGAGTAGAAGATATCCGGACACAAAATTTAGAGAAATATAGCTTGCTGAGTGAACATGGAAAATTTTGGGTGGTTTAAACTTTAAACCACCATGTTTGTTTACATCAGGGCTGTCAAACTCATGGCCCGCAAGTTGGATACATCACACACTGGCCAAGCCCACGCCCGGTTTAATGAAGGGGAAAAAAGTCATGATACATCACGTGATGACACCCCTGGTTTATATGAACTTTTTAATCCAATTCTTTATGCCAGAACAAGCAATGAAGTTGGATCAGATAAAATGAGCTGCAAATTATGTTTATTGTTGACTGAACAGGTCAAACCCAAAAAATTCCCCAACTGTTTAATGTACATGTTTAGATCCATAGGTCACAAATCAAAGAAAAAAGAACTAAAATGCTATCTTTTGGATCCTAAACTTCTATGAATGAGCTCCACACCATGTCTCCAATGCTCATTCCAACAAGACATGTACCTGTCAGAAGAACCATGAAATTGCACTATCCTTTCTTTTACCATTGTATTTGTACATGCATGATCATGACATGTCCATCAAAGGGTTGTAAGAACCAGGATTCTAGGTAAGATATTCCAATTCCTATATATGAATAATAAGCATTCTTCTTTTCTTCTTTTTATTATGTAGGCCAACTTTCTGAGTTTGAAAATAAGGAACAAGGCTGCCACTATAGCCAATATTATGATAAAGAACAACGATGGCACAGATTGTCATGCACCAAATGATTGAATAATTGAATAATTTCTGGCTGCTATATTATGCAAATACACTCTTAAAATACTATTTGACCCAAAGAGTTTCTTGCCTAAGGGCTGTTTCTTCCCCTGAAGCCATCAATTAGGGATTGCCACCCAATTACCATCAAACTTCTTGGAAAATATTAACTCCAGGATCTGCTCTTGGAAATAAATAAGGTACTTAACTCTCCATGCCTAACTTCAGTAAAGCTACCACTCCACTGATAAGATTGAAATTGGCACTTCCAAGCTTGCTATGCTGGTTGTGTAGCTTAGTTCCAACAGACACATGCTAGAAATAGTAGTCACATGAATAAGAAATTAGAAGTTCCATACCAGCCTTAACGAGTTAACTGAATAGCTAATGTCTAGTACTGGCCAAAGTTTACTTCCAAACCAAGCCAATATACAAGAATCTATCCCCTGATTTTATTTTAAACATAGCAAGCAGAAGATTAAATATGTCACTTTTTCCTAGCATGGTCAGGAAAAGCTTTTGTTGCACTTCAGTTAATCTTATGACTCAAGAATCTCGTGATGGTTTCTACGGGACAACCTGAAAAAAATATCAAATTTTATTAATAAGCAAATGCTACCAGCTTTTTACACAACTGGGTATCAATTTGTTTTTTACCCTAGAACAGCCAAGCATGTTGGAAGCAGAAGCCAAGGATGTGCATGGGGTCTAACAGAAAGGTGCTCTCTACTATCTAATGATGTCCACTGGGACAACATGCCAGAGTATTGCTGAAAAAGAAGTACAGTAAATACTGACATTAAGTTTTAAACCCGGAATGATATTTGTATCTTGCTGTGCTCTCTCATTCTCCTGAAAACTCATTTTGTTTGAAGATTTTATTTTGAGATGGTGACGGCTTTAAACTTTGGAGCACTTTTCACAAAAGTTATGCAATTACTGGTTTTTCAATGTGCTGCCTGACAATATTCCATTTTTTACAAAGAATACTGAAAAGAAGACGTGGGTAATTATTAGCTTGCTTTTTCTGAGCTGCTTTTGATCTTAAAAATTCAAAGGGACTTCTACTTGAAAAGCAGAAAGGAGCTTGGCTCTTAGCAAGCTTCAATGGGAAAGCTAAGTTGCTCTCTATACTTTAAAAAAATCAAACCGTCTCTAATTACCCCCAAATTGATGTGATCGTGATCACACATCACCAATCTCAGCCTGTTGGTTCTGCTTGGCCCCTACTACATCTGGTCAGTCAAGATCATGAAATCTGTTTTTGGGTTGCACAGTTTAAGCACAGTATAGGCACATGTCTCAAGTTGTTTTTCACAATTCATGTATGATAGCGCGGAAAGAACAACCATTGCTTTCTATGGGTCTATTACTTGGAACTCTTGACACAATCCGTAAATGAAGTGGATAAAGCAAAGGACGAGCCAAGGGAATTGGAGAAGGGAAATATTATTCAACCATTTCCAACTTTTTTTCTCCTTAAAGACTAAATTAAGCAATTTAGGAAGGAAGGTTGTTCATTTGTTCTGTATCAATGTTCTGCGTTTTGAGTATTATTTAATTTCCTCAAAATAATCACAGTAATATTTAACATGTAGTATTTACACATTGAAGGCAAGCAAAGCAGCTTGTACAATTGCATTTATACATTGTTGCCCTTGATGATTTCATGTTCAGCATTCAAATAAGCTTTACTTTCGATTGTGCTGATTAGTGTTTTGGATCAATTTCAAATATAACTTTAGATGCACGGATTAAAATGTAATCTCACTGCAATCTCATAGCGTCACTTGAAAAACCAGTTTGGAAACTTTCCAAGAAATATAAAAAAAGGTTTCAAAAACAGCTATCCAAGATTCAGATGTGCATCGGTGTAATGAAGTTCTCTGTTCGCTTTTTTGATGTGACAGAATGAATACCCAATTATAAACCACAAAACGCAGCGTCTTGTTTCTTAAAGGTACATCTCCTCAACCATTTTCCATGTTCTTGCAAGTTGCCTTATAATGAATAGGACAGAATTTACATTCTAAATGTCATTTCCAAATGACCCAACAGTTTTTAAAAACCTTATGATGTTATTTCTTTTTAATCAACATCAACTAATAATTCATCTGTGTTTCAAATAGGCCACTTAAAAATACACGATTAGCAGCTTTTCTATATTGTTTTGTTTTTATTCCTGGCATTTTCCCACCAGTTCCGAGTCAGCTTTATTTTTCCAGATCAACTGGGTGTTGATCCTTAGAGTGATAGAATAAAAAAATTCAAATTCAGTCTAACAGTGGCTCCCTTCAAGTGGAAGATGACTGTAGATTTATTGCATTGATCCACAGTATTCAAATATTTTGTTACAATTAAAAGAGCAGTAACACTGCCACATTAAAGACAGATGAGACATCCACAGTTATAAACAGTAGTCTCAGCAATATAGTTTTAGCTGGATGCTCTTTGTTGGCATAGCTAAGGATACAAAACAAAACAAAAACAAAATTTAGAAAATTGTACTCTCAAGTAGCAATAGCAAGAGCACTTAGACTTATATACTGCTTCACAGTGCTTTTACAGCCCTCCCTAAACGGTTTAGAGTCAGCATATTGCCCCTCACAATCTGGCTCCTCATTTTACCAACTTCAGAAGAATGAAAGGCTGAATCAACCTTGAGCTGGTGATGCAATTCGAACTGCCAAATTGCAGGCAGATGGCAGTTTGCAGTACTGCATTCTAAACACTGCGCCACCGCAGCTCTCTAGTAGATGCATTTAAGCATGTCCAAGTTTGATTGGGCCTAAGTATTTGTATCAGAAAAAATGCTGAACAAAGTTCTCAAAGCCAGGAAAGGATAGTTAATCATGAGTGAAGTTGGAGTCTGGAAAATTGATGCAAACAGCTTGGAAAACACTTCAATTAACATAAACCATAACAGAGAAGAGCATTCTCATCCCCTTATGTAACAGGATAGCAAATAAGATATGCTGCATAGTTAGAGCCAACATCATTTTTTCAGTGTTTCCATCCACTTCCCTCTAGTTTCAGCGTGGTGAAGCTTTGGAGTCAACAAAGCAAGCCAAATGTACAGTAGGTGGAAAAAGTAGGTGCATAGGAGAAATATTGTTATTGTGGGAAGCCCCCCTCCCTCCTAGAAGAATGAAATATTTTGGGGAATATTAAAAAGACAGGATAGAATATTTTCCCTAAAGGAGGAATAAAAAAAATCTAAAGGGAGGCAGAAACCAGCCCCAGTTTCCTTGCCCCAAGCAGAAACTGAGGAGGCCAGCTTTTAGAAATGCAGATTTGGTAATCCATTCAGAAAGGCTGAGTCAAGACTTGCTGGTCTACGGCCGTAATAAAGTTATATTCTATTCTATTCTATTCTATTCTATTCTATTCTATTCTAAGGCTAAGTCAAGACAGAAACTCAGATAAGCAACAAACAAAAGTTTAACAAAATTAGCTCAGACAAGCACCTAGGGTTTGCATTTCCCCTTTTGCCTATAGAACCAGCTATGACCCCTACATAACCCCTACATGACCCATAGGAATCTGACAACAGTCAATAGAATACATGTTCTTGCACAGGAACCGGAAGCTCAAATACAAAGCCCAAAGAAAGTATAAAACACACCCATTCTCCACTCCATTTTGTCAGCTGCCCAGAATCACATGTGGTTTGGTGTTCTGCTTCATCAGTAAAGAGAACCTTTCTTTCCAATCAATCTCCAGCCTCCATTTTTTCTCCAGTGCCTTTCTCCCGGCTTAGAACTGGACCTGGGTATTTCTTCCAACATTATCAACCATTTATTTATTTATTTATTTTATTTATTTATTTATTAATTCCATTTATATACCGCCCTTCTCCCAAGGGACTCAGGGCGGTGAACAGCTCATCTAAAAACCCCACAGAAAATACAAAAGTTAAAAAATATTAAATTTAAATCGGCTGCGTAATAAGACTAAGAAACCCCCCCCACCCTTAAAACCCAATTTAGAATTAAAAATGGAGACCAAATTTAAAATCATTTTCTCAGCCCAGGCCGGCCTGCTCAAAGAGCCAGGTCTTCAACGCGCGCCTGAAGGCCCTCAGGTCCGTGCCGGTACGAAGTTCCGGTGGCAGAATATTCCAGAGGGCGGGGGCACCCACAGAGAAGGCCCTACTCCTTGGCGCCGCCAGACGACACATAGCGGCCGACGGCACCCGGAGCAGACCCTCCCTGTGGGAATGCACCGGCCTGTTGGAGAACGTTGGCAGAATGCGGTCCTGAAGGTAACCTGGTCCCATGCCATGGGTCGCCCTAAAGGTCAAAACTAGAACCTTGAAGCGAACCCGGAGAGCCACCGGCAACCAATGCAGCTCGCGCAGGAGAGGCGTCACATGGGCGCTACGTGACGCCCCCATGATCACCCGCGCGGCTGCATTTTGCACCAACTGGAGTCTCCGGATGCTCCCCGCAGGGAGCCCCATGTAGAGGGCATTACAATAGTCCAGGCGAGAGGTGACAAGGGCCTGAGTGACCGTGCGCAAGGCGTCCCGATCCAGGAAGGGCCGCAACCGGTAGATCCGACGGATCTGATGAAACGCCCCCCTGGAGATGGCCGCAATGTGATGTTCAAGTGACAGCCGTACATCCAGGAGGACACCCAGGTTGCGAGCCCTCTCTGTGGGGGGCAGAACTTCCCCCCCAATAGCCAGCGAAGGTGTCAGCTGGCTATATCGGGGCGCCGGAAACCACAGCCACTCGGTCTTGGATGGGTTGAGCCGAAGCCTGTTCCCGCCCATCCAGTCCCGCACGGCCTCCAGGCACCTAGACATAGCCCCCACAGCATCGTTGGGGTGGTCCGGAGTGGAGATGTACAGCTGGGTGTCATCTGCATACAGATGACACCTCACTCCAAGACCACGGATGATCTCGCCCAGCGGCTTCATGTAAATGTTGAACAGGAGGGGAGAGAGGACCGACCCCTGAGGCACCCCACAAACCAGGGGCCTAGAGGTGGACCTCTCCCCCCCCGCCAACACGAATTGCAAACGGTCAGAGAGGAAGGAGGAGAACCATCGAAGGACGGTTCCACCAATCCCCAACCCCCCCAACCGTCGCAATAAGATACTATGGTCGATAGTATCAAAAGCCGCCGAGAGATCTAATAGGACCAGGACAGAGGAGAACCCTCTGTCACGAGCCCTCCAGAGATCATCAACCAACGCGACCAATGCTGTCTCAGTGCTATGTCCAGGCCTGAAGCCCGATTGGAACGGATCGAGGTAAGTAGCTTCCTCCAGGTACCGGGGGAGCTGACGTGCCACCACACTCTCAACAACCTTCGCCACGAAGGGAAGGTTGGAGACTGGACGATAGTTGTTTAAAATAGCTGGGTCCAGGGAAGGCTTCTTGAGGAGGGGGCGCACCACCGCCGCCTTCAAGGCGGTAGGGAGCACCCCCTCTCTCAAAGAAGCGTTGACAATCCCCTGGAGCCAGCCTCGTGTCGTCTCCCTGGCGGCCGAAACCAGCCAGGAAGGGCACGGGTCCAATAAACAGGTGGTGGCATTCAGACCCCCCAGCAACCTGTCCACACCCTCGGCGGTCACAGGATCGAACTCCCCCCAGATAACACTCCCAAGACCTGCCCCGGACACCTCCCCCGGGACCACCCAATTGGAGTCGAGCCCCTCCCGAATCTGAGCGATTTTATCATGCAGAAATCGGGAAAACTCCTCCGCCCTACCCTGCAAGAGGTCATCCCGCGCTCTCGGTTCAAGTAGAGAGCGGGTCACTCTAAACAGGGCGGCAGGCCGATTTTCTGCTGATGCAATAAGGGCGGAGAAATACGAAGATTTCGCCGCCCCTATCGTCACAAGGTAAGTCTTAATATGAGATCTCACCTGTGTTCGGTCAGACTCAGAACGGCTCGCCCTCCAAATGCCCTCTAGACGTCTTTTCCGGCACTTCATCTCCCGTAGCTCCTCCGTATACCACGGAGCCAAATGGGATCTGTGCCGGGTCAGAGGTCGCAGAGGCACAACTCGCTCTAGAGCCCCGGCGGCCAACCCATCCCAGGTGGCCACCAGGTCTCCAGGCGAGCTGAGAGCCAGAGATTCAGGAAATGGCCCAAGCTCCCTCTGGAACCGCTCCGGGTCCATTAGGCGCCTGGGGCGGAATCATCTAAGTGGCTCCGCCTCCCTGCGGTGGGGGGTAGCGGAACAGAAATCCAGCCTAAGGAGGGAATGATCTGTCCATGACAAGGGTGTAATAACTAAATCCCCCCAATTACAGTCATTCAACCACTGCCCAGAGACAAAAATCAGGTCCAGCATGTGTCCTCCTATGTGAGTGGGGGCAGAAACTAACTGGGAAAAAACTAATTTATTGGGCCCGCCTCTTAAATCCAACATCTTTAAACCAGGAGACGCAGGTGTAGATATTTAGACAGATACACACACACACACCCCTCTAAAGTATTGGCTATATATTCAAAAGACACACATATAATGGATCAGCTAGCTCCTTTTGAAACAGCTTTGCAAAAATATACCTTCTGAAGGTGAAAAACAAAATAAGAGAATACAAGCACTTTCGTTCCCTTAAGGGAACCCAAAGCCCCTTGAAGACACCCCTTGTAACTTTCAAATGTCACGTCTAGAGAAATATCATAGGTCATCCATTAAAAGAATAGAAAATGAGCTTGTCATAATTTTAAAACGTGAACGCAGATGAAAATCCAACAGAGGAAAGCACACATAAAACAACAAACTCATCAGTGTCATACCAATTTCCCATAAATTCTCCACTGGGTGCAGAAGATATACTTGGAGAAGCTGCCTTTCTTAATAGACAGATAGTTAACTTACTACTGACTAGGCTGAGTAGAAGTGGATTTCCAAGATTTGATGGATGGGTTATTCTCAATATTTTACAAAGAATTCACATTATTTGGAGGCATCTGATATGTTTGGTAGTAAATGAAGCTCACATGGATATGGGGGCAAGGCTACCTTTTTACCATCACACCAGCCTTACCAGGAAGGCTATCATGTTTTACACATTTGATTATTAGCACCCAGTGAGATTTGAGTTTGAGAGTTCTGTTTAATGCCACTACTGGGGAAAAAGACATATTCAATTGCATTTATCCCCCAGTTTTCACTAGATTTATTTACAAAATTTATTGAGTGCCAAATCTAGCCACTATTTTTAAAAAGATATATGATTCCTTGACAAGAAAACAACAAGAAGCAGTTATTGCTAATGTATGTAGCAAATAAAGGCACATATCCATGTGGTCAGTTCATTATAGCAGTACATTTTTTTTTATTTGAACTAGATTTAGTTTTCTTTTATACTGAATGAAGAAAAGGATCTCTCTCTCTCTCCAAAGTGAAAGTCAAACACACACAAAAATATTAATGAGAACTGCAGAATTTGTGTCAAAGCGTTTAGCAAAAACCTTGACTATAGAAAAATGACACAAACAAACAAACTCTGAAATTCATAAATAAATTGTTTGTGTAAAAGGCATCAAAGCCTATAATCATTGATCTATTAACACGTACCAAGAAAAAATAATAATACAGGGATTTTGCACTTCAGTCCTAAGCTGAAGTCCACAAGCATGTTGCAATAATATCAGTAGCTGTGATGCTGTATGTTTATCATGAGATAATCACACCCCTGGAGGATTAAAGGCACTCAGCTGAACCCTGTGCCTCTGAACACACTTGGGGTGCCATTATCTGATGATAACCCTACTCTCTGTCAAGCCTTATTGCTTAATTAGGGTTTATGAAGGTGATAACAAGAGCAAAAAAAAAAAAATCAGATGAACACCACCCAAGACTACTGATACCTTAATCAACTTAAATCTAGCAGCTGAAAATAGACATGACCAACAAAAAGCATATAATCACTTAGCAGTAATTATGTTCTATAGAAGAATGCATCAGCTGATAAGTGATGTGGAAATTCCCACACTTAATCATTTGTTCAGTCAATGGTTTTGCGAAAGGAAATTTAATGTGCACTTAAGAAAACATTAAGGCAGCCTCTATGGGCAAAAATGAATTCTCCTAATCCAAGGTTTAAGCAAAAAGGGGTGCAAGAGAAGAACATTCAAGAGCACAAATAGACACACTCAGCATCAAAAGTGCAAAAGCAAAAATGCTTCTGAGCACACAGAACATTGTCTGTCAAAAATCTAGGCCTTTTGTTAATGTTCTGTAAAGTCTTTTCTTATTTGCAGATGGAACACGCTTGCGGATCTGGTACACTTGCAACTGCTTTCCAATTCACTGCGAAACATCAATTATCTTTATCAAACAACAATATCTCATCGCAGTCCATTATCAAGATGGAGTCTTATTTTAACTGGACTGCAGCCCTATCTGTATATCAAGGCAGACCACGATGGCAGAGAGTGAGTGAAAGCCTGTGAAATAATCAATAATAATAATCAAATTGTGGCCGACAGGTTGTGAGGATGGAAGTTTTTGATGAAACCTCAACCTTTCCATGTGTCTGTGTCTGTGTGTGTGTGTCTGTGTGTGCAGATGATAAGATTTAACCTTTACAATACCTGATAACTATGACTGAGAAGAAGCAGCCCACCATGCATGTAAGAGAAGCCGGATGTTCAGGAATTGCATCACTTGACTGAACAGCATTCTCTGTACGTGCAGGACTAAGGAGAGCTCTATCAACACAATAATAAACCACACTGCAAAGTATTTCGGTGTTGATGGGATTTGGATGGGATTAATAAACCCCAAAGACAATGTAATAGTGTTTTAATACTATGAATTGGATTAGCAATATGCCTAAAAGTTAGAATCCAGACAGTTATAATATTGAGATTTCTCCGTGGTTTATAATAAAAGTGAAAATAGCCAAGAGTAGCTAAGAGCTATTCAAAATAACTAACCATCCAGAGTCGCTTCTGTAGCAGATAGGAGGCCCATTAATCTATTAAATAAATAAAAATAAAAGCAAACAAATAGATTTATATTGATAGAGAGAGGGGTAGCATATTAATTAATTAAGCAAATAAACAAATAAACAAAAGCCAGTTGGGGATTTTTTTTTAAAGACTACAGATGTGCTCAGACTGGTAGTAAATGAACCCAAATTTTCACAGTGGTGTCATTAAGAGGGAGAGTCATATAGAAAGAGGCATTCCCTCAGAGGTTGCATTACATTTTGTGGCTTTAAAGATTTTTAAAAATGCGCTAATTGTTTCATTCAGAAACCAATAGACAAATCATGTATATTTTTGGCAGATGTACAACGTGACCCCTTTAAGATTTTCCAGAGACTAATGTGATCAGTCTATGCTCAGTTTATTGTCATTGAAACTTCTGGAATGAGACACATAGGAAACTAATTACAATTATAGTAATCAGATCTGGAGATGATCAGTTTGTGTTATTATTATTTTTTCTTGTATACTAAATCAAGAAGATTGGTCAAGCAAGTTCTTACATTGTCACAAGAAAGCAGCTTGATAGCAAATCAATCTGTGAGCAAAACAAGGGATGGGTGGACAGTGACCTATAGTTCCATACATTGCTTAAGTGGGAGAAGGATACACAAGAATTTGAACATTGGTGTCTCTATAAATAGAGCTTGTGTTGTGCTTGATACACTACAGTTGATGTAATATGTGATGGCCTTATACGTTTTGCCAGAATAAACCTATTTATCAAAATCTTGCAGTTTTGCAATTTCTTGCCAAGGCTGACATTGTTAAAATTGTTCCTGGCAAATGTCCCACTCAAGAAATCCAAATAGTAATGCTCTTTTGGGGACAATCCAAATCACCCCATTGTTTGGAGATTTATCATCTCTCTGCATACAGATAATCTCTTATCTAATCCTTTATTAAGTGGGCAGAATACAGTCGGACACCATTCCCTAAATATATGACACAAATCAGATTTGAGTATCATCAGCATACCGACAACACCTAGTAGGATTTCCTACAATCTCTTTTTATCAGTTGCATGTATCAAAGCACTATCAAAAAGTCCTGGAAATAGAATAGAATCTGAGGGACCCCATATCACTTCCCTCTGTTTTCTTCAACAATAGTCTCAGAGTGGCACCATCTGCATTCTACCTTTAAGAAAAACAAGTAACCACTTTGAATTACTTCCTACTCCAAAGTCTCTCAAACAATTCAAAAGGGTACCATTCTGAAAAAGAACCATCAACAAAGTCCTAGTTAGATATGCTTGCTGCCTTCGGCTAACTTATAAAGTAATAAAAGCAGGATAAAAATCTAATTAAACGAAGAAACTTGATTTGAAGCCATTTTGAAATGGGCCAAAATCTGGTCATGCAGATGTTTTTCTTCAACCTTATTGGAAATGGTTTTAGAACGTACATCGCATTGTGAAGAACACACACACACACACACACACACACACAGAGAGAGAGAGAGAGAGAAAGAGAGAGAGAGAGAGAGAGACATTCCCTGTAGATTCGCTGTAGTTAAGAAATAGATAAAATATTAGAAAGGAAGTTTACCAAACATATTTTAGGTTTACATTATTTTTTTTAAAAAAACAACAATACTGAATGCAGCACTTCGTAATCAGGTTGTAAATTCAGAAAGAGGTGATATTACATAGGCAAATACATATGCTACCTATAATTCTTAGAGTAGTTGATATTAAAGAATTCTTGATAAATAAAGCACTAAATCCTTGCAAACTATGATTTTGGTTAAGACATTAAAAAACAAACTACCTCTGTCTGCACTCTATCTTCCCCTTTTCATTTTACAACCTTCACTTCTCTCAAACCAAAATTTCAACTATGAAATATTAACATATTAACTAGTACATTTAATTGTTCATAACATACTATTTTTTTTATCAAAACTAATTACTCTGAGAAAGAATTATCTATTTTCTATATTTCCAATACTTTCTAAAAACAGGTTTCTTTTGTTAATGCACAAGTTATCTGCTGTTATTCATGTGAAACACTAACAAATACGTTTCTCATGGCCACATTGCCACTAATAAATTATTTTTACAAACCTCAAGATTTAAAAACACATTTAAGAATAATAAGAATATTTTATTTTTTAAAGAAGTTCTGTTATTTATTCTAGTAACTCAAAAATTTTAATCTCTCATCAATAAACTTGGAATTAATTAAACTGATATAATTCAATTCTCCTTTTTAAACTAAAGAGATGGGAATAATATCTCCATCTCATTGTAAGGAACTGACTGAAGCAATTCTTGCAGAAGCATACAAATACATTTCTTACATATCTTAGAAAGATATCTGTACCAAACCTCTTGCTCCTAAACTATTTCTAAAAACCTCTATGAATTAATTCAAGTTTACAGAGTGAATATTGCAAGAATGTATGTGCACACACACACACACACACACACACACACACACACACACACACACACACACACAAATCTCACTGCATAGATTGGAGGGCAAATTTAAAATAGCAACAACGATGAAGACTGTGATAGCTATTTAATGAAAGACAAAGCGAATAACAATTCATTCAATAATGCTAACAAGTTTTTTTTTAATGATTGCAGTGGGGCATTGCTGTATCTTTCAGTTATGCTTACTGTCCTGTTCATTTTCAGTTGCACAATTTGCCAAGTCTTTAAAAATAGCGTTTTTGTTCTAAATTGCAGACATCTGCTCAAGCCCTTCACAATGCGCAAAACCTTAAAGCATATAGGTCTCTGTCCAACATATAATAAATGTTATCCAGAAATGCAGCAATTGTACTAAAGCCAACATCAGTTGCTTTCCAGAGCTGAGTAGCAATAAGATAGTATGTTTTATTATGAGTGTCATGGAGACGGTGTGAAAAATCAAGAGCCACAGGCAGTAAGCAGCAATGGGTCAATAATGTTCACAGAGACATTGTGTGGATAATCAACAACAAGGCTTTAGGTTCTCTATGCAAACAGCTGAAGGGCAAATCAATACAGCCATGGGAAGGACACTGCCTTGTTCTACTTCCCACAATACACTACCCACCACTATAAGAAAGAACCCTAAAAATGAAACGAATTCTAACTTCATCTACAGCAAGCACAAAGCAGGAGCAAAATAAAAATAGTTGCCATTAAAAACACTGTACTGTATATAGCTGATTTTAGAAGAAAAAGGAGGGGAAAGCCCTAAAATACAGACCTTAAACAGACCTTAATAATGAGTGATGGCTGTAAGACACAAAATGGTGTGTACTCTGAATACTTATTGTGTGATATCAGTTTGCCTCTTGAAAGCATTATAAAGAGCTTCTTCTCTTTTGTCAGCTGCATCTTTCTGCCTCGATTCCAACCAAGTAATCAGGATCATTTAAGCCTTTGGAATTAAAGAGTGAAAATGCATTCCAAAATCAATTGGTTTTGTAATTATGTTGGTCATAACAGCTTTACATTTGGGGACAAGTATATACAATTTGCTATAAAACAAATGACTTAAATTATTGGGATGATATTGAAATGTATATTATAGTTGCCAGGGGCAATATTTTGTGTGTATGTGTAAAATATATATATATATATATATATATATAATACCAAGTTTTTAAATAGTTGAAGCTAATTATTTTTTCAGTAAAACAACATACTGGAAATATTGTTAATGTATTACATTTCAGAACAAAGTTGGTTCTTTATTCCATCAAAGATTTAATCATCAAATGCATTCTCTACTATCTGGCCCCATCCTATTTAGAATTCAATTAAAGCATATAAAACTAGCCTGTTTCAGAAAATTTTGATTGAAAGTATCTATTTTCTTTTCTCATTCAAGCAAAGGAAGCTTGCTAACTACTTTGCTTCTTCATATTCTTGAAATACTGCTGCTTTTTTGGGATACTGTATTTGGCATATCATGAGAAAAATTACAAAAGCAATGTGGCTAATTAAAAAACATATTGTCAGTTTACCACTTGATATGATTTTGAGGACTGTATATGAAAAATTAATATAGGAATTAATGCTTTCCGCACGACAGGAATATATGGAGAACTCTAAATGTTAACTAGAACTATGATTAATGCCCATTAGTCTTCAGACTGCTTTTTAAAATTATGTCTTACTCAATTATATTACTAAATAAAACATAAACCAAAAATAGCCTTAATTCTTTCAGACACACATTTGCTTTGCTTTTGTAATGTAATTTTCAATAATTCTATTATATTTTTTTATGAGGTGCTATATTCTTATGAAGTGAAAGAAGAAATATATAGGTGTGAACATCCTATTTAATTGAAGCCTGGACCTCTCATTCTCTCATCCCAAAACACTCTCATATCCTAAAACAAATTCAAAAGATTCCATTATGAGAAGTAACAATTTATGAACAGGAGAGAAAATCTAAAGTCACTCATATTTCTATAAACTACTGCTGCCTAATTTATTAGATTTGTACCCAGCCATAAATAAACCAACTCTTGAATCTCACTTTTCTAGTTAAAGTGAAAGGAAACCAATACTTTCTGGTTTTTGATTTACCCTTGGAGTTTTGTAAGGAACCGTGTTGGACACTAGATTTAAATTGCAGAATTGAAAAATGATTGGCTGGAATCAGCAGCAGAGCTTGGAAACTGGCTGAGGATGCTAGATGTTGGCCTCAGCAATGGCCTTTAGTGTGAGAATGCAGCTCTTTCCTCACAGAAGGTTCTGTGGACTGAAGTCCACTTGAATTGGGATGCTATATTCATTTCATAAATACATATAAAAAAATTATACGTCTTATGGTTTCTACAGAACGGGGCGCGGCGAAAGGAATCTGAACCATTTTGTTTCAATATCCACCTGATCCTATCAGATTTTGTTTTTTCAAAAGAAAAGAAATGGGTTACACTGACTAAATTGATAAGTTTTCAGGTGACACTATACCAGATGAACAATTTAACCAAAGGAAGAATGGGGAATCATTTTTATAAAAAAAAAAAAAGTATTTTTGGTTGTTGTTTTTTAAAAGGCAAGATAAGATTACAACTCAATCGGCAACTTGAGACATTTTTATAGAGGTGCATATTCTGAATGGAGGAAAATGAAAATCTGTCCTCTAATTCATTCACAAACAAGGGCCACAAGGAACATTAAGAGCAGGAAGAACTACAGTAGAAACTAAAACTGATAATGGTGCATGTGGCAAGATCTTAAGCAGCTGGAGCAGATCAAAATATGCAGGAAGGCAGTTCCAAGAAGTATAAGTGGTCATTTTAAAAGGAATAAATCACGCTTCCACATCTAGAGTTACAAATTGGGTCAAACTGATCTGTGCTGCCAACTAACAACAAAGTGCTGAGCAAGCCATTAAGGAAAAGCTTTCCCAAGTGTGTCACACCATTCATTTCAACACATAGCATTGATTCATTGTCGGCTCAGGTTGGGAGTATGGGGACACTGAAGGAGGTCACGTCTGCACAATTTTTTAAAAAAATGTCATATATGATGTGTCCAGTGCATTCAATTTATTTGACACACAAATCTTTCACCTGGCTTGGTTTTTTTCAGCATCAGTGGGCATCCAGGCAGAATTAGGATGGGATACAGGCGGTATGTCCTGACATGTTTGTTGCTGGACAATAGAAGTAAGATGGGGCTATTGTGCTTATGGCCTCCTTTAAAGGATTGTTATTGGCATCCTGGACACTAGAGAACACATCCTTGATTGTATAGTCCTTATATTTATACGACATAAAAGGCCCCTATAGGCTTCTACAACATCATATTCTCATTTTGTAAGACTCTGTTTTAAATCAGAAGCAGCGGGTAGTACTTGTAATGAGGGGTTCCGCGAATTAAAATTTTCCTTTTGGAGCGGCACTGCATATTTTCTAACAGGAAGAGTTTAAAAAGTTAAATGACTATGATAATCGCCATTTTCCCAATTATGAATGAGAAAAGAAAATGAGTAAGTTTTCTAATTAACATTTCCAGCATCGACGGCATTAAAAATAAATGAGTTTAGGTTACAAAGGGGATTTGAAATGAAATGGAAAGAATTTTCCAAATGCAACAGTATGTTTTGTTGAATTCCAAATAAACTTATAGCAGGATCCATGCTCTAATCAGTCAGATTAGGACCCTATTTCAACAGAGAGCAGGGCAAGAATTCCGTTCTACCCAGTTGATCTCTAGCATTTGAGACTCAGTGGAAGTTCTTGAATATGGATCTTTCGTTTAATTATTAGGCCAGTTGATGAACTTTAGGAGAGGAATTCATTATATAAAATCCAGTAAGGCGGTACTCAGATTTTCCTCCACAAATGAGTCTATTCTGTTGTTAAAATTACATTACAATCACTATGATATTTGGTTGTGATACATTTCTAAATCCTAAATTATCTTTAATGTTTGCTAGAATGAATGTTGACTGTTTCCTAATATGATTTGATTGCTTATTGTACCCTATGACTGTTATTAAGTGTTGTATCTTATGATTCTTGACCGCTTGGCCAATAAATAATTCTATTCTGTTCTATTTTATTCTATTCTATTCCATTCCATTCTAATGTTTGCTATATTTTGCTGGTTTTAAATTTTATTTGCAATATTAAAAGTTTAGTAGAGCAAAGAAAATGTGATACAAAATGAATACAATTATTTTTATTACTACTCCAACCACCACCGCTACTACTTTACAATACATTTAATAAATCCTTGATAATCCATCATTATAGCAATAGCACTTAGACTTATATATCACTTTATAGTGCTTCCAGCCCTCTCTAAACGGTTTACAGAATCAGTATTATTGCCCGGTTTACAGAATCAGTATTATTGCCCCCAACAATCTGGGTCCTCATTTTACCCACCTTGGATTATGAATAGCTTCCATGACTATCTATTGTTTAAGGTTTTCAAACAAGTTGTTTGAAATATAGGATAATTTTCTTTCACTAAAGATAGTATTTATAGCCACATTCAGATAAGTTATTCATATTTTAGACTCAACAGTTTGCCTTCCTGTAAATGGGATTTGGCTAAAGCAAAAAAAAAAAAGGCTAAAATAGATGTATGTATATTTTGGGGTTCTAACCTCACTTTTGCCTTGTATTCTGTTGAAAAATTATTTATCTGTGATTGGACCTCTGTTTTAGAAGCCAAATAAATCTTATTCTTCTACAGTAAACTTCCTCAAAATCCATATACAACCACCGACTTACAGATATGTGCAGTTTAGTCTTCTAACTCTTGATTTTTTTCTTTTTAATAATGTGCCATTTCTACTTACTATAAAATATCTGCCCTTTTTTTCTTTTTAAGATGGTTTTTCATAAACAGCAGGAAAATCTCTCCAAGTTAAATTGTATTTATGTTTATGTTTATGAAATTTCTATACCGCCCCCTCTCCCAAAAAAGGGACTCGGGGCGGTGTACAGCCAGCTAAAACAGAAACAGCATATACAATTAAAAACAATTTAAAATGATTAAATTGGAGGCCGAATATAAAATTAACAGATATAAAACTGATAAAAAATTTAAAAATATCATATTTAAAACCCCACAAATGATAGTTGGCAGAATACAATTCTGATCCTTTTCACCTCATTTACAGTACATCAGGATGGCCTGTACAGGCCCCAATATATCCATTTTTGAATGTAATTGTCCGCATATTCCAGCAGCAAACTCAAAACCTTCAGTAGGTTTCCAAGTAATTGCAACTAAACAAAATGCATAGTAGTTTCCAATAGGTTTTAATTCGCAATAAATATACTGTATCTCCTTCCTCCCTTTTATCCTTGAAATTTCTTCAGGAATATCTCCTCCCTTCTTTGTGTGGTACATTGTCTGTCCCTGCTACTAAAACCCATCATTGTTATGCGTTTCCCTGCTTCATTATAACTGTAATATCCTTTCAGTTTTTCATTCAGTGAGCAGCAATTCCTTACTTCCACCTTTCTTTGCGCTCAGGATAAACCTTTTGCTGGCATCGCTAAAATGACCTCTTGGATCCTGGTTCATGGAAATGAATATTTTTATAGATTTGCCAACATTTATATGCTGTGTCCTCTTCCAATTCTTCGTGTTTTTCAAAATATGAGATAAAGCACATTAGTAAAAATGTAACACCCATCCATAAAAAGCAAAAAAAAAGTCCCTATTAAGAACATTAAATAACTTTGTAAATGTATAAATAATTTATAAATAAATGTATAAAGAAAGAACATTAAATAACCGTAAATGTATAAATATCAAATGTCTCTGAATATTCCCTTAGAGAAGATTTAACCTTGAGGGTCAAGCATATCCAAAGAAGTGGACTGAATCTCTAGGCCTGTGATGGCAAACCTATGGCATGCCTAATAACTGTCTACACTGAAGTTTGCTTGAAAAAGGGGTATTTTTCTTTGCAACATATTCTTGTCAGCGGAGAGTCATCAACTACATTAAACCGAATTGTTTTCATAAATGGTATAGCCACACCTGTGGAGCCCTTGCCTCACAATCAGGATGCTGTAAGTTTGATCCTAGGTAGAGGCTAATATTTGGAATAGACTCTCCTGCTTGAGCAGGGGGTTGGACTAGATGACCTCCAAGGTCCCTTCCAACTCTGTTATTCTATGATCATGGCCTTGGTTTAGTTGAACTAATTTAACAATTGATGCACGTGAAACAAAATGTTGGTATATTTTTTAAACAGCTGTGGTTAATCCACAGGATGCATACCAGAAGACTCCTGGAAGAGCAGATATTCAAGCATGTCTATTAAACAAAAGGAAAAGCAAGCTAGAAAGAAGATTTTCTTGCTAGATTCAGCTCTTTTTTTGTCATTTAGGTATGTAAGAATACATCTTTAACCTATGTTACCCATTTTTAACTTAGACAAATTTTGAAATCTATTATGTGGAGCCATATTTCTAGCACTGGTGGTCAAAGCAGAATTCTATATGTCTACCCTGTGGCTACATTAGCAAATAAATTATTAAAAAGAGAGATATAGAATCAAAACGGAGAACCAACAAAGAATTAAAAATATTTTTTTTGGATTGGTAAGGAGGACAAAGCACAGAAAACAAAAGATGTACAAAATGCAAATGGAAAATTCCCATGAAAATACATCAGGTCTCCCCTTAAACACCAGGTAATATTATGCACATTTTGAGAAACAGGAATTGAAACTGCACCAGTGAAATTATATAATCTTTCAGCAAGAGAGTAATTTGTTTAATTTAGGAGTAAGGAAACTGCCAATATTAAGGAGACTTATGAAATTAGTTGACACTTGACAATTAATAACTAGACTAGAGATTAATGCTTGCTTTATCTGAATATGAAACTGTATTTCGATATTTTACAAGCCCATCAATTGCATTTCTTTAACGAAATTGCACCATTCAAGAGATGTAATTAGTTAAACTGTGAATAAACTTCTCTAGGCTGTCCGGATTAGGGTTTTTTTTAAAAAAAAAACAAAAAAACTATGGTTCTTTGGAGGATCAGAGATCTATATTTTAAAACAAATGGAGCATTCGTTCAGTTCATTAGTTTATTTAAGAAATGAGTGAAACGAAGAAAATGTACTGAAGATTAAAGCTGTATTTTTAAACAAAAAGCTGAGATTGAGGTTATATACCATGCACCAAATATAATTAATAATTAGGCATTATTAACCCTTGCAGCTGCAAGAGTCCAAACTTGGTTTACATAGATACAGACGTGTCAGGATTAAAATGCCTAGAAAACACTGGGAAAAATAAGCCCCAGGACTTTCTTGAATCATGGTTCCTGGCAATGTGATAATGTCAGCACATGTCTCATAAGATTAGGTACCTTTTCTGTTCCTGCATTTGTGGAAAGCCCTAGAGAGCTTTGACCCAATTAAGAATCTTTATAGCCCATTCTCAAATATGATTACTCAGAGGTTTTAGTAAATGTTTTTGCGACTGCACCTTATTTGACTTACCTTGGTGACAACTATCACCGATCTCTTTAGTGCCTCTCAATGTTGAGAATGGAATTTGTATTTTTTTAAAAAACAAAGAACATCTCAGTAAATGATTCCCAGGAAGCCATTCACAGACATGCGACACAAAAACGGATGTAGGGAAAAACCGAGGCAGTGTGTGAGAAGTTTCTGGTGTGTGTGTGTGTGTGTGTGCTTTTGTGTGTGTGTGCTGGACAGCTATTATTAACCCATCTGTGCTCACCATTCAGTTACAAGCAAACAAAAACAGTGAGATTGTATATACATTGAGTCCTTCATTAAACTATTGATTCCCCTTAGCATTATCCATAAAGTTCCAGCGACTCAGCATGTCAACTGGTGCAAAGTGACTCGCTTTCCTTTCAATACTTCTGCAGTTTAAAGAGAGAGGATCACGATGATTTATTTACCTGACATTTTCCAGTCCGGATGTCATAGAGGGCCACTGAACCATGGCGAGATCCAACTGCTATTCGATGACTCCGCTCGTAATAGCTGACCATGTAGAACCTGAATTGGACATCAGAACAAGGAAAAAGTGAGATCTGATTGGACTGTGGGCAAGATGGAAAATGGCGGGGTTGAGGAGGGTTTGGTCATATTTTTTGTTTTATGTTGCTTATACATATCAATTCGTGAACAATGTGATACCTGGGTATCATATATTTTAGTACAAATAAACGTAATATTATTACTCATAGTTATTACATTTCATTTTCATTGTTTCATATTGTTTAAACATATCTAATACTACCGCCATTCAATTTCTAAACCTCTCTTTTTATTACATATATCTTGTTATATGAAAATATGTATATTATTGTTCCCCTCTTATTTCTATTCTATTCTTATTTTCATTCATGTCACCGTAGTATTCAAAGAGGTTCCTTTTCTGTCTTCCATCTTTCACTGCTTTATTATTCATATTTCCCTTTTTTAACTCTTCACATCTGTATATATTAAAGTTTCATCCTTCATTCTTTCATTGTTCAGTGTTTCAATATACAATTCTTATACCAATTACAATAGTATTTAAACATATAGGGTAGATCTATTTATATTCTTTCCATTCATCCAATCCATGTAATTCCACTATTAATACACATGCTTATATTAAAATATATTCTTTCATTATCTAATTACTCATTGTTTAATTTTATTATTAATATTTATATTATTATTAATTGTATTATTTCACTGCTAATCATTATTACCTCATTGTATTATTTCAATATGTTAACAATACCATCATTCATTCTCTAGTTTTCCAAAGGGGTTTTTGGTTGTTTTACCATGTTTGGGTAGGTAAAAGCAGTTCTAAAAAAACAAGCTTTTATTTTACAATGCATTACACCGCTATGGTGCCATCTTCTCATTTCCCAGAATCCTTTGTGACAAAAAAAAATCTCTTCAGCTTCTTGATAGGAACTCAAACACCTTAACCCCGTGTTTGAGTTCCTATCAAGAAGCTGAATAGATGTTTGGCAAACTGGGTCCCAAAGGATTTTGGGAAAGGAAAAGGCGGCACCATGGCTACGTGTGATGCACCGTAAAATTAAAGTTGGTTTTAGAATAAATTATCCCGAAACCCGAATAAATTATCCTGAAAAACAGACCAGTTTCTCTGATCTTTCCTACATTAAATACAGCACGACCAACAGCTGTTGAAAATTTTGAAGGACTCGTGCTCTAGATTTTATCCATGTCTATTTCCACCTAGGTTCTCAAATGGTTTTTTTGATTTGTAAGATGATTTTTTAAAGTCTTCTTTTGGCACATAGGCCATGCAAGAAGGCCAACACTAAAACAAATATAATTAAATTGGAAAGAAAAGAATTCAAAATCACACCAATCTCTTTAATTTAAATCATCCTTTTATTCAGTTGTTTTCCTGCCTAGGCAAATATTGCTATTTCTTTGCATGATATATGTACATGCCATTTATTTTGTTGGCTTTATTATGTACAGTAATAATTACAGTAGACAGAAGCTTCAGCAAGAAAGCCTGTTTTCTTTCCTCCACTTTTCCAAGAGAAAATCTGTCTTATCCCTTTCCTTTTCCCACTATGCAACTCCATACTTTCAAGAAAATATAGCAGCTCTCCTGACCTGTCTACTTCCGACATCTGCCAAAGCCTCCTCATATATATATTCACATTAGTCCTTCCTTTTATTTTTTATTCATTTAGTGTTATATGCGGCCAGATAACTGCAAGGAATATAAATCCTTCCATCCTCCACCATTCAGTCAGAACAGAAGAACTTCTTGGACGAGAAGCAAAATGTCTTCAAAGAAAAACAAAGTCCAGTTGCCTTTTGAAAAAGCATCTTGACCTGGATGACTGAGAATTTTCATAGACATTCAGTGTTATATGTTGCTTAGCTAGTACTCTCTATTCCACAGGTAACTTATGTTGATTTCCAATGGAATATATGGGCTGGTATTCCATTTCCTTTCTCCAACCCATTTCGGCTTGGTGATCTCAAGCATCCACGCTCTCTTCTCTCACATACTGTAGACTGATAAATTCATCCCTGAAGCACCAAGCATGAGGTAACAGCCCAGCCAACCCCACAGTGACTGAGTCTATGAAGTAGTGCTTTGGGGCTAGGATTGTGCAAGCCCATTAATGGCCCATATGCATCTCAAGCGTGGTACAGAGGTAAATACAGGTAGTCCTCAACTTACGACCACAATGCGGCCCAACATTTCTGTTGCTAAGTGAGAAGTTTGTCAAGTGTATTTTGCCCCCTTTTATGACCTGACTTGCGGTGCTGGTATTCTACCGGTTTGGCCTGGTTCTAGCATACCGGTACCACCGAAGATCGGCAGAGACTGAACCGGTTCTCTCTGAGGAGCTGCTGTTGGGTGCACCCGCCCGCCCTTCCCTACTACCCTTTATTCCTTGCTTTTGAAGCACAGCTGCTTTGTGCAGCACAACAGATTGCCGCGCGTCAGCTGCTGAAGCGACAGGGAGAGTGCAGGATTGCAGGAGGTGAGTTGGAAAGCCTCTGCGCCTGCGCAAAGTGTGTGTTTGGCACGCGCAAAGCACGCCCACCAAGCCACGCCTACCAGTGGTAAACTATTTTGAAATGCATCACTGCTTTCTTGCCAGAGTGGTTAAGTGAATCACTGCACTTATCAAATTAGCAACAAGGTTGTTAAAAAAATTATCTAGTTTTCCCCCATTGACTTGGTCAGAAGGTTGCAAAAGGTGACCCTGGGGACCCTGCAACTGTCATAAATAGAGGAATAAATAGAGGGATAGAATCAAGATCATGAGAAGGGTTAATACCACTTTATAATATCTTGGTAAGGCCACACTTGGAATATTGCACCCAGTTTTGGTTGCCACAATATAAAAAAGATGTTGAGACTCTAGAAAGAGTGCAAGAAAAGCAATAATTTAGGGGACTGGAGACTAAAACATATGAAGAATGGTTTCTAGAACAGGGTATGTCTAGTCTGATAAAAAGAAGGGCTAGGAGAGACATAATAGCAGTCTTCCAATATCTCAGGGGCTGCCACAAAGAAGAGGGAGTCAAGCTATTCTCCAAAACACCCGAAGACAGGACAAGAAGCAACAGGTGGAAACTAATCAAGGAGAGAAGCAACCTAGAACTAAGGAGGAATGTCCTGACAGTTAAAACAATTAATCAGTGGAACAACTTGCCTCCAGAAGTTGTAAATGCTCCAACACTGGAAGTTTTTAAAAAGATGTTGGATAATCATTTGTCTGAAGTGGTGTAGGGTTTCCTGCCTAGGCAAGGGGTTGGATTAGAAGACCTCCAAAGTCCCTTCCAACTCTGTTATTCTATTCTAAATACAGGCCATTTGCCAAGCATCTGAATTTTTGACCAGGGAATGCTGTAACAGTTGCAAATGTGAAAAATAGTCACAAGTCACACTTTTTCAGGGATGTAACTTCAAACGTTCACTAAACGAACTGTTGGAAGTTGAGGACGACCTGTATTTTGGACCGGGACTGTCGAGACTTAAGATTCTAATCTGCCTTTTTAACCAGAGAAGTTCACAAGGTGACTCTGGGCCTGGCAACTTCTGTCAGCCCGTCCTCCTCACTGTGGCAGAGAAAAGGAAAAGAAATGCTATGTGTGCCTCCTGGAGGTCGTTGAAGAAAGGGTGATATAAATCTAACTAACCAACCAGTAATTACATTAAATAAAATTACTGCTACAGCGAAGCAGACATTGTGCATTAATCAACGTATCAGGACCGTTACACGGAGACAGCTTTCAAATTAATGACATTAAATATGGTACATTTTCTGTGAATTTCTGCACAAACATTTTTATTGTTAATATAGTTACAGGAGGAAAACTGTCATGTAATACAATTTAAGAGGCAATTGAAAGCTTTTGACCTTCCCTTGTAGAGAAGAAAAGGATCTTCTTTAATTTGAAAACTGAGAGGGATTTCAAATAGGTCAACCATTAAGGATTACAATACTGGGCCAAATGGAAATCTTGGAACATGGACATAGGAGAAGCATCTGCAGCAAATGAGCTTGGTGAAGCCATATATAGAGGCAATAAAGATGGGGGTAATATTTTTCCTCTATTGGATAGCGCTATAATCTTCAATATAAACCTGAATTTATCATCTGCTAGAATTACACTGGATGGATTACTCAGGAAAAACTACTCGCATTTATTGGGTCCTTATCCTTCTTGCAAAAAAAATAATATCAGAAATGTTCAGTCTCATTAACTCTAATGAATGAATAATACCCTTAAAAACTTTCTTTTAAGATTGGAAGAATGCTAAAAGTATCAGGAATCAATCGACCTCTTTTGCACATTATGAGTGCATGATAAAGATCATTTGAATTAATTTCAGATTGATTTTGAGAAAGTTTGGTCTAGGCAATAGGCTGGAAAGTGGCTGACCATGAATTCTAGTCCTGTCTTAGCTATAAAGGCCAACTGGATGACCTTGGCACCAATCTCTCTTCTCAGCCCAACTCAATGCACAGGGTTATTGCTGTGGGAAAATAGGAAGAGGAATGTGTGTTGGATATGTTCACTGCACTGAGATATATGTTATGTATGTATAAATAATAAACAAATAAGCAAACAAATAAATTTTTCACTCAGATTTTGGTGCTGAAATGTCCTAGTCCCCTCACAACCCAGTGTGAATTTATTCTTAATCTGTTGAAGGATTCTATTATAGGAGCTCAACTGAAGCAAGCAGACTATGGCCAGATCCAAAAGTTAAAATCCTTGTTTGTTCTTTAAAATCTCTTTATTTTTCCCCTCTCTAATAAATTTAGAACACATCTAGATGCTCTTACCATATTTCTCAGATGTCAAGTGGTCCTTTGCATGGGGCTTCAAGCAGGGCAAGGCTGCCTGAAATTAGCCCAGGGACTACGAAATAGTACTCTTGATCAAGTTAACCTTGCCATCTATAATATTATCACAAGGCGTTTAATTTATCAATTTAAGTATCTGAAAGTATTAAAAACTACCTTAGAAATACCTTAATGCATTCGTGTTATTACAGACGGTCCAATTTGTGTCCCAAAAGGATCTACAAACTATTTTTAAATTAGGATGCATTCATAATATAAGCTTTTCAAAAAGGAAATGAAGCCTGGATATTATGGAAAACTCCATTCTTAAACATATTAAGACTGCTCCTAAAATACTGAGTTTTATTTAGCTCACTTTGTAGCATAATCATGAAATACTCTTCTGCACTAAAGTGGTAGACTTACTAATTAAAACATCTGCTCTATTCTGCTGTATCCAAATTTCTGAAATTCTGAATTGAGAGGTTGTAAAATCATTTTGTTTGTTTTTTTAAAGAAACATAAATGACATCATCACCATGTGCCACTCACAAAATTAAAAAAGGGGATAAAACATTATTAGCAATTACTTAGGGCTGAAATAATATACTTATCTTCAATATAAAACCAATATGTTTTTTTTTCCATACTAAATTTACTTTGGGGCCTTTTCATAGACCTGAAAAACTATACAAACCCTGGTTCCTAATTGCCTCTGGATGAGATGAGTGGCACACCCATCCTATAATTGGTGGCACACCAATAAGGATGTCTAGACATCTTTATTTACAAATAAAAAAATTCAGACCAGCATATCCTTTTCTGAATTCTTTGCTCATCATACACATTCTCAGTTTTTGCAATACGTCTTCTGAACCATGACAATTTCTTCTCTCTCTCTCCAATGTCGTTTTCAGAATGCTGCCTATGTTGGTGGGGCTATTTTTCTCCTAGGTAAATCCTTGATTAGGATATTGTTTTCTGCTTGACCTTCTGGTGTTAATATCTGCTTATCTGATAGGCTATTGGCAAGGGTGTATTCTTAGTTTTTTTTACTTTCTCTTTTGACTGATGTGTAAATGGTGCCCATTTGTCTGAATGCCAAGCTTCAAGGAATTCTCTGGTGTATTTGGATTTAGCTTAGTTTAGGATACTTACAGTTTCCCTGTTGAAACTGTGATTGAGTCTGTCCATGTGTTGTGATATTAAGGAGTTTTCATCATGTCTTCTGACTGCTAGTTGGTGCTCATGCATGCGTTCTGCTAGTCTTCTGCTGCCTGATCTACATAGTAGCTGTTACAGTCCTTAGAATGTATATGTAGATGACTCTTGCTTTTATTTCTTGGGCTGATGGTGTTTTGATTTACTTAAGATGTTTTGGAGGGCTTTAGTTGGCTTGTGTGCTACAGTGATGCCGTATAGTTGTAACAGTCTGTTGTTGCTGAGCTGTTTTTGATGTAAGTTAGTGATATCCTTTTCATAGTTTGTGTTAGTTATACTGTAGCACCATGATGGCGAACCTATGCCATGAGTGCCAGAAGTGGCACCCAGAGCCATCTCTCCAGGCACGCCAGCCGTCGCCCGTTACTCTTCCGAGTTCCGTCATGCCAGCTGGTCTTCGTGTATGTAGGAGTGCCGGAAACTGGAAAAGAGGCTCCCTGGAGTGCATGCGCATGCCAGCCAGCTGGTCTTCACATGCGCATGTGTGTTAGAAAAAGGAGAACCAGGTGGCCCGTGTGCATGCATGCGCCAGGAAGCTAAGCTTCCAGGTTTCTGGTGCTCCTGCGCATGCACATCAGGAAGCTGCTCTTCCACTTTCTGGTGCATTCTCCCATTTTGGCACTTGATGCCGAAAAGGTTAGCCACCACTGCTGTAGCAGGTTGAGTGGTCAGACACATTTTGATAAAGTTGTGTGGATAATCATTTTTTGGGAGATATATATATATATATTAATATATATGTTTTCTTAAGTTTTCGCGGGTATTTATATGTATGGTATTCAGCTTTGTTCGGGTATTTTCCCACGTCATTATAGTCGTGCTTTTAAAGCTGTAGCGATGTTTCGGCAGAATCTCATCTGCCATCATCAAGCTTATATGTTGGGTTCGTCTGTGTGTCAGGCTTTCACAGCCGTTTCTGTTTTAAATTAGGTGCTTTTTCTTCATCCTGATTGGTTGGGAGTCTTGGGAGACTAATAAACACAGACCAACCAATCAGGATGAAGAAAAAAACATTCTAACACAGCACGAGGTTAGCACCTAATTTAAAAGAGAAACGGCTGCGAAAGCCTGATATACAGACGAACTTAATACACAAGTATTGAGGCGGTTTGTTTCCTTTTTGCTGATGTTCTGGGTTGGTGCAATGCATTTGCATATTTTAGTATTGGGGTGGTGTTTACTGGGATATATGTTTTGTTGGCTTTTGTATATAGTGTGTTCTGCTCATGCTAACGGTGATTCACTCTTTGTCTGCTAAGAGGATGGTGATGGTTTGGTCTCTCCTCAGGTTTTTTGGGGTTGCTCTACTTTGAGTTGGTTCTGGTTCTGTGTTCTTTTGGTCTGTGGTATGACTGCCCATCTTATGTTTTCTTGGCTCTTGGTTTTGCTAAATGATCTTTCTGAATTAAAGCTTCATATATGCTTAGGAGCTTCCACTATCTTTTTAACATTTTCAAAATGTCAAAAACTACATTACCCCTATGCCTAACCCAATTATTGCTGCTATTATTTCAGTGTTTCAGCTTGTAAGATTTCCGTCTGGCATTTTAATGAGCACCTACAATTGAGCAATATTAAACAGCAGAACATAAGACCTCGCCCATATGCAAGCTATGATCAATGCAAAATGGCTCAAGAAAGCCAAAAGGCTCTTTGAGCAGGCTGACCTGGGCTGATTTTAAATTGGGGTTTTAAATTGGGGTTTGAGAATCGGTTTTGTATTTTAATTATTGGGGTTTTAAGGTATAATGTTAGTAGCAGCCTTGAATTTAATCTATTTTTAACTTTTGTAATTTATATTGTATTTTTATTTGGCTGTATACTGCCCTGAGTCCCTCTGGAGAAGGGCGATATATAAATCCGATAAAATAAAATAAAATAAATAAATAAATAGGAAGGTTTCTAAACTGGCCAACTGCAAGTATATTGAAACGTAGTTCTCATAATCTATAGGCTGCTGGTTGGCTGGTATGGTGATTTTGGGGATTATGGGATTTGTAATCCTATGTCTTTATATAACATCTGTAGAACATCCCTATTATCTGTTTACTTATTTTGAATCTGCGAACGGTTGATTCACATTGCATTCATATTCACAGAACACTGTTCTATTTAATTTAACCGCACATAGGGGTTATGTCAGCTTCTGTTGATTCAATGATCCATTGAAATGTACAGCTTGACCAGGGATGCTGAACCTTTGTACAAATTTGGGATCTTTGGAAGGAGGTGGGAGATAGATGAAGAAGTAATGGCAGTTTGAGGTTCTGAGTCCCACATTCTTTTATATTTGTTGGCAATGTTGTAAAGCAAAATTCTGGAAAATGATTCATAACAGAACAAACCAAATGTTAAAAGTCGAATTATCATTTCAGCATGTAATATTAAATTTAAATTGGGAGACTGTGTGTTCTGATCCTGCCTTAGGCATAAAGCCAACTGGATAACTCTGGACCAGCTGCTTTCTCTCAGCCCTAGAAGGAAGGCAAAGGCAATCAAGTTATGAAAATGTTGCCAAGAAAACTGCAGTCTAGGCAATACCCAGGAGTCAAGACTGAGACAAAGGCAAAAACAACAGAACTGAAGAAAACCCTTAAAGTATACCGAATAAGCTTTCTGCATCCTAACTACCACAAGGAATACATATGTAGTCTTTTACTAGAAAATCTGTTTGATCTCCCCATTGGAAGAAAAGCTTACCAAGTTGTGGGGGTTTATGGTGACATCTAGAATAATTTTGTATCTTAAAAGTAAATCTGATACAGAATTTAATTGAATTTGGAAACCACTGCTAGACTACAAATGAACATATGGATTTGTACCACACACACAGGTCAAATTTAATTTCCTTATGTTTAGAGTCTGTGCTTCAAATGTATAGGATTTTCAAATCAGAATAGACTTTGAGTCCTATGGACGGAATTTTCCAATCACAATCAGTGATTTATACCAATTTGATCATGGTTACAGATATTCATACTTTAATGATTAGTGTTCTAATACTGATTTTTTTTGAGTCTTTGAAATGGTATAATATATTCAGTTACTCTTAATTAACTAATGATATATTGGAAAAATGAAACCCTCCATTACATTTGTAAATCCCTTATGCATTTGTTCGTTGCTCATTATTGTTCATTTCAACCCTTTCCTCCTCCCTTTTCTTTGTTGGTTTTGTAGAATTTTTATATTGCATCCAGCCAACCGGTGACCTATTGGCTCATTCTTCTTTCTGCACATAAGTTCACATGATCTCCCCTCTCTTCATGGCTCTCAGGAGAGCACTCAATGAGCCACCTCCTCCTCCTCCTCTTCGGCCAACCGGAAGAACTGCCTGCCACTTTGCTGAGGGTGAGGAGGAATGATGGGAAAAGCATATAAAAACAGTAGTGGTATTCAATTTTTTTTTACTACCGGTTCTATGGCCATGGCTGGTGGGTGTGGCATGGTTTGGTAGGCGTAGCTTGGTGGGCGTGGCAGGGGAAGGATATATTGTAAAATCTCCATTCTCTCCCCATCCCACTAACCTGCTTTCCAGCTCCATTCTCCTGTGTAGGGCAACAAAAGAAGACTACAGCCGATCAGCTGGGACTCAGGAGGCAGAGAATGGATGGGGGTGGGGACAGTCAGAGTTGGTATTTACCGGATCTCCAAACTACTCAAAGTTTCCTGCTACATGGTTCTCCAGAACCTGTCAGAACTGGTTGAATACCACCTCTGATACAAAACATTCCCTGGAATGTTGGAAGCAGGGGTGGGATTCTACCAGTTCGCATCTATTCCCTAGAACCGGTTGTTAACATTCTAAGCAGTTCAGAGAATCGGTTGTTAGAAGAAATTACTGGCCTAATCCTGTAAGGAAGGCAGGAAGGAAACATTCTGGTGTTGCTTACAGAAACTGCTCTCTCCGTTTACCCTTATTACATTCTTGGCAGGACTAGAATTCCTGTTTCTGGAACTTCTCTGGAGTTTTTTTTTTCTTCCTTTGCTGGTACTTTGTGTGGAGGGACCTTTCAAAATTACAATGGACCTGAAAAAAGTGAGTTATGACTGTTTTTCACACTTATGACTAGTGCAGCATCCCCACAGTCACGAGAGGCCAGGCAAGGAGATGCATGCCTCAATGTGAGTGATGTTGAGTTGGTCACGCCCAGCCAGTAACATGACCACCAAGCCACGCCCACCACCAAAGCCACGCCCACAGAACCGGTTGTTAAAAAATTTGAATCCCACCCCTGGTTGGAAGGGAACCTGGAACTTACCCCATATGTCAATATGGAAAGTTTCTCATCCTGAGACTCCTATCCTGACAACTCATAACACTGAACACACTGTTGTCTGAGTTCTCTTCCCAGATCTGGAGACATTACAGATTCAACAAGGTTATTCAACATTTCAGCTGAATAGCCCAGGCTATTTGCAAGACCGCGTTCTGCCGGTAGTCTCCCACCGACCGGTGCGCTCCCACAGGGAGGGCCTCCTTCGGGTCCCGACGGCATCTATGTGCTGCCTGGTGACCCCGAGGAACAGGGCCTTTCTCTGTGGGGGCACCCACCCTCTGGAATGGGTTGCCTCCTGAGCTACGGAAGACCGCTGACCTGAGAGCATTTAGATGTGCGTTGAAAACTTGGCTCTTTGAGCAGGCCGGTCTGGGCTGATTTTAAATGGGAGTTTTAAAGTGGAACTTTTAGATAATTGGGGTTTTAAAATTTGGGGTTTTATACTGTAATTTATTGGGGTTGGGTATACATTTTTAGTAGCAGCCTGAATATATTTAATTTTCTTTTAACTTTTGTAAAGTGTAGTATGTTATAGTTGGCTGTACACCACCCTGAGTCCTTCGGGAGAAGGGCGGTATATAAGTGTGATATAAATAAATAAAATAAATTTGCCATTGAAAATTCCTGTTGGTTCAAGGGGTTTTGCCAAACCATAAGTCTTTAGATCTGTTCACTGTCACCCAGGGAGGAAGCTTACAGTAAAACTGCTGTTTCAGTCCTAACAATTCCTTGAAGATAAAGGAATGCTGATAATAAGGGGTACGTGAAGATAAGGCAAGCTAAGGGAAACAACACCAAGGGAGTTTACACTTAGAAATAACAAAGTAAACAGTAATATTTATTCTAAAATACACAGACTTTGTTTTCTCAAAACACCATTGCCTTTTTGAGAATGTATTAATATAACATGAATTGGAATTGGATAAGATAAGCTTAATATTTAACAATAATAAGGATGATGCAATATGTAACTAAACAAATATAATGAACAGGTAACTATGGTCATGTTTGTATTGAGATGTGAAACCTGGAACCACACCGCTTGCCAAATGAGAACTTTTTATTTTAAAAAATAAAATAAAAGCAGGGAGAAAATTGAATAATGGAATTAGTAGGTATGTTTAACTGATATGGTGGTAGGCATTTGGAGAGAGTTTTGAAAGGTTGAAAATAAGCATTGAAGGATTATGAATTAATGTGAAATATATGCATTGAGAGATATGATTGATATTATTAATTTTGCCTATACTAAAATGTATGATATATTGATGCCACACTATTAATGCATTGTTGTGCATATGCAGATTGAAATAAAAAATTTTTGGAAAAAAAAACCCAAAACACTATTGACTTTGAAGTCCCATCTTTTTTATCTCACTATCTTTGACCTCATGGAGAACATGTACAGTTTGATTTATAACTGAAATTAGCACAATCAATGGATATTCTGGTTCCTATTATTAAGCAAACAGGGACAATTCTTATACAAATAGTTCTGAGGTCAGCTAGGCACTACAGAAACTCTTATTTAAGTCAGTACAATACTACACATTACAGCAACAATATACTATATGCATACTGTAATGGGTATTTTCCCCCACCCTCATACTTTCATACGAAGCTACCTTAACTTAAGTCTGTTACATACAGACTGCTGTTCCTCATTAGGATTTGATTTTTTTTTCTTTTTTATTTATTTATTTATTTAATTTATATTGCCACCCAGGACGACTCGAGGCGGCTTACACAATGTAAAACCATATTTAAAACAAAACAATAAAAACAATAAAAACTAACAAAAGGAATCAAATAAATTAGTAAAGTACAATAGAACAAAATTTGGGGGAAAAATTGTTAGTAATCTAGTCAGTGGATGCTACCTGGTTTAGCTCATATTTAGTTGTTATAATATTAATATAGAGCTGAAATGTATCCCCTCTCCAAGTTATGAAGTTGGCTGGAATAGAAACGGGAAACAAAATGATATCCAAATTTATTTATTGCCATTTTCACATTCCTGCTGTCCCTGTGCTGCTTTCTAGAGTGCTTCAAACTCAGAAGAAACCAAATGTTGAGAAACACGCAGTGTTTCTTTCTTTTATCCTCATCTTGTCCTGAGCTGATGATGGGGAACATATGAAAGGATATAATAGCTGGGAAAGGGCGGAGAGGGGAATTTGCCCCAGGTGCCTCGCCTGCTTCTTTCCGCTTCTTTCTTCTTCTGCTTTTGGCTGCACGCAAGGAAAGCAGCAAAAGTCTTTCTTTCTTTTCCCCAAACTTTGCCAGAAATGAGACTTTGGGATCCTGCAAGGCCTACTGCTCTAAGAGGCAGCGCCGCCGTGACAAGTCTCACAAAGACTCATTTCTGCAGGAGTTTGGGGGAGAGAAAGAAAGACTTCTGCTGCTTCTGCTGCTTTCCTTGCATGAAGCCAAAAGTCCCTCTCTCTCCCCCTGAGAACGGAGCTGGAGACGGTATCCTGCGATCCCAAATAAAGAATGATTGATCGGTAAGAAAACGGGGTGGGGAGTTTTCCTGCAGACTTTTTTGTGGATTTTCCCAGGGTCTCTGGTCTGAGGGATATAAAATTATGAGTTTGGTGGTCCCTGAGATCCAAAAGGTTGGCGGCCCCTGCTTTAGGTAACGTTTCTGGAGTAGAATGTCAAGAGATGGTAACCTTGGTGTAGGACAGAAACAGATACCTGTTGTAAAAACTGTTCACTACTAATTTTGATACTCACATAGTCTATTATGATCCTACCTGCAGATAGCTGGAAAGCACTCCTGCAGTCCCTTCTTCTTGACTAATGAGCCTTCAAGACAATACATGATGATGTCCATTACCTATGGATAACAACAATGAATTATTATAGAAAATAATTAAATCCTTAGAACAGCATTTTGCAACCGTACTTTGAGGAGTCATAATAAAACATAGGAAAGGAGACATCTATTGTTAGCATATGTAGCAGGAATACTGCTACCTGAACAATAGTGGTAACATTATAATTCAAGTATTATTTGCAAAATGCTTGAATTTCAGTTATTTCAGGGTTGTTAAAGAAGGCAGCATTCTGAATCCCAATGGAAAGTACTTTCCAGTGGAAGACAAAGTGAAGAGGCTTAACAGACCATATCCCATGCGTTATTCCAATCACATGCAGCTAAATTCATACATCAAAGAACTTTCAAGCAGCTTTTATATAGCAAGACTTAAAACATGCAACAGTTAGGATTTGGGGATTTTGGCTATTACATGTAAAAGGAATGCAAATGTGTTAAAACTACCAATAGCCTCCATGGATTAAACATAACATGCATAGAAAGAAAAAAAATATTTTTGTGATTAGTACACTGCCTTATGCTAAGTCTGTATCTAGCAGAAATATTGTCTGTGCTGATTATTAGCAGCTAGCTCTCTGAGCTACCAATATAATTTTTAGTTGTAGAGAAACCTGGATAGATTGGTATTCCTTATGCAAAGCAATACTTTAAATTAACCATGCAAATTGCTTCATATAGCACTTAAAAGTACAACTGAGAAGCGTCATTTAGACTACAGTATCCGATTCACTATCTAGTACAAGATTCCAAATGAAAAGATCTCTGACAGATGGCTGTCCATGTCCAACCACTCTTTGGAGAGCTTCAATGAAGGAGAGAACCTTTCTGGTGATTGATCCATTATCAGATCTGGTCTTCCTTTTATTTTATTTATTTTATTTTTTATTTGTCAATTTGTCAATTGCTTACAAGATAATAGGTATAAGTAAAAACATAGTTATGAATACATGGATACATTTAAGAAAAATAAAAAAAAAAGAAACAATAGGACAGGGACGGTAGGCACGTTGGTGCGCTTATGCGCACCCCCTACAGAAAGATTTTATAGAAAGATTTTCCTATCATTCAGTCTGAATCTAACTTCCTGTAATTTCACAAGGCTTCAGGTTCTTGAAGAATGATAGCCTATCCTCACTCAGCTGACTTTTCTGAAGCTAAGCATACCTTAATCCAGGAGTGTCAAACACAAGGCTCGGTGAGCCGAATCCTGGCCCACAATGTGGTCAGTTACGGCCCATGAGACTGCCCTGGAAAATGTAAGGGGCCAGCCCGTGTCGTATTGGCCCGGTCTACCCAATGCAAAGAGGAAACATTGGGCCAGTGTGGTTTCAGCCAGGTCTACCCAATGCAAAGAGGAAACATCGGGCCAGCATGGCTTCAGCCCAGTCTACCAAAGAGCACTGGGCCAGCTTGGCTTTGGCCCTGTCTACCCAATGCAAAGAAAAAACATGCCAGCAGTTTGGGGAGTGGCATCAAGCTGGCCACGCCCACCCAATTGGCCACACCCACCCGGTCCCCCGAGGTCAACCACAGCCCTGATGCAGCCCTCAATGAAATTGAGTTTGACACCCCTGCCCTAGTCCCTCAAGTCTCTTATCAGAAGACTAAGTTTCTAGGAGCCATTTCATTCTTTTCCTTTTATGAATTTGTTCTAATTTGCCTGAATCTTTCTCAAAATTTAATGTCCAGAACACATGCAACACTCAAAGTAGGGTCTGATTTCAATAAAATTATTTCTATGATTTGAAAACTATTTCCACTGTGCCTTGTGAGTGACTATGTCACACTGCTGATTCATGTTCAGCTTGTGATCAACTACTGTATATTCTTTTCTTACATACTGTTATCAAGCCAGGTATCTCCTGCCCTATTATGCACGCGACTTCTTTTTCCTAGATGATGGGCATTGCTGTTGTCGCTATCAAATTTCACTGTGTTGCTTTTAGCTTTCTATTATAACTTAGAAATATCATTGTATGGTAGCTAGCCAATCCATGTTGTGTCATCAGCTATGAGTTCCAGTTTTCACTCAAATTTTCTGGTATTTCAAATCTCTACTCAGAGAAATGTTGAGTTAACCCTCTCCCCTACACAACTGTTTGACTAAATCAGCTATTTGGACTAGAATATTTACAGGACACGCTAACTTCCTTTCCATGATGCAGTTAAGAATGGTGTGGGAATACCAGCTTTGAAAATAGTTTTATACCCACCTATATTGAAATCTCCTTTGGCCCTCAATTAATTTGCTAAATGTTGTGGGGCACTTTGCCAAATGCTCTAGTGAAATCAAAGTATAGTCTGTCTGCAACATTCCCACAATCTATTAAGAAAGTCATTCAATCAAATGTTTTAAAAACAATATTAGTCTGGTAAGACTTGCTGACCTTTCATAAGTACTTAAATCATTTAATGCCTTTGAAATGATTTTGCAATGACAATGATCTCTTGTACCAACAGGTAGGCCAATGCAAAGGCTCTTATCTTCTTCAATACAGGATAAACTCAAACATAAATACCAACTGTTATTAACATGTAAGCATAATAAAATATTGACATACCTCTACAAGGAGATCCACAACATCTGTTGGCATTTTTTCAACAAGGATTTCAATAACCCTCAGAATTTCTCCTTTTGCTCGAGCCAAGGTGGTGGTATGAATATTTTGTTGAGATTGTGTATTAGCTTGCAGAGCAGTATGCCTGTGTACCTACAAAAAACAAAGGTATTTAAGAGTTAATTTGTAAGCTGCCCAATATCTCCTTATAGAGGAGATGGGTGGCATAAATATTGAATAATAAATAAATATTTAGGGATACTTGCAGGTATTTTCTATTAAAATTTCATGTGTTCACAATCATAAGTAGAACAAAGCATCAGGGCTTCATGTATCACTCTGCTTTTGGAATGCATATATGTCTCAGTTTGTTAACTTTATGGAATATTCAGTGCTTCAACTATACTTCTTAACAAGTTATAGTTGCAAATGAGCCCAAATACATATTTATTTAGTGTAGTTCACATCACATTGTTCCACATGCTTCAATTAGAACATATATGCTCATATGTACTGGTAATTAATTCATTATAACTTGTGGATTTTGAAGCTCTAATATGCAATACAAATGTTAGGCTCAAAAAATCAGATCTACATGTGAAGGGGCAATTAAACTGATTTATTGCTAAAATGCCTATGAACAGGAATCTTCTTAACTGATGGTCAGGACCTGCTATGAGTTAGATAAGGGTCAACAGAATTCAAGGGGAGTTGGGTTTAGTTCTCTTGTGGCTACATAATGATTCTAGCCAGATTCTTCTTTTCAGTCTGCTCCCAGGTTCTGCCATTCCATCTCATACAACATACCCTCAAAGGATTTTTACAAGGTTAGCCATCTATAGTCTGCATAATTTAATTGGGCAAATGAGCTCAATCTAGGAAGACAATTAATCAGGTCAAAATTAGGCTATCACTATAAATTAGGAAATATGTTGTGTTTGTTGACAGTCCTCTTCAAATCTTCTAAGGACACCTTTTTATATTTGTACTGACATGGGGTAATTACCTACATTTATAATCTACTTTTAATGACTCCATAATCCCTTGCGGGGTGTAGTACTGGGCAACTGAATGGAGCTGAGTGTTTACTGGCCAGATGCCCTTCCTATCACCAATGCGGAATTACATTCAGCAAATATATTCTCCTTGTGCTCCAAGGGAGAAATATTTGCTTCTACCAAGGATCGAACTCACAGCCTCCTGATTGTGAGGTGAGATTTCCACCTCTAGGCCACTGCACCACTCTAATTACCTACATTTATCTGGTTCATATATTACAAAAATGAATACAAGCTTTGTATAGTGGTAGGAAAGAACAAAGATGTTAGAGCTATATCATCATCATCATCAACATCATCATCATCATCATCGTTTTAGCCACTGTCTATCTATTGCAGGATAGACAATCCTCTTCTGTATATTTCCAACCAATACGGTCCTGAGCTTTCTTTTGCCAATTGGGCCCACAATACTTGCTGATGTTGTCGATCCATTTTGTTTTAGTACATCTCTTTCGTAGATGCTTTTTAATCTAGTGGGGTCCATTTATTGATACATATTGTATTACAGGTAATCCTTGACTTACAACAATTCATTTAGTGACTGTTCAAAGTTACGACAAAAATGACCCTTTTTTCACACCTACGAACGTTGCAGCATCTCCATGGTCATGGGATCAAAGTTAAAATGCTCGGCAACTGGTTCAGATTTATCACTGTGGCCGTGTCCCAGGGTCAGGTGATCACCTTTTTGTGACTTTTTGACAAACAGTGGGGAAACCAGATTCACTTAACAACCATGTTACCAAGTTAACGACTGCAGCGATCTATTTAACATCTGTGGCAAGAAAGTTTGTGAAATGGAGTAAAACTCACTTAACAAATGTCTCACTTAGCCACATAAATTTTGGGCAATTGTCTTAAGTATTGGGAAGCAGACTAACTTGATTTCTCCATAGTGGACCATTCACTTGGTCCTGGGAACAGCAATAAGAGGTAAGAGGAGTCTGTCTTACTTCCTAGTTGCATGACTCCACTCTAGATTTGTTGGTCAGTTTTATGATAAAGTGATGAAAGGAATATTATGTAAAAACATGGCAGTATCCCATTTTCATCTATAGTCGGCAATCTGATGACAATCTAAAGCCCTACAGACTCTTAATAAATATGCACATCCATTTGTTTGAGGGATATATAAAGCCTGACTGAAGCGTTATTTTTTTCTTTGTTTCTACTTAAAGAAAAAAAACAAAACACCTCATGTTTTGTGTAGAGGCATTGCAACTCTTGAGACGTTCAAATATACAACCTCTTGTACACGTAGATGCAATATACAACCTCTTGTACGCGTAGATGCAAATTCAGAGATGCATGACATCGAGGCATTTTGAAAGGAAGGGAAAAAAACGCAAATAGATGCTCAAATGTTTCTTGCTGCTAAACAATGAAGGCATTGTTCCTTCCTGAAGGGAAGCACATGGGCAAAGGCCTTTTGCTTACCTCCTTGGCAATAGTGGTGATGAAAGCGGGTGGCCTGGCCGTGGCAATGAGGGAGAGAGCGTGTCGTGCGGAGCGGGCGGAGTCCGCGGCTGGACTCAGAGGCAGCCCCATTTTGATGCTAATCAGAGATCAGACAAAGAAGGAAGGGTGGTTTGGGGGGGGGGAAGAGGAGGAAGAAAAGAAGCATTAGAAATATAGACTGAAAAGATTAGACACAGCTTATAATGTCAGTTCAAGGTCAACGGGAGCACTCAAACCGTTAGAATATAATGGACTCCCAACAATGAGCAGTGATTAGAAGTCAGGGTGTTCTAGCAACTAATACAAAATCAAATAATTAACCGTGAAGATTGAAAACAGTATATGCATCTGTCCAAAGTGTTAAAAAGGCCTTGTTAACAAATTATCTAGCTGTAGTACTGAATACATATCAAGAACCAAGATCAACACAAATATATACTGCCATGCCAAAACAACAACAACACATTTTATATCTCAGCTAAAGTTTGAGACACAGTGTGTATATAACTCTGCTGTTATTGCTATACCAGTCAACTTTGTTGGAATAGCTGACAATGGAGCTACTGATTTCAGTCTGGCCATCCTCTTTCCAAGCAGAGTTATTCTTTTTTTTAAAATGGGTACAATTCACAGCAAATGCAATCCTTAGATCTGAAATCACTTATGGTACATTGCTCGGACAAATATAAGACAAAATAACTTCTTTCTCACATGTCCAATGAGTTTACTCTACATACTAAGAAGCAGGAAATAGGAAATGTACAAGTCTGATCACATTCAAACACTTCAATAGTAACCGATCAGAACTCTTATTCTACTGGCTATGCAGATATTAGCACTGCATTTGATCCTGTGGATGTCCCAAAGGTGCTTTTTCAGGAGGCAACTGAACTTCTTTGTTTTTTCCTTTGAAGACGTTTCGCTTCTCATCCAAGAAGCTTCTTCAGCTCTGACTGGATGGTGGGGAATAGAAAGCCTGATCAGGGGTTGCCAAACTTTTGGACCTCAGGGACCACCAAACTCATGATTTCAGATCCCAGGGACCACTAACTGGTTCTGTGGGTGTGGCCTAATTTGTGGGTGTGGTTTGGTGGTCATGTGACTGGCTGGGCATGGCTTGTATGTAAATATTATAAATATTTATATAAATATTAAATTTTTTATAAAAAAAGAGCAACTTTTACCCAAAATCAGGCAAAGCAGGCAGGCAGATTGAGTTTCTCACAGAATCACAGATACATTCAGAAATCTATCTATCTGCTATTGGCTAGCTCAATCTGTCACATAAAATTTGCTAGCAAGAAAACTCACAACATTAACTCACAACACACCATGCATGTAAATATTGATTTTTTTTTAATTTAAAAAAAAGAGCAACTTTTACCCAAAATCAGGCAAAGCAGGAAGGCAGATTAAGTTGCTCACAGAATCACAGATTCATTCAGAGATCTGTCTATCTGCCATTGGCTAGCTCAATCTGTCACATAAAATTTGCTTGCAAGCAAACACATAAAATTTACTAGCAAGCAAACTCACAAAATTAACTCACAACACACCAGCATGTAAATATTGAATTTTTTATTTTAAAAAAAGCAACTTTTACCCCAAATCAGGCAAAGCAGGCAGATTGCGTTGCTCACAGAATCATTCAGTGATCTATCTATCTGCCATTGGCTAGCTCAGTCTCTCAAATTTGCTTGCCGTGAGTCTGCACTGAATTTGCTTGTAAGCAAACCTTCAGTCCTAAGGGAGGTTTGGCTGTACTTAAAAGCAGAGCCGAAGATCTAAAGTCTAGCTAGGAAGCAAGAAATCCAACCATTTCCTGCTTCCTAGCTAATCTAAATCTCCCGGCATAGCAGAACAGATGATGGTCGGAAAAAGGAAAAACAGAAATTTAGCAGGCAAGTTTACTGGGTAAGGAGTGAGTGAGCGGGGAGGGTTCCCGCGGGCCATGTGGGCTTCTGTGCAATCTGGATTAATTGCTTTGGGGAGGTGCTCTGGGGTGAGATTTCTCTGTGGCCCACCAAAATTTTCTCATGGCCCACCAGTGGGCGACCACTGATCTAGATGACTGAGAATCTCTACAGACTTTGACCATGTGGATGACTATATGTAGGTCTTTTCAAGTGGGGGCATAGCCTAAGAACCAAAAGCTAGCATGATAGGTGTAAAGAGCATTAAAAAATATTCTAATTTTCCCTCCATTGTCCCAAAGGTGCTTTTTTTCAAGAGGCAACTGGACTTTCTCATTTTTCTTTGAAGATGTTTCGCTTCTCACCCAAGAAGCTTCTTCTGCTCTGGCTGGATAGTGAGGAATGGGAATTCCCTACCATCCAGCCAAATCTGAAGAAGTTTCTTGGATAAGAAGCATAATGTCGTCAAAGAAAAACCAGAAAGTCTAGTTGCCTCTTGAAAAAGCACCTTTGGGACAACCATGACCTGGATAACTGAGAAACTCAGTCAGACATTTTCCTTCCATTGTGATCTGAGTGTCAGGTTTCCAAGTGTCAATTCCGAAATTGACACTGAGGGTACCAGAGTGTAGGTGTAAATCCATCCTCCCAATCTCCAGTGAGCTTGCTCAAGGTACTTTTTTTTCTTTTATTGTTTGATTCCCACACACCTCAAACAACAGTATGTTCCTCTTCACACAGGAGGCCTGAGAATTGATCAGCTGTGGCAGGAAGGAAAAAGACTCTTCAGGCAGCAGCCACAATATACACATATTGTGAGTTAGGGCCACATAGGTCTCACTTAAAAAATGAATTTATGAAAATACTTAAAAAGGAAAATATAGGAGATCAAGTCTCAAGTCCCTTTGTGCCCAAAAGAGATCTAAGTCCAGCCCACCTTGAATTCTCTTATCTATCGCCTATTTGCTTTGACTGTTAGTAGTTCAGATTCTTGTAGAGAGCTTTAGCATAATCATGCCTGGACTCCTACTTTTCTGCGCTTGACAGGAAAGACAAGTTAGAGTGAATGAATTTTCACAAATGAGAATAATAGACAGAATATTCTTTTTTACTTGGATATTTCAGATGAAAATCACTGTCTAATTAATCAGTAATACCTACAGGTAGTTCTCATTTACTGATTGTTTGTTCAGTGCCCAAAGCTACTATGGCCCGAATAAGGAGACTTACTGCCAGTTCTCAACATTGCAGCTGTTGCAACATCCATGCCATCACCTAATTGTGATTCTGGCACTTGGCAACCCATGTGCAGTACATTTCCAATGATCACAGGGACCCTCTGTCACACAATCGACATGTACAACCTTTGCAGCAGCTCCCCAAAAGCAAAATCAATGGGGAAGCTGGCGGGAAGTCGCAAGTCACAGTCATGTGACAATACCCTTAGCAACTTTGTGGTGATTTGCTTCACAACCACAGGCAGAACTGACAAACGGCCGCCACAAGAATCCATCCATTATTCCCACTAAAACGCATGTTGTAACTTTTGTAATGTTTAAAGAGGAGTGCGATTTTTTTGTTTTGTTTTTACATTTCCTTTCCGAATTTGAGTCTACGTGAATATTTTCTCAGCATTTTCTTCCACCAATAGGATGGGTCTCTGTAACGTTAGATACGGACCAATTTTGAGAGGCAGAGCAGAGGTGGGTTGGGTGCTGGGCAGAAACACCAGAAAGAAGCAATTAATTTAAAATGCAATCTCCTTAATGTACCTTTCTCGTGTTTTATGACTTTCAGAGCTAAAAACAAAAACAAAAATACAAAAAAACCAGGAATGTTTTCTTTTCCTTTCCTCCTCCCTCTTCCTGATGGGAAGGCATAGATTTTTCTGAAAGCAAGGCTTCTTATTAATTCATTAATGACACTCTCTAGTGTTAGTATGTGGCCAGAGATTAGTCCCCTCCTGTAGCTGAGCCAGCTGGTCTATCAGAGCAAGAACTGCGCATGAAGGAGCAGGCACACTGCCCCGAGACCCAGGGCCAAATTAAAAGCAGATGCAAAGCTAATATGAACAAGGGAGTGTTGGGTTGGTCCCTACAGTCGGATTTTTATTGAGAGAGTGTTTTTTTTTTTAAAAAAAAAACTCCTCCCATGGTCAATACAAAGAGCGCCTTCCACACATGCAAGATAGCTGTTATTCAGGGAACCTGCTGATGGTAAAAGTAATAAATGTCACTGTAGCTTGTATGTATGGATTTGGGCAAGGATCACGGGGACAATAGTGGAACATCTGCTGCGCAGACAGAGAACTCGGTTCTGTCAAATGGATCAGAGAGCCGCTGAGAAAAGCTTTCTCTGCGGAAGGAAAGAAAAAAAAACAGCAAAACCAGAAGAGTTGGAAGAGGATGGTGGGCTAGAGGTGCAAATGTTTATTCTTATACCTATTATCTTGTAAGCGATTGATAAATAAAATAAAAAATAAATAAACATTTCCATATGAAGGAGTCTTGTGCATTCCTGGCTTTAATTGGTTATTTCAATGTGAACATGGAAAATTTCCGGTTTTCATACAGTTCTCTTGAAAGAAACAGAAGCAAAACAAGAAATAATACTGACAAGTTCCTTAGGTCAAACCAAATGTCTAAATTAATAAATATAGTTTGCTACTTGATTACACCAACAGTGCATTGGACAAACTGCAATCCAAGTAAGATGAATGAAGCTGCAACTTATAACTGGAAGTTGTGGGTCAGGATGATTTCTGTAATCGCTTTAAGCATAGAATCAAAGCTGAACGATTAATACCAGTTAAATACTCTTAATTCTGCGGTGCGGTTAATTTAACACATTTCCCATAATTTAACCTTTCTGGGGAGGAAGTGGAGGTGAAGTGGAGGTGGAAATGGACGAGATGGCAGGGAGAAAGGACTGCCAAAGTGCCAAGAAGAAATTCAAAGATCTGCACACTAGCAATGTATTTTATTCAACACTTGCATGCGCGCGCGCACACGCACACACACGACACCAAATACACAAAAAGATAAACACTGCATGTGTTTTCCTTTGTCAATAAATGTGAAGTGATTTTTTTCCCCCACTCCGCCTCAGAACTACACGCTCGACATAAAAGCTCCTTTATAAACCATGCTTAACATCACAGACAGAAGTGAGGCAGCTGTGCGCTGTTATTGTGTGCACGGTAAATCAGGCACAAAAAAGGGGCAGCTCAGCAGGGCATCGGGAGGGTAAGATGGACACTTAACCCCCTGTACACATTGTTGCTCCATTTCTTTCCCTCTTAAGTCCCTCTGCAGTCAGTACAGTACCTGTCACGGATGTAACAGGCCATTTTCAATCTAAATCTTGTTATGGATTAATAAGCAAACACTTTCTCGCTTATTATGCAATTTATCATGATGAAAATTGCATTGGTCTCCTCAAGGCTACATGCTGATACATTCATTTATTCAGCAGCTCTGTATACAGAGAGCAATACTAATCTTTATGACAGCCAGAGGTATACCAGGGAGCCTAAAATAGCATCTTGAAAAACCATACTTTGTTTTTATGGAAGCCCTGCTCAAAACAGACACCTACAAAATCCTACAAACCTAACTCTTCCCTAAGGAGACAAAAATATTTTACTTTTGCAATACCTAGCTTGGTAGTAATAACACACACCTATTTCCCGTTTCACTGAAACCAGAAATTAAATAGTGATAGATGCCTTACGATTTATCCTCGCCTGATATCAGCGTCCTTTGAGGATTTCAGACAATGACCAAGTTTGTTTAAGGAAGGTAGCTAGAATGTTCAACAACAACAACGCAAGAATGATGCAATATAAAGGAACACATTGCTGAATTGGAGAAAATAATCTGCCCTCAATATTTTGGGAACAGCACGTATGTCCTCTATATAAAGTGGGTAATTTAATAAAACGATCACATCTAGGAATCAAAATTTCTGCCAATCAAAATTTAAAACCTGCATTTTCATTTGAGTTCACATAACTTCAACTTCATATAAAAACATATGTTGAGGTTATGACTCTTTGAGGAGAACAACTGGGAAACTTTGATTTGCCGACAATTAGCAGGAGACTTAACAACTTTTTTATAAACTTTAAAAATCTGATACGAAAAAGGCATAACAAATGAGTCATATGGAAAATGACTGAAGACATATTAATAAGTCCTTTTTAAATGTAACAAAATTACTTTATGTGATGGGTCATCATCATTACCAAAGAAGCTTTAGAATATGATTTTTAAGCAAATGTTACACAGATAAAAAACATAATTCTTGTCCTAGAGATGCTGTTCTAGTCTCTCTTTTTCTCCCAAGTAAGTAATATCAAATGATAAAACTCTACGAGATCCAGGCAATAATCTTCAATTTTACATTAGTTTACTCAAAATGTTTATAATGACCATAATGATTTCTACTTTTGTAACTCTTCTAAATTTATTTTTAATACTGCATTTTAATGCATTATTTCCTGTTTTGTGATTCTGAAAACAGGGTGGAATGTTTAAATATAATTAATATTAATGAGCAGCATCACTGTACTGTGTGTTAAATAATTTAGAAAAGGGACAAAGAATCAAATTAGATAAGCTATATATGTTGTCTATGTTGGCAAAAACGAGCTGAATTGGAAAACTCTTAGAGAAAGAAGCTTAATACTGAACATCAGTACTTGAATACGTTTTTGGAAGACAATGGAGAAAATACAATAAAAATCCACTTACTTGAGGTTTTAAAACATTTTCTGACATTTTAGAACAGACTGAAGAAATTTGGTAACAATCAAAATTGTGTTTTATTAGATACAAGTATCTAAAGATGAGGCACACCTTAGTTGTGCAGGAATGAAAGGGAAAGAAACAAAACTCAGCATATGATTTTGTCCTCCCTAATTCCCTAGAGGGAAATATTAATTGTAAAATACAAAATTCATTTCAATATTATATTTTATTATGTCTTTTATCTAGTGTAGTAAAAATTGGAAATGTTATATTTTATGAGGTAAGAATTAAGCACTCAGATAATTCGAATTACAGAGAATGATAATTTTAAAAGGCTTTTATAACCATCATCATGGAAAGGATTTTTCCATAGCTCAGAGGATATGAGCAGAAGGACAATGATTAATTATTCCTTCCTCTAAAAAGCAGGAAGATACTTAAGTAAAAATATAATTTTTGCACAATTAGGTTGAAAACTTTTTGGCTTGGTTCATCTAATCGCTGTGATAACTGCACAATATTTTTATATCTTTGTCTATGAAAAATTCTTTTTTGTTTCTTTTGATTTTATAGTTTTATTGATTTTTCATCTCAAGAATTTATCGTTTTTCAGATTTGCCTATTTATCAGACACTTCATATTTACATGTTTCAAGAGATGATACTGAAATAGTTTATATACTGTACATGGACCAGGATAATTTTTACTACTTTTTAAAATCCCCTGATTAGGTTCTAGAATTAGACATAATGCATATTTAACTTTTGGGTTGCATTAGGCATATGTTAAATGCAAGAAGAAGTTATCTAGGTATGATTTTACAAAAGTAAGAAAACATATTCATATGGATACATGCAATTGTGCCAGTATTGTTGAAAAATTAAAACCATGAAACCTGTGAATTTCTTCAACTGTTATTTCAAATAGATTCTTCTTCTTACTGTACTTTTTCTGAATTAAAAAAATCTTGATATGATAAGTTCTAAATAATCATAATTCATAATGGCATCTACCTCCACCCTACACAAGAAGAATGTTATGCCAAGTTAATAATTTTGAAAACCGAATGAGTTTTGATCATGGTTTATGGTTACATCCATTGTGCTACCACAGCAATAAAGTAAAGAGTAATATACCCTATATAATATACCCTATGACATACCCTATGCCATCAGGCTTGAGATTTTGGGCTTGGACAACCTTGAACTATGCCGCCTACGGTTGGACTTAAGTGTAGCACACAAAATTATCTGTTAAAATGTCCTACCAGACAATGACTACTTTAGCTTCAACCACAACTATACAAGAGCACACAACAGATACAAACTCTATATAAACCACTCCAAACTTGATTGCAAAAAGTATGACTTCAGCAAAAGATTGGTCAATGCCTGGAATGCACTATCTGACTCTGTTGTTACATCCTCTAACCCCCACTACTTTAACCTCAAACTATCCACTATTGATCTCACCCCATTCCTAAGAGGTCTGTAAGGGGCGTGCATAAGTGCACAATTGTGCCTACCGTCCCTGTCCTACTGTCCCCATTTATTCGCATCTATTTCCTGTATTCTTACTCATGTTTATACTTATACCTATTATCTTGTAAGCGACTGACAAATCAAATAAATAAATAAAAAAGAGTAATGATAGATCATGACCCTTTTCATACATCCAATATACTGTCCATTTATAAAATGGAATGTGTTTAACTTTTCTGCAAATTGTACATAAATGGATCTTTTCTACAGACTTAATATACTTTGTTTCATATATTTCAAGTTCAAAGGTGGTATTCAGCAGGTTCTGACTAGTTCTGGAGAACCGGTAGTGGAAATTTTATGTAGTTCGGAGAACCGGCAAATACCACCTCTGACTGGAGATTTTACAGTATCTTTCCCCTGCCACACCCACCAAGCCACGCCCACAAAACCGGTAGTAAAAAAAAAATGAATTCCCACCACTGCTCAAGTTGATAAACAAAGATCAGCTTTATATACCTGTATTGGTTTTTCTTATATTCACTGCTTTGTCCATACCTGCAGAGATTGATTTTCCACATAAATTAAACATATTTTAAAGGATTGCCATTAAATTATCTCTGTTAATGTTTCAGTGTTTGCTCCTCCTTGCTTGTTTGCAGTGGATATTGTTGGTTGCAACAGCTGGTCTTCTTTGGAGTGACCAGATTGGCTTTTTATGCAGGGAGCTGTTCTGCTTAAGCCCCATGGTTCACACTGGATTCTTTGCTCTACAGAAATTGCACAAGCAATTTGTGGACAACATCAGCATCCAGTGACACAATCTTGGAGATGCCTCCAGTGAGATTGTCAAAGAACCACATAGACAGTAGAAGCTAATATGAGTTATGTGGTACAAGCAGGGTGACTGCTTCTATCACCAATGGAATAAATTTCCCCCCTCTCAAAATCCACATGGAAGCTCCACAGAGTCCCACAATTAATTTGACTCAGTGAAGCCTGCCACAAATAAGCAAGAAGGAATAGTAAATAAAGACAGATTGTAACCGATAACCTCCACAGAAGGAAGAAGAAGGAGGGGCTTGAGGGAGGGGCTGGGAGTGGGACAACCATAGGCCCCAGAATCTAATCCATCCTCATTCCCAAGTCTCACAGGCTGAATTATTTATGGTTTTGTTATCCTTAGTTTTATGCTGGAATACAAATATGTAAAATTGTCCACTAAAAGGTCAAAATAATAGGTCTGTTAAGAATTTTGGCCCAGAGTGGCAACTGAAGTTTTTCTGAAAGAAATCAGAAACTCTCTGGATTTTTGAAAGCTTTCATTAAGCTGATTTTTAAATTATATTTTCATGAAAGTGTAATCTAGAACAATGTTCTTGTTTTTAAAGAAAACATTTTTAGAAAATAACACACACACAAAATTTATCTCCAGGTGTTATGTTACTTCATGCTAAAATTTAATTATTTCAAACAGATTTGAGTGTATTTTTAATAGAAAAAAAGGATGGACATATTCTTCTAAATTACCTTGGCAGTAAATATGCACATCCATTGCCACTGAAGCCAGAATATATATATGAATTAATGGGCTTAACAGTGTGAGATTTAATTGCAGATCATGAAACAAATATAAATAAAAAACAACAGAGTGTGGGAGAGAAATTTCTCTGCTGCTATATTTAACAAAATAACAATGAAATGCCATCAAAAACCAACGAGGTGAACCAAATTCTATTTTAAGCAAAATAGAAAAGATACAGGGAATGTGTAGTTTAGATTCCTGGGCGGATATGAAAAGTTTATTCCCCACGTCTCAACTAACATGCAAAATTAAATGGCTAAACCAGTATGTATTTGTTTAAGATTCACATACTCTCTCTTTGTACCTGCCTTTTCTTCTTGATTTCATGCTCCCTATAATAAAAAAGCTATCATGCCTTCCTTATGAAGCCTAAACCATAAATCCATGATTGAATAGTTTCCTAGAAACCAGGATAGCATGACTAAATTTTCTGTGGAAGGAAAGGAATGAATAGGAGACATAACACTGGAATGCAATTGGAGAAGAGTATTTCAAATGAATAAACTGAGATTGTTTTTCTTTTGATTGTGATTTTAAAGTAGACGCAACTTGTCTACAATTATACCCTAAAAGGTTATATATGCTTGAGCTTTATTGAAGTCACAATTTGTTCAACCAACAATGAATTCGTATGTTGAATGTGCTAGACCTCAGGGTTTAGTGACTATGCTCTAGAGAACAGACTTCCAGATATGGCTGGCATACAGTGGATTTTTATTTTTTATCTTTGGATATTATTAATATCAAGGTAGACCCTATCCATTTATCCTGTTTTCTGATAGGTAGGAATGGTTCAACCCATAAGGAGTGTTTTCACTCCTCCCTCTCTCCCCCCATAGCAACAGGATTCTCATGGGTTACAATAAAAAGCAATAACACGATAAAATCCATGGTAGAAGATAAAAGGTCCTAAAACTAACCAATATAAAATTCAAAATATGGAATATAAAAACAATCGACCAGATCAGCATCTTCCCAACTACCAGAAGCTCTCCAGAACAAGCTTGGGCTTTCCAGAATGTCAACAATGTGGGGACTAAACAGATGTGAATTGAAGGGGTGTTGATCATAGCACAGACAAAGGTTTAAAGATTTCCCCTATCCAGTCATGACTGACTCAACGGAGCAGGGGTCATCTCCGATTCTCAGCCAGGGTAGCCTGTTTTCTCTGAGGGACACTTCTGTCCAAATTTGGCCATAATGAAAGTGCATGATAATGTGGTATGCTGGCTTGACAGCTATGGATAGAAAGACACTACAGAGAGTGATGAGCACAGCACAAAACATCGTGGGCTGTTCCCTGATACTACCACTAGATGACATCGCTAGGGCTCGCTGCCTGAGAAGAGTGAGGAAAATCCTCAGGGATGACTCACATCCTGGTCAGCACTTCTTCACTCTCCTACCATTGGGTAGGAGATATAGAAGCACAGCCAGCCGCACCAACAGGCTGAAGAACAGTTTCTACCCGTGGGCTGTTAGACTCCTGAATGGGAAATAACTTCATGTCAACATAATATGATAGGCTTGCAGGGCCGGCGTGTTTTGCAGTAAGTTCACATGGTGTAATAAGATTGTGTGTTTGTTAGTAGGATTCAATGGGTTAGGGACTTTCTGTCTTCACTGTGAGTTGTGTTTTGGAGTGTGTGTGTGTGTAAGAAGGGAGGCTCAGCCAATCTCATTGTACACATGTTGCACTCTGATAATAAAGGTTGATTGATTAACACAGTAACCTTCCCATCAAAGCAGCACCTATTTATTTACTCGCAGATAAATTAATACCTCTGCGTAAAATAATAGTGGGGTGCTTCCGCCCATGCACCCTGCAATATGGGGACTATATGGAGTTTCTCACAGGTTAAATGAATTGAGTCAATTCTGGCTGCAGAGGTAGCTCGGCACCATCAAGCTGCATGTGGCTTTGCAGGTTGAAATGAACATTTTGAACTGTACCCAGAAGCAAACGAGAAGTCCTTGGAGGATCTTGATGAAATGTGCTCATGGAAGTGACAGCCAATCAGAAACTGGACCCTTGCAAATGCAGTGCAAATGTCTCCATCAAAAACAAGGGAGGCCCATCATACACAAAACGTTTCTCCTTCTTAATCAAATAAGGGATAAACGCTTACCTTGAAAGTTGCTTTTCGGCATCCGCGCAGAGTTCCAAAAGGCCCATCAGCACAGCGGACACGTCCATATAAGGCTCCCACACTGTAAACCCTCTTCCTATGAGATCAATGGCAGTTCTTCGAATGGTGCTGTGAGGAGGAAGCTTCGGACTGGGAGGTTGCAGCAGAAGATAGGTCAAAGCTTTGCCTGCCACACAAGACATGTTAGAAAGCCAGAGTTAGGAAAACAAGGTCCAAATGTGGGATATTCTGATTTGGACAGATTGGAAGCTTATGGGATTACTGGTTAAGAGTTCCTCCATTCAGTTTGCAAACATGTATGTATGTATGTATATGTGTGTGTGTGTGTATGTATGTATGTATGTATAAAAACAATGGAAAACAATTCCTTCTTATGCCCCATGTGTCATGCGTTGCGATAATCTATATCAGGGGTGACAATAGAGGGCCGCATCAGGGTTGTGTTTGACTGCGGGGGCTGGCCAGGTTGGGTATGGCCATCTTGATGTCAGTCGTCTTGGAGGCCCAAGCAAAAATGGAGCTCGTGTGGGCCACGGGTACCCCCCGGGCCCCGTTTTCGGCTGCAACAGCCTCCTGCAGCCCTCTGCCAGTGAAAATAGAGTTCTGTTTTTGCTGGCAGAGGCACTGTGGGCCAATTCTTCACTGTTTCCAGGTGGGCCCATGGGCCAGATCTAAACACCCCGTGGGCCGGATGTGGGCCCTGGGCCTTGAGTTTGACACCCTGAGCTATATGTACAGTCATTTGCATTATGAGAGATGATCCATATATCCATATGGTCATGTCCTATTCTTGATGAGTCTATGGGCCAGGTCTCTCCACATTTTCCGATTTTGCACTGCTTCATTGATTTTTCTATGCTCTGGCTGGTGTCAGCTTTGATGGTGTCCAGCCATCGTGTTCTTTGGTGGCCTGTTTTCCTCTTACCGCTAACTCTTTCAAACGTAACTGTGAGAGATAAGGGATTCTAACTCACAGCATATTAAGGCCTGTATAAAATTCAGCTCTACCTTTCTCCAACCCAGCACCCTTACAATGTGCAGAAATAAAAATTACATAATCCATGATTTTAGGGTTGGAATTTAAGGTATCTCTCAAACGAATTGAGGGGGGGGGAAAGCTTAATTAGTCTTCATTTAAAAAGTGGGAGATTGAGAGATTGAGATAAAATGGCAAGCAGATGGCTAAATCTGAGATTTCTTTTAACCTGACTTTTACTTGCTGTATGAAAATTGCTGGGAGTCAGAAAGTTTTGCTTAACCTACTGAAAATAACTGAAACATATACCAACAAATCTGACCACTTCCGATTTAAAAATTATTTTCGTACAATTGGAAATCTTTAGAGCAAATAATTAATAAAAATCTCAGGAGAATGTAAACAAGGGTGCCCTTATAGACACGGCTGTTCAATTTTTTGTTAAAAGAATTAAATAAGGTAGGCCACAACCAATCCATTATCCATCTCTAAACTCAATTTCCTTTCTCTGCTAATTTATCAAAAAAATAGTTCACTTGTGGAAGGCAAAATTGGAATCTTTTGGATTAATGGGAAGACTTATTTTACTTTTTCTTTTTTCTTTTACTGCTTTATGATGTTTGATTTTAGGTCATTGTTGTGAACTCCCCAGAGTTGTGGTTTTAAATAAATAAATAGATAAATAAATATTCAAAATTTAATAGCGTGTGACTTGCCTAGATAGCAATGGCTCTTATATAAATGTGGGGAGTTACAAACAGGTAGACAATGGTCCCTACCCAAACCTTCCTGCCTCCCCATTCTTTTTCCCTAGAAAGTTGTGGCAATTGTGGCAAGGGACCACACTATCCCACGGATACCTTCCTGTATCCAAAATGCTTCAGAAAATTAAGCAACTTCTACATCAAAACTAGAGTACAGTTTTTACTTCAAGATCTCAAATCAACTATTATTAGATAACAACCCCAGTTACTACTTATCAATAGGGTGTAACTAGAAAACATACATTAAAACTCCTGATCATAATAACTATTCCACATAGCAATAGCACTTAGACTAATATACCTCTTCACAGTGCTTTTACAGCCCTTTCTAAGTGGTTTACAGAGTCAACGTATTTCCTCCAACAATCTGGGTCCTCGTTTTACCCACCTTGGAAGGATGGAAGGCTGAGTCAACCTTGAGCCTGGTGAGATTCGAAAAGTCAAATTGCAGTCAGCCTGCAATACTGCATTTTAACCACTGTGCCACCTCAGCTCACAGTTTCAACTTCCCAGCAAAAAGGATCCCCAACTGATTTACAAAAGATCAACACATCACTCGGATAAGGAAGGAAAAAATAAAAATAAAAAAGTACAAGTGGGTTGCCAAGTTCTAATATTGTTCTTTTGGAACAAAAGATATTACAGTCTTGCAAGGGAATAAATAGTTCAGAAAAACAAGAAGCTGTTTTTTTTTCCCAACCAAACAAATCATTGCGTTCCCCACTTGGCTGTGCTTTAGCCTGCTGGGATGGTGGTGGTTGCTGTTGTTGAATAATAAAATTGATTTCACAGACATCAGTTGAAGTTCACCCCGGCTTAAAGTTGCTGAGATTGATTGACTATCATTATACAGGTAGCCCTTGAATTACAAACACAATTGGAACTATAATTTCTATTAATAACCAAAGTGGTTATTAAGTCAGTTGAGCCTGACTTTACAAGCTGCTTCATTGCCATGGTTGTTAAGTGAATCACTGCAGTTGTTAAGTGAATCACACAGTCATTAAGCAAATCCAGCTTCCCCTATTGTTCTGACCCACGCCCTTTTTCAACAAATCAAACACAATCCAAAGGGAACAGAAACCTTTTAACGCTTCTGCAAAATATTTAGCTGTGATAAGCACAAGCCTTGGCAAACTGTGCGAGATAACAAAACATAGCAGAAAAGAAATAATTTACAATATAACAATCTTCAAATACAAACTCAGGATACTGGAATGTCCACGAGGTTGTAGTTTCAAAACATCTTTGCCTTCTGCAAAGAACGTTCGTTTCACAGCTGGCTTTTATCTGCTTGAAAGAGGGGCCATTGCCTTGCAGCCTTACTCCCGAGTCGCCTGTGCTGTTGTAGCTGCTCTTGCCTGCGAGCAATCCTGTGCACATGCACACTTGGCACAGGCTCCTCAGGAACCTCCTCATTGCTGCTGCCAGCCCTCACAATCTCTGAAGGCAGCAGTCCACTCCCTAATGGTCCTGGCCATTATCTCATCTGCGTCCTCGCTCTCCTCAGCTATCTGCACCTGGTGCTGGCTAACCACAACACCTATTGACTTGGCTTTTCAGAAACTGGCTTGGAAGGTTGCAAATGGTGACTACATCCTAGGATGCTGCAGCTGTCGTATATACATGCCGTTGCCAAGAGCCCAGATTTTGAGCATGGGAGAGGCTGCAACAGCGGTAACTGCAAAGACAAATCAATCAATCACTTTTTTTCAGTATTGTTGTAGTGATTGCTAATCAAATGTTTCTAAGTCAAAGACTACCTGTATTATGAGGAACAGCAGGGTGAGAAAAATACACTACAGGTTGTCCTCAAGTTATGACCACAACTGAGCCGAACATTTCTGTTGTTAGGTGAGACATTTGTTAAATGAATTTTGCCCCATTTTGTTGAAGTCTGCTGGAGGCCTGCGGAGACAGCAGCAGAGTCGGACAGTGGGGAGGAACATGGGCCAGTCCTGGAGTCTGGGGAGGACTCAGACGAGGGATCTCCATCCGACACAGAGATGAGGCCAGGGCCATCTGAGAGTTATGTGCTGACTCCGGAGCCTCCAGAATCTGACATCAGCGTGGCAGAGGAACAGGAGGAGCCTGTTCCCACTGTGCGCTTGCGCAGAGCTGCCAGAAGGCAACAACAGTTAAGACAAAAGGGGTGACTCGGGAGCAAGGCTTGGAGATGATTGGCCCCTCCCATAAGACATAAAGGAGGAGCAAAGGGACAGGAGCCTCTGCAGGAAGCAACTTTGTTCATGCTGATCGGTTTAAACTCTGAAGCTCCGTGTTGATTTTGTGCTCCGTTTGGCCTTGTACAGCTAATTGGCAATTTAGTCGTTGGCAGCATTTCAAGGGAGATAAAGGTGGGTGCTTATCAGCCTTATCCCAAAAAGACTGTGGCAGACTTCTGTTGGACTATTCACAAACTGTTTGGGATTCATAACTGGCTGTGAATGAATATAATTCACAGCCGATGAAATAAAAAGAGGATTTTTGTGTGTGATTGTTACTGTTTCAGGAAGCCTTGGTCAGAACACATTTTAGGACTTTTCTTGCCTGCGTGTTAAGTGAATCACTGCGGTTGATAAGTTAGTAACCCAGTTGTTACGTGAATCCGGCTTTCCCACTGACCTTGCCTATCAGAAGGTCACAAAAGGGATCATGTGACCCTGGGACACAGCAACGGTCATAAATACGGACCAGTTGCCAAGCATCTGAATTTTGATCCCATGATCACAAGGATGCTGGAAAGGTCGTAAGTGTGAAAAAATAAGTCACTTCTTTTCAGTGTGGTTGTTACCTTTGAACTGTCACTAAGTGAACTGTTGTAAGTCAAGGACTATCTGTATTTGTTCTTTGACACACACATACACAAAAAAGAAAACATTCCTATTGTCTGTTTTGAAGCAGCAATATATCAAAAGCTAACCGACCCAGATTGGAGCTTGCAATATAAAAAACATGCCAATTATAAACATGGGAGGTTTTTAAAAAGTCCTTTCATTGCTTAGTCATGCTGCTTATTCTACCACTGACTGGTTATCTATAATTAATATAGATTAAACATTTAGGAGAACATTCTTGTACACCATATATTTTTGGACCTCTTTTTAGAAGTAGGATACAAGAACACCTTTAAGATCATATGATGGTGTTAATCTTCTTCGCGGCACTGTTTAAATGGGTTTTTTTTTTTTTGCTGGCCTCTAATTGCCCTTAAAATGCCTGAGGCTTTGAGCATATCATCTAAGATGGAATTATACAGAAGCATTAGTATAAAAATTAGTGTCATTTTGAGTTTCTAAAACTGTTAAAATGGTAAAATATAACAGTCATTGGCATCCTTCCTCCCCGCCCCACCTCCCAGCTAAAGGGCTATGCTAATGTTTGGTTTAAACAGACAACAAGACAAACCAATTGTCCACCCCTCTCTTAGAAAAATGAAATATCCTAGGAAATATTAAAAAGGCAGAACATTTCACCTAAAAAGAGTAGAAACTCAGAAGCAGAAGCTCACCCCCACCTTTGCTAATGGACCTAGGCCAGTCTATTTTACATAACAAAGATCTACTCCAGGTAGAGCTATAATAGGAATTGCCCAAAGCCCTTTCATTACATCATCATCCAGCAAGGTTCAACCAAGCCTGGGACCCAGGACAGCCTACAGAGTTGCCCCTGCATGGACCCATGGGAGTTTGACAACCAATCAGAATACAGGCTCAAATTCAAATCCCAACAGAGGGCATAAAACCCAGGGATTCTCAGCATTTCTTCCCCCTTTTTTTTTTCTCTTCATCCAAGGCATGTGACCCTGTCCACCATTAAACCACCTTTCCAAGCAGTCACCATGTTTCCAGTGTCTTTCTTCCCCACTTGGAACTGAACCCAGGAGGATATTTCTTCCAACAAAACAAACAACAAAGTATCTTTCAATATGCAAATTTCAACTCCCAGAAATCTCATCAATTGAAAATTTGACATACTGTTTCTATATGATGTGATTCCAAAGTCCTTGTGATTTTTTTCCCCCTTGTGAAAGGATTTGCCATCACTGTTGCCTGGGGGGTCACCCACTTAGAGGCTCCTTTTGTACCCCTGTGAAGTTGCCCACCAAATGGTACCCATTAATCTACTCGTCTAAGGAAATTCTCAGTCATCCAGATCATGGTTGTCCCAAAGGTGCTTTTTCAAGAGGCAACTGGACTTTCTGGGTTTTTTTTGAAGACGTTTCGTTTCTCATCCAAGAAGCTTCTTCAGCTCTGACTGGATGGTGGGGAATGGAAGGGTTTATACTCCTTGCAGACATCCCTCTAATCCCCACCTTCCAGTCACAGCTGAAGAAGCATCTTTGATGAGAAGTGAAATGTCTTCAAAGAAAAACCAGAAAGTCCAGTTGCTTCTTGAAAAAGCACTTTTGGGACTACTTACAGTTGTCCACTTTCAAACTGCTGGGTCAGCAGGAGCTGAGTGTGTGACAGGAGCTCATCCCACCCCACAGCAGAAATGGGTCTTGAACACGAGGCTGCTGATCGTCAACCCACCGTTCTAACCTCACAAGCAATTTAAAGGATTGTTCTCTCCCTCTCTTACTGCTCTCCCCCAACCACACAGAACACAACTAAAAGGTAATTACAACCCACTGCAAAATTTCCTCCAACATGATTTTCCTGTCCACAGTACAAGCTGAGGCATGGCCAAAATCCAATACCGAATTTCAACCGCAGGAGTACCTTTCCTTTTGAAATAGTTTTAATCCCAGAGACAAGAATAACCTTATACCTCTTAGTATTCTGGGATGCTGTGATGACCTAGCATTTTAGGAGAGTATGTAGAGGGAATGGAACATTTCAAAGTAATGACCTTCATGGAAACAAATGGCTGACACCATTGTTAGTTTGTTTTGTTTTGTTTGGGTTACACCATCCTTTTCTAACCAGATCAACTTGCCTTCCATTGAAGACCTGTATACTGCATGAGTCAAAAAGAGGGTTGTGAAAATATTTAGACCCCTTACATCCTGGACATAAACTGTTTCAACTCCTACCCTCAAAACGCTATAGAGCAATGCACACCAGAACAACTAGACACAAGGACAGTTTTTTCCCAAATGCCATCACTCTGCTAAATACATAATTCTCTCAACACTGCCCAACTATTTACAAAGTCTGCACTACTATTACTATTAACCCACTCATCACTTCTTATCACCCATCTCCTCCCACTTATAGTATGACTGTAACTTTGTCTCTTGCATCCTTACAATTTATATTGACTATTTCCTAGTATGATTTGATTGCTTATTGTACCCTGTGATTATTATTAAGTGTTGTACCTTATGATTCTTGACTCTTGACGACTGTATCTTTTCCTTTATGTATACTGAGTATTTGCACCAAGACAAATTCCTTTTGTGTCCAATCAAACTTGGCCAATAAAGAATTCTATTCTATTCTAAAAAGGTTTTATAAATTGCTCAGTGCCAGCAATCTGGAATGGCATCGAAGTCTGTGTAAGAAACAAATAATGAACCAAATGAGATTTGGTCCTCTCTGCAATAATTTTTTCCATGTTTTACTCTCCCTTCCTTATTTTGTATAGCAACTATCAAAAATTGCTGAGATCCAACTTTTTACGATTTGTTTTTTCAAATGTTTTTCTCCCCAAACTATGAGAAAGACAAAAGGTCCCGTTCCCCCCACCCCGCAGAAAAGTTGGAAATAAAGATTTGGAAAACTGAATGAATGATGAGATGATCCAACTAGATCAAACTGACTTACCTATCACTAGGGGTTGGGTGGATCTTTATTGTATCTGCAAATATTTCTTGCATACTTAAATATCAAAAATATTTCTTGCATACTTAAATCACATTCTTTCTAAATAAGGCTTTCATAAAAATATTGGATGCAGTGGCCACATATATTTATGGATTTAGTAAACGTCACAGATACCTTAAAACCGACAAATTGAGTGAGATGAATTTGGACTGCCATAATGATAAACTGAAACACAGACCTGCTCAAATCCTGATTCATGTCTTCACAATGTTATTAGGGACTATTATACAAAAAAAAACTAAATAATAACCACCATGTTACAGTAGCAAAATCTATTCTTAAGAGAATATTGTATCATCCTGAGGATAGGAGAGACCCAGCCCAAGTCATTTTACTGGCCAACCCAAGATAGGTGCATAGTAATGGAAGCAGATAAAATCATCATCAACATTACCATCCTCCACCACGGCTCTCATCTATGAGAATAAAAAGACGACAACTTAAAAAATTAATAATTTATTTCCTGCATCTAAGAACTGCTGTCTGAGTCAGTCGATGGTAAGATTGTGTGGATGCTGAGCTGAATTGGAATTGATTGCATCCCCTTAAAACAGGGATGTCAAACTGACTTCGTCACGGCAGTGTCACGTGACTTATCGGAACTTTGCTAAAACGGGGGTGGGCGTGGCCAGCGCATGATGCATATATCCCGCCTGCCAGGAGTTTGACAGCCCTGCCTTAGAACAAAAAGATTTTACCAATGATAGTTGCATCAGAGAAAATACTGAAGACGAAACTCATAAATGGTTGTGGCCTAGGGGTTTTTAACCGGGTTTTAATCTCTTTTAATACTTGTTTTACATTTTAATTAGAGCCATATTATATTTCAGTTTTTAAATTTTAATACTATTATGTTGTCTCTTGTATTTGTACTCTGTACATGTGTTTTTATTGGCTGTTCACCGCCCCGAGTCCCTTCGGGGAGAGGGGGGCGGTATATAAATCGAATAAATAAATAAATATTGATAGGTTTGTTTGCAGGAAAGAGCAAGTAGAAACTTGCAGAATGTTAGGGGATACATGAATTGTTAGGTCTTACAGAACAGCGGTCGCCTACCAGTGGGCCGTGGTGGGCCTTGAGAAAATTTTGGTGGGCCGCAGAGAAATCTCACCCCCAGAGCACCCCCACAAAGCAATTAATCCAGGCTGCGCAGAAACACAAGGCTGCTCAGTCCACATGGCCCGCAGGAGCCCTCCCAGCCCACTCACTCCTTACCTGGCAAACTTGCCTGCTAAATTTCTATTTTTCCTTTTTCCGACCATCATCTGTTCTGCTGTGCTGGGAGATTTAGATTAGCTAGGAAGCAGGAAATGGTTAGATTTCTTGCTTTCTAGCACAGCCGAACCTCCTTAGGACTGAAGGTTTGCTTGCAAGCAAATTCAGTGCAGACTCACAGCAAGCAAATTTGAGAGACTGAGCTAGCTGATGGCAGATAGATAGATCACTGAATGATTCTGTGAGCAACTCAATCTGCCTGCTTTGCCTGATTTTGGGTAAAAATTGCTCTTTTTTTAATAAAAAATTCAATATTTACATACATGGTGTGTTGTGAGTTAATTTAGTGAGTTTGCTTGCTAGCAAATTTTATGTCACAAACTGAGCTAGCCAATGGCAGAAAGATAGATCTCTGAATGAATCTGTGATTCTGTGAGCAATTCAATCTGCCTGCTTTGCCTGATTTTGGGTAAAAGTTGCTCTTTTTTTGTAAAAAATTCAATATTTATATAAATATTTATAATATTTACATACAAGCCATGCCCAGCCAGTCACATGACCACCAAGCCACACTCACAGAACCGATTAGCGGTCCCTGGGATCAAAAATTATGAGTTTGGTGGTCCCTGAGGTCCAAAAGGTTGGCGACTCCTGTTATAGAAGCATCGTAAAGATTTTCTATTTAGCTCAGTCTTGGCAGATTGTGCTAGCAGCTGTAACTGGAGGCGATTTTTTAAAGTATTTAGTTATGATTTAGAAATCAATCCTTTATTCTCTACTTTTCTTTCTCAGTATACCTATCCTAGGTTTTACAAACGGGGTTCTCTAGAAGCTCAAAACTGACCTTTAATTTCTAACTGTTTCTGTCTTGTCCAGTTTTCCTGGAGACATCTACAATTGAGCTTCCATTCTAGTCTAACATACATCACGGTCATCCAAACTTGGTTATTTCCATTGAGGTTTCATGGATGCCAATTGTTTTTGCTCTACATCTCTATGAAGAAATGAGATGTGTAAAGCACTTTTCTTATGCTTGCTTTTCAACAGATAACAAAGCACAGCCCACATTTTCATTTACTCCACCGGCCTTAATAGCTACATTTGGTTAAGAGGAGTGACTGGGAACCTTCCAAACCTTACTGCGTTACTTCATCAGCTCTCAGCCTGTTAAATGCCAAATTAATTTGGTCTACTATTTCACATCTCTTTCTTCCCACCCACTCCTCTTTTAAACAGTGGGGTAACCTCTACATAACACAAGGCCTCTGCCATATTCATTTCCATCTCCAAATTATGGGCACTCAAATTGTGATAATGAATCTTGTCATGGATTACTTTCATTTTCAAATGAAGGCCATTGAAATAATGAACTGCAGCAATCACCCATTAGTAAAATGTGAATGATGGGCTAAACAAGTAACTTTCCTAGATAAATGTAATTGATCATTACTGTGATTCTATTATAGAGTATGCTTTTTAAAATATCATTCATTTAGCTACTTATTGCTGTGGTTGAGACAAAGTATTGATTTTTATGTGTCTCCACCTCCTTCTCTTACAGGCAGTTCTCAAAGCTCAGCTCCTTATTATTATTATTTTTTTGTTTACTGAACAAACTGCCTGCCATATTTAGTAGCTGAGAAGGAGCTGGCCAATCAAAAAATCTGTCCAAATTTAACCTATGGGAAACTTGGCTATTTTTCCAAAAGAAAACTGGGGTTTTTGAATTCCATACTTCCATACGCTTTTTAATTTATGAAATGCTCCTCTCGCAAATGGCTACTATTGAAGTAAAGGAAGCCTGGCTTTGAAACGTATGTGAATGAGCACCAACTCCGTACCGGCACACTAAATATTTCTCCTTGTCAACATTTATCTTGTTTAAACTGAGCTGTGAGGGAAGGGGGGGGGGAAGGTGAACTAAACAAAAGTCACTCTGCTGCCCACTTCTCAGCCTTGGACATCTTTGTTTAAGCTTTGACTTGGCTTAAATGAACGAATTAATATTGACAAAAACATCAACTAAGCTAATGAGTTGTTAGTTAAGGCAATAAACATGTCACATTAGAGTCAGCGCAGTGAAGAGGTAATTAGCCCTAGAAAAGCTCCATTGCGATCCTTTGCTCTTAACCTTTGAGTCCATTATCTAGTGTTAAAAAAGCTGCCTCCATGCCAGTACAATCCACCAAGCCTTGGTACAGTAGCCAAGGACTGCATTAGAAAGGATGCACAGGGCCTGGAGCCCTTCGTTATTTACCCAGGGTTTATTAACAAGTTTATTATCATAGCTCGATATAAATTGCAATAAGGCTATGGATGTTGGCAGATCTGGAAAAGAGAAAAGAATGGCCGAGAATGACAAGGGAAATGTTTCTGCATGCATGCACTCTGGATAAACAGATGAGTAGGAATTTTGAAAAGATTCATTGTCTTTTTGATTGAAGAAAGAGTCAGACTCTCTGTGTGGAAGTAGGGTATTTTGGGTGGCTACAAATAGAAGTCAGAATCATGTGTCAAAACTCTTACCGAAAGAGTATATAAAAGCAGCAAAAGTATAAAGAAAAGTTAAACAGAAATACAACATTAAAGGTAAAAAGTTTCCTAAGTTTCTTTCACATGGATTATTTCAGTTTTTTGTAGATTAGCTAGAATTTAGGGAATGGATATGAACTGGCTAATTTTGATTACAACACAGTAACTTCATAATGCGTCATTTCAATCCAACTAATTTTTTTTAGCAAGCCCTTTGCATCTTACATAAAAATATATGACTTTTACAGCAATACTGCTAAAAAGGTCAGACAATTTTAATATATTTATATCTTGTTCGAACGCCAATAGATTTTTCAAGATGTCACCCAGAGCCCTTAATGTCTTTGTCAATGAAATTACTAAAATGGTAAGGCACATTTCACTACTTTAATTGTTTTATTAAAGAGGTCTAAGATCTTATTCTAATTTACTAGTCAATGTCACTGCCATAAAAAAGTGCAAAGGTTTTAAAGGAGACTTCCTCATCTATGCTACAAACATATTTTTGTGCCAGTTGAAAAATTTTTGTTCCTATTTTCCAGAGACAATTAAAAAAAGTTAAACGCCCTATGGACAATAAACATGAAAGCCATCAGAATGTATACTTTTCAAATTTTAATTTAATTTTAACCTTACAATTTAGGAAATTTTTATAATTAGAAAATTCTACTAATATCATTGTCCTTGAATACTGAATTACAATGATTTCTATAGTTAATTGGGCACATAAGTAGTCATAGTTTTAGGAAAACAGGGTGGATTCTGAAGATGAGTAGTCCTCAACTTAAAATAATTCATTTAGTGACCATTCAAAGTTATAATAGCACCAAAAAAAAGAGACTTATGACTGTTTATCACACTTATGACCACTGCATCATCCCCGTGGTCACATGATCAAAATTCAGGTGCTTGTCAGCTGACTTATATTTATGATGGTTTTAGTCTCTTGGGGTCATGTAATCACCTTTTGCAACCTTCTGACAAACAAAGTCAACGGGGTAGCTAAATTATTTAACAATCATGTTGCTAACTTAACAACGGCAGAGATTCACCTAACAACTATGGCAAAAAAAAAAGTTGCAAAATGGGGTAAGATTCACTTAACAAATGTTTCTAGCAACGTAAATCTTGGATTCAGTTATGGCTGAGAGCTATCTGTACAAATGAACAGCTCAGGTTTGGACTATTGGGAAAAGATACAAAAACCAGTCCGCCAGCCAGCTTCCTTCTGCATTACTCTACCTTCAGAAAAGGAGTTAAACTATTCCTGTTGAGCTAGATCACTTAAGTTAATTAATGTCGGTTTCAGGACTTCATGTGTTTTAAAAATAATATTGAACATCTTAATACAATGTCTTCATGTTTACTATAGCCTTGACTCCACCAGTGATGCAAGGGCAAGCATATCAATTAAAAATAACAGACTGGTAAAAGATCGAATTTCAACCCTTTTTAAGGTCAAATCAATTACTGTAAAATGGCAATTTTGAACAGGATATACCAGAACACAAAGTTTGCATCATTCCCCATTGTTCAAATTTGAAACATTTGGCACATTGCATCAAAATGAATAAACACATAAAATAAGTTAAGTCCAACAATGATCTGATCACTGCGGTACTTGAAAACCTGGGCAGAATGACAGCAATCTTTTAAATGTCCACAGGTTCTAACTTTTCTCCAGAAAGTAGAAAATAGAAACCTTAAGTGGACTTTAAAAAACATAAAGAGATCATTTGACACAGATATCAGAAATGTCACAGGTCTGACACCAAAACCAGAAGACTCACAGCTGCCACTGTGCTTTGGGTTTCTCCATGTGAATTGGCCACGTCAGCTAATTGCCAAATATGTCTATTCCTTACATTTCAGAAAACTGACCCACAATTCCTTTGTTGGTACAGTATTATTACAAATATGATTGGAAGCAATTGTTTCTCAATATATGGTACCCTAGAAATCAACATTTATGATTCCTTTTCTCCCATTAGTCTAAGATGCCCAATGCAACAGCATCATTAGCCTCAAAGGAGTATTTTCATTAAATACAACATATCACTGTACATTGATTGTTCTCAATAAACTCGTCAACTACATTTCTAGAATTTCTCCCACTATTCCCTGAAACACATGTCATTACAATTCTTTAAATCCTAATCACTCCATCATTCTAAAGAGATGAGAGATTCAATAATGCAAAAAAACAGCCCAGGAATCACTATGCTATTAAGTGGCTGCATTGACTGACACCAAAATAAGATAATTTTCCCAGCATTTGCTTAATGACTGGTAGAAGCGAGGAATGGATGACTAGACACTGATTTTTAGTTGAACATCTTGCTTTCAAGAAACCTGAAATAAATCAACGTTTACCGATCCTCATTCTTGCTTTCATGGTACCTGGATTTTTATATTTATTTTTACATTTGACTGTATGATGTAAGTATAAGTAAATATCAGAATTCTTGCAAGTATTGAAAATAAATATTATAAATATTGTTGACCCACAATATTTCAGTATGGGAATTATACATTAAGTTTGAACGTGTTAGGTACAAATAAATAATATTCAATTGTATTTAATGTAGTGCAATTAGCCTGCAATGGAGATTATAGGTGACATAGACAGAAAAGCGACTGTCTTTAATTTGCACAAAAGTCAAAAGCAGAGAATTCTATAGAGATTCTCAGTCATGTAGGTCATGGTTGTCCCAAAGGTGCTTTTTCAGGAAGCAACTGGACTTTCTTGGTTTTTTTCTTTTGGCGATGTTTCATTTCTCATCCAAGAAGCTTCTTCAACTCTGACAGGATAGTGGGGAATGGAAGAATTTATATTCCTTGCAAACATACAATTTGGGATGAACACTCTTTGAATGGTGTGGGAGTAGGAATGGATTTCCAGAGAAAAAATGGCAGACTACAGGAACCAGGAGCATGACTCAGATGACCCTGAAGACACAGATAAACCTCCAAGTGCTTCAACCACCCTCTAAAAGGATGCAAATGACCAGCTGTCTGCAAGGAATATAAATCCTTCCATTCCTCACTATCCTGTCAGAGCTGAAGAAGCTACTGGGATGAGACGTGAAACATCTTCAAAGAAAAAGAAAGTAAGTCCAGTTATCTCACGAAAAAACACCTTTGGGACAAAAGCAGAGAATGCAAATAAAACATATGCAGCCAGGCTGCAGCTAATACAGTTAGTCCACCAACCATTCAAAGTTATAAGAGCACTGAGAAAAATGACTTATTATCGTTCCTCACACTTATAACCGTTGTGCAGCATCCCTGTGATCTCATGATCAAAATTTGGACACTTGGCAACTGGCATGTATTTATGACTGTTGCAGTGTCTTGGGGTCATGTGATCACCTTTGTTGACCTGAGAAGCAACGTTAAAGGGAAAGCCAGGTTCACCTAGCATCCGTGTTACTAACATTACAACTGCAGTGATTCACTTAACAACTGTGGCAAGAAAGGTCATAAAATGGGGCAAAACTACTTAAATACCTTGCTTAGCCACAGAAAGTTTTGGGATCAATTGTGGTCATAAGTCAAGGACTACCTGTAAATACTTTAGGTCGCTGGTAGTCCGTGATAAAATTTTGGTGGTCTGCAGAAAAATTATTTGCATTTTTATATTGCACTAAATACTATTTTTTTAAAAAAAAATCATATTAGTGGTCTGTGGGATTTAAAATTATGAATATAGTGGTCCTTGAGGTCTGAAAGGTTGGTGATCCCGGCTTTAGATCTTGGCATCTATTAAATGAATGTTAATTGTTAATTATGGGAAAGAAACAGGAAATGTACTTGATGACTGGAAACTAAAACAGAAACGGGGCATCCAATTCTGAATATGGTTTCTGTTTCTATGGAGTCAAATTATTATGTAAGTCACTGCTCAGTTATCATCATTAATAGGGATCAAGACATTGGCGGAGAAAAGCTGCAATTTTTCAGCAATGGCCCAGAGGCTTTGGAACAAGCTGTCAAACGAGCTATATTGTTGTACTCGGCTGATTGGCAATCAGCATAGTCTGGCAGATGAGGAATTTTTAAATACCGTAATCTGCCAACTTTTGCAACGTTAACTGAAATTTAAAACAACCACAACAACTGGAATGCTCCCTTATTTTTTCAACATTTTCCAAATGCAGATCAAAAGGAGAAATAATGTATCCATAAACACTGTTTGAAATCTATAGCCATAGTTAAGATTAAAAATGAGCACAACGTCAATGAGAACCTCTTATCCTGAGCGTTTTAATGAAATAACGTCTGTGTACTTTTTTTTTTTAAGCGCAATTGATCTCAATAGATGGAAAATAAATCAAAAGGGGAAATTAAGGCTGGTAATAAAATGCTGTAATGTAATTTTGCTGACCTGGACTGAGTGAGAATAAACGCAGCTATTTCATCAATAGTTCTACGCAAATGCAACGGAAGGGCTCAGAAACATGCAAGAAGGGAGCAATCAACCGTTGTATGTCATATTTTATAGCATATGGCTTTTTGGGACCTTGTTCTGGTATACCTCTAATTAAGCACACAAGGGTGTAGAAAGCAGCAGTGTTATTTTCTGCTGACATTTTTTTCATGGAAAAGCCCAAACCGATAAAAATTTTAATGCTGTACCTAAAATACATTCAAATGAGCCCAAAATTCAAATAAAGATGGCCTCAGAGAGAGAAAAGGATTAAATCAAGCCAATCTTTTCTCTCTAACTGTAGCCTAGTTAAACTGAACGAACAATGCCATTTTTCTTCCTCTCAAAATCTGCAGTGGGTGAATCAAATGTGAAAGCACGATCAATTCTGTTCCAAGACAGTAAATGAGCTTTAGCTCAGACTTGTTTCAATTTATAGAGAGAATCCAGCTCCACCAGCTTTTAAGTGAATTCTTAGTTCATCTATGATGCTATATTACAGTGCTATGGAAACAGTAAATAATTTTTGGGCCCAAATTTGTTTATTATCTAGACTGGAGCGAGAGAATCAATGTATTGTGCTTCTCAAGCAGGCACCTGATTCATTTAGAGCATTAAATAAAGCTCCTGACCTCTAAATTTAAAGTATCATTTAACATGATCGTTGAACAGAGGAGTGCAGCCTAAAATATTATTTTGCCAGAGGATGAATAATTTGACAGGGCATTAAATTATTTTATTGAGTCAAATTAAGATAAAACTTGTGTGTGCAAGTTATGGGCAAAAAGAAATGAGCACAATCCAATGCAATAATTCTGTTATTACTATCAACAGAAGGAAAAGGTATGATTCATATTTATACTCACACAGATCTTAAGCATCACATTGTAGCTAACTTCCCTGATGCTAAACCAGAAACTCATACTTAAATGCTGACTGTGTTGTTATCTGGTCACAACTATGTGAAATCACAAGCTGCCTGGAAGCCTGGAAGACTTCAATTCCCAGAATTCCCCAGCCAGCTTTGGTTGCTGGGGAATTCTGGGATTTGAAGTCCACCAGGCTAAAAGTTGCCAAGGTTTGAAACCCCTGCTTTAGCTGGTGTTGGTCTGTATATGAACTGAGTTTTTCCCAAGAACCTAATATGTTGTACTATACTGGGCAAAGTATATGTGAGGATCCAAGCGGTTGTGGCTTTTTGCTACTGGCGACTGATGGAAATGTTGTCAATGCACAGATTTCCTAAGTGCCTTCCAAGATTTTTTGGTATGTCATCCAATGTGCCAATAACCATGGGATCACTATGGCTGGTTTAGGTCGTATTCCTTCAAATTCTGTCTTCATTTCTTGATACTACCAAACTCTATCTTTTTTTTTTTTGCATTCAGCTGCCAAAAAAGCAAAAGTCTTAAGTTGCATCAGCAAAAATAAAACAGTAGTGTCAAATTAAGGGAAGTCATTGTTCTGTCTATTCTGAATTGGTCAGATCACTCCAAGAATGCTGAGACCAATTCTGGCTATCACATTATAGGAAAAGCACTGACCACCTGGAATATGTCCTGTGGCAAACAACCAAAATGACAAGGAGCCTGGAAGGAAAAAAAATGTATAAGGAACAATTGGATATGTTTAGTCTGGAGAAGTTTGTGGAAAGATATGTAAGCTTTCTTTGAATAACTGACAGTCTGTGATGTGGAAGATGGAGCAGACGTGTTCAATATTGTTCCAGAAGGCCAAACAAGAAATAATGGATTTAAATTACAAGATTACATCATTCAACAATGGAACCCACTACTTTTGGGAGGTTGCAGACTCTCTTTCACGGTTTAAACTGAAGCTGGAAGACCATCTGTCATGGAAGCTGTTGCAATGAGAAGTTCTTAAGAAAAATACTACAATTTGCACTCAATTTATACTCAAGAATAAGTCTTAATAAGTGCTCCCTTCCCTTATTTGGGATTTTTTGTTTGTTTTGGAATTTCTTCAATTACCAAAGCAACTCTAGGTGACTTACAAGAAAATAAGATTTTTTTTAAATAAATAAATAAATAAATAAAAATATCTTAGGCAGCAAGCATATCTAAGATATAACTCCTCCCTCTTCCTGTTTTCCCCACAACAATCATGTAAGGTGGGTTGGGCTGAGACAGAGTGAGTGGCCCAAAGTCACTCAGCTGACTTTTCATGCCTAAAATGGGACTAGAACTCAGTCTCCTGATTTTTAGCCTGGTGGTCTTAACACTAGAAATGGAGTTATTGGACAATGTAGGGGACAATTAATGCAATTTTAAAAACCCAAACAAATAGACACAGAATGAACTAATGAAAAGTCTTGTGTTTTTTTTTATTTCTGTGCTGTGAAGAACTTTGTGCTTATTGCACATCAGTCAAGATAGAAATAATCAGCAAAATAAATTTGAGTCTTAATTTGCTTAGAAGTAACTCCTATCCCTCCAAGTGCTGGGAACAGAGGGATGTGTCTGGGACATATGAGTAAAGGATGCAGTGAGTATTTGCCAATAGTATATAATCCCAGCAAATTCACCCAAGATGTGAAGAATTGCCCAGATAAAATAAACAGGCATGTACTATATAGCATATCACACTGCAGCAGTACAGGAAGATGATGTACAATCTTCAAGATACCTTAGAAATATCTTTATTTACAAGAACCACCATTATTAGAAAATGAAGTTTAAATATCACTCCGATAATTATCAATTAGACTACTTTAGGATTTGATGTAATGTCCACTGAAAAATCCAAGAAGGTATGAAGATAGTAAAAGCTCTAACCAGGAAAATGATGCAGTGACCAACAGTTTGGAAGAGTTCAGTCTACTTATCATCACAAAAGAAAAAAGACTTATCAGACTGTGTAAACTATTGCACAATATCCTAATTTTATGCTGGCAAAATAATTCTTAAAATCATCAATGCAGATTAAACCTCTGTGTGAAAAGGGAGAGGCCAAATGTTCAAGCTGATTTTTAGAAATGATGAGGAGCAAGACACAGTATTGCTGATACACAATGGATAATTGAGAAAGCCAAAGGATACCAAAAAGAAGTTAATATGTGCTTGATCAATTATAGAAAGAACTTCAGATGGGCTAACCCATGTCAAGCTGTAGAATCTCCTTAAGAAAATATGAAACCTGTAATGCTGAGATAGTGAAAGAGACCAGGAAAAAGTTTTGCAAGTGACAAGAAGCTGTATATTCTCTCCATATTTATTCAACTTGTGTGATGAATATATACTGAGGAGAAGATGGGAGAAGATGAATCTGATTTTCAAACTGGAGGAAGAAGCATCAATAAGCTGATGACATTATCCTGAATTGGGAATATCCATGGAAAATCCACAGATCTGGGAGGGTCAAATACTTACAGCCCCTCAGTCTTGGTAGGACTGAGTCAGAGAGTCAGTTCCTCCCAATCCAAATGAAAAGCACTGAGGATGTGGGCTACATTTTTTTCCTTGAGACTCTGTGGATGCTTTGTAGATCATACTATTGGTCTTATTCTGTGGTTTCAATTTTTTTTTCCTCTGGACTTTTCATTTTAGATGTAAACAAATATTTTCCCCTAAAACTCACAGAAAAGTTTCCATGTCCTGTAAAGGGGATTTGTGGCCTAGTCAACTTCCTGATGTGACAAGGAAGAATATTTCAACTCTCCAACAACGTCTTTTAAATAATGATGATGTAGCACCCGAACAACTTCAGAAAGAGTCCTCTACTTCACTTGGTCATTAATTTAGTTCTCACTGCTGGGCATTTGCAAAGCCTAAAACAAAAGCCTCATGAGCAAGTAAGCACAGAGAAATTACATATATAAAAAACCAGTTGTTTCTATCAGGATTCATACACCAAGTCACCAACAGAATTTCCAGTAATTAATTAATGAAGCTCACTGGCTTCAGAGGCTGAATGATTTTTTTTTTTCCTAGACTAAGCAAGCAGCAGCTATTCAGAACACTTCATCTCCTTAAATTCTATACACTTCCAAGATGAGAGAGGAGGGTAATTGTTTAATTATCTATTCAAGTTGAAGTGATTAAGATATCCTCAATTAAAACAATATATCCTTCTATTAGTTTGCAAACAACTCTTAGAGCTGACTTCAAAAAGTTAACAAATCTGTGTTTAATCAATAAATATTTTATTTGGTCACTGAATAATATATTAGTAATTCATAAAAATCTGGACTTTCAGAATCCAGATGGATTGTATGTGCCAGTGGTTTATGAGGTAGAAAAATCCCTCCTACATATCCACCTGGTCAAGCAATCAGGCAAACATGAAGCTAATTGCTATAGGTCATGAATTATCAAATGTACTAAGACAAATTCCTTTTGTGTCCAATCACACTTGGCCAATAAAAATTCTATTCTATTCTATGTGATAAATATGGGGAAAAAAACATAGTGAAAAAACAATAGCTATTTACATTAGCAGTTCAGTTAGGTCTTAAATCCCCAATCAGTGTTTTAATCATCTGTAAGTGTAAAATTTAATTCCAAGCATCTATTAGCTTCCCAATTTTTAGTAACCCTTTGCAATAAGATTGAGAATTCAAATATGCATGGAATCTGTCCATAGGATGAGTATGATCTAATATAAACATTATCCAGAATTCATTGGACAAATAGGGGAGCCAATATTTTCAGTCCAAAAAAGATTTGTGACTGATACATCTTCCACTGTTAGATACAGATACAGATTAATAGAGTTGGAAAGGACCTTGCAGATCATCTAGTCCAACCCTCCCCCCCGCCAAGCAAACCCTACACCATTGTTGACAGATGGCAATCCAGTGGTGAGAAAACCAATGTTCTGCCATATATGGGAGCAGTAGCCAATGGGAAAGGATAAAAAAGTTTGATTACAGACAGGTAATATTTTGTCTCTCAAAGAACTACAATTAATGGTAAGAATATGATAATGATAACTAAAAATGTCAAATTTCAATAAATTTAACTCTGATGAAAGATCTGCCTTTATGAACAGCAAAAGTATAAATTGGATCAAAATGATTGAGTTAAGTCTCTCAGCTTTTTCTTTTAATATAGTGTTATAAAGAAGCATAACATTTGTGTTTCAATAATTAGTTTTAAATGGCCAAAAATCTCAGAGGATCACAAAATCTTGTAAGCTTTTGACATTCTTGCCTGAAATCTATTGCCATGAATTATAATAGCGCAATTGTGTGAGATCTGGAAATTTCATGAGCCTTCAATTGCACTTTTACCAAATGTGGGAGCCTTCTGGTATAAACCAGAGATGGGGTGGACATGTTTCTCTGTTGTTATTATGGTCCAAATGAAGGCAAAGATTGAGAATTGAGGTTATTGAATATTTTCTGGAGAATGGTTCCAAGAAAATGGAGCTTCAATGATTTCAGGTCACAGATGTTGATGAGATTTATTATTCGGGTGTGAAAGCTGGGATGTTTGGTTTTAAAAAGTGTTTCCTGGTTTTCCCTCTTATATCTTCTTCATGATTTCAAACATCACTTTGGATGATGGACAGGTATCAAACCTGAATGCAATATGTCCAGAAACTTAATAATTAAATTGGTTATATGTAAACACTTCCCCACAAACAATAACAATGAAACATCAGAAAGAGACCAATGAAGCTTTCTGCCCTCACAAAAAGCCATTTGTTCCCTTTTGCTTGAATTTATTCTTTCTGCTGTATACCCTCATGATGTCACTTCATAAACTGTTCCTAAATTGTAACATATTTTTGTTAATCAGTTTTAATGTATGCAACAGGCATGTTTGGAATTTGTTCTGTACATTGATCCCTCTTCAACATAAAATTTCTTCTCCAGCCACAAAACCTCAAAAGTTCCTTAAAGACCAATATAGGGGTAATATTTGCCTTTAAGTAACAAAGATAATCTGTGACATTTAACAGTCCCATTAAGCTGTATCGATGGTGTCACATAAATCTGAATATATTACTCATATTGAATATTTTAAAAGGTAAAAACATTGTAAAAAGTAAAGAATCTCACAAGTCAATTTCAAGTGACTACAATTTCTGGGATGCTTTTTTGATTTGTCAGTTTGGTTTACAATCCTGATATTTTTTGACGGTCTGCAAATTAAATATCAACTAAGTCCAAACTTAGTATAGTATAGTAGAGTAGAGTAGAGTATTAACATAGCATAGTATTAGAATTAACACAGCATAGTATTAGTATAGTATTAATATAATATAGTATTAGTAGTATTACTTGTGAGACCTGGAACCATTTTCTTTCCCCCCTCTGGCAATTTCAGGGCCACCACAGCAAAGCGAGTTGAGCTGTGGGAACGGCGGGTGGATGGGGGGCAGAAAGAGATAGTTAGAGGATTGAGGCCATAATAATTTTTTTTCTTCTGAGAACCAAGAACTTTTCCACCAGGTGCAAGGAGGTGGGATCTGCGACCAAGCAACCCTTGGACTGTGACCTGATTGGACCATGTGATGGATAGAATGGGCAGGAGGAAAATAATTCTACTTTTAACTAAGGGGGGAACCCGAGGGGGGTTTAGAATCGGGTTTCCCCAGACGTGCCAATATGACATGCCTAATAAATCGATGCTTTGAGAAACGTGCCTACCTTGGAGTTTTGATTCCGTTGGGTGGTGTTACTTGGAACCCTGACACTTGTATTAGTATTAATATTAGTATAGTTTAGTATTGCACTGCACTGCACTATTCTGCAATGCAATGTACTGACTGCGTTACACTGACTGCACTATACTGAATTATGCTTTCCTTTCTAGCCGGGCCATATTATATATATTATAAATATATGGGCCATGTTATATATATTATAAATATATTATAAATATAAGGTTTAACAAACCTTTAGCACAACAGTTGAATTACAGTGGAGGAAAAGAAGAAAATAACTTACAGGTGTGCCTTGCTAAGGAATAGTTGGATCCGCCACTTGTTGAGCCGAAACCTTCTGGAATTTGGCTAGAACTGCGTGGTCTAGTTAGCAACTTCGGAGGTTCGATTTCTGCTCCAAATTCTGCTCCAATGACTCCCAGCAGAACAATGGCGGTAGCTTGTTTCCGTCTCTCTTCGTATGACATCGATATTTTTTTAATTTGTGGAAGTCCAGACAGCGTGCCTGTAATGCAAACACACAAGGACAAGGATGATGAAACAGCTACCTGCTTCATTAGAAATGACAGGTTAGTCCTCGACTTATGACCACAACTTATTACCACAACAGAGCCCAACATTTCCACGGCTAAGCAAGGGAAATGTTAACGGAGTTTTGACCCCTTTGACGATCTTTCTTGCCACAGGTTGAATCACTGCAGTTTGTAAGTAAGTTAGTATCTTGGTTGTTAAGTGACTCTGGCTTCCCCGTTGACTTTGCTTGTCAGAAAGCCGCAAAAATTGATCGCATGACCTTGGGATACTGCAACCGTCATAAATACATGCCAGTTGCCAAGCGTCCAAATTCTGATCACATGTCTGTGGGGACACTGCAACAGTCGTAAGTGTGAAAAACAATAATTGTTCTGATCCAACCTGGTTCCAAGAGAGCAAACACATGACAAAGGCAGCAGCCCCCACCTTTTAAGGTTTCATTCACAAATTGTTTCTTCACAGATAAAAGGCTGTTTCCAACTAATTAGCTCCGACAAAAAAGAGCCTTGCCAAGTTGTTCTTCAAGGCTGCCAAAAACCCACAGATAAGAAATAGTTTACAAGAGTTTTCAAATACTAACTATAATGAAGCTGAGTTTCAGAGCGTCTTTGCTTTCTGCAAAGAACACTTCTTCAAAACTGGCTTTTATCCTCTTAAGGGAGGGTCCATTACCTTGCAGCCTTACTCCCAAGTTGCTCATGCTGCTGTAACTGCTCTCTCCTACGAGCAATCCTGCGTGCACGTGCACTTGGCACAGGCTCCTCGGGAACCTCATCACTGCTGCCAGCCCCCAAAATCTCTGAAGGCAGCAGTCCACTCCCTAATGGTCCTGGCCCCTCATCTGAGTCCTCGCTCTCCTCCACCATCCGCACCTGCTGCCGGTTAACCACAACAATAATAAGTCACTTTTTTCAATGCCACTGTAGCTTCAAGCATTTACTAAATGAATGGTTAAGTCGAGGTTGCTACCTGTAATGATTTTGGTACCAGTAATTCCTAAAATCATATAGGGTCTCTTGCTTGAGCAGGGGGTTGGCCTAGAAGACTAGAAGAGCACCAAGGTTCCTTTAAACTCTGTTATTCTGTTATACTGAAAGATTATTTTTCCTTCATACCACTGAGCTAGTGGTTAGAATGTAGTATTGCAGGCTAATTCTGCCGATTGCCAGCAGTTCGATCCTGACTGGCTCAAGGTTGACTCAGCTTTCCATCCTTCCAAGGGTGGTAAAATGAGGACCCAGATTGTTGGGGGCAATAGCAATGGTGGAATTCAAAATTTTGTACTATGGGCATGGCTTGGTGGGTGTCGCAGGGGAAGATTACTGCAAAATCCCCATTCCCTCCCCATTCCTAGGGGAAGATTACTGCAAAATCCCATTCCCTCCCCACCCCACTAATCTGCTTTCCAGCTCCGTTCTCCTGTGCAGGGCAACCAAAGAAGAACCAGCTGATCAGATGGGACTTGAGAGGCAGAGAATAAATGGGGGCAAAGGTGGGATTTGCTGGTTTTCTGAATTAGTCAAAATTTCCACTACTGGTTCTCCAGAACTGGTCAGAACCTGCTGAATACCACCTCTGGGCAATAGGCTGACTCTGTAAACCGCTGAGAGAGGGCTGTAAAGCATTTTGAAGTGGTATATAAGTCTAAGTGCTATTGCTATTTTATTTATTAAACAAATTTATTATTTAGCCGCCCAACCCACTTATAGGTGATTATGAGGCTCACAACATTTAAAAAATGTAAATGATCGATAATATAATAATAAAAAAACCCCAATTTCATCTCACATGGCAGTGACAGTGCAATCAAATCAGCCACTTGATCGACTCCTTTTCCATTCATGGTCCCACTGACAAAGCCATGTTTTTAGAACTTTTGGAAAAGCCAGTAGGATGGCAGCCAACCTCAGCAATGGGTTGGGGTGGGGATCATGTTCCATAAAAATGTTACATTCCATAGTCAAAGGCAGAGTAGGCCTGGAATCCTACAATTATATCAATTCTGGGCTGCTTAAAATATACATAGCTATTACAGGTAGTCCTCGACTTACGAACACAATTGAGTCGAACATTTCTGTGGTTGAGTGAGACATCTGTTAAGTGAGTTTTGCCCCATTTTACGATCTTTCTTGCCGCAGTTGTTCAGTGAATCAGGGCAGTGGATAAGTTAGTAACAGGGTTGTTAAGGGAATCTGGCTTCCCCATTGATTTTGCTTGTCAAAAAGGTCCCAAAAGATCATCAGGTGACCTTGCGACACTGCAACTGTCATCAATAAGAGTCAATTGCCAAGTGTCTGAATTTTGATCCCGTGTCCATGAGGATGTTGCAATGGTCATTAAGTATTGGAAAATGGTCAGAAGTCCCTTTTTTCAGCGCCATTGTAACTAACTGTTGTGAGTTGAGGACTACCTGTATATGTGGTGATATTGCAACTTAAGCACAAATTACCGGTACTTTTCAATTACTCAAAGTAGTCACCAAGGTATGTGTGGAGGGAAGGGGAGAGGAAGGGATTGCTTCAGAAATTAAACTAGCAAAGGAGTATAAAATTTAGACGGTGGACAGTATCTTGCTGGCTTAGAATCATACTCGAGATCTTGTGAAAATGAAGGCTGCATTGGATAGTGTTGTATCTAATGTTTTATGATGGATGTATTTTTACAATAGCAATAACAATTGCATTTAGATGTATATGCCACTTCACAGTGCTTTTATAGCCCTCTCTAAGCGGTTTACAGAACCAGCCTACTGCCCCCAACAATCTGGGTCCTCATTTTACCGACCTTGGAAGGATGGAAGGCTGAGTCAACCTTGAGCCTAGTGAGATTCGAACTGCCAAATTGCAGGCAATCAGCAGTCAGCAGAAGTAGCCTGCAGTGCTGCATTCTAACCACTGTGCCACCACAGCTCTTCACAATTGTTGTATGTACACGGAGAGCTTATGCCCTGGAGATAAATTCCTTGTGTGTCTAATCACACTTGGCCAATAAAGAATTCTAATTCTAAAATAGATAATGACCCCACAAAGGATTCTATAACCCCTTTGTTTTCAGCCTAATTTCCAAGATTCGTGATTTCTCTACTTGAAATTGGAAGGAAATGATACTTCTGATTTTCAGAATTTATGGTTAGAGGGGTTGGGATTAGGATGTATGAAAGAGGTTCAAAAGTTGCATGTGCCCCAGGTCCCAAATAGCCCACACTTCTTGTAGCAGAATAACTGTGTCAGTTCTTTGCTTCGATGGTAGTGCACTGGCCCTGGTGTATTGCGTTGGCTACAAAGACCCTGGTTTCAAAATTAACTTGAAAACTGTACTGAAGAGAAACTTATATTTCCATCCATTTTCCCAGAATCCATTTTCAATATATTTTCATCAGCTTTAATGAAAAAAAAAAAAACAACCTCACTTCTTCCTACTACATTGTTATGTTAAAGCTGAGGGAAATCAGAAAAACAGCCCTTGCTTCCCTTCTGAAAGAATTGCCAACGGCGGAAGATTAAAAAAAAAAAGTGAATTAACAAGAAAAGCATCTGCTGAGGCATCATCAAGCTATGGCAATCCTTTATTTTTTATTTTATTTATTTTATTTTATTTGTCAAATTGCTTACAAGATAATAGGTATAAGTAAAACATAGTTATGAATACATGGATACATATAAGAAAAATAAAATATAAAAGAAACAATAGGACAGGGACGGTAGGCACATTGGTGCGCTTATGCACGCCCCCTACAGACCTCTTAGGAAAGGGGTGAGGTCAATAGTAGACAATCTAAGGTTTGGGGTTTGGGGAAGAAACCACAGAGTCAGGTAGAGTATTCCAGGCATTGACCACTCTGTTGCTGAAGTTGTATTTCCTGCAATTGAATTTTGTGCAGTTTACCCTGAGTTTGTATCTATTGTGTGCCCTTGTGTTGTTATGGTTGAAGCTGAAGTATTCATTGACAGGTAGGACACTGCAATGTATGATTTTATATACTATACTTAGATCCTTCCCTCCTCCCTTTCTTGTTTCCTCTGAAAAGACCAGCATTCAAATGTTGGTTTATAGGAGGGGGTGGAAACCCGGTTCCTAGTTCTAGCTCTGGTAGCGTGAGCGCATTATACTCTGAGAAACGGATGGGAGGGTGATCTTTTAAGGAGGAAAGGGCTAAGAAAAATCAATAGTTACCTTCTACCAGAGAAGAATGAAGACGGCATCTACGCTAAGTGTTACCTAACCATTTTAATCATCATCCATTTGTATATATGATCTCTGCAGCAGTAGGCAACCTATACGGGAAGGGGTGGGAGGGGAGGAAGGCTTTGCCTACATTAATTTTCTCTCTGGAAGAAAAGTCTTGCTTCCCGCTCCCCTCCCTCCCTCCCTCAAGCCCGCCCCCCCCGCCGCCCCCCACCCCAAGAAGCACGCTCCATAACAATAGTTCAAAGAAAAGCTCCGTTCTGCAGTTGCAGCGATTGTTCTGTCAGCTGACCTCTGCAGAAGGGAATTGCTAACTGCTGCCAAGCTCCTTAGCTGACAAATGAATGATCACAGCTCCATCTATTTTCACTGTGGCTGCCTCCTAGCCCAGGTGCTCAGGCACAGAGCCCCGGTGTGACATCTCAGATCAAGATGAATTGGCGCAAACTCCTGATCCAAGATTGTTTTATACCATTTAATTTAGTTTCTTCCCCTGCTCGGATGAGCACAGCTCTGGTTATGGATTTCTATTCTAATGTACTGAAGCAGGCACTGAAAGAAGCCAATGAAGCAGATGCTGGGACTGGAGACTGCAGGGATACTGATCAATAGAGGAGGCTTTGACCCCAGCCGCTCAGCCACTGCAATGGTCACTGTGGAAAGAAAAGAAAAGGGGAAAGGGGGGGGGGGAAGCCCCACACTTGGGCTGCTTCCAGGAGGAAATTAAACAACAGGGGACTCTTGGCAAACTCCCACCCCTCCCAAAAAAAAAAAAAAAAACAGAAAGCAAAACTCTGTAGCTGATCTTCCTTTTGTTTGGCTCAAGCCACCTTCAGTTAACCCTTAGGAGACAATATTGCCCAGATATTCCATTGTGTCCAGATATCAGACGCCAAAAATCAGCTTGCCTATCCTGTTTTCACCACCCTAAAAAACAAGATTTTTTATTTTTAAAAATCAACTATGGATCTTTTCCTAATATATAAAAGCTTACAGTCCTCATTTATTTATTAGATTTATTATCGCCACCTGTTTCCCAAAACGGGACTCCGGGTGCTGTTCGCACATATTAACAATTAAAACTGGAAAACCGACGAACATAAATAAGATGGTTTTCTTTACGAAAATGATCACCTCCGTTGTCAAAGGCTGGCAGTTTGTTTTAACGGTGTATTTACTTTGCAGATTAGCACTAATCAAGCCCAACACGTGAGCCACCCTTTTTTACAGAACACTTTTTAGTTTATTTATTTAAGATTTATATCCTGTCCTTCCGCAGTCAGGTTTTCAGGACTGTTTCCGAAATTAAAATAATATTAAAGCATTAAATTATTACTAAAATATGAACATGCCAATGATTCTGGAAACATTTAAAGACTAATGTTAGTGAGCTACTCATGTTTTGGGGAACGCTTTGGTCTTTAGATTGTTCTAAACATCCAAGAGGAGGGGGCCTTTCTCACAGAAATTGGATTTTTAAAAAACCTGGTATTGTTGGATAGATAAAGTTGTACAGCCAGGGCCATCAAAATGCCTTCCCCAGCTGCCAGGTGCTTGTTACTGGGTCAGAAATCCAGGTTTAAAGCTATGTAGGATTTTGTAGGAAGCAACATCAGCACTGTGGGTTAGGTGTATCCTGAGTGACAACAGAGTAAAAGAGTAGTAGTAATGTTGCATCTCTTTCAATCCACAAACTATACTGTTCTTATTTTTATTGCTGCAATGTAAAAGAAAAAGAAAAGAAGAAGAGGGGAATAAAAACATATAGCACATAGAAAATTATTTCTCCCTTCAAATAACCAAAGTAGAGGGGGGGAAAAAACCTTGAAAACAGAATATAGATATAAACGACAAAAGATATGTAAAAGTGGCTAAGTTCTTAAATGACAAATTACACCTTGCCCACATGGAATCATATTGATCAATCTCTCCATTAGAATGACTGACGGACAGTTCAAAAACGAAGAGCAAATTCGTTTCTGAAATCTAGGATTTTAAGTCTAGAGTAATCATTTCTGTCCCAAAAGCCCATATGCCACGGTGGCCATACTGTTCTGCACTAGTTGTTTTCTCCAAATGGTCTTCAAGGGCAGCCCCACACAGCATGCATTACAGTAATCCAATCAAAAGGTTACCGGAGCATGTATTGCTGAGATCAGGCTATCTCTAGCTAAAAATGGTTTCACAAAACCTTCACGGAACTGCTCAAAGGACTGTGTTGTAAATAGGAGATGGGAGTGTTGTATCCCCCTCCTGTTGAGAGAGGGCTGTTCAATTTTAACGTAGATGTTTTCTTTGACTCATCTTTCAAACCAGTGGCCCCCTGTCCAGAATGTGGACTTCTCTGATGCAAGAAGATTCCACACCCATTCAGGTGACTCTGAGGCAGAGGTGGTATATTCAGCAGGTTCTGACCTGTTCTGGAGAACCGGTAGCGGAAATTTTGAGTAGTTCAGAGAACCGGCAAATACCACCTCTGACTGAAGATTATATAGTATCCTTCTCCTGCCATGTCCACTAAGCCATGCCCACAGAACCGGTAATAAAAATTTTTTAATCCCACCACTGGTCTGAGGACACAGATAAACATCCAAGTGGCCTCAACGACTCTCAGGAGTGCTAACGACCAGATGACTGTAAGGTGTATAAAGCCTCTATTCCCTTCCATCATTCATTCAGAACTGAAGAAGATTCTTGGATGAGAAGTGGAACATCTTCAAGGAAAAAAACAAAGGAAGTCCATTGCTTTTTGAAAACCACCTTTGGGACTCATCCATTGATACTATGCATAAGTGCTATTGGTCACTAGAGGCACAAATGTCACAGCTCCAATTCTGTATCTGGTTCATAAAGGGGTCTTCAAACTTGACAGCTTTAAGACTTGTGGACTTCGACTCCCAGAATTCTTCCTCCAGTCATGTTAGCTCAGGAATTCTAGGAGTTGAAGTCCCCAAATCTTAAACTTACCAAGTTTGAAGACCTTTGTCATACGGCATTGGTTTAATCTTGGTTCCAGATATCACAGAGAGTCTCTTCTTGGTATTCAGTCTAAGCCCTCACCTACATTGTGACAGTCTGTAAGCACTAATCTGGTAGTTCGATTGCCTCTTCTGATATGGTGAAAAAGAGAAACAAACTTGACTGTTGCCTATATTTGTTAACACATCATGCCAAACTTCCAGATGATGTCTACCAACAGCTTCAAAAAGATATTCAACAACATCAGAGACCAGAGTGAACCTTGTTGAACTTTAAAGACTGCCATGGTGGATGAACAAAAGTTTTCCAGTAATGTAGGTAGGTATAAAACCAATGTAACACAGTGCTCACATAAAGACAATCAGCAGTGGGATCCTACCTGTTCCACTACCAGTTCAGTGATCGTGTACATGTGCACCTAACACGCGCACACTTAATATGTGTGCGCAGCTTTCCCCACATCAGCTGAGACCTGCAGTGCCAATCAGCTGAGAGGATAAAGAAGAAAAATGTGCAGGGGCAGGTGGGAGGGCCAATTGCTTTTCTCTTCTTTTTCCTCTCAGCTGATTGTCAGAGCCTTTTTTTCTCCTCTCAGCTGATCATGGGAGGCTTTGTTTTACTACCGGTTCGACTGAACCAGTACGAACCGATAGCATATCACCACTGAAGACAATCCAATAAGATGCCATAGTCCACAATATCAAAAACTGCTGAGAGATCAAGAAGAATTAATGAATCAACCTTGAAACTGGAATGCTGGAAGCGCAAACAAAAGAAAGGAAAGTTTTTCCATATGTGGTGGCAATTTATAGAGATTAAAAAATACTGGAAGAAAATACAGAGATGGCTTTTTGAGATTACAAAATATAAATTGATATTGGAACCCGAAACATTTTTATTAGGTATGATTAAAGGGAATTTGAGTAAAGATAAAAGATACCTTATTGTACACATCTTAACTGCAGCAAGAATCACTTTAGTACAAAATTGGAAGAGTGATAAAATACCAACAGATGAAGTTCTGATTCAAAAAATAATGGACTGTGCTGAACTAGATAAATTCACTATGGACCTTAAAGGCAAAGATGATTGAGAATACTATGCGATATGGGAGTGGTGGTACGAATGGTTGAAGAATAAAGATAAAAATAATGTATAGTCACAAAATTTATTTATTTATTTATTATTTATTTATTTATTCCATTTATATACCGCCCTTCTCCCGAGGGACTCAGGGCGGTGAACAGCTCATCTAAAAACCCCACAAAGAATACAAAAGTTAAAAATATTAAATTTCAATCGGCTGCTTGATAAAACTAACAACCCCCCCCCCCCTTAAAACCCAATTTAGAATTAATAAAATGGAGACCAAATTAAAACCATCTCAGCCAAGGCCGGCCTGCTCAAAGAGCCAGGTCTTCAACGCGTGCCTGAAGGCCCTCAGGTCCGTGCCGGTACGGAGCTCCGGTGGCAGAGTATTCCAGAGGGCGGGGGCACCCACAGAGAAGGCCCTACTCCTCGGCGCCGCCAGACGGCACATAGCGGCCGACGGCACCCGGAGCAGACCCTCTCTGTGGGAACGCACCGGCCTGTTGGAGAACGCTGGCAGAATGCGGTCCTGAAGGTAACTAAAATAAGAAACATGTATATACAATGACATAATAATTGTTAATTTGAAATGAGATTTTTGTATTTTTTGTTTTTTTAAATAATAAAAATTAAAAAAAAAGAAGAATCAATGGGTTAGCATTCTTCTTACGATATATCTTCTCTGAACTGATTGAGATGATCTCCTTTCTCTGTGTTTCAGATGGCAACTACTCCATTTTTTGTAATTACAGGAAAAAAGTGACATCTCCCGGATGTGTTTTAATGTTGGCATCAAGAGCTACTTTGCCTATTAAAAGCATCATAAATTCATTGTATTGCTTCTCAGAGTTGGGACCCAAACAGCCTGTCACATCGACATCAGCCAGATTCCTAACTATTCTGAAAAATTCTGATATATGGTTCATTATGCAATAGTAAAGGAGGAGTCTCAATAATTACAGAAAGTGGGGTAGTTGGCATCTGAAACACAGAGAAAGGTCCAGGATTGTCAGAGGGTCCCCAGTATAGCTACCAAAGTTTCCAAAAATCACCATTTTGGGATTCTCCACTACGAATAGGAGATCATCTCAATCAACTCCGAGAAGATGTTGGACAAAAGAATGGATAGCACACCCTTATTCAAGCAAATCACATCCAGAATGCAATGTCTTGTTTTCTGGTATGGGAAATGAAATCCCAACATAATGATTGCAACATTAACCCTTCATGGTCCTCCAAGCTATCATATAGGTAGTCTTTCACGTCTGAAGAAGACCCACTGTTGTGCAGTTCATTGGTGGACACAAAGGTGGCTCTTCAGTCCCAGCAGGAAGTGCACAATGAAACACAATGGGAGCATTGGAAAGCCATTGTTGTAATAACTGTGGATGTTAATCTGTGATGCTGCTCCTGGTTTTCAATCAGTTTTTGGCAGTACCTGTCTTCAAAGCTAGTGGTGGTGTCACAGCAAAGGGTACATCTATGGGTTCTGTCAGCAGCCACAGTTTCTAGTTCCCTTGCTTGGATATCATAGTGGCATAGGATTTCATTCACAATGTTTGTGTGGATAACCTTGAGATCTCTTGCCAGTCTCCAACCCATCACACAGCAGCTGGTGAGATGTATGATGGACAGATATTCTGATGCCATATCCCACCCACCTCTCTGGGTGCTTGATAATCATGATCTCAATGCTTGTGAATTTTGCATGCATTGTTCATAAGCATTGAGATCATGTTTATGAAGCACCCGGAGATGGGTGGGATATGGCTTCAGAATATCTGTCCACCATACAAAATCTCCAGAGTGGAGACACTGCTTGCTAACAAATGCCAAGGATGGAGTGGAGAGTGCACATGTGATATCTCCCCCCAGTTGTTTTGATGTGTCATGGGTACGAAGACCAGGACTCATCCATATAGGAGAGTAGGGACAACCTCAGTTCTGCAGGCTTTCAGCTTGTGGAAATACTGACTTTGCGATTACCTAGTGGTTAAGGCACTAGACTAGGAACTGGAAGCCAACAAATCCAAGTCCTGCCTCAGCAAAGAAATCCAGCTGGGTGACTTTGGGCCAGTCATTCTCTCAACCCAAGCCACCTCGCAAGCTTGTCGTGGGAAAAATAGAAGGAAAAAGAAACATTAAATATCTTCACTGCCTTGAGTTGTTTATTAAAAAAAAATAAAGGTGGGATCTAGATAGATAGATGGATGGATATAAAAATAGATAGATAGACAGATAAAGACATAGGGTAATACAGACTTGGAAACAACTCTAAGTATCTCCTGTATGTAGGAAAGATATAACATCTTTTTGCATACCTCCCCCATTCTATTAACTCTGAAATAATTTCTATATTCAACCATTCTTCTCAAAGCCAGAAAGATTTAGCTTTGTAGAGACCAGCATGAAGAAGCAACAGAATTAAGTCTAATTTTCAAAAATACTAATTAGTGTCATGATTTCTATAAACAGAATTTTGTTCACATTGTTTTTGTGGCTAAGAGAGATTTGTGTGTGAAACTGTTTTGAGTTATTAGCAGGAACATGCTATTAATGGCAATCCTTACCAACAAATAAACCAACAGCCAAATGGAACATTTTAAAATGAAATAATGTCTATAAAAGTTGTCCTCACCATAAGTTTCATTTGTCTCATGAAAATTTGGTATTTCCTCACTGTGACGTGCCTCCATTTAATCATGCTAAAGGGTGACACAGAGATCCATTTTCTTGACAAGACGGTTGATCACCCCATCACAGTGAGAAAATTAATAACCTCAAATAGCTGTATGTGAAAAATAGAGGCTACGCTAGGAAGTGGGAAGGTTCTTGCATTTAAGCTGCAGAGAAAGTACATTTTCTATGTGCAAAGTAAATGGAAGTGACAGATTTCTTCATATTTTTTTTGCCTTTTTTGAAAAACAAAGTATATGTTTTGGTTCCATGATTTTCAAAACATGCCTACTTTACTGAAAGAAAAGAATAATTTCTTAGAGGAATGGGCTGCAAAAGTAGATGTGTGTATCCTTTGTTCATAAGCCGTTTTTAAATAAAATGGAAAATGAACAAGCCTGGAAACAGTTTAAGCTGTTTAAAAGGCTATAAAATATTGAATATTTCATGTGAAAAGCAGTAGGGAGGTGTGATCAAAAGGTAAGGGTAAGTTTAGCAGTTTAAACCATTTCACTAAATAACTTTAAATATGTTAATTGGCTTTGCACAGTTGCAGTGTAAAATTAATTTTATCCTAGCTTACAATAAAATGATTAAAAGGCATATTAAGTTCTACAGGCTTAGCTGGAACGAAATCAATGCAACTGAACCGAGGCTAAAGGCTGTTTTATGGGAGATGAACTGCTCCAGGTATTCCACACCAGCTATTAAGATATATAATGAGGTGCTATTGTTTCATTAGATATTAAAAACACAAAGTTGTACATGCCAGACTGATTATTATAGAAATACATTTTGTGAGTCTTAAGTAGAGAAGGTTTTTGATTTCAGACCACAAAGCTTACTAATTAGGTGACTAACTATTCAGCTTCAGTCCTGAAGAAACCGGCTTCTTATAACCGACTTCTTTTGTTGTAGTAACACCCAAAGGTGGGCTTCAAATATTTTAGTAAAGGGTTCTCTGCCTGGTTGCTGGGTAGGAGTGGCCATGGTGGGTGTGGCTTAGTCGGTCTTCTGCACCATGGCGGGGGGCATTTTTGCCCTTCCTGGGCTCCGGCGGCTTTCCTCGAGCTTCCATGAAGGTGAAGATGACCTCCCCGGGCTCCAGAGGCTGTCTGGAAGCTAGAAACGGGCCCATTTCCGGCCTTCCTGAACTTCCGGGGAGCCCGTTTTTTGCCCTCCCTGAGCCTCTGTGTGCATCCTGCATTTACCAGCATCCAAAACGGGCCGTCTAGGGACTCCTGGGAGGGGAAGGGTGGGTGGGGCCAGCCAGGAGTGGGATTTGGGGGTTCTCCAAACTGTGCAGAATCTTAGCTAGGGGGTCTCCCGAACCCCTGCGAACCCCACCTCTGGTAACGCCTCTGGAGGTGATAGGACACCATCTGAGCCTTGTTATCTGGAAGGAGTTTGAGCCAGTCACTCTTGAGAAAGTGAACAGGGGCTGTAAGGTCACCCATGCCCCTCCTTCAGGAAGGTGGCATGTCCAAGCCGTGATTAATACCCCTTTGCAAGAGGTTCCATCTGCTTCCAAAGAGACAATGGTGTACCCCCTTCTTAAGAGGCCATTCTTGGGCCCGAGAATCTTAACACAACTCTCATTCAGTCTCCAATCTTCCCTTTTTAGGGAAGGCTGTTGAGAGGGTGGTTGGCACAGAGCTATAAAGGGCCCTGGTTGAAGAAAATTATTGGGACCCTTTTCAGCCTGGGTGCAATCCGAGACATAGCACTGGAACAGCATTGGTTGCACTTGTTGATTGACTTTGAAGGGTGGTGCAGTCTGGGTGGTGCAGTCATTCCGGCCGTCCCTGACTGCTTAATGGCTTTTGATACCACTGACCATGGTATCCGTGGTGGCACTGTGGTCAGAATGCAGTATTGCAAGCTACTTCTGCTGACAGCTGGCTGCCTGCAATTTGGCAGTCTGAATCTCACCAGGCTCAAGGTTGACTCAGCTTTTCATCCTTCCGAGGTCAGTAAAACGAGGAACCAGATTGTTGGGGGCAATATACTGACTCTGTAAGCCGCTGAGAGTAAGCTGTAAAGCACTGTAAAGCAGCATATAAGTCTAAGTGCTATTGCTATCCTGGACCAGCTTCAAGGGTTGGGAATAGAAGGCACTGTGTTAAGGTGGTTCTCTTCCTTCCTCCATGGCAGATTCTAGTTGGTGTTGGTGGGAGGGGAGAGGTTAAGCCCCAGGCACCTATGCCCTAGGAACAGTTTTTTGCCTCTCCTATTTGACATCTACATGAAACTGTTGAAAGAGATCATCCGTTCGTGTGGGGTGCAATATAATCAATATGCTGATATCTAATTATATACCGTTATCCCTACCTAGATAGGTGATGCTGTGATTGCACTAGCTGAGTATCTGGAGGCTGTTGGGGTCTGGATGGGGAGGAATTAGCTTTGCCTCAATCCGGGTTAAGACAGAATCACTCTAGGTTTTCATCCCCTTGGAATCAGATAATATTTCATCTCTGACTCTGAATGGGGATTAGGTATGTCCATAATTTGGGAGTCCTAGGTTCACGGCTCTTGCTCAAGGATCAGGTAGCAGCCATGGCTACGTGGGTCTCTGCATAGATTGGTCTGGTGCACCAATTGTGCTCTTCCCTGCTGTAGTGGCCCAGTGGTTAGAATACAGTACTGCAGGCTACTTCTGCTGACTGCCGGCTGCCAGCAGTTTGAGTGTCACCACCTCAAGGTTGACTCAGCTTTTTATCCTCCTGAGGTCGGTAAAACAAGGACCCAGATTGTTGGGGACAATATGCTGACACTGTAAATAGCCTAGAGAGGGCTGTAAAGCTGTGTGGAGCAGTATACAAGTCTAAGAGCTATTGCTATAGGGAGGCCTTGCTCATGTTCACTCATGCCTTGATACCTCTTATTTGGATTACTACAACGAACTCTACATGGGGCTGCCCTTGAAGACTACCCAGAAGCTACAACTGGTCCAGGTTGTGACAGTGTTTGCAATTATGAGTACCCTTAAGTTTACCCATATAACATCTCTGCTGTGTGAGCTGGATTAGCTCTCAATTTCCTTCAAGGTACAATTAAAGTGCTGGCTATTATCTTTAAAGTCCTATATGGCCTAGAGCCAGGTTACTTGCAGGACCATCCCTCCCTAAGGACAGCTACGAAACAATGGCAAGTGTTATGGCTTCATTCTTCTTCTCCTCAGCAAACAAAAAACAAACCCAACTGAAAAAGGCCTGCAAAAAATGAAAGCAGTAATGTGGAAAATGAAACACTTCCTATCCTGATTCCGTGTATGCATTTTAATATGTTATAATGCCAAGATAGGATTTTAACGGTAAACAGATATAAACTGAATGCACATTCACATTGGATAGATATTTTACTGCAGTCATAATCTTACCTTGGGTCTGTAAGCTTACACAAAAAAAAAGTACTCCCCCATCATTCATTGAGCATATCAATGAAAGGGAAAAATGAAGTAGACTGCAAAAATGAGGTAAATTAGCCAAGCTTTGAAAGATTTCGTCAATACATGTAGAAAAAAATACGGACATCATAAAAGAAAAAGCACTCTCTCCCATAAAAGGTATTTTATAATATTTTAAAATATTGCCTCCAATCCATTTCTATATGATCTATCCACATCTTCTGTATCTATCCTCCACTTTCTAAGAACACTGTGGTAACTGAACAAAAGATTATTCATTACCTGGAGATTATTCATTACCTGAAAGCTATAAGGGCTAAATATTAAAGGTTTGGTGATATTGCTAGATAAGATATCTAAATGTAACTTTCAGTGCTGCAGAAGAGATTGGCCAGAAGACTTGAACTCAGAAACAATGAATGGAAGACAATATATAGATATATCCCAGTCATTTACGTGTCTGTGGAGTCATCCAGTTCATGACTGTCCCAAAGGTGCTTTTCCAAAAGGCAATTGGATTTTGTTTGTTTTTGCTTAAGGATGTTTCGCTTCTCATCCCAGAAGCTTCTTCAGTTCTGACTGAATGGTGGAGGGGAATAGAAGGATTTACATTTCTTGCTGTCATCTGGTCATTAGCGCTCTTTCAAAGAGTTGTTGAGGACACTTGGAGAATCTCAACGACCCTCAGAAGGAGTGCTGACAGCCACCATTCAGTCAGAACTGAAGAAGCTTCTTGGATGAGAAGCGAAATGCCTTCAAGCAAAAAGAAAGAAAGGTTTTTTTTTTTGAAAAAGCACCCGTGGGACTCAATCATTTAGGTGGTCATTCTGATGATGGTGAGTGATGATAAAAGAATCATGTAGAGGCTTGCTGCACAAAGTTAGCTTTATAAAAATGTAAACTCTTATTTTGTATCAGATTATTACGATTACATGTACAATTTCATCTGTACATACTTACAATCAGGAAATAAGTATGTCTAAATGAAATAATTAAAGGAGTTATTGAAATAATTAGAGGAGATATTTTTTCCTTGCTGTATAGTTTGAAGTCTGTTTGATCTGTCTGCTCCCTCTTCCTCATAAAAGTGTAAGGTTTATGATCTTTCAGGTGGGAAAAGCACATTTTATTTCCATTTTTAACACTGATGAACTGGGAACCTTGGATATTAGCTTATCAGAGATTCAATGCATTAAGTCTACATAAAGGCATTGCTATTTGCCTTTCAATTATTTATACAGATGTAACACTATCCACTGACCTGAAGGACTGGAAGTTTACTGTCTTGTCATCTGTGAAGTGCTAAGATTCCTGTTATGCTACTTTTGAGACAAAACTGCACTTCATCATCCACTGTATGTGCTTGATAAAGGGCAGCAGCAAAAATGTAACATGTACATATCGTAATGTGTGAAATACATCATTTTGTGGACGCTTGGGTCTGCTTTCCTCTATTTTGCATCCCCCAGTCAATAAAGTTAAAGAAAAAACCGCATCAATGCACAAGATGTTCATTCTTATATATAAGATCATCTTTTCCAGAATATTTAGATGATACTGATTTTATTTTAACATTTCTGGTTGATTTAATATACTCAAGGCTCCCTTCTTTGGTTTGGTTCACAGTGCTATGCTCCAATTAGGAAACTCTCTCTGGAAGGAAATTTAATTTTCAGTTCTTCATAGTTCTAGTGATGGAATGCAAGATAGACAATTTTGATTTTTGATTGATGGATTGGTTTAAATTCTTTATTCCTGCCTTTATTACTTTTATAAGGAACTCAAGGTGGTGAACATCGTATTTCTTGCTCTTCCTCCTATTTTCCCCATAACAACAACCTTGTGAAGTAAGTTGGACTGAGAGAGGGTACTTTGCCCAAAAATCAGCCAGCCCACTTTTCATGCCTAAGACAGGCTCACCTGGTTTCTAACCTGGTACTTTAACCACTAAACCATTCCCTCATATCCTTTGATAAAACTAAAATAGGAACTGGAGGCTGGCTATAGGGATTGGCTAGACTACTGCTGTTCAAAGGGACCTATCTCTGGTGCAGCAAACTTAGGATTCAACCCATAATCTAACCATATATACTGATACAGATTAGAATTTTTTTCTAATGTAACCATAATTTTATTTTTATTTCATTCACTTTTAGTAAACAGTCAAACGTGAGCTATGCTTTAAAAACCAGCACATTTTTATTTTCTTTTTCCAAACAGCTGGAGCCACAATGTTTTCACAGTGGTTTGCAGTAACTGTATGTTTCAACGGCACTGCTTTTCCTGCTGCAGAGTTGGTCCTATTCTAAGCCAATAGCATATTTAAATCCTCACCAATTAAATCAATACAGCAGCGTTCCCTTCAAGGTGAGACCAAATAAACCTGTCTGAAGCCCTGAGAAATAGACTTTGCAGTATATTTTGAGTGCTAAGTGCCTTTCAGTCCAGAGATCTGCCATTAAATAATCATTAGCCATCATTCATTCTTCCTAAAAAGCTTAACATCTCAACTTGTCCAGCATCCACTGAAGTATTAGTATAGACTACAAAGTATTCATTAGCTTGTAGGGATGTGAATATACTTCATTTTAAAAATGTACAGCATACAATGCTTTGCAGGACACAAAGTTCCTCACCTTATTGCTTTTCAGTTTTGTTTTGTTTTTAATTTGCTTCTCTTCCACGGAAGGGTTAAAAGTGTTGGCGGAAGGGTTAAAAGTTTTTATAAACAAAGAATCCCTTACCAGCAGCCTTGTCAAGATCTAATACTGCAAATTATTATTATTATTTAAATTGTTTGCCCATACATTTATGGATTGCTGTTTGGTTCCAATCTTATGTAGCTGGAGGAATTCTGATCCTTTGTCAATTTCAGTTTTTGTTAAACTTCCAGAAAATGAATGGATATTACAACTCAATGCAAGATAGCCATCGTATTTTAACAAGAGTCACCTATGCAATAACTTTCTTGATACTGGAGCACATTTTTAAACCTATAAAAAATTTACAAAAGTAATCCAGGCGTTTCCTATTACTAATTTCAATGTGCTGTATTGAGACATTATTATAAAAGTGTGTGTTTCTGTCTGTCTGTTTGTCTACCTGTATGCATATACAAATAATACTATATTGATGCAAGCCTTAGGTTTCCTATTCATCTTGCATAGTCATGCTGAATAATATTATCACTTTCACAGGCTGAATTCTAAAAATTATTTGTGGGTCAGAGGAAACATAATTTTACTCGATTTTCACATGTGAATCCGTAAGCTAATTACTGTAGTTTTGGATGGTTAAGTGCAACCAGTTTGTTAGATAACAGCCTCTCAACAAAATGCACAGTGATAATGAATGAAAACTGATCAATAGTAGTATATCAATATAAATAACGGTAACTGAAACATGGTATTTTATGACCTAAATTTTTTTCTCTAAAAATGGGAAAAGGAATAAACTATTAACCAGCAAACACCGAGAGGCAGTGAAACAGTATGAAAAACAAAATGTAAGTCAGATGAAAGGGGGAAAAAATGCAATTCTATCTTTCCTTTCTGCACAAGATTGCATGGGATCCATTTTATACGAACAATTTCGCAGTGTTCTTATTGTACGTATTTTAAGGAAATGGTTACCTTCATCCATTTTAGGTTTCTTCTTCTGCAGTACTGTGCAGTGAAATACTTCCTGCATAGCAGAAGCAGGAAAACCTGCTCTTGTCAAGAGAAGGATGTGTATGAAATCAAATTAAGGATGAAGCTATACATTATTAATATTTGTATTACATTTAAAGAAACATAAGGACATCAGCAGCACCGTTATGCAACAACAGAATTCTACCGTTTGATTAACAACCCAAGAGACAGGATTTGAGCCAACGAGTAGCCTTTTAAGAAAAAAATGCATTTTTTACTGTGAATCTGAATACAGTTAAAGGAAGCATATTCATATCCTTAAGCCTGTTTTTTATTTACTATTCTGCTATATACAGGCTACAGTTAATCTAGCAAAATAAAGTAGTCAAAATTTTGAAAACCCTCTACATGTGAAAATATTATTTTCAAATGATACCAGCTCTTAAAGATATGCTAAATTACAAAAAAAAAAGGGGGGGGAAGATCAATAAAAGCAATTCATCCTAGAGTATCAAACCGCACTACACAGTGGTAAAACCTCAATAAAGCCAGCATTCTGGGTTTTACATTCTGAAGCATGATTACTATCTTATTGAAAAGTATAAGAGTAACAAACTATTTTAAATTGCAATCATTTTGAAACCGAGTTGCAACTTATCCTGATTCTTTATGAACAGACCAGATTCTTATTGAAAATCAATGAGAAGGCAGGTAAAATTAGATAGCCATGATTTGCCAGGAAATCAATAAGAGATTGAGCAATATCAAAAAAATAAAAATGGAATGTCTCACAGACACTGGGAAAAAAAGGGTCAATAAAGAAAATGTTAATTTTTAACACATGAAACTATTTTAAATACCACAAAACATCAAAGTTCATGTAAAAATTAAGCTTAATCAGCATTTTGCTTGTACACACATACACCCCCACATGTATATGCATGTGTACATGTATATGTGTAGATACACACAAAGACACACACACACATAAAATGGTAGCAATAAATCATGTGTACAACACACAAAGTCTCACATATACAATTTGAGATGTTATTACAAAAGCTTTAAAACCAGAATACCAATCCAAACCATTAATTGAATATGACTATTTCAATATAATTTCTGTAATAAGAAATTGACAAAAAAAAAAAACAGACAAGAAAACTGCTTAATTTGAACCCTGAAATGCTGTTGCTCCCCAAATTAAAACTGCATAAATCTATGCATTAATATTAATATAAAATTAATATTGCGGTAATAAAAATGTTGACATGCAATGTATTGTTTTTTTTTGTAAAATTCAATAATATCACTTCCTGATCAATCAAGAGTCTCTTTTTCAGAGGCTTTTTATATATTTTGTCAGCTATGATTATCAAGGTAAATTCTGACAATGTGATAAGAGTCCACCAACCAAATTGTTCACTTTGCATAATTCTAAGAATTTAGCAGTGAGATGATATTGCTGCATCTCATTAAATAAATATTTTAAAAGAATCTTAAAACACTCCCAAAATAAAAGTCTAGCTTTGCTAGGGAGAGATAGCACTTTTGTTAGGCTGTATAAAAAAAATAAGATAAAAGAGGACGTTAAGGAAAAGGGAAGATGAATTAAACATTCCTTAGTGACAAATAAATGCTATTGACAGAATAATCCTAAAAACTATTTTGCAAGGCAAAATAATAGATAGCATTTGATTTGTGGCTCGCTGAAAGTGTAAGGTTTTGTAAGTCACTGCAATGTCAGTGATGCATTGCACACAGAAGGCTGGATCTGAGGATCTTTTCTTTGAACAGAATAAATTCTTTGTCAGAGGAATTTCCTTCAACAAAGAAATCTGGATCAAATCTGTTCTTTTTATTTTATCCCACATCCTTAATTGGCTAAGAAGCAAACTTCAAGTTTAATTCTTTATGTTTTTATTATGTCACTCATTCAACACAAGAGAGATTTTAGGCATAAGTTATCATATATCTAATAGAATATAGAGTAACCATCTACATAAAATTCAGTTTAATAGTTATAGTACTGTATAATATTTGCATACTTATAAAAATGACCAAACACCACTTGCTAAAGTTAAATGTTCACTGTCATCCTGTAAAACAACATTAATAGGTAAGATAAAATTGTTCTTTAGTTATCGAAAATTGCAAATCCTCTCTCCCAAATAAATTTAATACACACATACTCTCATTAAACTATGCATACATACCCGCCATGCTTTTCAAGGTAGACAGCATTATAAAAATAGTAATTCAAATAAATTTTGATTTTTGAAGATATGAAATAAGGAAAGGAATTGTAGATAACCCTACACTAACATAATTTTCTATACCTTGCCAACCCCTATTCTTTCAAACCATCCTTGCTTCTGTCGCTTCATATCCTACTTTTTGTTCTTCAGAATTTTCATCTTTCCTTCTGTCCAACCACAATTTCTTTTACTTTGCTCCTTCTCTCAACCCAGTCCCTCCTATTCATATTTTAGGATTTGTAGTTTGGTTTTCATTACTCTTCTTTACGTGACCAACTATCTCAAAAGTTCTTAGTTTCTCATACTTAGTACGCATTCATTCTTGATTCCATCTCTTCTTGGATTATCTCACATATTTGAGTATCCATTCTCACTGCACTCATTTTACTTTTACGTTTATTCTAACACCCAACTGATGCTACCACGTGATGAAGTAGGCAGAAGCACTCTCTTATACACAATCATGTTTATTTAAATATTAATTATTCATATCAATCCACATATGTCCCACTACTTATGTATTAGTATTAACATATCAACTTCTCTGTTGTCCAAAGTTTAGTAAACACTCTTGTCAATTTATCTATTAGTTCATGCTTTTTATCGTATACATATAACTTGCAAACAACCAGTTTATTTATACTATCAATACAACTATCTTGGTCTTTAATGTATTAGTTTTCAGATCCATATTTCTCTTAGCATCATGCAATTTTTCAAACATTACAATAATAATGCTATGTAATGTATAATAATATTCACATTATATGCTTTCTGTAAATCAACTAATGATTTATTAAGAGAGTCAGTTTGATATAGTGGTTAGCATGCTGGCCTAGAAACCAGGAATTCTAATCCTGTCTTGGGCATGAAAGCAAGCTGGGCGACTTTGGGCCAATCACTTTCTCTCAGTCTAACTAACCACCCAGGGCTGTTGTTGTGGGGAAAAGAGAAAGAAGGAGGAGATTAGATATATTTGCTACTTTGAGATACTTATAAAGTAATTAAAGTGGGATAAAAATCAAAGGAAGGAAGGAAGAAGTAAGGAAAGAAGGAGGGAAGGAAGGAAGGAAGGAAGGAAGGGGAGGGACAGAGGAAAGAGGAGGGAGGAAGGAAGGAAGGAAGGAAGGAAGGAAGGAAGGAAGGAAGGAAGGAAAAAAGACTCATATTTTAATATTCTCAATTTTATGTATCTATTTATGTATTATTCAAATGAATATAAACTGCACATCTCTGGGTAGTTTATAAACAATTACAAATAGTCTTTGGTTAATGACATTAATAGGTTAGTTCATAATACTGGGAAAGATAGAAGAAGAGAACAACTAGGAGCAAGGTGGTTCACTTAATTATAATAATAGGTGCACCATAGGAAGATCTAAGAGTCCGGTTAGAGACAGGTCACCCAGAGAAAATCCATCTATGTGGTTGCTGATGTATCACAATTATTCCAACACATATCTCTAAAATACTCCTTCCAGCACCTTCACTTCAGTTTCATCCCAAATTATTATTTTTAATTCTATTCACTTTGCTGGAGGTTTTTTGTTTAGGCCCATTTACCCACTTCCAAAAGAATATTTTTATTTCCATCAACATTGCACTATATATTTTGTTTTCTTTTAATCATAACTACTCCTTCATCTATTTGATTGCATCCATTGCAACTATCTGTCCTCTATAAAACATTATACCCCATTTTTCTCTCATCCTTTTTTTTTTTTGCAACAATCATTCTTTTATGTGCATTTTTCTTCCATAGCAACATTGCCTTCAACATTTCACAAAGGTTTATTTTTGCATACTTTGTATTAGCATAACTTCAAAAGTTTTGCTAGTCTGTAACATAATTTTTCCACTTCGTTCCAAGCATCTTTTCTTAAGTTCACCTTCCTTTATTCTGTTCAATAAATTCCATCCATTTTCCAGGGTCCTCCCGCTCAGGGTTGGGATTCAAATTTTTTAACAACCGGTTCTGTGGGCGTGGCTTAGTTGGTGGGCGTGGCTTGGTGGTCATGTGACTGGGTGGACATTGCTTGGTGGTCATGTTATTGGCTGGGCATGGCCAACTCAGTATCATCGAGGCACGCATCTCCTCGCCTCTCATGACTGTGGGGATGCTGCAACAGTCGTAAGTGTGAAAAATGGTCATAAGTCACTTTTTTCAGTGCCATTGTAACTTTGAATGGTCACTCCACACAAGCAAAGTACCAGCAAAGCAGGGGGAGAAAAACTCCAGAGAAGTTCCTGAGACAGAAAGTCTAGTCCTGCCAAGAATGTAAATAAGGGTTAACAAAGAAGCAGTTTCTGTAAGCAACACCAGAATGTTTCCTTCCTGCCTTCCTTACAGGATTAGGCCAGTAATTTCTTCTAACAAATGGTTTTCCACACTGCTTTGAATGTTAACAACCGGTTCTAGCGAATAGGTGCGAACTGGTAGAATCCCACCCCTGCTCCCCTCCAAAAAAATACAGGACTCATATTTTCTTTTGCTGCAATTGTTCTACTTTTCACTCTTCTTTCATTTCTTTCCTTTTTCCCCCATATTCATTTTCCCCAAATCTGCTTCTCCTGCCCCAGATTCTCAATCTCTCATTACTTTTCTAGCCTTCACGTATTCTGTTAATATTTTTTTTATCATAAACAATTACGTCAATGATCCTTTTAGATTTCTACTTACTCTTTTATCTTGTGTATCAATCAGAATAGAGCTAGAAGGGATCTTGGAGAGTCTTCTAATCCAACCCTCTGCTCAAGTAGGAGACCCCATACCATTTCAGATAACTGGCTGTCCAATCTTTTCTTAAAAATCTCCAGTGATGAAGCATCTACAACTTCTAAAGGCAAAGCTGTTCCACTGGTTAATTGTCCTGTTAGGAAGTGCCTCTCCTTAATTCCAGGTTGCTTCTCTCCTTGATTAGTTCCCATCCTTTGTTTCTTGTCATGCCTTCGGGTGCTTCTAGTGAAAATGGATTGATCCTCCCCCCTCAAATACTGGAATACTGCCTATCATGTCACCCCTAGACCTATGGAGGTATGAATGGACTTAATGTATGTATGAATGGGACTATGTACGAATAGACTTTAAACTGTTTCATAGGAAAAGAGGGGACTTTTTCTAAGTGGTGTCTCTAGTACAGGGGTAATCAACCTTTTTATACTTACCGCCCACTTTTGTATCTCTGTTAGTAGTAAAGTTTTCTCTAACCGCCCATTGGTTCCACAGTAATGGTGATTTATAAAGTAGGGGACAAAACCCCTACCACCCACCATGAAAGCTGGAACGCCCACTAGTGGGCGGTAGGGACCAGATTGACTACTACTGCTCTAGTACAGTGGTGGCAAACCTTTTTCAGCTCCTGCGCCGATAATTGCATGCGTGCTCGTGCGCTCGCTCTCGCGTGTCAGCACCCAGAAAGCAATGCGTGCTGGGCCCCTCCATGCATGTGCGCGCGGTGCCCTTGCCGCGTGCCGCTTGTCTGCACATGCGGCTTGATCACTCCCTGCACACCGTGCATCTCTGTGCATGCATACGTGATCACCTCCCCGTGTGCCATCCATCTGCGCATGCGTGCACAATCCCTCCACACGCCATGCATCTCTGTACATGCGCATGTATCTCCTGCGGACCCCCGTGTACCAGATACCTGACAATTAGCTGTCATGCGGCGGCAGCGTGCGCGCATGTTGGGGGAAAATGGCTCTACATGCCACTTCCGGCATGCGTGCCATAGATTCGCTATCATGGCTCTAGTATCATATTCAGCCATTCGTGGATTGCTGAATGGCCCAATAATGTGCCTGTACTTTCTCATCTCTTCCGTACCTATTCATTCATGCCCATCTTACAGGACAATTTCCCCCTGGATTGCACTCATTTAGGATCTCATACAATTTCCCCAAATCCATTTTTATTTCTTCCATTATCATCATTCACTAGAGAAATGCAATTATCCTTAATCTGTGGATTGCAATTTTCATGCTCAATCTCAGTAATCTAGAGGATAACAATTCATACCTTTTGATATTACATTTTAATCTTTTTGTTCCTACTTAAGTTTCTTCCAACATTATCTGATTGTATTTCTCAGCAACAGTCCAGAAGCTCAGATCATCTTTACTTCCATCTATTATACTGTTGCTCTTCCTTCCTTCCTTCCTTCCTTCCTTCCTTCCTTCCTTCCTTCCTTCCTTCCTTCCTCCCTCCCTCCCTCTCTTCTTTTATATTCCAAACTGCAATCTTCTGTAGTTTCCTGATGGGTCCATAGATATTAACCTTTGACACTGATCATAGCATATTTCAACTGAGGTTTTCACACAATATTGTTTAATAATAGAGAGCAGATGTAAACTAGGTTATCAGTCTGAGTTATATCCGCACTAAATGCATTCCCTACTGACAATAATAGCAGTACCAATTGGTTTGGGTAAATTTCAACCATTGTGCCACAAGAACAATCCAAGTCCAGGTTAGCCAGAGAACGTTTATGTGGCCCTTTGCATCACAACCTCTGATCTATACGATATCTTGGAAGTCAACTTGTTATTGCCATATCCTACCAACATGGAGATACATGCAGTTACTAGTCCTCTGAACCAGAAACATTAACAATTAAACAATATAAACTGAACCACAATAGATCATCTGAATGATTTATTTTATGGGAACAAAGACACGATGTGTTGATGCAGAATGTGAAAAAAAAGCGTTATATAGTGGTGCTACAGATGTGGAAGAAGTGGAGAAAGGCACAGCAATGAAAGGAGAATGACCACACTGCATGACATCTAAGAAACAACAAATAGGAGAATAGCAATAGTACTTAGACGTACATACCACTTCACAGTGCTTTTACAGACCTCTCTAAGTGGTTTACAGAGTCACCCTACTGCCTCCAACAATCTGGGTCCTCATTTTACTGATCTCGGAAGGATAAAAGGCTGAATCAACCTTCTTTGAGAATCGAACTTCTGGCAGTCAGCAGAATTAGCCTGCAATACTGCATTCTAACCATTGCATCACTACTGCTCTGGCACTCCGAGTAGCGTGTACAATACAGTTATGTATTGTACTATTGTAGAATCCTAGCAGTTTCTACTAGAGTACAGTACACCTATGGAAAGTATTAATTGAATGCAAACTATCAATTCTTGGAAGAAGGAGAGTACAGAAGCTCTGGTGGCCAGTGGTTAGTAGGCAGTATTGTAAGTTAACTCTGCCCACAACCTGGAGTTCAGTCCTGACTGGCTGAAAGTTGACTCAGCTTTCCATCCTTCCAAGGTCAGTAAAATGAGAACCCAGATTGTTGGGGGCAATGCATTGATGTTGTAAACTACCCAGAGAGGGCTAAAAAAAGCACTATGGGGCAGCCTATAAGTCTAAGCGCTATTGCTATTACATGCAATATACAGCAGAACAATATATCAGATACTATACTGTCTGGATACCAACAGCACACATGAAGACCTGCCCAACTGATTCCCTAAGAACTGGAGTAAGAAATAAAATAAACTTGCACACAATACGGCATGGACATCAAATTCTGACAAGAGATTTTCTATCAATAAGCTGCTCTGCTGTAGAAACAGATTGCCGGGGTCCTCTCTTAATATTAGATGTGTGCGGCATCCCACTGCAGTCACATGAAACCTCACACAAAGAGAGCCCTAAAAGACCAATCAATATTTTCTACCATTTCCAATAGAAACATATACCACAGCGGGAACAAAGGAAAAGCTACCAGCTTACTATTTTTCCCCCCCACTCCCCAGCTTCGCCATATATGTAACTGTAGGACCTTCACCTCTGCTTTATGTTATTCATAATCTTGAATTAGAGAAGCTCAGCTTCAGAGATCAACCATCTAATTCACGTGTTCAAAATCATTTCAATAATCTTGGATGATTTACATCACATGGTCGGTCACTGTATACTGGGCTCTAAAGAGATAGGCTGCTATCAAGAGTGATGTGGAAGGCTGATTTTCTATTCAAGTAAGAAACAGTGTGTTTGTGTGTGTGCGTGTGTGTGTGAGTGTCTGTGTGTGTGCAATACAAGCACAATCATGTGTCAATGTTGATTTAAATACAACCGGTTGCCATGACAGCACAAAACACCAATAGCACTCGATTGTGTTTCTTATAGTCTAAGAGTACAGATGAATGTATCCGCAATGCATTATATTGTACTTAACCTTTTATATAAAGTCAATTCAAGGAGCTGGTTTTGTTTTTAACATAGAGTGTCTTTATTAACTTTGTAATAAAACATTAGGAGCCTAAGCTTAAGTCTTTTCAGCTCTATATATAACCCCAGAGCATTCTCTTCTACAACTTAAGTCTACTTACTCTGCATTCCCCCCCCCTCCCCCTCAGCAATCCTCTTTCTCTTATTTTTTTTCTCTTTGGCAAAAAAGCAACCAAACAGACAAAAACATTCAGAAATCTAATGAAGACCACAGAAGGAGAAATACAGGTATACCTCTAGTTACGACCATAACTGAGCCCAAAACCTTTGTTGCTAAGTGAAACAATTATTAAGTGAGTTTATCTGTGACTTTTCTTGCCACAGCTGTTAAGTGAATCACTGCATCTGTTAAATGAGTCACTTGATTGTCCCAAAGATGCTTTTTCAGGAAGCAACTGGACTTTCTAGTTTTTTTCTTTGAAGACAAAAAAGGGATGCAAATGACCAGCTGTCTGCCTGGAATATAAATCCTTCTGTTCCCCACCATCCAGGCAGAGTTGAAGAAGCTTCATGGATGAGGAATGAAACGTCTTCAAAGAAAAAAACAAGACAGTCCAGTTGCCTCTTGAAAAAGCACCTCTGGGACAACTGAGGACACAGGTAAACCTCCAAGCAGCCTCAACGACCCTCTAAAAGGATGCAAATGACCAGCTGTCTGCAAGGAGTATAAATCTTTCTGTTCCCCACCATCCAGTCAGAGCTGAAGAAGCTTCCGGGATGAGAAGCGAAACGTCTTCAAAAAAAAAAAGAAGAAAGTCCAGTTGCCTCCTGAAGAAGCACCTTTGGGACAACCATGATCTGGATGACTGAGAATCTCTACAGACTACGGTTGTTAAGTGAATCTGACTTCTCTATTGACTTTGTGTGTCAGAAGCTCACCAAAACTGATCACATGAGCCTGGGACACTGCAACTGTCATAAATATGAACCAGTTGTGAAGCCTTCAAATTTTGATCAGGTGATCATGGGGATGCTGCAATGGTTGTAAGTGTGAAAAATGGTCGTAAGTCACTTTTTTCAGTGCTGCTGTAACTTGGTAAGGTTACATGTGGAATACTGCATCCCATTTTGGTCGCCACAATGTGAAAATGATGCCAAGACTCTAGAAAGAGTGCAGAGAAGAGCAACAAAGATGATTAGGGGACTGGAGGCCAAAACATATAAAAAGACAGTTGCAGGAACTGGGTATGTCTAGTCCAATGAAAAGAAGGACTAGGGGTGACATGATAGCAGTCCTCTGATATCTCAAGGGTCGCCACAAAGAAGAAGGAGTCAAGCTATTCTCCAAAGCACCTGAGGGCAGGACAAGAAGCAATGGGTGGAAACTAATCAAGGAGAGAAGCAGTTTAGAACTGAGAGAAATTTCCTGACAGAACAATTAATCAGTGGAATGACTTGCCTCCAGAAGTTGTAAATGCTCCAACACTGGAAATTTTTTAAAAGATGTTGGATAACCATTTGTCTGAAGTGGTGTAGGGTTTCCTGCCTAGGCAGAGGGTTGGACTAGAAGACCTCTAAGATCCCTTCCAACTCTGTTATTCTATTCTATTCTATGCTATACTATGCTATGCTATTATTCTATTCTATTCTATTCTATTCTATTCTATTCTATTCTATTCTATTCTATTCTATTCTATTCTATTCTATTCTATTCTATTCTATTCTATTCCATTCCATTCTATTCTCCTATCATATCCTATCCATGCCATGCCATGCCATTATTTTATATATTTATTTGATTTGTCAATTGCTTACAAGGTAATAGGTATAAGTATAAACATAGTTATAAATACATGAAATGGATACATATAAGAAAAATAAAAGAAACAATAGGACAGGGAAGGTAGGCACGTTGGTGCGCTGATGCACGCTCCCTACAGACTTCTTAGGAAAGGGGTGAGGTCAATAATAGACAATCTAAGGTTAAAGTTTTTGGGGTTTGGGGAAGAAACCACAGAGTCAGGTAAACTATTCCAGACGTTGACCACTTTGTTGCTGAAGTCGTATTTCCTGCAATCAAGTTTGGTGTGGTTAACCTTGAGTTTGTATCTATTGTGTGCTCTTGTATTGTTATGGATGAAGCTGAAGTATTCATTGACAGATAGGACAGTGCAATGTATGATTTTATATACTATACTTAGTTCGGACTGAAGGCGGCATAGTTCTAGGTTTACTAGGTCTAGAATTTCAAGTGTGGTGGCATAAGGTATTCTGCAATGAGTAGAGAAGTGGAGAACTTTTCTTGTGAAATATTTCTGGACTTTCTCAACTGTGTTAATATCAGATACGCAATGTGGGTTCCAGACTGATGAGCTGTATTCAAGTATTGGTTTAGCAAATGTTTTGTATGCTCTAGTTAGTAGTGTGATATTACCAGAGAAAAAGCTACATAAGATTAGGTTAACAATTCTTAATGCCTTTTTGGCTATGTAGTTACAATGGGCTCTAGCACTTAGATCATTAGAGATGAGTATTCCAAGATCCTTGACAGAGTTTGGATCATCAAGGTCTTGACTATTCATCCTGTATTTTATTTTCTGATTTTCTTTACCAGTATGTAAGACAGAGCATTTATTTGTTTAGATTTGAAGTTGCCATTTGTTTGACCATTCTGATACATAGTCGAGGTCTTTTTGAAGAGTAGCGGTATTGTCTGTGGTGTTGAATAGCTTTACATCATCAGCTAAGAGAACGAAGTTGCTCTTAATATGATCACAGTGGTCATTTATGTAGAATATGAAGAAAGTTGGTCCTAGAACACTGCCTTGGGGGACACCACTGTTGAGAGGTACAGAATTTGATAGGACGCTCCCAATTTTACTTTGAATGGTCACTAAATGAACTTGTGACACAAAAATAACCAAGACACAAAAATAGAAGAAAGTTCCTTTAATGCCTCCAACTTGGCCCCAATGTCCAATTATCCTTGGCAGGATATCAAACTCTTAAAGGAAATAGTTTATGGAGGGAATAAATGCAGTCCACACCCAAAGTAAAGTTAATTCGAAATAAAAAAAACAACACTGAAGGAATTACACCACACTGAAGGAATTACTACAGCAGGCAAGGATGATTAATTGCAGACTTCTACCAGATAACGCAACAACCACAGTTGGGAGGAAGCCAGAACACCGATAAGCTCCAACAAGAATAAAGCACACTTTGCTTCCAGCAACTTTGCCATGTGCAGTTTGTCCTTTTAAACAGTCCTCCCAGCTGCAGCCCATGAAGGGGATCAGGGCCCCTTCCTCCCCCGTAGACCACGCCACTCATGCTTCTCCCTTTTCCATTCCTCCCTGCGTGCCCTAGGATGAAGAAAGGATGAGTCTGGGTCTTCCTCTGAATGCCCATCTGGCCTATGCCCTTCCCCAGTTTTCTCCACCACCACCAGAGCCACACTCCCACTCCCTGTCAGCTGTTCCATATCTCCCTCAGTGTTAGACTCCAACAGGGGCATGACAGAACTGTTGAAAGTCTACCTGTGGATCTAGGGATGCAACTTCTAAACAAGGCTTTCACCTCAGGTCAATATTCTAAGTATTATCAACCTCTCTTCTCTTTAAGCTAAAATACTCTGATCTCTGTCTCCTCTGCCTTTCCTACAAGATCTGTTCCTGGAGAGCAATGGACAGAGGGCTGTGTGTCGCTTGGACGGTCCTGGGTGTTGTCTATTTCTTCACAACTGATCCAAAGAACCACTTTTATTCTTATTTATTTTATGTTGTGGCAAGAATAATCAGGATGCAGAACATGCCAACATTTTTGGGGGGGGCGGGGAGGGGGAGGGAGAGAGAAATAGATAGAAAAGTGTTTGACTAACAAACTTAAGGTAGGGACATGAACTGCTAGTTAGGAAGTTACAAATTAATATGGTATTTGCAGAATAACCGATGAGACTCCATTTAACGCCAAGTCCTTTCTTTTGAAGGAGGAAATCCAGAGGGTTAACCAGTGAGGAAAAAAAAAAAGACTTGAAAATGCAATCCTGACTGTGCAGCAATGCAACGTTGTGGATTAATTCAAAAACAGGGAGCCCAATGGGCTGTCTTTCAACGCGTGCAATTTACACATGGCTTTATCAATAGTCCTAGTGTTGAATACAGAACATACTCTATTTGGCTTTCAGTGAATTAAGCTTTAAGCTGTCAGTAAACAAGACTTTTAAGTTAATTCTGAATCACCGTGAATCAAGTTGAAGGTTGTAAAAGGGCACACTCACATGCCGGCATGAAAAAAGGCAGTTTAATTGCTTCTGAATAGCTATTATATGCTGCGATTGGCCTATTGAATCTTAGATTATCTATTTATTTATCAAAGTGCAACCAAAACAGGTAAGAGAATGAGCTGAATGGAGTAAGCGTTTATAACATGGCTTTAAAGGGATAACGCAGTTGTTTATATGCAAATTTCCCAGGTGTCATATTGAAAGTACTTCTATGTTGTTAACGCTTGAAGAACAGTTATGCTTTGAATAAAGATACTGATCTGAAAAGTGTGTTTTCAAAATATGAAGCCTATTAATTGATTCGGTTGACATTAATACTTTAATTATGATTACAAGCAAAAGATAAACATTTCCCCCCCTGTATTTTCCCAGATTATTGATATGTCATTTAAAAGTTGGTGCAATTAATATTGTCTTTTGACTGAAGGGGACCTTGGTTTAAGCAAGCTTATTATGAATCTCTTAAACATATTTTTTTTTATTTTCCAGTTCAAGGAACAAAATGAAAACAGCGTTTAACTTTCTCATTTACATTGGAACACAATATCCTCCACTAACTTAAAAAAAATGCAGAAGAACAGTGAGATGGAGCATAATTACTGTGGCCAAGACAAAAATAGAGAAGTTTTAACATAAATGTTAAGACAACAATAGTGGTTTGAGAGTTGTAATTCATGAAATTTCAGGTGAAAAAATAGCAATAGCACTTAGACTTATATACTGTTTTACAGTAATACAGCCCTCTCTAAGCAGTTTACAGAATCAGCATACTGCACCCAACAATTTGGGTCCTCATTTTACCCACCTTAGAAGGATGGAAAGCTGAGTCAAAAAAAAATGAGTCAAATTTTTTTTGATAGGCTTCTGTTTTTTTTAACTGATTCTAAGATATTTAATTTATTTTAGCCCATGCCAACCAACTATAGGTAATGATACAGCAATGCAGAAACATTTTTAAAAACAGTGCATATAACATATGACCTAATCTGGGACTATTTCATTTTCCACAATTTAACATTTATCTATCTACCTATCTATCATGGTGCAAGGATGGATATAATATACCTACAATGAAAGAATAGATGGGCACTTTCAAGGATTAAAATAACATCGATCGAATAGACCAATCAGCTTGCCTACAGTATAGCAGTGGCAATTACAGAATATCGGGTATTGAAATTACAAAGCAAAATCATATTCAATTCTGAAGTGGAAGATCAGACTGGAAACCAACATAAAGAAATTAAGATCAGATGTAAGTCATTTGAAGAACATGAAAGAGCAAAAATTGAAGAATATAAGGATCAAGACAAGCCTAATAAAAAAATATTGGCTCAGCACCAGAGAAATTGAAGAAGCTCTGGAAATCATAAAGCAACAAATAACAGCAATAGCTGGGAAAATTGAACACTATGAGGTATGAATCATCCAATTTAAGCAAAATCAGCTATTTCAATCAAACCAGAGGCGATTCTACCAAAGTATATACAGCAATAGAAATTCTGGGGGGGAAAAACTAACAAAAAAAGGAAATAATTCAGGTTTGGAAAGATCAATTGGCAACTCAAAAAGACTATAATAAATATGCTGGATGGAATCTGAAGATGAAATTAATAAAAGAATCAAATGGAAGAACCAAAAAGCAGCAGAAATGTTTAAAGACCAACTAAAAAGGATTAAAAACTGGACTTCTGGAAATGATCAATTTCATGCTTTTGGCTCTAATATCTGACTAGCTTATAACCAATTGTAGCTAAATAACTTAATGAAGTATTGCATAAAGGATATATCAACAGTTGGTTTATAAATGGAAAAAATTAGATTCATAAAGACAAAAGGACAACACCAGGAAACCATAGGCTGATCGCTTAAACTGATCACAGACATAACAGCAGAAAACATCCAAGATTATTTAGAAGGGAAAAAAACACTCTTCCAGTAGAACAGAAAGAAAATAAAAGGAAAAGCAGAAATACAAAAGATCAACTTCTGATTGATAAAATGATTCTGGAGAATTACAGAAGCGAAACAACAACAACAATTTACATATGGTCTGGATTGATTATAAAAAGGCATTTGATTCATTACCACATAGTTGTTGGATCATGAAAAGTTTGGAAACAATTGGTATCAGTAAAAACATTAGAATGTTTATAGAAAAAATATCGGAGTAGTGGAAAACAAAATTTGAGGTTGGAAATGAAAAAATATGAGCTAATCAATATTAGGAAAAGTATTTTCCAGGATGATTCAATATCACACTTATAATTTGTCATTTCTGGTGATTTTGAAGCAAACAAATCTTGACAATCAAATATCAAAACATGCTATTGAAATTTTACATTTGCTTTATATGGATGATCTGAAGCATTATGCAAAATCAAGAAATTGAAATCTAGACATTGACAAATGCTCTATTTTTTTTTTAACTCAGATATAGCAATAGAATTTGGCCAACAAAAATGTAGCAATAAATTGGAATAATATCATGAAAAATAATAAAATTCAACGCTAAATGGTCAAACCATCAGGAGCCGTACAAATATCTGGGCTCAGATTCGGGAGGGGCTCGACTCCAATTGGATGGTCCCGGGGGAGGTGTCCGGGGCAGGTCTTGGGAGTGTTATCTGGGGGGAGTTCGACCCTGTGACCGCCGAGGGTGTGGACAGGTTGCTGGGGGGTCTGAATGCCACCACCTGTTTATTGGACCCATGCCCTTCCTGGCTGGTTTCGGCCGCCAGGGAGACGACACGAGGCTGGCTCCAGGGGATTGTCAACGCTTCCTTGAGAGAGGGGGTGCTCCCTACCGCCCTGAAGGCGGCGGTGGTGCGCCCCCTCCTCAAGAAGCCTTCCCTGGACCCAGCTATTTTAAACAACTATCGTCCAGTCTCCAACTTTCCCTTTGTGGCGAAGGTTGTTGAGAGTGTGGTGGCACGTCAGCTCCCCCAGTACCTGGAGGAAGCTACTTACCTCGATCCGTTCCAATCGGGCTTCAGGCCTGGACATAGCACTGAGACGGCATTGGTCGCGTTGGTTGATGATCTCTGGAGGGCTCGTGACAGAGGGTTCTCCTCTGTCCTGGTCCTATTAGATCTCTCGGCGGCTTTCGATACTATCGACCATAATATCTTGTTGCGACGGTTGGGGGGGTTGGGGATTGGTGGAACCGTCCTTCGATGGTTCTCCTCCTTCCTCTCCAACCGTTCGCAATTCGTGTTGGCGGGGGGGGAGAGGTCCACCTCTAGGCCCCTGGTTTGTGGGGTGCCTCAGGGGTTGGTCCTCTCTCCCCTCTTGTTCAACATTTACATGAAGCCGCTGGGTGAGATCATCCGTGGTCTTGGAGTGAGGTGTCATCTGTATGCAGATGACACCCAGTTGTACATCTCCACTCCGGACCACCCCAACGATGCTGTGGGGGCTATGTCTAGGTGCCTGGAGGCCGTGCGGGACTGGATGGGCGGGAACAGGCTTCGGCTCAACCCATCCAAGACCGAGTGGCTGTGGTTTCCGGCGCCCCGATATAGCCAGCTGACACCTTCGCTGGCGATCGGGGGGGAAGTTCTGCCCCCCACAGAGAGGGCTCGCAACCTGGGAGTCCTCCTGGATGTACGGCTGTCGCTTGAACATCACATTGCGGCCGTCTCCAGGGGGGCGTTTCATCAGATCCGTCGGATCTACCGGTTGCGGCCCTTCCTGGATCGGGACGCCTTGCGCACGGTCACTCAGGCCCTTGTCACCTCTCACCTGGACTATTGTAATGCCCTCTACATGGGGCTCCCTGCGGGGAGCATCCGGAGACTCCAGCTGGTGCAAAATGCAGCCGCGCGGGTGATCATGGGGGCGTCACGTAGCGCCCATGTGACGCCTCTCCTGCGCGAGCTGCATTGGTTGCCGGTGGCTCTCCAGGTTCGCTTTAAGGTTCTAGTTTTGACCTTTAGGGCGACCCATGGCATGGGACCAGGTTACCTTCAGGACCGCATTCTGCCAGCGTTCTCCAACAGGCCGGTGCATTCCCACAGAGAGGGTCTGCTCCGGGTGCCGTCGGCTGCTATGTGCCGTCTGGCGGCGCCGAGGAGTAGGGCCTTCTCTGTGGGTGCCCCCGCCCTCTGGAATACTCTGCCACCGGAGCTCCGTACCGGCACGGACCTGAGGGCCTTCAGGCGCGCGTTGAAGACCTGGCTCTTTCAGCAGGCCGGCCTTGGCTGAGATGGTTTTAATTTGGTCTCCATTTTATTAATTCTAAATTGGGTTTTAAGGGGGGGGGGTTGTTAGTTTTATCAAGCAGCCGATTGAAATTTAATATTTTTTAACTTTTGTATTCTTTGTGGGGTTTTTAGATGAGCTGTTCACCGCCCTGAGTCCCTCGGGAGAAGGGAGGTATATAAATGGAATAAATAATAATAATAATAATTATAATTTTACAGCTGAATAACATTAAAAAAAAACCTTCTAAAGAAAAATTGAATGGTGGAAACATGTGAAACAACTGACCATAAAAATAAAATAGCTGCTGGAATCATTCATTGAACACATGCTAATCTGGACTTTACGGATCAAAAAACTATGCATAACATCTCCGTAGAGATATTGATAGATTATATGTGCCCGACAGATATGGAGGCAAAAGTCAAACAAACGACTGAAGAAGAATACATATATTGTCTGATTAGGTAAAAGACAGCCAAGAACAAGCATTGATACAAATTAAAAGTTAGAACTTACTGAATGTACAGAAAATAAAACATGAATATTGAAATGATATAATAAAAACATGAAGAGAATGCTGGCAAGGAAAAACATTGGCTGGTCAATTTCTACAGAAGATTGATGGGAAAGTGGAAAAAGATAAAACCTGGCAATGGCTTGTAACTGGAACATTAAAAAATAAACTGAAGGCTTGATGTTGCCAGCTGAAGAGCAAACTATTCAAACTAATGGAATCAAGGTCAGAATTGAAAAATCATCAAGTGACTCCAAGTACAGCTTGTGCAAAAAAGCAGAAGCAACAGTAGATCGTATACTCAAGTCATGCAAAAAGATTGCACAAACTGATTAAATGACATAACCCAGTTGTCAAAATGGTTCACTAGAACATCTGTTAAAATGATTATATTCCATAATGAAAAATTGGTGGGAATATATAGTTGAAAAAGTAGCTGAAAATAAACCTGCTAGATTTTGTGGGATGTCCAAATACAAACCGATAAAGGTTTTTCCCATAATACACCAGATTTAATTGTAATTGAAAAAAAAAGTGTGGAAATTAATGTGGCAATATTAGGGGATAGTATTATAGAAGAGAAGACAAAGAATTGGAGAAGATCACAAAGAATCAAGATCTGTAAATCAAAGTTGAAAGATTTAGGCACAATCTGCACACTGACAAAATTTCGATCTGGAAATTGCAAAAGACCTCATTGCTTGGATCTGTACATACTATGCCAATTCATTTTGACATCCTAGATCAGGGTGTCAAACTCGATTTCGTTGAGGGCCGCATCAGGGTTGTTTTTGACATTGGGGGCCCAGGGAGGCATGACCAGCTCAATGTCACTCATTGAGGCTCCATTTTTGGCCGTGATGGCCTCCTGCAACTCTCTACCAGAGAAAACAGAGGTCTCCCCGGGCTCCATTTTCACTGACAGAGGGCTACAGGAGGCTGTCGTGGCCGAAAATGGAGCAAGGGAGGGCTGTAAGCTGGCTCTTTGCAGGGTGGCCCCATGGGTCAGATCTAAGCATCCCATGGGCGCAGGCCTTGAGTTTGACACTCCTGTCCTAGATTCTTGGGAAGAATTTGATGGGTATGAAGCCAACACCAGCTAAAAAACTGGCAGCTGTGACTTTACATTGTTATGAACAGATAATAGTAATATAAATTTGAGGTATATGCTGCTTGACAGTCACTAGATTTATTTAAACTATATCTTATAGGCAGAGGTACATAATGAACTTCATGATTCAGATAAAATAATTATTATGAAGTGGAGTAGTAGTAGTAATAATAATAATAATGAACCAGATTTTCCTCATATTGTTTGAGCATCAGTCAAGTTAGTAATGTAAAAGTTCTAAAAAGATAACTGCAAACTTACATAATCACATTTTCACATTTGAAAGAACAAGTGTTCACATGTGAAAAAAGTATTATTGGGCATCAATGAACTTCTATAATATTAAAAGCATTTCTCTTGCCTTTCTTTGATTTTATCTGCAATTTTTTTTAAAAAAAAAATCACAAGTGCAGAGAGAAAGAACAAACCAAAGTAAGGCCATGTTCATTTACCATGAGGTCCAGAGGCCAGGCCATTATTAAATCAGAGATTAACAAGATAACCTCTAATAGCCATTAGGTTTTGGCGGTGGCTTAAAACCGTGCAGCCACTTTCCTATCAAAAGCACCCACTCTCCCATTCCTTCAGTCTACAGCATCATGATTAATCAAAGAGAGAACAACAAATCTATAACAAGTCTATAGCCACTACCAAGTTACAGGCAGTGCAGGGTAAAATCCTCTGTTAAAAGGCAAGCAACACTAGCAGCTTCCCTTGGTATTTCATCACGAGATGCCATTTGCTGGTGTTCTTTAAAACTCAAAAATGTGTTAATGGTTCGTTCCTCAGGAGAAAAGAGGAGATTAAGAAATCTGAACCTTGAAGAATGAATATCACATAGCAACTAAAGATTCTGGCTATTATATTGTATTGAACTACTATTGATCTTGAATTTCACACAATGTCATGGGTACCAATACTGAGCATACTGAAATAAGTTTCTAACCCTCGTGTTATGAGGGAATTTGAAAAATAACACGAACTTACTTTCTGCAAGGGCTCACTTCTTTAGTTAAAATCTACATTTAGTACTGGGTTCAAGCTACTTTGGGGAGCAGGGCAAGACATTCTGATATGAATGTAGACAAGCATCATTAAAAATAAAGGACTGAAAGTTAACAACTGAAGCTATTTCAAACTCCAGGGGTGATCAAGGAGCTTTTCCAGTGAGTAAAATCCATTTTCCTTGCCTTATCAGAGCTTTCTACATATTTAGACTGGTACCAAGATACCTTGGGGATCTTTCTTTTAAATCCATGGTCTTCCACAGCAGATGCCCTCTTCCTACACAATGGAATGATCAGTCACAGTGATGGAGCTGGCAAGATCCTTTTAACAGCAGCTGGCCTGCAGAACTCCTGCCACAATAGGTTGTTTTTAAGAGACCAAAAAACATTGATTGTGAGTCACCAGTATTGGAGGCTTCACAACATTTTTGTAATTCTGCTTGTCCAATTAAACAAAAGAACCAGCAACATCAGGCAAGAAGCAAAAGCTGAATTATATCTGCCCCTCTCTACCCCACCCGATATGTCAGCAAGCTATTTAAGATCAAGGGAACTCTCCAAATTATGCAAACCGAAATGAACTCCAAAAATAGAAGCAGGGTTGACTTTTAACAGAAATCTATGGGTCAACAGGTTGCATTGGAAAACAGAAAGTTGATCTCCCTAGAACTCTATCTCAGTTATACAGCAGCTTTCCAAAATTAAGGATACTTGGAAGAAAAAGCAGTAGGAAAAGGTGATCCGTGTTGATTTGTGATTGCAATCAGTACTTGAGGCATCAATTGTAACCCACCAAATTCATTACATTTACCTCAAAAATAAACCACAATTTTTAAAATATAAAAAATAGCCACACTGATACAATAGCTGGTTACAAACAAAGTAAGCACTCCAGGTAGGACTTTCTCTTCTTCTTTTTCCATTAGAATTCTGAAACAATTTATTGATTCAACAGTTGTTTGTTAGATGGTTAATGGATAGAAGATAGAAGGTAAAGACCAGTGTGGGATTCAAATTTTTTCTACTACCGGTTCTGTGGGCGTGGTTTGGTGGGCGTGGTTTGGTGGGCGTGGCAGGGGAAGGCTACTGCAAAGTCTCCATTCCCACCCCCTTCCTGGGGGAAGGATACTGCAAAATCCCAATCTCTCCCCACCCCACTAACCTGCTCCGTTCTCCTGTGCAGGGCAACAAAAGAAGACCCAGCCAATCAGCTGAGACTCAGGAGGCAGAGAATAGATGGGGGTGGGGCCAGTCAGAGGTGGTATTTGCCAGTTCTCCGAACTACTCAAAATTTTCCGCTACCGGTTCTTCAGAACCTGTCAAAACCTGTGAGAACCTGCTGGATTCCACCTCTGGTTAGAACCTCATAAATTTACTTGGACTTCAGTAAAGCATTTGATAAAGTAGATCACAACCTATTACTTGATAAGGTAGAAATCTGTGGGTTAGACCACATCACCACCAGATAGATTCAAAATTGGCCTGACCAACTGTACACAATGTGTAGTCCTTAATGGAACTGCATCTACATGGAAGAAAGTGTACAGTGGGATATGCCACGGTTTTGTCTTAGGCCCAGTACTCTTCAGTATCTTTATCAATGATTTAGACAAGGGGATACAAGGGGAATTCATGAAATTTTCAGACAACACCAAGCTGGCAGGAATAGCCAACATTCTAAAAGACAGGCTCAGGATCCATAAGGATCTTGACAGACTAGAATATTAGGCCCAATCTAACAAAATGAAATTCAGTGGTGAGAAAAGTAAGGTTCTACATTTAGGCAAGAAAAACCAAATGCACAGGTATAGAAATAGGTGGTACCTAGCTCAACAGTAATATAAATGCGCGAGAGAACTTGGACTCCAGGTGGACAGTTACTTAAATATGAGCCAGCAGTGTGCTGCAGCTGCCAAAAAAAGCCAACACAGCCCTAAGCTACATTAACAGAGGGATAGATTCAAGATCACATGAAGTGTTAATACCACTTTATAATGCCTTGGTCAGGCCACATTTGGAATATTGCATCCAATGTTGTGTTCTCGTGCCCCTGCAGGCCTCTGTCCCATTTCCTCAAAGCTTTTGGTGCAGAGGATAGAGGCCTACAGGGGTGTGGGTGCCCCTGCAAGCCTCTGTTCTCCACACCAAAAGCTTTTGGCAAAGAGGACAGAAGCCTTCAGGGATGTGATCTCACACTCCTACATGCCTCCATCCCCTTTCCTCAAGGATTCTGAAATGTGCCTCTGTTCTGCACGCCAAAAGCCTTTTGCAAAGGCTTTATAAGAAGACGACTGCTTTTCTGCCACATGGCCCTGACTCTGCAGATCTTTGAAAGGTAAGCGAGTGAGTGAGTGGGGGGAGATAGGCAGCAGGAATGTTGCAGCCTCTCTGAGGTCAGTCATAAGGGTGAATGATTGCTGTGGTGCTGAATCATCCGCAATTTTGTGACTGTGTTGTAAGTACTTTTGGGCAAGATGTCATAATTTTGAACCATCGTTAAGTGAACTGTCATAATGGAAGGACTACCTCTATATAGTTTGTTTATTTGTATTTTAATTTTGATGCTTCAGACATGAATAAACAACCTGTATAATTTTGGCTTGATTTATATCTTGACTTCTCTTCATCAGCCAGCCAGCCAGCCAGTCGTTTGTCTGTCTGTCTGTCTGTTTGTATCTATCTATCTATCTATCTATCTATCTATCTATCTATCTATCTATCTATCTATCTATCTATCTATCTACCTACCTACCTACCTACCTACCTACCTACGTCCCATCCTTCAATTATTACCACAACTACCTTATATACAGATTGGACTAACCAATAACAATTGGTACCAAGTTATCCGATATGTTTCATAATATCATAACTAGTATACTGTATCATAGGGACGCGGTGGCTCAATGGTTAATACGCTAAGCTTGTTGATTAGAACGGTCGGCAGTTTGATGGGTTGAATCCCTAGCATTGCGTAATGGAGTGAGCTCCCGTTACTTGTCCCAGCTTCTGCCAACCTAGCAGTTCGAAAGCACATAAAAAATGCAAGTAGAAAAATAGGGATCACTTTGGTGGGAAGGTAACAGCATTCCATGCGCCTTTGGTGTTTAGTCATGCCAGCCACAAGACCACGGAGACGTCTTCAGACAGCACTGGCTCTTCGGCTTTGTAACGCATGAGCACCGCCCCCTAGAGCCGGAAATGACTAGCATGTATGTGCAAAGGGAACCTTTACCTTTATCTTATACTGTATCATGAAAACTGTATTTGCATAAAAGACACAGCAATTAACATAATTTCCTCTTAATACAAAGTATTAATACTCTCAATACTTTGCCTAACTTCAGAAGTGATAATGTAAAAGTTATCATTTTCAATTACCAGACAGTTAGCAATGGCAACTTTTTTTCAAACAATTAAGTTGGACCACATGTTTTCAAAAACAATCTTATTCGACTACAATTAAGAATATTACAAAGACGTGCAATCCTCTGAAACTACGCACTCATGTTCTAAATAAACACCCATGGAGATATCCATTGTCAGATTCAGAGGTATCAGCATGGAATTGCAGAACGGCTCAAATAAGTTTACTCTGCGCCTTCTCAAATGGCAGGTGCTCCAGATGTTTTAGATAAAACTCATACTGTATTTGTCTACAAAGTAATGTTTAGACGAATCAATCCAATTATTAAACAGATGACTTTTTTTGACTGTAATCCCTCTCACAAAGAACCCCCAATTTGCACAAAACATCTTAACTCTATTTGCCCAGCCACCTTTTACATCGCTTTTAGAAACACTTATTGATTTAGGCTGCGAAAAACAACCTTTCGAAATAAAATGCAGATGAATGCGACATATTGGAAACTATTAAGGATTTCCTTATTTAGCATCTGAAAAGAGGCAACATTTGTTCCGGCTAAGGGGGGGCGGGGAGGAATCACTACATCAAGTATTTGACATAAATACCCTGGGCAGGTTATGGTAGATTTTTTTTTGCGCTGGGGGGAGTGATTAATAACAAATTAAAAGCCTCTTTGATCTGTCCAGGACAAGCTTCTGGAAGAGCCACTCCAAAATCCATGTTGACAGGATCCGTGGACGGCGCTCAGGTTTGGTCTAACCTATTTCAATGAAGCCCAGCAGGGACTTTGTCTAAGGGCAGCTTCCTTGGTCCCTATCATTGTTCTGAACAGTGGGGCTGTTGGCTTCTTTTCAGGGGATGACAGATGGTTTCATTTGTTGCAAACTTCTATCCCTCGACAAATTTTAGGTAGTCGCCTTATGAAAGGGAGGTAAGACGGGGGTCACACCTGCCGTGTTTTACTTGAAAAGAAGCCAACTAAAGGAGAAAAAGAAAGGGAGTTTGGGTGTGTCTGTGTTGGGTCAAACTTGTCAAGCTTTGGAGCCGATCAAACCAAAAACTCTGTAATTTATTTATTTATTTATCTGTATATAAAATTTATGGGTCGCCTATCTTACCATAGGATAACTCTGGGAGGCTTACAGTGACATATTTCTTTGATGTTTAAATACTATGTATTCTATGTAATCTAATAGTTGGAAACTAATTGGGTGTGTCTCTTTGGATGAAAAGAAGGACTAGGGGTGACATGATAGCAGTGTTCTGCTATCTCAAGGGCTGCCATAAAGAAGAGGGAGTCAAGCTATTCTCCAAAGCACCTGATGATAAGATAAGATAATATAATAGGATAAGATAATAGGATAAGAAAGAAGTAATGGGTGGAAACTAATCAAGGAGAGAAGCAACTTAGAACTGAGGAGAAATTTCCTGACAGTCAGAACAATTAATCAGTGGAACAACCTGCCTCCAGAGGTTGTAAATCCTCCAACACTGGAAGTTTTTATGAAGAGATTGGATAACCATTTGTCTGAAATGGTGTAGGGTTTCCTGCCTAAGCAGGGGGTTGGACTAGAAGACCTCCAAGGTCCCTTCCAACTCTGTTCTTCTATTCTAAACAAAGAGGAAAGCAAGAATTAAGGTGAAACTTCCTAACAGTGAGGACAATTAACCAGTGGAACATCATGCCTTCAGACGTCATGGGTGCTTCATCACTGGAGGTTTCTAAGAAGAGTCTGAACAGCCACTTATCTGAAATGGTATAAGGTCTCCTGCCAGAGCAGGGGGCTGGATTAGAAGACCTCCAAGGCAGGGGTAGGATTCAACCAGCGTTACTACCGGTTCAGTGATTCGTGCATGTGTAGAAAACCTTAAGCTGTGCCTCCTGCACAGCTGAAAAGCGCTGTGTGCAGGTGCACAGCGTTTGAAAAGTCTCTTTTTCCCTGCTTTTTCAACTTTAGCTGTGCCGTGCAAAGCAGTGAGGTTGAAAAAGCAGGAAATAAAGGACAGGTAAGAACCCGGGCAGGCGGGTGGGCCAAACAGCAACAGACACAGAACCGGTTCGGTGTCTGCTGCTCTTCAGAGCTACCAGTTCTATAGAGCCGGGCAGAACCGGTAGCATCCCACCCCTGCTCCAAGGTCTCTTTCAGCTCTATTCTGTCCTGTCCTGTCACAAAAAAACCAGGCAAGTCATTTTTACAGGACACAGCGGGGGAAATCTCCTCTGCCGTAAATCCATTGTAAAAAAAAAACAAAATGGGGGGGGGAGAGTTACACCAGAAGATGTGGATAAGCAGAACTTGATTGTCAGAAGTCATAAGGCTCACTTTATGAACCGAATATCCACTAACTAATAGGCATAGGCTATTAACACATTTTCCCCTTAAGTCTTTCAGTTCACTTCTCTGCATGCTTGACCATTCATTTTAGTGACTGTACAAATTTATGGCACTGAAAAAAGTGACTAAGGACCGTTTTTCACGCTTATAACTATTGCAGCATCCCCATGGTCATGTGATCAAAATTCCAGCGCTTGGCAACCACCATGGCTTGGCCCACCAGGTTATCTGAGAGACCGTCTCTTTCCAATTACATCTACCCGACCCATCAGAGCGGCGAGGCAAGGAATGTTGCGGGTCCCATCCCCGACGGAGATATACCTGGTGGGACCCAGAAAAAGGGCCTTCTCTGCGGTGACTCCCTCTCCCTGGAAAACCATCTCCCCAGAAATTAAAATGCCCCCCCGCCCCACTCTAACACTCTCCTGGAAGGCGCTGAAGACCTGGTTCGGCCATTGGGCCTGGGGAAGGCAGAGCGGGATGGATCCCATGAAATGGGTCACATGATGTGTTGTCGTCAGAGCGGGGGGCAGGGGGTTATTTTATTGTATTATTTTATTAATTTGTTACACAATTCTCTCTTTTATTAGTTTTATTGTTTTTTATATGATGCTTTTATATTCTTGTAAGGCACCTTGAGTTGCCAATGTGCGAATAGGCGGCAATATAAATCTCATAAATAAATATAAATTGACATGTATTTATGATGGTTGCATTGTCCCATTTATAACCTTCATAGCTGGCTTCCAAACAAGCAAGGTCAATGGGAGAAACCAGACTTACTTAACGACCATGTGATTCACTTAAGAACCACAGTGATTTGCTGAACACCTGGCAGAAATGGTCATAAAATGGGGCAAAACTCACTGAATAACTGCCTTGTTTATCCATGGAAATTCGAGGGTCAACTATGGTCGAGAACTACCTGAAGTCTTTTTTTTTTTTAAACTTCTCCCCTTATGCCAAACTTTGCAAGTCAAGTTTTTTTGGGGAATGGAACGCGTTTAAAAATTGCTTTCATTCTGTCGACATTACCTATTTGGAATTCAATTGGATTGTATACAGGGCATGAAAGGAACAGGGAATACCAAGATAGCAACCATCATTTACAAGCTACTCCTGTGTTTCTAATACCTGATGAACTAATAAATGTACTTTGTTATGGACGTCTTGTTGAGTTTATCTATCTGCATCTGCACAGCTACAAATCCACTACTGTGCAGGATACAGAAAAGTAAAAAGATGATAAAGCCTCAACTCTATGATGATTGAAGCGGCTGCATGATATTAATCGTTCTATCCCATAGTCGTAGAGGTAGGGGTAGAGCTGCTTACCACGAGGCTGTGTTCAGGCAAGAGAGAGGAAAATTCCCCCAACTCATCGAGGGTCAAATTAGTGACCACTCAGGATTACAGATGTGGTCACTTGACATGGACTACATTTCCCAGGATACCTTTACTACATTTACCATGATGCATTCCCTTAAGGGGACAGCTCACAATTGCTACCTAGCTATCCAATTCCCATACACTGGCTGGATAGCACACAGGCAGCTTCCCACTCGTACAGCACCAGCCAAAGGTAGTAATCTCCCAGCAGCAAAGCAAGAAGCCAGATGAGATTCAGGGGAAGAAGGACTGATTTAGCAATGTGACAGTTTACCCTCCCTTTCACAGCTACACACAACTACGAAGTCTGTCGGTCTCTCTCTCCCCACCACATGAACACAAGCCAACTACTTTCTCATGCGTATTACCTACACAAGGTAGCCACCAAACAGAGCACAGAGTGAAAGTCATGACGGCATCAAACGCAAAAACACCATCTATTAGCACAATGACCTGTATTCCTTTTTGTGTCAGATCTTTCAACAGTGGCTACGTGGGATCAATAAAAATGTGAACTCTTAGTACTTATTACTTTTACTGCTGCTTTTAGGCCAGAAAATACTATGGAGAAACATATAAGTGATAAGACTAAAAGATAGGTAGAACAAACAGGGTCAGAAAATCCGTACAACTTGAGTATGAACGCAATGTCGCACCCAAAGGTGATAAAGGTTTGGGATTAAAGAAGACAAACGCATTTTTTGTGTGTGTGACAGAGAGGGAGGGAAGGAGGGAGGGAGGGAGAGAGAGAGGTAGGTAGGTGTCATATTAGTAGTATTGTTATAGCACTCCAAAGAGTGGGGAGAAAATTGTAGGATTTGGTAGTAGGAGTCTATTTTTATTTAACTCTTGAAACTGAAATAAACAAAAAATAAATAAAACCAACAACAAAAGTACAACCTTGGCTACCTAATCAACATGCTTCAGCAACAGCCTCTGAAAAACATTCATGGCATGCTTAGTACTTTGGGTAATTTGCATTGTAAGTAAAGATTCTTACCATTAAACAAAAATAAATGAACTAAATTGAAGTTGTTAAATGCCTGCTTTTTACAACAAAGCTCTTACATCTACAGTTCTAATTGCTTAGAGCCTGTCCTTATTCAGGTTCTGAATTAATCCAATTAGAAGACATGGCAAAGCCACATTAAAACATCAGATTAACATTTCAGAGTCATACGACTCCCGTAAAATCAATGAAGAACTGTAAACTAGACAATTAAAAACATCCCTACCTGTTCCATCAAAAATGTTTTCAGTTTCAGGATTTGGCTTTTTTTTTTTGTCTGTATATTACAAATGCACTTTGGCCAATTACGAAAAACAGGAAAATAAAAAGTTGTGCAAAGCATAACATTTATGAGCATTATCATGAGCATTTAATCTGTGAAAGTTCAATAGATGAAGGATACAACAGTAAATAGCTAGCATCGGAAACTCAGATATTTAAAATCTAAAATGAACAAAATCTAGTAGAAAAATATTGCAGTTTTAAAAAATTACCAGTTGTACTTTTAATTGCTTATGTTTAGATATGAATGTCAATATAATACCAATCTATATGAAAATCACCATCTCTGCATTGATGACAAGTTCTACAGGCATGTAAAAAAATCGAATTTGAAATATAAGATATCTAAATAAATTTATCTTATTTTACTATTAATATCCACATTTTCAAAGACTTCAGGGGTAGAAAAAATCGAATTGAAGTTATTGGGAAATGTGGGCAGATGGATTTCAAGAGCCAAAATAGTCAGAATCTCAATTAAAGTAATTAAATAAATGGACAAAAGACTTCAGTAACTATGACTATGTGTGTGGTTCTTTTTTATTGAATAATATGCATATCAAACTCCTTGATCAATAGCATATGCTTTTTAGATACTGCCAACTTGTAATGAACAGAATGAATATGCTCATAGAATTTCTTTATTGACCCAGATTTAGAAGTAAAGGGAAGGTTTTCACAAAACTAAGTTCACAAAACTAGAAGGAAAAGTTCTTTAAAAGGCAGGGAAAAAAATCAAGGTACTTTGGAGAAACGAGATGAAAATAACAGAATGAAAAATTTGACAAAAATAAATGCAAAATCCCTCATTTAGGAAAGTCAAATGCCCAAGTACAGAATGGAAGATATTTTAGCACTGCTCCTTGTGAAAAACAACTTAGTCAATTTTAAACCAAATATGAGTCAACAATACAATGTGACTGCAAAATAAAATAAAATAAAAAAGTTAGGTTATATAGATAAAAGCAGGGCTGCTGGGGGTTCGCAGGAGTTCGGGAGAGCCCCTAGCTAAGATTCTGTGTAGTTTGGAGAACCCCCAAATCCCACTCCTGGCAGGCCCTGCCCACGCCACCCCGTCCCTCCTAGGAGTCCCCACGCGGCCCGTTTTGGATGCAGGTAAGTACAGGGCACATGCAGAGTCTCGGGGAGGGTGAAAAACAGGCCTCTCAGAAGTTTGGAAATGGGCCCGTTTCCAGATTCCAGAAAACCTCCGGAGCCCGGGGAGGCAGTTTTCACCCGCCTGGAAGCTTGAGGAAAGCCTCCGGAGCCTGGGAAGGGCAAAAACCCCCTCCCCGCCGCTGTGATGCAGGAGGCCGACTAGGCCACACCCACCATGGTCACGCCCACCCAGCAACCAAGCAAAGAACTTTAACCCTAGTAAAAGTAAAGGTTTCCCTGTCCAGTTGTGTCTGACACAGTGCTTATCTATTTGTTGGCTGAGGGAGCCAACATTGTCCGAAGACATTTTCCATGGTTAACTGACCGAAAATGTTACCTTCCCACCAAAGAGGTACCTATCAATCTACTAGTATTTGAACGCTTTCAACCCGCTGGTTTACAAGAGCTGGGGCAAGGAACAGGAGCTCACCCCTTTGCTTGAGTCTTGAATCTGGGCTGTCAGCTTTCCAGCTGACAAGCTCAGCATCTTTAACCACTGAGCCATCGCGGCCCTCTGCTATATAAGTAGTTTCCAAATAATTGGAAATAATATTTCATTCTACTAAATATCTTAAAGGATCTTACACTGAAAATAGTCAAGATTACTCTTTTGCACTTCAGAACAATAGACAAAAGATCGGGACAATTTTGTGTATGACATCCTTTTAGTCAGGGGTGTCAAACTCGATTTCATTGAGGGCCGCATCAGGGTTGTGTTTGACCTCGGGGGGCCAGGGTGGGCCTGGCCAGCTCAACATCATTCGTGTTGGGGGTGCCTGTGGTGGCCTGAGCACTCTGCCAGTGAAAATGGGCTCATGAGCTCCGTTTTCAGCTGCGACGGCCTCCTGCAACTCTCTGCCAGTGAAAACGGAGCTCAAGGGGGCTGAGTGAAGCTTTCCTGAGCTCCGTTTTTTCTGGCAGAGGCACCGTGGGCCGGTCTTTCACTGTTTCCAGGGTGGCTGCAAGGGCCAGATCTAAGAACTCCGTGGGACGAATCCAGCCTCCAAGCCTTGAGTTTGACACCCCGGCTTTAAGTCATTAATGTTTCAGAAAAGTTGATTTTCAATGTTTAAAAAACTACTTTTTATTAATAAAAAGCAGATTGCAAATGGAACTAATTATTCAGGGAGGTAGTGAACTCTTTATGAGATATACCCCAGTAGCAACCAAGCGGCCATATACCCAAAATATTTTAAATTGAATTTCTGCAATGATTCTTTTTATGATCCTAGAAAGCCTTCTTCCACTGATATTCCCAGCAGATAGTATGGTGCCTGTGGTTCCACAGATAGTGTGTTGGGAAGCAAAAGAACACTAACTGCTTGCTGTCGATACCTTTTAAAGCCATTAAAATTGATGGTCACCATCTTGCCTGATGATCGTATAATGCAATACTGGCTTCTACGTGGAATTTCATAGTACTAGATTTTATGAATGATTCTGAACTCTTAAAACTAAAGAGAAAACCTCTGTCAACATTTTCCATATGATGCATAGTTTTTTTACAATCTTTAGCATGGCTCTCCTTTCCTCTAAGCTAAATTCCAAAATGCTGTATTGTTGTTTGTTGTTGTTGTTGTTATTTGGGACAGATGCTCAACCTGCCTATTCATTATGGCTGCTTTTTGGGGAGGCACCATTTTCAGTCCCATTTTCTGAAGGAAAACATCTGGCCTTCAATTGCTTATCTTTGGGATTCTGTGGCATCTTTCCTGACCTGAAGTATACACCCAACTAAGCCCCTGTTGTTGTAATTTTGAGTGTCTTCTAGAGTCATTGTTTTTAATAGATTTATATGGCTGCCCAGTTGATATGAAAGACATCATTATAATTAAAAGAATTAAAGGGAGGAAAAGCAAATGGCTCAAAGCCCAATAGGTAAAAATTGCCACAACAGTTATTGCCTTCAGGAAAGGGCTAAATCCAGAGCAGTCTTTGCTTTAATTGATTAGAAGCTGTAAGACACAATATGGCTGGACAAGTAGATCTTTGGTTTATCTTGTCCAGTATACCCAGAGTAATTTCAAACTGAGATGGGGGAGCAAACAAATTAAATAAATACATAAATTAAAAATATGCATTTTTCCAACCTGTGTGAGAATGACTGAAACTATCTAGAACTGATACTACTTCTTTTCTCAGATGACTTTCAGATGTCATGTTCCATCTGAGGATCACTCCAAGATTGGAGAAAGGGGCAATAGCTTTATTACATTCCCAGAATGGCACAGAATACACAAAAGTATTTTCTGGATTCCTATGTGGCATGGGAATGATCAGGTTGCAACCCCCGATGATTTTGCAAAACTAAATTTTAAAAGCGATAATGACAAAATGGAGCTGATAATTAAGCAGTGACACCTATTAAATCTTACCTTTGTTAAACAGTAAATACAGAGTTGGCAGAACAACTCTAAAAATAACAAAGGAAAGGGGAGAAAGGCAGAACAGTAAAAAGGGAAGGTATAAGCTTAACCTTGCCACCAAACGTAAGAATTATGGGTAACTATAAGTGACAAGCATTTTTGCTATAGAAATATACTAGCTACCGCTACTGCTTGTGTTTTTCACCAATGATTGGTCAGCTTCCTTTAAAGTATAGAATTAGCCAAGGCTAAACTTCAAAAGATGCCTCTGTAAAATGTACTCACAAACAGCTCATGTGCTTTGCTCAAACAAAACACAGAATTATCAGAAAAAGAGAGAGTTAGCTAGAAGCTTGATTTTTTTTTTTAAAAAAAAATCCTTTTTCTCCCTTTTTACCAGAGTTTGCACATGGATAGCCATAATTCACAGGTGTGATGTAAAACCTCTGAAATATGAGACATCGCTGTCATTACTGTTGTGAATTACAACATTTTTCATATGGGCTTGTGATCAATTATAAGGGCAATCTATGTAATATATAGAATATATATAATAGTGTGCCACAGTCTAATGTAATTTATTTCCATCAATGAGGTAATATCACCCAGCACACTAGAGGCCAAATCTGAAAGTTCATTCTGAAGGTTATTGCTTCACAAAGGCAGTGCTTTGTCTCATGGTTATGACTTCCAGTTTTGCTCACACGTCTGGTGCTAGAATCCTCACATTCAACATTATTAAAATTACAACCTGTGTTTACCATAAATGCAAGCTAAAAACCAAAGCTGTATGTACAACAACTGCACAACAACCAGATACTAGAGGCACAGACCAGCAAATCTTCAACAACCTCATCACAACAACTTGACCAGTTACTGTATATTTGAATCCAGACAAATGACACAGATCTGCTTTTGTTACCCTGTATGACCATGCAGGATGGAGGCGCGATGGCTCAGCGGTTAAAGACATTGAGCATGTCAGCTGGATTCTCTGGGTTTGAGACCCAAGCGCTGCGCAACAGGGTAAGCTCCTGTTCCTTGCTCCAGCTCCTATCCACCTAGCAGTTCAAAACTATGTAAACGAGAATAGATTAATAGGCACCCCTTCTGTGGGAAGGTAATAATGTTCTGTGTGCCTTTGGCATATGGCTATGCTGGCCACATGACCATGGAAAATGTCTAGCTCCCTCAGCTAAGAAACATAGATAAGTACCTGACAAGACTAGATAGGAAAACTAAAGAAATATTATACATTTGATCTGATTCTGACAATGAGAAGAATTAATCAGTCAAATGGTTTGCCTTCAGAAGTTGTGGGTGATCAACACTGGAGGTTTTTAAGAAGACATTGGACAACCATGTGTCCAGAATGGTAAAGAGTCTCCTTCTTGGGCAGAAGGTTGGACTAGAAGACCCTCAAGACTTCCAAGGTCCCTTCCCACTCTGTTATTCTGCATACTATTGCTTTCTGTTATTTATTCCTTATACATTGCACAAAAAAACCCACTAAACATTCATTAGCATTAACAATGGTACATTTACAATTTTCTATCAACCTCCCATTCAATTTTTGTATGGCCTCTTATAAAAAAAATCTATAATAACAACAACAACAACACATTCCAGAGATGTTCTTTGGGGCTGAAAAAAAACCCCTAATCTTTCCCACAGAACCTTTCATTGGGTGAAACACAACATGGAAACATTCATTTCTAAATGAAAAACTAAGATTTTCTACAAAAGAATACAACAGAAGCTAAAATTAATGAAAATATACTTTTTCTTTGCTTAAAAATAAAACACTTCAGCAATGTTTTATTTTCTAAGGTATAAAATTATGGTGTAGGTAATATACAGTTAGATTCATTGTCTACAACTAGTGGAAACGTAATAATTCAAATCGTAACCAGGAACCTAAGAAGGAAGGATCTAAGAATATGAGCAGTTCCAAATGGGATGGACTTTTATAAAATTAAGATGTTTTAAGTCAGATAAACTCAGTATCTCCAGATATCAAGAAAGTTCTTTAGGTACCACTCTGAGGACTCCAATTATGATTGGTACAGTAGAATGTCAGGTGGTGACCGTAATCCAGGACTACGATTAGGTTGTGACCGGAAGCACAATGGACTGCGTGTGCATGGAAGGGGAAATGGCCACAGCAAGAGAATCTGCTGCAGCCAAGTTTGTTCGCCACCTGATTTTCGAATCGTGACCTGATTCAAAAATCGGGTGGATTTTTTGGGTCGGAACCTGATTTGGTCGCAAAGAGGAGCATTTGCGACCTGAGGTTCCACTGTATAACACTTTTTTCCTCCCATAGGCACAGGGAGTTTTTTTCCCTTGTGCCATCACTCTGCTAAATACCTAATTTTCACAGTGCTATCTAATGTCTATGTATTTACTCATGTAGTATGGATGTAGTATTATCATTTATCCTTATAGAATTCTTAGAATAATAAGTGGGAAGAGATAGGTACTAGGAAGGATGAGAAGAATAATAGTAATACGTCTTTACTCTTATTGATATGATGATGATTATCATTATTCTGTTGCTTTGTATGTACACTGAGAACTTGTGCACCAGAAACAAATTGCTTGTGTGTCTAATCACACTTGGCCAAACAAATGAAATATTCAAGTATTAATTAATTCAATATTTAAATAATATTACATACTTATTATACTTATTCAAGTATACTTATTCAAGTATATTCAAGTATATTCAATATTCAAATATTCAAGTATTCAATCTGAAAGTTATTAATATTAGTATTTGGCAAGCTGTTAAAAATCTACCCATCTAGGTCGAGGTATGAATTCAGAACAAAACAGATTAGAGGATGGGAATTATCCTAAAATATCCAGAATATTATAGCCTTTTGAACTTCAAATCCCTTGTTTTTGAGTAGCCGAACACAGATAGTTTTCCAAAACCCTTACATTTTACAATGATGTTGAATGAAGTATGAAATCTTGTTTAAGGAAACAGAGATAGTAAACAAAGACCACCAAAAGCGGGCAACTATATCGAAGACAATGTCATTCAGTTTTCTTTCTTTGCAAACTGCCTTTATTCAGCAATGGAAGCTGTCAAGACACAACGATAATGCTGATGAAAGAAAAAGCCTTTGGTTTCTGACAGCAGTGGTGAACTCTGACCCTGGAGGACCATAAAGAAGCCAACTTGGGCCATTTTACACGAATGGCGCAGAGTGATTTACGTGGAGTAGTTTAAGTTTCAAGAGACAGATAACATCTTACAAAAAGCCACAGAAATTATGGCAAGGGCCTTCCAAGCACAATTTTAAAGAAGGCAAGGCATTAGAGCATTGGGGATTTTCAAGGATGTGTAACTGGATGCTAATATACGTGCTAATCTACTGCTTCTCGGAGCACGGAGCTTGCCTTTTCCCCGGACCGAAATAATTTGGAGAGCCGAATAATGTTTTAGGATATTAGCAAACACAGGCTGAACACAAAGGCTTAACAATTTAATTTGGGAGAGAAATAATGTTCTAAGCAGCTCTGCAACTAATTCCTTCCCTGTCTCATAATCAAAAGCTAGCCAAACCGATGTGTGTCTTGATGTTACAATAGTTACCATTTCACCACTCAACGTGATGAGGCATGGCTGACAGCTAGGAGATGTAACTTTAGAAATAGGGAGTGAATATTTTTAGTTGAAAATCTGTTTTTTAATTATATTTTAATAATATTAGATATGATCATATTGCACATATGGTGGTGCAGTGGTTAGAATGCAGCACTGCAGGCTGATCTGCTGACTGCCAGCAGTTCGATCTTCATCGGCTCAAGGTTGACTCAGCCTTCCATCCTTCCAAAGTCAGTAAATTGAGGACCCAGATTGTTGGGGGCAATAGGCTGACTCTGTAAACTGCTTAGAGTGGAATATAAAGCACTGTGAAGTGGTATATAAGTCTAAGTGCTATTGCTATTGCATGGCATACAGATGGTCCTCAACTTACCACTGGTTACTTAGTGACCGCTTGAAGTTACGACCGATCTGAAAAAGGGGAGTTATGACCCAGACCTGAAGTTCTGACGTTTGCCTCCCCCTGAAGTCATGTGACCATACTTCGGGTACTCGGCATTTATTTCTGGTTTTCGACAAAACAACACCTATCATTGAACAATGGATTCACACTGACGACCACTGCATTCGCTTAATATGTTAAGGAGTCCTGTAAAAATAAAAGTATAATGGACATCTAAAGGGGAAACAGTGTTTTCAATGACAATGGGAAAAGTTGGGAAAAATATAGGCAGTTGATATAGGTCCCTATAAAAGTAAGAACTAAAAGATATTTGGTGCAAAACTTGACAAGCCAACTTCATAGCTGCCAAAAACTATCACTCTGAACAGTATTCTTCACCAGAAATTTGCAATTGCAGTTAGTATGGAGAAGGATTGATGCTTTGCTGTGTCCGTGACCTACTGAAGAGATGTAAACTTGAATTTAAGAGCTTAGTCAAGCTCATTGTTGGCTTCTGCTATTCATCTCCTCAAACAAAACGAAACAGCTTAGGATTGACAATGGGAAAAATGCAAATTTAACCAACACCTTGCTCACCTCCATATTCTAAAAATTTACCACATGCAAAACTAAACTGCCTATCAAATTGTCAGGAAAATCCCCAAGCACTTCCTAGAACTCTCTGGATCTGCTAAGTACATAATACAAACGTAAAATATATGTTTTAAAATAAAATTGAATAAATAAATGTAATTTTTATAGGACAAATCAATTTATCATAAATACTTTAATGATAACAAAACAGATAAAAACAGAATATTGCAATAGGCTTCTCAGAGTCTGAGAAAAAGATTGGCAGCTGCAAAATATTACAGAACCAGCATTATCAAAAGGTGATAAGCAAAAAGTTAAGTAATAGCCACATAACAAATTTAAATAGGATACCGAAGTTAAGTATATCCAGTTACCAAAGGTTCTCTAATCCCTTTTTTCCTTTCAATAAATCTGATTAAAGAAAACTGTGAAAATTTTGCTTTCTGTTTATTTATTTATTTAAATTTGTATACCGCCCCCTCTCCCAGAGGGACTCGGGGCGGTGTACAGCCAGATAAAATATACATATAAAAATATACATACAATACTTAAAATGAGTTAAAAGAATTAAATAGGTTGGCCATTCTCAAAAGATTAAAATTAGGAGTTTAAGAAAGCTAAAACCGAATTAAAAACTCTAAAAACCCCTAGGCCAGACCAGCTTGCTGAAATAAATAGGTTTTCAACGCGCGCCGGAAGGTCAGGAGATCAGGTATGGTCCTCATCTCCGGGGATAATTCATAACAGACTGGTAAAGAATGAGCAAATATATTATTCCTCAGGCCTCGAGCAAGGAAAAAGGAAACCCAGTTCTTGGTTCCATTGAACGGAGGGATAGAATCAAGATCACGTGAAGTGTTAATACCACTTTATAATGGTAAGGCACGCTTGGAATACTGCATCTAGTTTTGGTCGCCACGATGTAAAAAAGATGTTGAGACTCTAGAAAGAGTCCAGAGAAGAGCAACAAAAATGATTAAAGGACTGGAGGCTAAAACAAGGGTTGCTGGAATTGAGTATGTCTAGTTTAATGAAAAGAAGGAGTAGGGGAGATATGGTAACAGTGTTCCAATATCTCAGGGGCTGCCACAAAGAAGAGGGAGTCAAACTATTCTCCAAAGCACCTGAGGACAGGACAAGAAGCAATGGATGGAAACTAATCAGGGAGAGAAGCAACCTAGAACTAGGGAGAAATTTTGTGACAGTTAGAACAATTAATAAGTAACAATTAACAAATAATAATAACTTGCCTCCAGAAGTTGTAACTGCTCCAACGCTGGAAGTTTTTAAGAAGAGATTGGATAACCATTTGTCTCTCTGGATACAACTGCTGACCATGAGTGAATTCGGAGACTAACTTTAGACAGATGCAACAACCTACCTTAGAAACAGCGTGGATTAAGTTCCTTAAGGAATATGGAGAATGCCAGGGAAAACATTGTTTCCTTCACTGTCCACCATCAGTACAAAATCAAAATCAACGCCCTTTTGTTTACCACATTAGCATTACGTTACTTAGGGGCTCCAAATGTCTATTTTTCAAACGTGTGGCATTCTTGCGCAGCCTTATTTCAATCGATACATGGACTGCTTTTTCATTTAAAAAAAAAAAAAGGCCTTGTTCATATGTTCAAAATTCACAGGGTGGAATGTAATGCAGTGCTAATGAGCCTTGCTAACTCAAAAGGGTTGCTCTCTTTTGCAGGCCTCCCTGCAGCCTCAAAACCTGCTTTATAAAATTGAAGGATTTTCGAAGAGATGTTGTGGTTTGTATGCAAGTGTTTGTGTGGGCGCGCGCGTGTGTGTACGCACACATTTTGTTTCAGGGGGATCAAGTGTGTGTGGGGGGGGGCGGTTGAGGAGTGAGAAAATTATCGTCTTCCATCTCATCAGTAGAAACTGCTTCTACTAACAAAAGCATACCAGTGGGTTACATCCCATAATATTATAACCATAAACCTAAATATCTATTTAGAGAAGAAGCTTTCATGAAACATTTTAAATGGCCTTGCTTCTTGATCTAGGTAAATACTGTTTTTGGACTTTATATAAAACTGTCCCTCTTTTGTTCCCTAAAGCAAATATTGACTGGTCCTATTATGAATCTCTGAGCTGATTTCAGAAACCAAGCAATTGCATCTAAATGGGATTAGGAGACCAATACCTAGGTACGTCCTGACTAAATGCTCATCCAAACCTTTCTGGGGTGAAAGCGCATATTACATTATTAATGGGCCTTTAGAAGCATACTTATACCGCTATGTTGGAGGAAACGGGCTACTTTTCGCTGACATGATCATCTCTCTTCTATGCTATACTTAAACTGCGCCTTAAATGCTACATAGTGATTAAAAGACAGTCCTTGCCCTCAGACACAACCTGAAAAAGAAATTTTGTAAAGAGAAGAAGACAGGAAGGCTAGGGCTGCAATATATGTTCTGGCCTAAAGAGAGGGTCAGGTTGGGTTCCCTTTGCTATAAAACTGGGGACTCCAATCCCTGGGCCACCGCCTGGTACTGGGCCGTGGCCTATTTGGAACTGGGCTGTGCTAGTGGCAAGCGAGCCCATACGCGCAGCTTCATTTGCACGAGCAGTGGGCACTCTCACATGTGCATGAGTGTTCACCACTCACATGAACATATGTACCTGCTGCTCTCATGGAACCATTTCCTCTCCCCACACCCAGTCTGCAAACCTGGAAAGGGTTGGGGACCACTGCCATAAAACCCTATCTTGAAATGCACTGGGGTGGGAGGGGGGGCGGTAAGAATATCACCTTCAACTTTGTGGACTTGTGAGAAATTTGACAGAGCCTAAAACAACACTGCTGTTTTATGTTCATGCGAAATTGGACATCTAGGTTTGATTAAATTTGATATGTAGAAGGGGGAGGCAGTTTGTAGTATATATATATCCGTTTATCGTCTACAGCAGGACTTCTCCTGTGATACCACAAGCTCTTAAAATGATAAATGAATTTCTCCAACCGCCCCATGAACCAAAACTCAACAATAAATAATAAATACGTAATAAATAAAACTGCTATGATGGGGAGACGGTTTTGATAGATGGATAGATCCAAGGTTTAGCTATCATTCAAAGTTTGCTTTGGGCTTTTCCACTTGCTTTGCCCTCACAAGCCTGTTCTGGAAAAATTGTTCAAAGTGGTAGCAAGTTTTGACAGCACTCCTAACCCTATGAAGATGAATGAAGTTGTAAAAGGATTTTAAAACACATCCCCATACACCAGTGATCTAACGGTCTCTCTACCTCCAACTGTTTCTGCCCATCTTGTAAGATGAAGATCTCTGGGTCCCTCTGATAAATATCATTTGGGGAGGCTAGGAAATGTCAACTCATAAAATATTTCTATGGTCTTTTTAGAGTTGCCAACAGAAAGGGAGGGGGGAGCAGTTGGAAACAGCTTGGAAACCAAAAGTGCATTCCATAAATAGTTTTCAAAGATAGTAACTAGGTGACTGCAGTTTCTGCCATGCAAAATTCTAACTGGAGAATATGATTGATGACTCTTGGCTATGGATGTATCCCATTGGAGTGTATGAATTATGATACATCCAGGGGGTGGGGGAAAACCAGGATCAAGGGTGACAATGAATTATGTGTCTCAGAGTCAGCTACACCCAGGCAGTGCCGGACATTTTAACTCCCAATAAATCCTTTTGAAGTTTTGGAAGTTTGGCTCGAGACTCATGATTTAATTGGGGGTAACTGCCGGAATCCTGACAGGAAATGTGTGTTGCAGTACCTGACTTCTGGAATTACCTCCCCTCCCCTTGAGATTCATGTGGATCCCACGTTTTGGATGTTTATGAAACTGTTGAAAACCTAGTAAATCTCTCAGGCCTTGGGAAATGAGACCTGTGGAGCCCTCTTTAGCTATTAGGCCTATGATTGGATATATTGTACTTCTGGTTATCCAGGATATTTTTATTCATATTTATATATTTTGCTTTTCTTTTTTTATCTGTAAAACACTCAGAGTTGGTCATGAATTGGGCCAGCCTTGAAATTGGATGAAATAAATAAATCAGTAGCTCATGACACATCCATTTTAAGAAAGAACCTTTGCTTTACAGTATAGGCTGGCATTTTTTTTCCCATCTATTATATTATATATTTATATATTTCATGTATAAAAACAAATGCTATGTGGAATTTTATACAAGATTTTATGGCCTGCCAAGTCAAAATCAATTGTGAGGAACAATTATTTACAAATCATGAGATCTTTTTTTTTATTTCTAGCCTTCAAAATTTACCAGATTTGTTTTATGGTTAGTTCCAAAATACTGATCAACTTACATCCTATCACAACTGAATCTATTTTTTGAAGAAAAAAAATACATGTTCATCCTAGGTCTTTATAAGAACACAAGTTGACCAAGTGATAACAGTTAAAATGGGAGATATGACACCCATGCTATGAATGGTGACCATAAAGTATCTAATGAGTGGTACAATTCTGATAGGTCTTTTATCATAAAGTAGAACCTCGAGGATATTGACTTTCTAGTAGATCTGTGGCCAGAAGTTTCAAGGTCATCAATCATGGGAGCTCCTCCCTGTCAGTTAACACTCTAAATTACATGTACACATCTTATCTTTCTAGAAAGTGAGAGGTGGAACTGAGAAGGTTAAAAAAGAGAGATGATGCTATTAGAGCTTTTCTTAGCTTCTCCTCAGAGGAGAAGCGAAAGCTGAAGTTTGTCAGAGACATTGAAAATGCTGTTCATCAAAAGGAAAATGTGTATGGTGGTTCTAGGTGACAGACGGGTTCAAAGCTGGAAAAAAGGAGTAAAGAAAAAAAGAAAGAGGTTTGCAGCTGTTCAGCAGTCTGATGGCTAAAGGTCCAAGAGAGAAGAGCAGGGCTGAGAACAACAGAAGAAAAAAAACATCTACAAGTGTTTGTCTCTATAAAACTCTCCAAGAAAGATGGAGTATGTAAATAGCCCCAAAGTCCACTTAAGAAATTAAAAATTACAAGAACCCTGACTATGCAAAACCAGAGGAAACAACTGTGAACCAAATAAGCACATTAATGAAGAAGGGAAGCCAAAGCAAGAAAAAAGGGTAGACATAAACAGTAAAAGAAATACACTAGTTAAAAAAAGTACTGTAGAACAGAGTTCCGTAACCTGTCCAGGTTTGCAGACCAGCGGGAAGGGACAGAGAGGATGGTTCCACGTGAGTGGCTGGCTGGCTTCCATGGCCCGGTTCCGAATGGCTCGCGGCCCGGTAGTGGGCCACAACCTGGGGGTTGGGGACCCCTTCTATGGAATCTTTAAAATAACAGAATATAGAAGGAATTTTGTAATACAAACTTCCTTTACATAATAACTTTCACCAGGAGTGTCAAACTGGAGGCCCATGAGTCGAATGTGTCACGTACAGGACACGCCCATCCCAGCTCCACGAATGGGGAAAATGTTGTGAAACTTGATGCAGTGAGTTTGACACCTGTGGCTTACACAATAAGTTTTATTTCCTAAGTAAGCCAATGTTGTGAATAAATTATTACTCCACTCTATTTTGATTTGTATGCATTGTCTGGTTTGTTGCTACCTCAAAAACATTTAAAATCATAACAAGATCCTATTTACCTCCAATCACCAGGAATTAAGGCTGCAGAAAGTAAGAAGCTTGACAGAGTTTTTCAGAACTTTCTGTTAAAGGAGACAGGAAGAATACTTTATTTCTCACACTAAGTATGAAGGGAGAGAGATGTATTTTCACAATGGCTTCTACTTTTGCATTCTAGACTTGGTTCACTCTTCAATATGGCACAAAATTACCTCAACTCTGCCAGCCAGAAGGGATATACAGATGCTTTATTAGCAAGGAATTTCAGAAACTATCAAGAAGCCTAGATCAATACACAGTCTTGCACTAAATCCTCTTTCAACTATATTCTTGAACACTGGAAATGGATATTTTTTTCACCATTAGATGCATTCAAAAATAATTCATTTCTATTATATTTACATTTCTGAACTAATAGTGATAATGTATTTTGCCAAATATATAAAAGACATTATTGAAAGTATAGGATAAATCTGGATGGAAGAAATATCATAACAGTGTTACTAAAGGAGATTGTTTTTTTTTAAAGGAACAATGGCCTTCAGTGAGCAGGGATTTTAAGATGCATTTATACCGCTTTCCACATGATCTGTGTGACACTAAAAGATCAGAATACAAAGTATGGCAAAGACAGATGTTCAAATTAGATTTTTGCTCATTGACAGAACTACAAACTATTTCAAGAATACCATAATGCACATTTTATACTGCTGATTGGAATTGTTGAAAACTAGCCAAACCTTAGCATGAGGTAAATATAATATGCAACACATCTAAACAACCCAATGCTTTTTCTGCTGGTTGCACACGGGAAATAATGAATCTTTAGTAAATGAATGGAAGTGATTATGCAAAATCAAGGTATTTTATTTATATAAAAATAAAACAAGACATTTCTTTCATTTTACAGATGCAAAGAATCCCACAGAATACAGTTAGGTTCAAAATGCAAAATGTGTTTGTTATCCAGCAGAACAGTTGAGTTCAGAGTTAGAAATGTGAGATCAGCTGCTCTTATGCAGCTCAATCTTTTGGAAGACTATCCTTCCAGAAATATGGATGGGGCCTTCTCTCCTGGGCATTTAGAAAGCCCTTGAGACCTGAATTAAAGTTTACTGTGGTTGTGGGTCCTTTGTAGTAGTGTTATAGCTGCCAAGGTTTCTTTGCTTTTAAATTGTACCATTTGCCAATAGTGTAAAGAAGGAATGCACCTTTGTGAAGCACAGCCTCATTAAAATTTTATATTGTCTGGAAATAAGTTAGGCAAAACCTCTCAAGATATTTCAGCGAAACTATGACAATGGAGGTTACAAAAGTAACGATGCATATATAATAGGAGCAACAACAAAAAAAGATAAACAAAGATCCCTACCCAAGTGGGTGGAAATAAAATAGATTTGATGGTCAAGATTTTATTTGCAATTATTTAACAACTATGATTTGTTTATTTATAAGTTTATTTATAAGTTTATTTATAAGTTTATAATTTGTTTATTTATAAGTTTATATCCTCCCATATTTTAGAGCACAGAATATTTTAATCTATGACCATACTGCTTCTTTAAGTTGAGGTCATTAAATCTGTCAACAAGAAGTAGTGATATAGTATTATAATCTCAGATTTTGACAATGTCAGTGACTTTTGACCTTTTCTTTTATTATGTGGTCAGCTGTGCTGACCAAAGAAAGCTGAAACTAATCTTTCAGACACAAAAGCTGCAAATAGTGCTTTTCTATTTCATGAGAAATATAATTCAAATGCAGAACTCTCCTATATGCATTAATTTTTTTTATTAGAAAAGAAATTTAAAGCATATAAGTATTAGATTAAGAGATACACTGCTGCTTACTAGAATCATACTATTTCTTTATCTTATTTCAGTTAAGTCTAGGTGATATATTTCCTGTGTGCATTAACCAACCAGTTAATTCATTTTAGTTACTGATAATTCTGCACTTCATTTTTCACATTTAAAACAACATTTTTTAAAAAAAATGTATTTTAACAGGATATATAATTGGAGGCTGTCAGTTATATATCCTGCATCAGATACAACTATCCATATAAGTTGAATGCTGGTCTCTTTCTACAGACAAAAGAATTTTCAAGGAATGGAAGTGATACTGATTTGCTTTTATTTTAGTCATTAAAAATGTTGTCTGATTTGGTAAAAACTATGAGACATTCTTATTGGGAAGTGAATCAATAGTTATTAGCATTTAAAATATAGATATATATTATAAATATAGAGAAATGGAATGAAACACCACATTTCAATAGAGTTATATTTATCAATGAAATTATATTTGAAGAAGTCTTTTGCTACTAATAGCCTGATCCTGACAGTAACATTATAAACATCTAACCAATGTTGAATATCTTACATTCTTTCTTTTTAAACAAAAATAATGCAATTATCAGTCAAAAGTAAGAATTTCCAGCACAGTAGCCATATTCTAAAAATAATATACATAGATCAGTAATCACTACAGACTTATTAATTTATAATTTGGTTTCATGAATTTATACCTGACCTCATCCAAATCAGGCAGTTCTCAATAAACATATAAAATATAGAAAGCTGTCAAGCCCAGAGCATAAACTTGCACAGTAATTACATAGCAGCATTACTTTGAATGAATAGGAACCATTATTCAGCGATCACAAAACGTGGGAAATCATCAAAACACCAATGGATTTACTGCCCCATGTTTTGTGGCAAAAATACTAAATCTTATTTCTTTTCAATTGCTACCAAAATAAGATTTACAGTGATAATGGTTTCATTGTATAGGCCTACATGATTTTTGTACTGTAGTTTATATAGGCATCTAGTCAACAGAAATACTGTTGCCTTTAAAATTTGCACAAAAAAATCTATATAGAGCTCAATCAAATAACAAGATCCAAGAGAGAGCATATACAATTCCTAGCTTATCGTTTTATTTAGTTTTTAAAGAAATCTTGTAGTTATGTAAATTGTGAAGAAAGTAAACAATTTTTTATTTCAGTACACCTGCTATTGATAGCTTAAACGAGAGGACAATCAATTAGTGAAAGAAATGAGACATTTGACATATTCCTTTATAAATGCCTTTATGCAGTCTCTCCCTTTGGATAAAAAGGGAAAAAGTCATTAAGTTGCTGTCTTATTCCTTCAGAGTGCAACCCTAACTAAAGTGTAGCTTTAACTGAATAAAATTTGATTTGCTTACTAACAGTTTGCCTTTCTCTTTGTTAACTTTTCCATTGTGCAATATGTACTTATTTTACTCCACAAAACAGTAGAGGGAATCAACCTATTCTCCAAAGGACATCCAAAGCCATAGATGGAAACTAATCAAGGAGAAAAGCAACCTAGAACTAAGGAGAAATTTCCTGACAGTTAGAACAATTAAATCAGTGGGCTGACTTATGGGTGCTCCAGCACTGGAGGTTTTTAAAAAGAGATTGGACAACCATTTGTCTGAAATGATATAGGGTTTCCTGCTTGAGCAAGGGGTTGGACTAGAAGACCTCCAAGGTCCCTTCCAATTCTGTTATTCTGTTAAACACCATGTACATTGCTTACAGCACCCCAACTAATTAATTGCAATAACTATTCTCAAGAGAGAATTATTGTTTGAAATCTGACATCAACATGAATATTCTCCATTTGCCCCGCATAGATACTGTAATCCTTGACCTATGCCAAACTGCCTCTAATTAATTTATTCATTAATCTAACTTTCATATTTATATTTATATACTCCCATCTTCTAAATGTGATTCTGGGCATTAGGCAGTTAAAACTGATTGCAAAAAACAAGCACTAAAAATTATACCATAATAAAAATCATAATAAATTATAACATAATAAATTTATCACTATTATTATTAAAACTGTGTAAAAGTATGTTCGATACAGTGCAGCCATCTAACCAGTGCTCCATTTTCCCAGGATGGCTTTACACAAAAGCAACTACTTGGGCTATGATCCTTTAAGGAAATAAAACACTATAAAAATCAACTGAACATACATTCATAATTAATGTTTACTCTTTCAATAAATTCAGTAAGTTGTCTTATTGGATGAATATTTATACTTAATGATTTTCATGTTTTTTAATGTTATAAGCTGTCCAGAGTTGCTTAAACTAAGATGGACGGCAAATAAATTTAATAAACAAATTTTGCATATTGTAAGAATTTTTGGAAATCTACACGATTCCTCATGCCATATTTGAGCAATAAGGAAACAGAGTCTAAGCAATAAAATTAACAAAACACAACTGAATCTTTGTAGTGACACATGTTTTTAAAGCGAAATATATCTAGATATATTACTTCCTGAAATAACTTCACAATGAAATTTCAAGTGCAAATGCTTTATAAAGCGTTGTTCAAAATGGCAGGATGTTGACTGCAACTTGTGAAATACCGCATCAAGAGCAGAGAGTCAGTGGGATTATACAGACTATGACACTTACCTGCTGAGATGTCTTCATCAACCAGATCATGCTCTTCTTCTTGAATTTTGGTTTCAGGTCCTGATTGTTCAGGAGTAACATTAACGGTCTGAATGGTTTCTGTAGTCACTCCAGCTGAAACATCAAGACACAAAACACTAAATCCATTTGTAATTTTCTCTGAATCCGAGAAAACACACTTCAGCTTTATATTATGCAATTATTGCATTAAACAATCTGACGAATTGAGAGGAGATTGGACAGCCTACAAAAATTAATGAATTGATATTTTTTTGTCCAGGCTTTTTAGACTTTGACTTGAGTTCAATGATTTCAAGATTTCTTGGGTTTCTGAACCTTGTCAAGATCTAATGAATAAATCTAGGAGTAATATGGAGCTAATGTCAAACAGAAATGGTACTTCCTGCCTAGGAAGCAATGTTCTCACAATCTGGGTGGATAAAGTTCTACCTTAAAACGAGGCTCACATTTAAGAAAAAAAACTTTGCAATTGACAATTGCTTCAGCCCCAATGAAAATCAGTAAAGATATAAAAGTACACTTGTCCTGTTGGTAACTTTGCTTCCCATCTGTTTTTTGTTCCTAACTTTTCCTTCTATCCATCTGTTCCCTCCCTCGCTGAAGAAAAAGGCATATGGTATACTTATAAGGGCAGAGGTCTTCAATAAGGGCAAGGACATGCAAACTGTCCTAGATACTTTGGACACTGTATGATAAGTACAATAAATACACTTCGACATAGCACAACTATCCTTGTTGTTTGTATTTTACTCCATTAGGGATTTAGTAGCATATAAGGGGTTAGATTCCTTTTTTAAGAATTTGTTTTAAATAAAAGAGAGGCTATATAAAGATAATGCATATCTTCTAGATTCAGCACCAAGGCAGACTGTCATATATCTACTGTGAGAGCTAGATCTAGTAAGGTCAGAACCGAAGGGCTTGAGGACATAGTGATCCGTTTCAATAACAATGCATAGGTGCCAACCACATCTTCCACCCCCCAAAAAATATGGTCAAGAGAAAGAGAGAAGGTTTGAGCGTCGAGACTGCTATAGCCTGACTCTTACAGTGCATGTAGTTTCTAATTTTCTTTGTATTAATGGCTTTTCTCCCAAAAGGTCTTGCCAAAAGTTGTGTCCTTGAATTCCTGCCTATAAGCCTTCTAGCTTATAGTATCCACCTGAGAAAAGTCAGACATCTACATCACTAAACAATGCAACAACCCAAAATGCTGAAAGACAATCCAATCCCAAACCTTCAAAGCCAGAGAGATGAAAAGTAACATCAAAAACAAATTCACCCAATTTGGCCAGGGGTCACAATGCCAAATACACTGCACAATCATGGTTTTCCGATGTTTTACACTAGGGTCCATCTCGGCCTACCAGGTGCTGACAGAAATTACTGTATTTTTTCTGTGTATAAGACTTAATGATGCTGGAGATAGTGTCTGTTCCAGCTGTTCGAGTCCTAGCACTGCATGGCAACATGCATTCTATCACTCGCCTTAGCTTCTGCCCACCTATCAATTCGAAAGCATGTTCTATGCAAGTACTGTATATAACTAGGTATCACTTCGGTGGGAAAATGAGTTGGTGCTCTGTGCAGTCAGTCAGATTCCTGACAGGTCTGAACCTTCCTGGCTATGGCTCCTGTTTGTGAGATGGCTCCAGGAGGTAAGAGGTTATGGATTATGCTGCAGGAAGAGCCACTTGTCTTTTTTTCTGGTGCAAAATTAATTTGCCCTTCTGTGTGATGCACCTTGTGAAGCACGTGGGCATTTTCTACAACAGAGCTGGTATCTTGGCAGCCAAACTACTACTCTACAATAGCATTGTGGTCTCCTGGCTAATGTAACAACACCATATGTTAACAATTATAACAATAACAACATTAGCACTCCATTATAATTCTTTTCTATATTGGTCAAAAGCTCCTCCCAAAGGAAAGGAATTCTATTAGGGAATCCAAGTATTTCACTTTCATCTAACTTTTATTCATTGGATAAACTCAAAATCCTACTCCAGGCTATGGAGGAGGAGGAGGGGGAAGTGGCATTCTTGAAAAAGGTATGCAGGAACCAATTAAGATGCCATTATATGGATGAATTCCTCCTAAACCTCCCCAGCACAATTTATTATTATTATAAAACAGATTTATACCTTGCTTTTCCTCTAGGAGCTCAAGGCAATGTACAGACCATTCCTTCTACCATTTTCCCTTACAGTATGTTGGGCAGAGAAATAGCGACTTATCCAGTGATAAGCAACGACTGATCTATACTAATCAGAGCTACCAATTGGAGAGCAGAACATGCAATAATGTTACTTAGAAAGCATTATCAACTTCCACAGAAAGCAGTGATTACACTAGTTTATATTTAACACTGAAAAGCCGGGGCATATTATTTATTATTCATAAAGCAAATCTGTCAGATTTCTTCTGAAACTCCATGAGGGAAAAAATCATAAATAATAAAAAATAAATAAACCCAGCCACAGCACTGGAGCAGAAGGGAGGAGGTGAAAGGTAAAAAGAAGAGAGAAATGTGAAAAACAGAAATAAATCAGATGAAGACAGACTGTGAAATACAGGTCCTTTTTTTTGAAATAAAGTCAATGAACAAAAGCATGCATTACCTCCCTAGTCTTCAGTGCTTTTTTAGATGCCTGGTGAAGCAAAGTTAACTATAAGAACCACTTTGCCTAGTTACAGGATTTAACATGGGACTATTACACGATATTTACCTTTTTGAAGATTAATAACAATGCAGAAGCAGCGGTGGTATTCAGCAGTTCTGGAGAACCAGTAGCGGAAATTTTGAGTAGTTCGGAGAACTGGCAAATACCACCTCTGACTGGAGATTTTACAGTATCCTTCCCCTGCCACGCCCAAGCCACATCCACCAAGCCACGCCCACCAAACCAGTAGTAAAAAAATTTGAATTCCCACCACTGTGCAGAAGGACTGCCATCACCATAGTTTGCTGTTTAGAAGTAGCAATAACTTTTTGTCAATGGTGCGGTCATAATATTTATTCATTTAATTCAAATTAGACTCCACCCTAGTCCAAACTGACTCGGGCGGCCCACAATATAAATAAACCATAGAAACACAATGCCAGACAAGATCTGGTTGCTCTATCTAAACCTAAACAAAAACCATATCCACCTCAAATCAAAACTAATCGATTTAGCAATAAATGAAAATAATGCTTTTTTTCCCCATTCAGAAAATAACAGAAACAACTAATAATTTTCAGTAATCATCTAAGTACAGGGCTTGCATACTAAAACATTGCAGCTGTTTTAAAACTCTCCCAAACATCTGCAGCTGAATTCTATTTTATCAAAGCAGCACAGGTCAATTTCAAGAATCCTTTGAAGTCGCCTGGTTGTTGCCAGCAATAGAAATTAAGTGGACAGTGCCTCAATATCTGGTTCTGAGTGATAAACATAAAAATCACAACACTGCCTGTAAACAGTGTTTAGCTTCTCTGGATGTGCCTTCAAGTGTCAAATGTGCAATCAAACAATGCACAGTTATGTCTCTAAACATCCAAAGGAATGGAGCAGCTTGGATCTGGAGCATCAGAGAGAATGATATTAATTGGACAAGTGTTAATTACATCATTGTCACATAAGGCTAACCAACCACTCTGTAAGAAAGGAAACTGGGACTTGGCAGTTTTCTGGCTAGAAAAAAACTAACATGTCAATGTCAATCAGGTGTTTTTTGAAGGCTTCAAGAGCATGGCTATAAATCAGGGGTATCAAACTCATGCCATCACGTTGTTGTTATCAGGACTTCTCCCCCCTTCATTAAACCAGGTGGGGGCAGGACCAGCCCGTGACGCATCCGGCCCACGGGCCGCGAGTTTGACAGCCATGCTATACATTCATTGACTTGGAAAAGCAGAAGAAAAAGGCCTAAAGTTTAAACCTTGCAGCATAGACTTCTACAGGTGGAATATCTGTTCCTAGACGTCATGTCTGGTTGCAACAGAGAATAATCCATAATCCACACTATGTCTGAGAACCTTCTCCTAAGAAATCTAATTCCTAAATAAAGGGTAAGGGTCTGGAGTGCTGGGATTCAGCCGTACAGCCTGATGTGCAGCCTGACAAATCTACTAGATTTGCTGTTTCAATCCATCATCTAAAAAATTTAGACCACAATTCCAGAAAGCAAATCTCTATCTGAAATACTCTTTCATTTTCTAGTTCTCTTACATGGACTGGAAGGATGGATAAGTAGGGTATTTTAAACCCGTGGGTTCTTAAACTTCCTTCCTTCCTCCTTTCCTAGGTTTTCAAAATTCAGAGCTGCTCTTCGTTGTATCATCTGTCCCCACATAGATTATAAGAAAAGGATAATTGTCAGAAGACTTGACAAGCTTTCAAAGTTGTTCTGTCATATCCCTGATACTTGTACTTGACAGGAAACTTATTTTATAAGTTTATGGGTAAAATCTGCAGATATTTTTTAGTTCTTCATAGTAGTAAGTCATTAAGTCTCTCTCCCTCTCATAATTAACTTATAAGCAGAGGACAACTCTGGGTAGCTTGCAAAACTATAACATCTATACATAAAATACCAGTATATATTTTAAAACCAACCATGTTTCTTAACTATGAAAGTATTCAGGAACCTTGCAAGAGACAACATCTTCTGTAGGACCCAGCAAGTAACAGTTTAAAAACATCTGGGTGAAGGCTGACCATGCCTGATACGGAAACAGAAAGATTTTCTCTGTGGTGTCACTTATCAGTGGTTGTTATCTCTCAACTGAAGCTAGAGAGCTTAGTTTCAATTATTACTTTTTATAATTTATATTTCTGCATTAAGTCTAAAACTCTGAAACTGGAGCCTTGTCACATTCATTCTATCCAGTTGAATGTTCACATATAGATGCAACTAAAATTCAATTAAAAGCACTTAAGGATTTTAAAGACAGGAAGCTGAATTTCCCTGTCTTTTATGGAAGAGACAAACGCAAACATGAAGAATCGTTAACGGAAAACCACAATACTTAAAGTCATTATTTCTACACATCTAACTCTGCACAGGACTGGAGCTTCCAATCAAATACGAAGGGGCAGAAGCATAATTGGAATAAATAGGTAATAATTTAAATCTTCCAGATGTTGTTGAAGAAAAACAAATTCGTATCGATGAGTTCATCAAGGAGGGGTGTGTGTGATGGCGGAAGCAGTTGGCAGACATATCTGAATAAATAAGAATGTGCTAATATTGAAAGATGCAAGACTTTCTGCAGTTTATTTTCAGACAGAAGATTTGTATTTATTGGAAACGGATTTCTACAGTGACTGACCACTGCTGCCCTACAAACTCCATGACAGACAGACTGCCTGCTTCACATTAATTCACTTCACACTATTTCTATCGATCCACAGTCAGTTCCCCAGTCTCTCTGCACACATTGCCTGTCTGGCTGCCTACATCCACATCAGCACATATACACAAAGGCCACAGAAAGATAACCTTTTGCTTTCCATTAAAGACACAGTAGCCATTTTTTTTCTATCTGCAGCAACATCAGACATATAAATATAGCGGAGTTTCTATTACCTACTGGACAAATCAAGTGCTCAAAGATTTCAAATACATTCCAATGTTGCTGTCTTTAAAAAAAAAACCCAGCTTTTTTCACATTTTAAGAAAAGATGTTACTTTGGCCAAAAAGAAGAAGAAGAAGTATAAGTGAATATTGTACAGCTCAGATGGAAGGGAAAAAGTGGAACAATGGATGCATGGAAAAGAAATTGTCATGATATATAGTAATGCAGTCTGAAGCATTAACCTGAACACAAGATGAATCTGGGTTGTCTGAGATTTTTCTAAGGTTCATGTGCATTAAAATGCTTAGCCAAATCCAAAGCATGATTTTAGCTGAATTATAAACATGCAGTAATTCTAAGAACTGGACGTACAAAAAACATGTAAATCAGAGGTGATATTCAACTGGTTCTGACAGGCTCTGGAGAACCAATAGCGGAAATTTTGAGTAGTTTGGAGAATTGGCAAATATCACTTCTGATTGGCCCCGCCCCCATCTCTTCTCTGCCTCCTAAGTCTCAGCTGATCAGCTGGGTCTTCTTTTGTTGCCCTGCATAGGAGAATGGAGCTGGAAAGCAGGTTAGTGGGGTGGGAGGGAATGGGGATTTTCCTGTATCCTTCCCCTGGAGTGGGGAAGGAATGGAGATTTTATAGTATTCTTCCCCAGCTATGCCCACCAAGCCGCGCCCACCAAGCCACGTCCATAGAACCAGTAGTTAAAATTTTTTGAATCCCACCGCTGATGTATATGCACTGATTGTATGTAAACACTGATATTAGAAAATCTTTTGGTAATGCTAGTGGCATTTCTTCCCAAAGAAATAAGGAGAGAAATCATAACAATCCAACAACTATAATCAAGTACCGATATACATACATTCACCAACCAAAAGGTTGACAGCACTAATGCTGGATTTTAGGGATCCCAATAAATAATAAATGATATTAAAATTCAGTTTAGAACACACTGTTTGCACCCGCATATCCATACATTGGTCAATTAACCCTGTTTTTCTGGGCTTGCACACTAATCCATTGCAGGTAGTCCTTGACTTACAACTATTCGTTTAATGACCATTTGAAATTACGATAGCACTGAAAAAAGTGGCTAATCAACGTTTTTCACACTTATCACCTCTGCAGCAATTCCATGTTCACATGATCAAAATCTGGACGCTGGCTCATATTTATGATGGTTGCAGTGTCCCAAGGTCATGCGATCTTCTAAAACAAGCAAAGTCACTGGGGAAGCAGAATTCATTTAACAACCATGTTACTAACTTAACAACTGCAACGATTCACTTAGCAACGGTGGCAAGAAAGCTTATAAAAGGGTATGAAACTCGCTTAACAACGGACTTGCTCAGTATCAATTGCAGTTGTAAGTCGAGGACGACTGGTATTACGGCTAACTTTGCATAACTTGCATAAGCTTCCCAATCCTGGGTGTTCTAGGGAAGCATGAAAGTATGAATTCTCAGCAATACCTTTTCGATGTGGGGAATTTTCAGAGTTAAAGTATTTATAGCTACAGGATATGTAAGATGGGAAATGCTGTAGTGAGTTAAAATCTGTCTGGCCCCATTTGTGGACTGTTATGTTCCTTAATGCCGGGTTCTATGAAACTAGGGCATATTTTAAAATACTGTTCCCAATCTCTGACTAAGGTAAATCTAATAAATCAATACTTGACTTAGAATTAAGGTTCACTGAAATATTTCGGTCAACTTTCAGAAAGGACCAAATCAGGCAGTCTTTTTCTAGGTTAATTGCCAAGTGAGAGAAAATCCCCATGTTTCTGAGGCTGCCAACAATTTGCTTACTGTCTGTTCATTTGCAAACTGAACAGCAGTAAAAAGCTCCATAAAAATAAATCCATCCTAGATTAAGCATGCAATTTTAAGGACGCAAACACTAGCTCTATCAATGTATAAGCAGGGGTGTCAAACTCAAGGCCCAGGGGCTGGATGTGGCTGGATGGGATGCTTAGATCTGGCCCAGGGGGGCCGTTCTGGAAACAGCAAAGAAACGGCCCATGGTGCCTCTGCCAGTGAAAATGGAGGTCGGGAGGGCCACGTACGGCTCTCCCGAGCTCCGTTTTCGTCAGCAGAGGGTTGCAGGAGGCCATCTCAGCTGAAAACGGAGCTTGCGAGCAGCACTCCCAAAGTCCATTTTCACTGGCAGAGCGCTCGGGCCACCACAGGTGCCCCCGACACAAGTGATGTCAAACTGACCATGCCCATCCTGGCCACACCCATTGCCTGGCCCCCCCAGGGTCAAACACAATCCTGATGCGGCCCTCAACGTCATCGAGTTTGACAATCGTGCTATAGAGGTTGCTGTCACAAATGTTAAGTGTTAAGGCCAGAAAGGATAACAAAATGGTGAAACTTAGCATCAGAAAGCTGAGGAAACTCTACCTTTATATTAAAACTTTACAGTATGTATAACCTGATCTGAAATCTAGATTGCCAACAAGGCTCTATTTTTCTTAATAGTAGTGGATTTTTCTTTTGTAAAAAGATGTACAACTATCGAAAACAACAAAGGAAACAAAGAGCTTTCATCTCTTGGACAAAACAAGATTATGCTATATGGAAATCTTGAAGGTGGGAAGTTTAAACAAAAATCAATCATCAAGACACTAAAAACTTCATTCAATGTCACAGATGAAAGCTGTAAAATTATTAGCTTTTTGGACTGTCTATTCCAGAGTACACTTTCATTTTAGTATATGATGTAGCATGGAGATGTATATATTCAGACGTAGCAATGAGATTGATGAGGATTGTTTCCACAAAGGAGACTGTCCCTCTGAAGAACATCTAGAATTTCAGTTAGTCCAAAATGCAGTGGTATGGGCAAGGATAGATGTGTAGTATTGTCTATGGAGATTCTTCAGCTCTGACTGGATGGTGGGGAATGGAAGGATTTATATCTGAAGAAGTTTCTTGGATGAAAAGTGAAACGTCTTCAAAGAAAAAGCGAGAAAGTCCAGTTGCCTCTTGAAAAAGCATCTTTGGGACAACCATGACCTGGATGACTGAGAATCTTCACAGACATCTTGCATTTAAGTTATCTATGGAAATTATTATTTTTTAATTGTTTTGTTGTATCTAGTGCAATAGACAGCAAAATGGCATTGATACGTTTACTGGACCAACAAAGGCGGGTAAGGATGATGTGGGAGGAGACTCACGTCTTGTTGTTTTTTAACAAAAGGTTTATTTCTTGTAAGAAGTACCAAAATCTTGGCAGATTTTTCTAATGCGACAAAGGATTTTAAGCAATCTCATTTCTTGGCTGTTTTTTTTTTTGCTGAACCATGAACACGGTGTTCATTTCTTTTCATTTTTCCTACTTAAGTGTGACTTTTCATTTTTTTAAAATATACTTTATTTTTAATCTTTAAAAATGCACTGTGGCAAGAGAGTACATATGATGCTGGCACCAGTAAACATATGCAGGAAGAAAGTGCAACGACCACACTTAGGAAATATACTTACAACCTAAATTTAATTTGGTTAGCCTGGAGGCATCTCATATTGGTTCATCTGGCTACATAACTAATAGTACCCAAAGGTTGCAAGTGTATTTATTTGCTCTATTCTTTTTAAAAAATACAAAAAAGTAAAGACATGGTTCACTTCCCTGAAGTTCAGGATAATTTCACAGAAACCACTTTACACAATCAATGCGAATATTAATAAGGAGGCAAGAGTAGAGCAGCTCTTCTGAAAAAAAAAAATCAAAAGAATATTGTAAGAGATCCTCGACTCACAACATAAAGGCAATAGTCAAGGAAAATAATGGCAGGAAAACCCTACCAATAAAGATGAAATGTCCATTCTTCAACCAACATCAGTTGTGTTTAAAAAAAATTAACAGTTCTAGGCTGCATAAACAGAGGTATAGAATCAAGATCACATGAAGTGTTGATACCACTTTATAACGCTTTGGTAAAGCCACACTTAGAATACTGCATCCAGTTTTGGTCGCCACGATGTAAAAAAGATGTTGAGACTCTAGAAAGAGTGCAGAGAAGAGCCACAAAGATGATTAGGCCACTGAAGGCTACAAAACATATAAAGAACAGTTGCAGGAACTGGGTATGTCTCGTTTAATGAAAAGAAGAACTAGGGGAGACATGATAGCAACGTTCCAATATCTCAGGGGCTGCCATAAAGAAGAGGAAGTCAAGCTATTCTCCAAAGCACCTGAGGGCAGGACAAGAAGCAATGGGTGGAAATTAATCAAGGCGAGAAGCAACTTAGAACTGAGGAGAAATTTCCTGACAGTTCGAACAATTAATCAGTGGAACAACTTGCCTCCAGAAGTTGTGAATGCTCCAATGCTGGAAGTTTTTAAGAAGAGATTAGATAACCATTTGTCTGAAGTGATGTAGGGTTTCCTGCCTAAGCAGGGGGTTGGACTAGAAGACCTCCAAGATCCCTTTCCATCCTGTTTTATTCTATTCTATGTAGAAACTCTATGCAATCTGCATTTGGAAAATTATACAACAGGAGAAACTGTACCTATTTTCTTCCATAGAGTTCCATAGATTTGAGAAAACAAAAGCAAACCCACAATAACTCTCAAAAATATTAAAAGTACATCAGAAGATGCACCGGATATTGTTCTCGAGATATGAGATTTACATAGTTGCTGACACTTTTCAAATGTTCTGATGGGTCCAGTTTTTTTTCTGATAAAAACCATCAGCCCAAAGGCTATTGAACGAATAGCATGTAGGCTAAGTAAAAAATTCAAGGCAAAATAGCTGTTGATTTTCAGCCACAAGACTTCAAACATAATATATTTTGAGTACTAAACTCCATAACACCTCAGGTAGAGTTTGGAGTAAGATGGGAGGCTAGATATATGGTTTTTAAAAAAAGAAATACACAAATAAAAGATGAAAATTTTGGGTTGTAACTACAATGCACATACCATCACAAATTGTCGTAAGGCTCAGGTCCATGTAAGATAACCATAGTAAAAAAAAAAGCTTTGGTTTTCAATCAAAATAGAAAACAAAAGATTAATAATAACAATAACAACAACAATAATAATAGCAGAGGTCTGCAAAACCTTCTGATGTGCATCTTTTCCTTTATCTTTTTGCTTATTATAAGAACATGGAAGGTGCATTTTGAATGTGTATTTCTGGGGCAGCCCATCTGGTTCTACCATTCATCTTTCATTCAAATCATAATCCTCTCAATGCTTCATCACAGCAGGCTATATAAAAAGTTAAAAGGAAAGTCTACAATTAGACAGTTTTAACTTCAATGTTCAGGAGTTAATTTGATTACAAATAAAGCTTTAACCATCTGCTTAGCAATGTATTTCAGAGGTCTAATAGAGCGTGAATATTCCCAAATAGAAAGGAAAAAATAATTCAAGTTCATTGGAAAGTTTAAAAATGAGATGTCAGTACCACACAAATAGGAAACAAAAAAAAAAAAAAAACATGGAAATATGATTAAATGAGGAGTTAATCTGGGAGATTTGCCTTCCCAGTTCCATTGAATTGTTTAAAAACAAATTAAGCTAAAAGACAGGGTGATGACCTGCAACAAGGGTGTCAAACTCACGTCACCACATGACATATCACAACTTCTCCCCCTCTTTGCTAAACTAGGCATGGGCGTGGCTGGCATGTGACGCATCCGGCCTGTGGCCCACGAGTTTGACAGCCCTGACCTACAAGACTCTTCTGAGTTATGTGTGGCACGATTGGTAGGTTATAGACTACCAGTCTGAGTCCTAGTCTTCCCTTAAACATGGAAGCCAAGTGGATGACTTTACATCAATTATTGTATCTCGTAATGCTGCTCTTGTGGGCCAATAGGAGGAGGGAACACTATGCATGCCACCTTGAATTCCAGAAAACAAAGGAAACACACACATCTAAGAAAGAAAGAAAGAAAGAAGGAAAGGAAGGAAGGAAGGAAGAAAGGAAGGAAGGAAGGAAGAAAGAAAGAAAGAAAGAAAGAAAGAAAGAAAGAAAGAAAGAAAGAAAGAAGAAGGAAGGAAGGAAGGAAGGAAGGAAGGAAGGAAGGAAGGAAGGAAGGAAGGAAGGAAGGAAGGAAGGAAGGAAGGAAGGAAGGAAGAAAGAAAGAAAGAAAGAAAGAAAGAAGGAAGGAAGGAAGGAAGGAAGGAAGGAAGGAAGGAAGGAAGGAAGGAAGGAAGGAAAGAAAGAAAGAAAGAAAGAAAGAAAGAAAGAAAGAAAGAAAGAAAGAAAGAAAGAAAGAAAGAAAGGTTTTTAGCTTTTCTTAAACCACAACAGTGAAAGGAGCAGCCAAAAATAAAGAATGAACTTCCAAATGGAAAAATCAAAGTTATAAAGCTATAAATCCTTGGCAGCTCTTTCAAACAATCACTCATTTCTTAACTGTGTCTCAAAAATATTTTGCAACTATAGACCATTTAATCAAAAATTGGAAAGTACTGTATGAAAACCACTCAATTAATTTTTCCCCATTTTTTATCTTTAGAGCATGGGAGTTTAATTTCTTTGGAGATTAATGATTGTTATTTGTATTTGGGTAATTACCCATTCTCTCCAGTTTTAAATCTTGTCAGCCTATATTTGCACCAAAAAATCTAATTCTAAGTTATGTATGATATCAAAGGAACTGATTGGCAGTGAATACAGAAGAACAGATTTGCAAGTGGCTAGTAGACTCTGGACTGGTCATCTAATTGATGATGAATGTGGAGAGGAAGGGGCTGAGATGATGAATAGGTCTTGATCAGGGGTGGGATTCAAATTTTTTAACAACCGGTTCTGTGGGCGTGGCTTAGGTGGTGGGCATGGCTTGGTGGTCATGTGACTGGGTGCACAAGGCATGGTGGTCATGTTATTGGCTGGGCGTGGCCAACTCAATATCACTCACATCGAGGCATGCATCTCCTCCCCTGGCCTCTCATGACTGTGGGAATGCTGCAACAGTCGTGAGTGTGAAAAATGGTCATAAGTTGTCACTTTTTTCAGTGCCACTGTAACTTTGAATGGTCACTCCACACAAGCAAAGTACCAGCAAAGGAGGGGAAAAAAAACTCCAGAGACGTTCCAGAGACAGAAAGTCTAGTCCTGCCAAGAATGAAATAAGGGTTAACGGAGAGGCAGTTTCTGTAAGCAACACCAGAATGTTTCCTTCCTGCCTTCCTTACAGGATTAGGCCAGTAATTTCTTCTAACAACCAGTTCTCCAAACTGCTTAGAATGTTAACAATCGGTTTGAGTGAATAGGTGCGAACTGGTAGAATCCCACCCCTGGTCTCGACCAGTGAGGTTAAGGTGACTGTAGACTACTAATGTCCAGGTACATTTGAAGCAGCTAATTTCTTTCATCATTAGCCATGCTGTTATTCAAGCTGATCCACCTTTTTGTTTTATATAAAATAATTAGCACATATGCACATCACTGTTATTTAGCTTCTAATTTACATAATGCTAAAGATTTCTCAGAGATTGCCATTTAACAACCCCATAATCCCTTGCGGAGTGGAGTCTGGGCAATTGAATGGAGCTAGCAGAGTGTTTTGATGGCCGGATGCCCTTCCTGTCACTAATGCGGAGTTCTGTTCAGCAGATATATTCTCAGTCTGCCCAGAGAGAGAAATATCTGCCTCTACCTAGGATCAAACTCACAGCCTCCTGATTGTGAGGCGAGAGCTCCACCTCTAGGCTATTGCACCATTCCTGAAGACTTTCTCAGTGATGCCAGTTTCAATTTTCTCTGAATGCTTCCTGAACTTTTGGGGTTTACATCTTGCTCCCTTCTCTTTATACATTAGTAGAGTTACATCCTTTCTACAGAATTAGAACATACATTCAGAAGGGTTCCATGAGTGACTCTCAAGAGACTCTATTCCTAGAATACCAGAGCAGTGATGGCTGATGGAGGACAAATTGCTTATGGCTTTACTATGGACAAAATGGTCTCATTGTCATATGTTGAGATTTCAGTTGAGAAGCCAACTAAGTCCCTTTATAGCCCTTTGCAACATATTGTAACATGCTTCAGTACACATGCTCTGATGCGCCAAGCTATTATAGGAGGCTCTTTAGCAGGCAAGATCATGTGGGGGAAAACTTCCGAAAATCAATCAAAATCAAGACTTTCTAGAAAGAATCATAAACTGCTTGTTCAGAATGAAAAAATGACAAACTGCTCCTGAAACAATGCTGTGAAACACAGAAATTATAGTGTGTGATGTCATGCATCTTTACCAGTATATTACATCAATAACAGTTGATGCATAATTTTTTTTCATACATTTATGATTTAAGAAAATAAAGTTTTAAAAGAATGAAGGAAGCAATCAAGGGACTAATCATCATATATAATAGTGTTTTTAGCAAATTAATGTGTCAAAGAAAATATGGAGACAATTTGAATGAGACTATATAATTACCACAATAAATGTAAAATAAATAGGGAGGGAGGGAGAGAAGGAAGGAAGGAAGGAAGGAAGGAAGGAAGGAAGGAAGGAAGGAAGGAAGGAAGGAAGGAAGGAAGGAAGGAAACAGGCACATATTCAAAGTGGCAATAAGGAAATAAAATAAAAAACTCAAATATAATTTTTATTCCTGTATTCAAATATCCAGGATCTATGATCATAAACTAAATGTTTTCATCTAATATCCAGTGAAGTTAACATGAACTATGGTAAATGTTTTTTATAAGATAAAAAGTATAAATAAAATGATAACAAAAATGTTTGCAAGACAAATGTGAATTTGAAATAATGATTTTGTATGAAATGTTAGATAATGAGCATGTTCATTTCTTGGGTGACTGTAAATGTCACATTCTATAAATGAATAGTAAGTCAACCACAGCCATTTTCTGAGGTTTCCACAGCCCATTTTATGGAAAGTTCTAAAATTAAAAAGTTAAGACAGAGACAGTCCACATTATTACTAGAACATTAAAATATTTGTGATACAATCCACACAATAAAAGGTAACAGGTACTTCAATCTCATAACTAATAAAATAATATTTGTACAGTAATTAGTGATGATATATATGTACAAGATCACTTGTTCCAACTGCCCATTTATTAAGCCAACAGGAAAGGCATGTTACAGGTTCCTTCTATCAGGAGCTATCCTAAGATAATTTCTTATTCTCTCTTTATCAGTGTTTCTTAACCTTGGCAACTTTAAGCCATGTGGACCTCAACATGCTAATTGGGAAATTCTGTTGGCTCAAGGTTCTTGAGAATTCTTGGCTTAAAGTTACCAAGGTTGAGAAACATTGCTCTATATATACATGCATGAGGTGGAGAGGAGAAGTGGGTTTCACACAAAGAGAGGTACCAAACATTCTGACCTCAAGATGGGCAAATCTGAGTTCTGGCAATTATCTGATGTCCCAAAACGCATTCAGAAAATATTACTGGACATCTGGAATTGACTCATTTCATGGTTGTCCCATTTCTGAAACACCTCTTTTGGAGTCAGAATAGTCCCTCAGGTCTATAGTCCAAATTGCAGGTATTTTATGAAGGAAGATTTAATATAGATATGCTTTACGAATTGACATAGATACTGTAATGTGAATCCTTGTTTAATGGCATCTTTATTTCTATAATTTAAACACTGGATGGTTATTTTAAACTGTTCAAATAACAGAATGGGAAGGATGCTATTTATAAACTGCAATTAAAATTCTACGCAATATTTATTAAATCTGTAACCTTGAGCTCTAAATCAGCTATACAAAAATATTTTGGAAAACTGAAATTTCTTTCCGACAAAGGATATTCCTAGAAGAGTTTAATTAAACTGGTTTTGAAGAATATGCATCTGGATTAAGCAACACGGAAATTGTTGATGGCACCTTAGGGCTAATGATATTAGTGAGCATTATAGTAATAAATGGGTGATATTAGTTGTTTGAATGGTATGGTATTGATTTGTGCCATTCATTTTCTTCTGATTTGCTGAAGAACTGAGCTTTTTATAATGCTAATGGAAATTAAGAGCTTTACAAACACAGCACATGAATACATGGACATATCTTAGCAACCAAGCACTTAGGAAGCACTGAAATATAAATACACATGTATTCATTCCTAGATTAGTTTGGGGGCAGCCCATGTGAAGGCTCGTGCCTCCCTCCCTCTCTCTCTCTCTCCCTCCCTCCCTCCTTCTGTATTTATATATCTTATCTTGGTCCTATAATTAAACTTTTTAGGCTGCTAATCCAGTTAAAGCAGTTTTAAAATGCCAACAATAAAATAAGTAACATAAATCTGCTGCAGTGCTAATACTCTAGATCAAAACAATCTGTGAAAGTGGATAATAAAAGCATCACCAACAATACAATTGAAAAAATTATATGAGTAGGTTAAGTCCTTGAAAAATAATATTAAAATCTTGGCATGGCATGAAAGTACTATAGCATAGGCATTATGTGATCCTCCTTAAGGCAAAGTCTGTCCATAGTCAAAGTACCAATCATGGAAAAACTTTCTTACTTATAGTTACATATTATTCTTTATGTCTAATCTCAGTTAGCAAAACCATAATCTATATCAGTTGATATTTTTGAAATGATATCTCTATTGTAATAGTCTTTATTTTATTTCTATAAGCTGCTCAGAGCCATTGAGATTGACTTGAGTGGCCATGTAAATATTCTTCAATAAACTAAATAAACAATCAACAAGAGTTGTTTGAGCGGTGATATAAATTTTCCCGTATAAAATAACTAAATAATCCAAATGGGAGGTATTTTAGGTAACTAAAATAAGCCTAAAGGTAAAGGTTTCCCTATCCAGTTGTCTCTGGCTCTAGGGGGCACTGTTCATCTCCATTTCTTGGTCAAAGGAGCCAGCGTTGTCTGAAGACGATTTCCGTGGTGATGTGGCCACCATGGTTATATACCAAAGGCACTTGTAATACTGTTACTTTCCCACCAAATGGTACCTATTAATCTACTCGCATTTTCATGCTTTCAAACTGCTAGGTAGGCAGGAGCTGGTGTAGGAATAGGAGATCACCCCATCGTATCCTCCCCACAAAGTAAGCCAACTTTTGTTAAAATGGAGCCATAATTTTGCTCACCGGAAAAAAAAAATTTTTTCTCTGTCTACAACTGCCCTCATCTCTCCTGCTCAGGTCTTCTACTGTACATACAGCATAAAAGAACTATACGGACTGTTTTTATTGGTGTAACAGGCACTTCCATTTCAATAACCCTAGGTATAACATTTGAATACATAAAAGGCTATAAATATAGATTTGCTAACTCTCTGGAACAGGGGTGTCTAATCATGACTGGCTATGGAATTCTGGGAATTGAAATCCACAAGACTTAAAGTTGCCAAGGTTGGAAATCCCTGCTTTGAAAGCCAATAACTTGGCTCTTGCAGAGGAAGCAATATTGTAATGGTTAAGCAGTTTCTGTCTGTATAGAAATTTAAGTGAGACAAATGTTTAAACATTTTCTACAAGAAAACTGAACCTGAATAAAGGCTTATTTTAATGAGTAAGGTGTTTTTTTTTAAAAAAAAGAAAGCTTCCATAAAAGAAATTATTACTTGTTTACTGTTGCCTTTCAATTAAAAAGTATGCTCAAAAATAACAATAAAATCACAATAAAGCAATATCTTGTTCCTATCTATACTGCATATTTTATTCTGTTTTCTAGGCCTGTGAGAGGAGAGGGGAACACTGATAAAATAAAAATAATCACAGGTATGGGTATCGTTAAGTGGGATGGATGCCAACTCCCAAAATTCTGAACAATAGTCATGCTAGCTGAGGCAATCTGTGAATTGAAACTCATATATCTGAAGTCATGCACTTTCTGGAGAAGGTTGCTTGAGGCCACCATCCCATGACCTGCGTGCATGAAGTTCTGATGGAAGGAAATCTCTCATCTTCCTTGTCTATGTGCCACAAGAAGCACTTGATTTCTTAACCTGGAATCTATTTTCTGTTCTTTTACTTTATTTCACTAAAGTGTTACAGGGATCATTCAATAATTTATGCTCACACTACAATTTATGTCATGCCTGGAAATGGTAGCTGATCTTAACTAAGTTGGAAAAATGCAAAGAGACTATCCTTGTTTCTGGAGACAAGCTGTTGGAGAGGAGAAGTGCCATAATCTTCATGTGGTAAAAGAAGTGATGATTATGAAGTCTGAAATATAGTCACGAATGGAGACACAACAGTATGAATTTACAGAGTTCCTCCCACAAAACTGTCATATTGCAACCCTCCATTCTCCACCACAAATGCTCATGTGTGTTGCATTCTCCTTCGTCTGGATTTTTCAACTCAATATGGCTCGAAAGCAAAACAATGCAATTTAAGAATTTACCAAATTAAATCCTGCCCCTCAATGTTATTATTATTTGGGAAGTGTGGGGAAATAAAGTTGTCTATTTCCAAGTAAATGACCTTGTAAAAAGATCATCTCCAAGACATGTTCGTTTCCTAAAAAAGCACCCATTTCAAAAAGATAATCTAGACATGTAAAATTATTATCTAGCCTAATTACTAAAATGGCTGCTTTATGCGTCATTAAACAATAATTAATTTGATATAGAGAGTTTTCTTCCATTTTTATTAATGATATCTTGTGGCTAATAATGTAGGGCTAATCCAGTGGCGGACTGCTGCCAGTTCGCACTGGTTCTAGCGAATTGTGAGTTGCGGTGAGCAGTTCGCCCAACCCACCCACCTCCGCCTTTTCCTGTCCTATATTTCCCTGTTTTTAGCTCAGCTGATTCGCGTGGCACAATGGATTGCCGCACCCCAGCTGTTTTACTCACCAGCGCTGACCTAGAAAGTAAGTTTTTAAGCTTAAAATGGGTGGTTTTTGAACGCTGTGCGTGCGCTGATAGAACCAATTGTTAAACCGGTTGCAGCCCACCACTGGGCTAATCCTATACTGCATTATGGATTAAGAAAGTGGTTTTTTTTTTCACAGCATAGTTAAGATCAGTTTCCATTTTCCAGACATAAGTTGTAAAACCAAATGGAAATTACAACTTTTACTCTCCATCTTCTAACTGCATCAGAAAAAGGGCAAAGCATATGCTTGAAGCTCAAGGTGACTCCTTCCTATCACGGATAGGTCATCATGGTAGCTGATGCAGCCAGCCTTTGCATTAAACCGAATACCAAGGAATATTGAGGGTTATTTTGAGAACAGCTCAGAATGATGTTATATAAATCTAAATTATATAAGTCATTTAGACTTAACAAGATCATGATACATCTTTCAAAGAAAATCAATTCAAATTTAAACACATAAAACAGTCTGGACAAAAAAGGAAATTAAACAAATTCCAACCCAGCAAAAAAAAAAGGGACAAGATAAATTAACTGAAACGGTCTCATAGAAGTAATCATAGAAGGATTACTTTACAAGTTTTAAGGTGTGAGGTAGATGAAAGGTTTTGTGCCCAAGGTTAATTCACAAAGTTGACTTAATTCAGAATAAATGACAGGACGTAGCCATGGAATTGCCATTGGGGTACTAGCCAATCTGATATCAACTTGCAATCTTTTCCAGCTTTAAAGTGACAGACAGCAAAGGAAAAGATGATCTTATCTATAAAAAAAGAACCCTTCATGTCTAAAAGGACAATTGAGATAGAAAGCTTCAAGAGCATAGCATATTCTTGCAAAGCAAGACAAGAATGCAAAGGTTTATTATAAAAGCAGCATCACAAACACAAGCCTATATCTGCATGCATTATATTCTTGAATTAGGGCCAATAAATAAAATGCCTGTTAGATACATATTAAAAAGCACAGAACATTACACTCCTCTGACTAGTTTGCACTCATTGAAGACATATGGAAGTGAGAATGGGCAGTTTTGAAAGCTGCTAGAATATTCTTAAAAAGATTCTGAAATACGCTTTGTAAAACCTTGGTTCCATTGGCCATTGAGTGTAAATACTGTTGGGTGTGAAAATCCATGAAATCCAAATATACATAATTCATATAAATGATAGACAACTTGAGTTGCATCCGCTTACTTCTTTTGTACAATTATGTAATTATGCAGATGACATTAATTGATATGTCAGTTGTTTGGATGGTTTCCAAAAAATGAAGAGGGAGCTTTGATTATTGTTTGGGAGCAAAAATCCAAAATACATTTTTGTTCATTGCATCTGAGGTTTCCTGAATTGAGGTTTTAATTGAAGTTTTAAGGATCCCTTTCAGGATACTAACTAAGTTTCAGCTGATATTATCGCTTTCTTGAAATATTGCTGAATTTTGACATTATGCATAACCCAAGAGATATAATGGTTTTTCAAATATACACATTTAAAGAGATTTTTAATAGATTTTTTTAGGGGCTGCTGAAGCATAAAAAGTATCTGCATTTCAAAATATTGTTTTGACCGTACACATACACACATACTAATGCTATTTCCCAAAGAAATATTTTCAAAACTGCTTTAAAAGGTAGTGTGGAATTGTTCTGTTTAAAACATTCCTGATCTCCCCGTACCTTTTTGCATTATCATGACCTATTAATTCTGAAGTTCAATTAAGCTAAAATTTCTCAAATGGCTCTTCTTTTTTTTTCTATTACTTCATATCACACAGCAACTAACAAGCAAATGCAGAAAATGCTCACGTGATATAACACTGTCCATATACTGGGGTAAATAAGGAGCCCAGGTATCAATGGCTTCCTTCCTGCCCGCCTGTTCAATTCTCCTCAGCTCTGCTAATAGTAAGGCTTGTGCAGCTTCTCTTACCTGAAAAGCCAAACAGAACAGGGCATTGGTTCAATTAAAGCACTGGAATAATTGTAGAAAAAAGGTGCAGTAAACATTAATAGTAACTAATCAGAGGGAGTCTAGTAGCACTTTTCCCGTTGTGTTTATGAGCTGTTCATGCCTTTTAAAGACATTGGTGCGGTAAAAATGGTATTATCAGATTCCTGTTTTTGTTTTTTGTAGACAAAGCTCTCCTCCAATAGCAATAGCACTTGGACTTATATACCGCTCCATGGTGCTTTATAGCCCTCTTTAAGTGGGTCTATGAAAATTCACCGTGGCCAATTGGCCATGGCCAACTCACCACAGCCAACTTGCTGTGGCCAACTCGCTGCAGCCAACTCTCCACAGGACAACTTTCCATGACCAACTTGCCACGAGACAACTTACTGCAGGGCAAGAGTTACACTATCAAAGAGATGGTGTGATAGAAACATTAAAGAAAGGAGGCAAAAGGAAGGACAGAACGAAATGTGAATGGCCAAAATTAAAATACGATTTTAACATCACTGAGACTGGAGCCTATTTTTGTGTCTTAAGAATGAAGTAACTTGTGGCATTTTCTTGCTCATCCCTCCGCCTGTTTTCTATTCAGTTTAATAATAGCCTTTTCCACAGAATAATCAGCTATTTTACTAATTTGTTTTCTAGCAAAGTGTTATACTCAAGTCACTTAATACCAACGAAAGATAAGTTCACGTCCTTGGAACGTAAAACGTATTCCTAGCAGGTAATTTTTTTTAAAAAAATACATTTTTATTCATTTTAAATAATTAAATTGAATTGTTAAATTGTCCTGCAGCGAGTTGGTCATGTTGAGTTGGCTGCGTAGAGTTGGCTGCGGCAAGTTGTCCCATTCCATGTCTAAGACGTTTACAGGGTCAGCATATTGTCCCAACAATCTGGGTCCTCATTTTACTGACCTCAGAAAACTAGAAGACTGAGTCAGCTTTGAGCCAGTCAGGATTGAACTACGGCAGCGTTAGCCTGCAATACTGCATTCTAACCACTGCGCCACCACGGCTCTAACAAAAAAATAATTAGCAACTAACCTGAGAGCAAAGCTGTGCTGTATTTGATAAGATATATAATATAAAAAGATTCTTCATAAAATTGAGTATTGGAGGAATAGGACATTTTGCTACTTCCCTAATATCGTTGATGCTGAGGAAAGAATCACATTGACACAGAACGCCAACACTTTTTTTAATAGCAAAAATACTTCCCATTATTATGGTGCCTTTTTACCCATGGGACATGATGGCAGGCGTAACCAAAAGGTTTTGAGGGTTTTTTGAATAATCAGGTCTGCTTTATTTACATTGAGATCAGCTTTTGCTGAAAGGTTCCCAAAGGTTCCAACAGTTACCCTCCCAAGCCAGTTTCTCTGATATGTTGAGACAGAGAGACAAATTTCCTACTCTGCACAGACCTGGATTTCACCATCACTATACAACGTCAGCAATAGTTTTTCAATTAAGCTGAGATGCCAACTCAACCCCCTACTGTAAATGTCACAGATTGGCTCCTCATATATTTCTTTTGAAGCTGCACAATCAACATTTTTTCCCCTTTCTTCTTTTTGCCATAACAGCACAGATGTAATGTCAAGGCCAGATAGTCATTGATCAAAAATAGGGGACGCCAACTCCATTTGCCAGCTAGAGAAGTTACTCAGCACTTTCACCCTAGAAACTGGCCTAAAATAGAATGTCTTTTGCTTTGTTAAAACCACATCTAGCTTTTGAAAACAGCCAAATCCTTCTTAACAAATGCGAATCCTTCCTATCTATCTATCTATCTATCTATCTATCTATCTATCTATCCATCTATCTATCTATCTATCTATCTATCTATCTATCTATCTATCTATCTATTTTCTCTCTGGCACTATTAGGTGCTTAAATATTTTAAAATATTTCCGGGAGGGGGAAAAAATCTGAATTAAAAGCCACATAGAAGATAATATTTTTAACCCAGGGTTGAAACAAGGAATCCTTGGTGCTCTTCTGAGTTTGGTTGTTTTCTTGCAGACATTTCATTACCAAACTAGCTAATGTCATCAGTGCAACTGATGATGCTACCTAATTTGGATAATAAAACATCTGCAAGAAAACGATCAAACTCAGAGAGCATCAGTGACCCTTAAACGCAACATTTCATGGATGTACAATCAAGCCAATTTCCTGCACAGTGATATTAAAGTGTTCCATTCTCTATAGACGTGCCTCCTTCCATCTTACTTTTAAAATTAAGCATAGTATTGAAAAGTATTAAAAATAAATTTGCAGCAGTTATTGAACTGCTGATGCATGAACAGTAAACTAGCTGTGGTTTAATTCCAATACTGGAAGCTGTGTGTAGTTGATGGAAACAGGACCTTTCATTTTTGACTAAAACTTCCATATATTTTGATGGAACAACGGTGACATCCAGTGGCTGGGAAAAAAATCCACTGTGCCTTCTTCTCTGAAGTCTAGTTTCCCATTTAACCAGAATATACGGTTGTCACACAGGGATGTTAACTCTCCATTTTACAAAACTGACCCGCAAATTGAATTGCATATACCATATATATAAATCCAACCTTTAAACCAGAATTATAGTACCCCTTTCTTGGAACAATATATCCAGTGTAAAAATAGTATTCCCTGTGCTGGCCAAGAGATTCATTTTTCCCTAACTGCCATCTTCAATAAAAAACTGTACCTCCAAGCATCGATCTTGCCATCTACGAGCCAACATTTCAAGGAGAGGTGGTCTAAATTGATCCAGGCCCAACAGGTCAGGTAGCATAACACAATGCATAGCAGCAAGCTGACTCCATCCTGTTAAGACACAGGCAAAAACACAACAATCACAATAGTAGAGGTAATGAAAAACCGCTATATTTACTAGCAACCATAAGAACATTTCTCTATCCAGAATTTGCAATGGGTAGTCTGAATACAAGAAATACTTTTTAGAATAAATAAGGCTGAAGTTACACTAAGTGAGAAAGCTAAAAGCAATATATCACCGTAAGTGAATTCATAGTAATCTTTCTAATCATTTTAGGCAATCAGTTAATTGAAGTACATATTAACTATAATGCACTGTTATTTACTTTTATTAGGGTATTTTTGCTTCCCTCCTTACCTGGCATGAATACTTGCTACTTACCTCATCTGAATTTTAGAATATAACCTTTTCAGAAAGAGCAACTTCCAATTTCACTCAAAAAACAAATTATTCTTAGTAATCATCTTTCCAAAATTGTACATTTGCAATATGTTTTCAACCTACTGTTTATCTTATTGTTGAGATAAAGTGCTATGTGAAGATGATCAACAGAATAGTGCTTTATTTTTTCCATTCTCCTTACCCCATTCCTACTGGAGATTGGGATCTGTAGCCCTGTCAAAATCTAATCTCATATGCCACTGCTATAAAAAGATTGAACTTAGATCCAAAAGATGCATTTCCACCTGAGAAAAGGTTCTGCAGCTCAAAGAGATTATGAATACAAATGTAAAAAAATGAAAACCATAACCATTACATTCTCATTCTCATTCCCTCTCTCTCTCTCTCTCTGTGTGTGTGTGTGTGAGAGAGAGAGAGAGAGACAGAGAGAGAGAGACAGAGAGAGAGAGACAGACAGACAGAGAGAGAGAGAGAGAGAGAGAGAGGGAGAACATTTGCTGAGAAATGAAATAAATAAACAAATAATGTTAAACCACTTTTTGTTTAGTGGAGATTTTGAAGACAAGTTGAAATAGAAAATCATTATAAAATATAATCCATTGGTAATTCCTGATTAATTTTGAGAACTTGTAAATGAATGCATCCACTTTCTCTTCCCCTCACACAAATGAAACCAACTGTTAATGCTATTGGCAGGGGTGTCCAACCTTGGCAACTTTTAGACTTATGGACTTCAACACTCAAAATGCCCCATCTAGCATAGCTGGCTGAGGAATTCTGGCAGTTGAAGTCCAGAGGTCTTGAAGTTGCCAAGGTTGGGCATCCCTGGTATAGGGTATTGGGACAGGGTATCTAAATATTTGAACTGGGTTTGCTGCTTAAAAATAACAAGGGATTGTATGGCAACAACTATAAATGGGGACACGGAGAGAACATTCATAACTATTTCCTTCCACTGCTAATTCTCCACTACCTACAGGATCATAAAGTGAATCAATAAGAAAAGAAGAAAAAGAAGAACAATGACAAACTATCCCAAATCTGACTCTGAGGTTGACCAAATAATATGTACTCACAATGAAATATTGCCATTGTGGAAAATATCAAGATGTCTTAACTGACTAGCAAGAGTCATGCTAAAACAAGAGGTCTTCTTTTCCCATCAGAAAAATCAGGAGTTCAATCAATGAACTACTTCTCCATCTATAGATGGAACTTGATTATCAAGGCAACACACAAACCCAATGACTGCAATCCTATCTTGCAGCTGCAACTGCACAGATTATTTGCACAGTTATCAGGAAATGAAATATTTTGTATAGAGTTGTATAGAGTGTTGAAGATTAATGTCAGGGGCAGAAAGAGATGAGGTTCCATTAGAGGGGAAGATAGAGCTTTATTAGATAAATGCCCTCTAATTCTCTTCCTGATACATTCTACATTTTAGGGAAAGGTAGCTTTCTTATGATTTTAAATCCCTAGTTCTATGAACCCACAAAGGTAGAACCATGAAAAATCTTTGTAGTTCAAGAATATGCTAGATCACTTTACATACTCGTATTTTTAGCCCACAACAATTGGGTTAAAACAGGGGTGTGAAACTCAACTTCATTGAGGGCTGCATCAGAGTTGTGTTCGATCTTGGGGGGGCAGGATGGGTGTGGCCAGGTGGGCATGGCCAGCTTGACATCACTTGTGTCGGGGGTGCCAGGGGTGGCCCAAGTGCTCTACCAGCAAAAACAGGCTCCCAAGCTCCATTTCCGGCTGTTACGGCCTCCTGCAGCCCTCTGTCAGCAAAATTGGAGCTTGGGATAGGGGCACATGTGGGTCCCCAGGCCTGTTTCTACTGGCAGAGGATTGCAGGAGGCTATCATGGCCGAAAATGGAGCCTAGGAGAGGTGCGTGCAGCTCTCCCAACCTCCATTTTCATTAGAAGAGGCCCCACAGGCTGGGGTCCTTTGCTATTTCCAGGGTGGTCCCATGGGCCAGATCTAAACACCCCACAGACTGGTAATCCGATCTGCAAGCCTTGAGTTTGACACCCCTGGGCTAAAAGTTCCAAATAGTCACTTTTTCTCCCCTCTCTAAAATTCCTTTAAACATTCCTTTTTTGTAAGTCTGAAATGTAATAAAAGATAAGAAAACAGTCTTTTCAGTATCTTGAAAAGGTTGCTGTTGTGGTTGGCAGGAATATTAGGCATGTACCTGCCTTAACTTATGTAGATAAAAAAGAAAGTATAAAATAATAATTAATAGCTGGATAAAAATGCCAAATCCAGTCTAAACATCTGGCTGACTGTGCGATGAACCATAATAACAAATAAATAAACTAGGCCGTAATATAAATCTATTTAGTGGAAATTTATGAGCAGGATCAGAGGCAATATGTAATAGAAATTAAACAATCCAAAGTATAACTATACACTAGCTATTAAATCTATAAGATAAAGACATATACTGCTACATTCAATGTTTAAATAAACCATTAAAAGTGTAAGTTCAGCGCTGGTTATCATAGACACCAATCCATTATTTTTTAAAAGGAATTGATTTCACAATAAATTTATTGCTGTGCCAATATACAAGAGTCTAGATGTTGTATTGTCTATTTTTATTCATAATTTTATAAAACTGAAACTCCAGCAACTTTTCAGTCCAAGAAAAGATAGGATCCAGTTGACAAGGAGTATAAACATGAAGGCACATCCAATTTCCCCAGCTCAGCTAAGAGAAATCAGCAGGGGAAGTCAACTTTAGAAGATATCTGAAGGGTGAGTTGAATTGTCTAGTTTCCGTGGCTGGGTGCCCCAACTGGAGAAGGTCTGGATGGCAAAGGAAGGAAAGAGAGTTCCAAAGGTGCTTTCCTAAAAGATAACTGGATTTTTTTTGGGGGGGGGAGCGGAGGGGGTTCCTTGAAAATGTTTCACTTCTCATGTAAGAAGCTTCCTCAGTTTGGGACAACCATGACCTGTCCTGGATGATTGAGAATCACCATTGAAGGAGAAGGAAATAAGTCACCACTGCCATCCTTCTGCTTTCAGGAGCTGCAGTTATCATTAGTCAGAAGAAGCAGAAGCAACACAGCAGGTTTCACCACAAGGGGAGGTGCAAGGTGAAGCCATGTTGTGGCATTGTCCTGGGGACTTGGTTGCTAGTGGTGGGTTCCTATGATTGTGAGTCGTGAGGCCCTTGCACTCTATGCCTCTGTTTGGTTAACCTCTACCTACTCCTCTGAAAGGAGTCAGGAGGAGAAGCAAAGGGTCCCCCCCCCTTTACATGTTCACAACTTGGGTATAAGGGAAGGGGCAGCTGTGAAAGACTGAAAAGAGAGAAAAGAAAGACTGAGAATGGGAGAAGGAAGGGAAGGAGGAAGGAAGGACAGGGAGGGAGGAGAGAAGGAAGGACAGGGTGGGAGGGAGGGAGGCAAGAAGGGAGGGAGGGAGGACAGGGAGGGAGGGAGAAAGAGAGGGAGGAAAGAAGAAGGTAGGTAGGAAGGAAGGAAGGAGGGAGGAGGAAGGAAGGAAGGAAGGAAGGAAGGAAGGAAGGAAGGAAGGAAGGAAGGAAGGAAGGAAGGAAGGAAGGACAGGGAGGAAGGAAGGACAGGGAAGAAGGAAGGAAGGATAGGGAGGGATGAGAGAAGAAAGGACACGGAGGGAGGGAGGGAGGGAGGGAGGAAGGAAGGAAGGAAGGAAGGAAGGACAGGGAGGGATGAGAGAAGAAAGGACATGGAGGGAGGGAGGGAGGGAGGGAGGGAGGAAGGAAGGAAGGAAGGAAGGAAGGAAGGAAGGAAGGAAGGAAGGAAGGAAGGAAGGAAGGAAGGAAGGAAGGAAGGAAGACAAGCAACCTTTTCTCAGCCTTGACCCAAGTCATTGTTAAAGGGATCCTGATGTAACTTGAGAAGGCAATAAGGTTCCTTTGAGGAAGAGTTTCTTTGAGGCCATCAGAGCTAAGGAGAGACAGGGAATGAGTTGCATCAACCCTGGTTGTGAAAGGGTGGAGGAGTGGGAGAAGAGAGAGCAATTCTGTGATTGTTCTGAAAAAAACCCTGAAGCTTCTGTTTGAAAAACTTTTATCTACAGTAGACCATCTGCTCTTCTGATGATGTATCACTTGGCCAGTCTTGGGCTATTGGGAGTTACAACTGTGCAACATTTGTAGGGCTACAGATTGTAGACTGACATTTAATTGTTAAGTGAAATGAACTATTCTTCATGCAGTGCTTGTAATAATCTAAATCTGAGACCCCTGGCTTAGAATCAAGAGGTTTCAGAGAAAACTCTTTTATCCTAATAAAACTGAGATATGTTATCCCCGTACTATAAGAGTATCCATTTAGCTCTACTACATGGCAGATTCTGTAACTACCCCAGATGGAGACTGGACTGCTGCTGATTAGAGAAAAGCTTGGCTCTAACAATAATTTAATTAAATCGTTCTTGGCATGACAAGAACATGGGAAGATATAATACGGTATTAAGCTGTAAAACCCATCTTTATTATTTGTTAAAATGATTATATTCTGAATAATTTACATAAATAATTGAAAGTCAGTCAATACATTATGTAACTCAACCTTATCAATCTCAAGATGTGTAGACTTCAACACCCAGAATTCATGCTGCCTGGGGGAATTCTGTGTGTTGAAGTCCATACATCTTGAGATTGATAAGGTTGAGATACACTGTTATAGGTTGACCTATAGCATCCTGTTTCTTTATTTCAATGTCAGTCTTCCAAATCTTTTCTGGGAGGTACTCCTTAAAATCCATTCCACTGGGAGACAGACACATATTAGAAGCAATCCACATGCCAGCCAACACACCAACACACAGTGTGTGTGTTACAAATGATTTAAAACCAATATGTCTTTTAGAATCCATTTGATTCCACTGATCCTGACAAAGTGAAGTTTTTATTTGTTGGAACACCACACGTTAAATTGTTATTTAATCAGTATATATTGCTTAAATGTAATTCTGAAACTTGCAAAATGCAAAACTTTTCTAAAACCATTCAATGCCATATCATCAACCAACCGTAGAAATTTTCTTAAAAAAATATTGTTTGAATTCAAAAGATTAAAAACATCATCAGTCAGGATGTTAACTAAATTGCATTTGTCATCCTCTGGCCTTTCATTTCACTACATAAAAGAGAGTTAAGAAATTTAAAAATGTGTGGTCCTAGGTGCTCTCTGAACTCGGTGGTTTTCTTGCAGACATTTCATTACCCAATTAGGCAATGTCATCAGTGCCTCAGTTACCTAGTTGGATAATGAGATATCTGTAAGAAAACAACCAAGCTCAAAAAGCACCAAAAAAAACTCCAGAGTTCAACCTTAATCTACAATATTCCCTTCTACTGAAACTTTAAAAATCTCTGCGATCTTATAATCTAATAGCTAATGTTGCATATGGTTGTCATGACAGAATCAGCCTGCAAAGGCAGAGAAAATGAATTCATTTTAACGAACTAAATGGAGTATGAGTTATAAGTAAAGATTGCTAAGTGAATGAATTTATTAGTTTTAAATAAAAATCGCTAAGTGAATTTAAATTGTTTGGCGAAAGGATGCATCTATTGAGAGAGGCATATAACATAACCAGAGCAAGTCAGACAAAAGAAAGAAGAAGAAGAAAAAAAGAGGTAAAGTAGAGAGTAAGAGTGGTAAAGTACCTTCGTTTACTAAGAAACAGGAATGTAAAGGAGGAGCAGGGCCAGAGCGATCAGCTTCAGTGCTAGCAGAAACACCGGGAGCAACTTGAGCAGGAAAAGAAGAAATAAAAGAGGAAAATGAAGAAAGACATTTCCAGAAATGAAAACAAAATTGGTTAGTATTATTAAAAGAACAAGAGTAAAACCAAAATCTCTACATTAACTGAAACACTATAAAAGAATCAGCTTTTAAGAAATGTGTTCAGGAGAGAAAAAGTTAGTCAGTTATAAATTAGCTGGTTACTTGGGTACCCCAGAATGTGATTCGCAGGCATCCTTTGCCAGAGGTGCCAAATATATTTGTCCATAGACTGATCTAAGCCGTGGTTTAGAACTCTTCATCAGAGGTGGTATTCAGCAGGTTCTGACCAGTTCTGGAGAACTGGTAGCGGAGATTTTGAGTAGTTCGGAGAACCGGTAAATACCACCTCTGACTAAAGATTTTACAGTATCTTCCCCTGCCACACCTACCAAGCCATGCCCACAGAACCGGTAGTAAAAACAATGTGAATTCCACACTGCTTTTCATCCAAAATGGACAACACTTGCCTGTTTTCCAACTATTCAAAAGGTTCGAATTTAAAAAAAAATCATTAGATGTAGAACAAATTCTAAAACAGGCTTAAAACTACTGAAGACAGGCAAATGAAGAAAGTAAAGACTCTTTGACCTCAAAAAGAAAGAGAGGAAAAAAAAAAACCCACCCCTGTTTTTGTTAATTCGTATGCTTTCTCAAAACTATCCTTTCTAGTGCTTCCTTCACTATCCCCCAAATAAGTTGTAAGAATAACTGACAAATCACAATGGTAAGTTCATCCTACACACTCAGACATCCAAAGCACATTATGGCTTAGACTGCAATGTGGGAACCCATGGCATACTGGCAGAAAATACATCTCAGTAGGACACCCCAGGGTATGTCCTTCATACCGAATTATTATTATTTTAACAAACTTAGGAGTGATTCATATGATGACCGCTTCAAAAACAGCATAGCTTCGAACGGGGGCTTTTCAGAATGGGTTGTAGAGCAAGGCAAACTCCAAAGTTTTGAAAACTAAAACTCTTCAGGCAATCCGCGTCTTTAAAAAACCGATAATTAAAAAAAATAGCGTTGGCCGAAATAAAACTCCTTTCATTTTTACGGTGGGCGTTTTGTGAATCGTGGGGGTGGGGGTGGTGTTTTTAAACGAGAAGGCAGTCCAAAGGCAGCCATAAACTTTATGGCTTCGCTAATGCTCCTCCATGAATCAAATTATCATATAAAAAGGGCAGGCAGACCTTATGGCACACACCATTCTACAACCAGAGGTCAATGTTAAGATTTAGAGGTCACTCTCTTGACACTTCCTTCTTGCAGAGAATTACCATATGTCATGCAGAAGCATCTTCAAATTAATCCCTCTCCTTTATTCCATTGCAGGATGACAATAGGCTCAGGCTCCAGAACAGATTAACGTATTGTTTCCTGTATTGTATGTTTGGTTTTCATGCAGTGAACTACTTTTGTTACTCTAAGACATCTGCATCAAAATTACTGCTTGTATGATTTCCACATGGCATGCGCAAACCGGCTAGCTAGATGCACTTCATGTAAAGGGGGGGAGGGGGGGTGGGGGGTGGGGGAAAGAGCTCACTAGAGCTGGTAAAGGATTCAGGCTGATAAATGCAAAGATCTTCCCCAAATATCTACGTGAATTCCAGACTGAAAGTTTACGGTGCGATATTGAGGTTTGGGCTCTTTTGTGATCCAAGTGAGGGAAAGAGACGAGTCCTCTTTGGCTGTCACTGTTTATACCAATCAATGCAACTGAAAGCAACAACAGCTGGCTTTGTGTATAGCAGGGTAGCAGCATTGGGCTCTCCGGCAATCTGAAAATAATCACTGCATGAATCGATTATATGCAGGCTCTGTTCACCGTGTCTTAAATGTGCTACAAGTAACCAAGTTAAAGCCAGCAAAATTGTGTGTGTGTGTGTATGTGTGTATAATCTATCTATCTATCTATCAATCTATCACAAAGGCAGTACCGAGTAATAGACAGCTGATTAAGAAATACTTAAGTTGAACATGTCATCTAAGACACAATTTCAAGCTTAGAGAAATATATACAGTGCTATTTTCTTACTATTTTTTTACCAAAAATAGTATTAATTTCCTTGATGTTTATTATTAGACTGGAGAATAATATTAACTAGAAGCTTAATAACTGAATTCCCAATAAGTGACGTTAGGGATTATATAAATATCTCTATCTTTCTAAACACCACTCTAATCAAGATAGATAGATAGCTAGATAGCTAGCTAGCTAGATAGCTAGATAGCTATCTATCTTGATTAGAGTGGTGTTTAGAAAGATAGAAAGATAGAGATATTTATATAATCTAGCTAGCTAGCTAGCTAGCTAGCTAGATAGATAGATAGATAGATAGATAGATAGATAGATAGATAGATAGATAGATAGATAGATAGATAGATAGAAAGATAGATAGATAGATAGATAGATAGATAGATAGATAGATAGATAGATAGATAGATAGATAGATAGATAGATAGATAGATAGATAGATAGATAGATAGATAGATAGATAGATAGATAGATAGATAGATAGATAGATAGATAGATAGATGGATAAAAACACCCCACTCTAATTGCTTCATTTAAAATATACCCCATTGTGGGCAATTTCACAAAAAATGCCACCGAAATTAGGTCTGTTTTTCACCAAAATTATATCTGTTTTTCAGGGACTTACATCACATCACTATACAGTTATCAAAATATTTACTTTACACTGAATTCTTCTACCCACTAAAAGCAAAGTAAGAAAAATAAAGCTTTTAATTGATCTAGCTTTTAAACTGACTGTGGGATAAAACTGTTTCAGAGGGCTTAATATATATATCTCAGGAAGAAAAAAAGGAAACAGAAAATCACAGATCCCTAGTTTGCTTCTCTTGGGCTGTTCAGCATTTCAAATTGAGGAAGCATAATGAAAAAAGAAAGGTAAAAAGTACCAGCAGAGGTCCCTCTGTCTAGAGAACATGCTATTTATACAGATACACAAAGAATGATGAACTTTTTATTAACTAGTCACATGTGTAATTTGTCCACTTTCCTGGCATGCAAACACAATTGCCTCAGAGTAGAAGGGCAATTGGATTACATATTTTAACAAATACAAGTAAAGTTGCTGATTTTTCTATTTATTTAATTGTTAAATTCATTTGCCACCTATCTCGCCATAAGGAGGGCTCTAGGGCTAGGCAGCTTACAATAATAAAAATGAGAAAAGAAAAAAAATGTGTAAACATAACAGTAGCAAAGTAATGGTAACTGATTTTTAAGTAAGTGATTTTTCTATATTCTCTGCACTGGGATTAGTACTAACCTCACTTGCAAAATCATTAAATAACCAATTTCTTACTTTGGAGAAATAGACACCTGCCAACTGAAGGGGTTAACCTCAATTAGAAAAAATGTCATGGTAATGGGGACATAAATTCTGTAGGAAAAAAAAGCAAAATTAGTTGCATGCATACTTTTTTTCCCCTCACACGGCACAGATTGCAATCTTTTAGAATGTCTCAATTCTGAAACTTATCATCATTCCTTGTATAGGAATGATGAACAAACATAATCACTTGTACTTTATTTATTTTATTTGTACCTGTATTGAGAGCTTCCACAGATAAATTCTTTGTGTGTCCAATCTCACTTGGCCAAAAAAAGAATTCAGTTCTATTCTATTCTATTCTATTCTATTCTATTCTATTCTATTCTATTCCTATTCCGTTTGTTGGGGGAAATGAGAGCAATGAAATGGAAAGTCAAAAAACCCCTTAGACTTCTAGCTTTAGATCTGCTTAGTGATGACTGAATGGGAGCTAGAAACACAACGGCAATGGTTATGAAGACATCTACAATAGCCCAAGCTACTGCTCATGGATCCCCCTAAACCAGTGGTAGGGAACCTTGGCTCTTTTATCACTTATGGACTTCAACTCCCAGAATTCCTGAATGAGCTATAAAAGGTTCCCCATCCCTGGCCTACTGGTTTTTCAGTTGTGAGGGAAATCAATTTTTGATTTGAATGGGATTGTTTAATATACAAATGTCCTAATTTTTGACTTGAATGATCAATATTCTTTATATGTCCTATATTTGTATATTAAACAGTCCCATTCAAGTCAAAAATTGATTTCCCTCACAACTGAAAAACCACTAGGCCAGGGATGGGGAACCTTTTATGGCTCACTCAGGAATTCTGTGAGTTGAAGTCCATAAGTGATAAAAGAGCCAAGGTTCCCTACCGCTGCCCTAAACGATAAACAACCACAGAACAATAGAACAAATCGTGCAAGATGGTTAAATCATGCAAGATCTTGCCAAGAAAGCCAAAACCGCAAAACACTTAACATAATATCAAGTGCATGAGATTGCTAAAATCATGTGAGATTCCATGAGATTTTTGAGTGATGGTGGTGGAGGAATTATAAAAAGTTGTAAATGGGGAGGTACTTGGCCCGTTGCAGGTGCTTGCATGATGGTGCTATAGACTAAACTCTTAACAATATCTAAAATTTATCTGGCATTATTATAACACGTTATAATATAACATTTAGTATAATGTATAACGTATAATATAACAAGTACTTGTATGGCATAATTTTTAAAAAAAAACATCAATGAGACAGGTTTTATAAAAAATAGTGAGCTAGCTTTTTTGGTCAATATATTAATGAACATTCACTTCATTTTTGAAGAAGTGCATACAATCTCAGAAAACAGCTACTTTTCTGTCCATCTAGCAGAGCAGTTGAGCAGGTGGCCACAAATCAACAAGACCTTTTCGCTGATGTTTCTGTTTGTAGAAATTTGATTTGGTGAAACTTCAAACTGTCCAAAAGGCTTTCTCTATTATTAACTTGGCCTTTAACTGGTTTAGAATTTTCTATAATTAAAGATATTGTATTATTATTATTATGTCCTTACTTGTTAGGTTTGTGTATTGTCTAGCACTGCTTTTTTGGATTTTTAATGGATTTAATTTTGCTGAGGATTGCATTTGTAACGTTTATTATAAATTATAAATCATTTACATGTAGACAAATAAATATTTAAGTTTTATTTTCTGCAAACGCTGTAAAATCCTTCACTTTTTAACTGCTTTAAAAAATGAGGGCAGGACAACTTACAGCTTACAGGTGCCTAAAACACTAGAGAAAGTTCATCTACATCATCAATAATAGAAAAGGTGAAAGGGAAGAGAACATTTTGAACTTAATATTTTCCCTCTTAACATTACTACTGGATGAAAAGAACTGCAATTACTTACAATTATAAACTGTAATTACTTACTATAATTTTAATTACAATAAACATAAAAAATGGAACAAACATCTGACAAAGGCAGTTGCTACTTCCCCACCAGATGGGTCAAATGTCGAATGAATTGCAATCTATAAGAAATTAAGCTGTCACCTGCCAGTTTCACCCCAAACAAGCTGACCCTGAATCCATTTCTAAAATCCAACAGAAAATATTTCCAAATTCACAGTTCCTATAAGGTATTGAAAGAGAATGATGGATAAATGCAACATAAAGTTGGATAGGAAGTAACATTCCTAAGAGTATGATCAATTTTTTTTAATAAAATTATTTATGTGTTCAAATATTGTACATAGAAAGAAGACTTAACTTTCATGGCTATTAGTAATTTCTCACCATTATCAAAGATTGCAGCTACATCTCATTGCCAAAGACCATGTGTTTTCCATTTCAAGTTTTGCAAAAGCGGTCTAAACTCCAATCCAAATTCAATAAAATACTTATAATTCAGAGCAGGAAAAAAATGATGCAAACAACATTTGACTACAGAGTAGTGGTTCACAAATTCTCAAAAGCCTGATGTTCATTACCTTGTTTAATCAGTCCTTGTGCTGTTGGACTAGCAAGTGGAGTAGAAGTCTTCACTCTTCCAAGGTCAGGAGTCCCTGGTCTAGGTGGCCTACAAATAAAACACTTGTGAATTTATAACTAAGCATGTAAAGGATTATTTATACTTTCATATTTGTGTTGTGGCCCACCAGCTGCTACTGGAGCTGGTGGCAGACTCAGACAATGAGGAGGTTGGGGAGGAACTTGGGTTAATCCTGGAGTCTGGGGAAGGCTCTGATGGATGCTCTGCATCAGAAGCAGAGATGGGGCCAGGGCCATCCGACATTTCCTAGCTGCCTACGGAGTTGGAGATAAGTGGGGAAGAAGAACAGTTGGAGCCTGTTCCAGATGCGCGTATGTGCAAAGCTGTCAGGAGAGGAGAACAACTGAGGAACAGGGGTCAACTTAGAAGGAAAGGCACATGGGGACACTGAATGGCCCCTCCCTGGGGAATAAACAGAAGCAAAAGGAGAGTGGTGGTTGCAGGAGACAATTAGTTCATATTTCTTTTGGAAGATTTGCTTATCAGAGTTCGTGCCTCACAGAGACTCCTTGGCGGGTATTTAATTTACAGCTTTGGGACTGGAAGCTCTCGCCTGGCAACTATCCAAGGACTGTTAAGGTCTGTTCTTGCAAATTAACCCTTGGGAGAATTATTGCCGGAACTTTTCTGTGTGTGAATGCCATGAATTCACAGTAACTAAATAAAAAGGGGCTTTTCGGGACAAGGAGTCTGTTCCTTGGTTCTCCTATGTCTGAACAATTTGAGCTTGGTGTCTTAAGAAAACATATTAAAAACTTCCACTTTATCTACACCGAACCGCAGTACATTTTTTTCCTGATCTTCTTTCTAGCCCATTTGTTTTGTCCAAATCTTCACCATTTTCTAGAAAATATTTACCCTCTTCCAGAATTTATTTTGCTTTTCCTTGTGGGACAGGCAAATGAAGGCTCATGAAGGCCTTGGTTCTCATGAAGGCTCTCATTAATGCCTATTTAACATTAGAGTGGCATGGAATTTCCAGCCGTGGGACTTTTAACATTTTTAGTTCTCAATGGGGTTGGACTACCCAGACAGACCCGGTCCGCAATCTATGGATTCTCCTGGACTCATGACTCCTTCTCAATGAGCAGGTGGCAATTGTGGCTAGGAGAGCCTTTTGTGTGCTAATTGCACCCCTTCTGGATTGGGAGTCTCTATTCTCAGTCACTCAAGACCTGGTCATCTCATGCTGGACTACTGCAATGTGTTCTACATCGGGCTACCCTTGAAGAGCATCAAGAAGCTTCAGCTGGTGCAAAATGCAGAAGCATGGGTAGTTCTTGGGGCCCGTAAGGTGGCCCATGTTACACCACTGTTCTACATGCTATACTGATTGTCACTTTGCTCCTGGGTTCAATTCAAGGTGTTATCAAGGATGTTATAACTTTTAAAGCCCTTCAGGCTATCTGAGGAACCAGCTCAGCCTGATAGGACTAGTCCACCCCACCTTCAATGACAAAAGGGACATGCTGAGGACTTTGTCGGTCAAGGAATTTTGCCAGGCAGAGCCAAGAAGAAGAGCTGGTGGAAGCAGAATGCAGAACCCCAGAGTCCCAGAAAGCAGCAGCTTTGAGAGCAAAACAAAGCGCTACAAAGAACACCTGAGAACAGCAAGCTGATTGTGCAAACGAATGACTTTGAACCCTGGGAAGGGCAGGGTGAAATTGTGTGAATAAGATCAAAGACAGAATACAGCCAAGATCGGGCATATGAGGTAAGAAAACATCATGATATAAAATATAGAGCAAGATAGGAAACAAATTAACAAATAATACATGAAATAAATAAGATTTACCTGAGCAAAAAAAGTATTGGACCTCTAAATTTACCATTATTTTGGGCAAAGCTTTTTGTAATGAACGTGCCTCCTCCAAGGCAATTGCTATCCCTTCCTGCCCAAGTCTGGTATCACTTAAATCCAAACCTTAATTGCTCGTTCTGCATTCTTAACTAAGTTTCAATTCAACAAATAATTTAACAAATTAAATATTACTTACTGAATATATTTGTATTTGCTGGATTATGATCTCCCCAGCAAGTACCAATAGCACTTAGACATACACACCACTACCGAGTGCTTCACAACCTTCTCTAAGCGGTTTTATAGAGTCAGCCTTTGTCCCCCAACAATCTGGGTTCTCATTTTACAGACCTCGGAAGGATGAAAGGCTGAGTCAACCTTCAGATTCGAACTGCCAAACTGCAGGCAGCTGGCAGTCAGCAGAATTAACCTGCAGTACTGCATTCTAATCACCACGACTCATATCTATACACTGTAGCCTCAATTTAATGGACAGACCTAGGAGAGGGAGGAGTCCATGACTTCTGGCTGTTTAGTCAGACACCATGAGCCCACAGCAATATCGTTACACAAATGATGCCATCACAAGCATCGTTATACAAACAAGGGGTATGGCAATATTGGCATTATTTTACACTCATTCATGCAGAAGATGGCGGGGTTTGTCCATTGCGTCATGGACTACTAAATCAAGGTTGCAATTTAGTATGGAATTCTGGAAGGGAGAAGGGAAGAGAAAACAAGAGATGCAACACTAGTTAAGTGAAGTTGTTAAAGGTACCTGGCTGGCCCCTTTTTCATATGTTCTCCAATAAAAGTCGCATTGGTCATGCTCATCAAGGTGTTAGCCAGGGAGATGATGGAGAGGAGGTGTTGGGTTGTTACTGCGCGTGAAATGCCGTATGTCCCCCTGATGTGTCGCTCTGTCAGAGGGTCGGGCTTTACTATGCTTGTTCTATCACTAGAGGGTACCTGGTCTACAGGCTTATGATACCCTGGCAACATCAAAGACATATGACCGCCTCTTGAAAGCAAGCCAAAAGAGACAGAACGGTGAGGCCTCAACATCCCTAGACGCTCACTGCAAAGTTCATCCAGAACATTGTTCAACCCCCAAGCGTGAAGGCACGACATAAACAGCTTGGCTGTGTCCATGGTTAGGTTATATTCTAAGAGGGTTAATGGCTTTGATTTGCTGGACCGGTATTCGGGGTCACCGTCCTCTCTTCTTTGTCTGGCTTCCTCATCCTCATCATCTTCGTCAAAAAGACGTTCTTTTATGTTTTCTTTGATGGTTTCTTTGACGGTTTCTTTGACCTGCTGAAGCAGGACTGCGGCTCGTTTGCCAGCCAGGAAGGGACTTCCTTTGTCAGAGCTGCCAGATGCTTTCTGTAAATTCTCAGGGGAAATAAGGGCTGTGTTAGGCCTGGAGGCTTCCTCAGTTAGTAACTGAATAATCAGAGCTTCCACATCAAAGAAGAGAATATGGACATCTGGGTCTGTTAAGTTGGTCTTCAGGGCTTGAACCATCAGAGAGTTGTGCGAATATTTTGGCAAGTTTCCCTTTAACAAAACAGAGAATACAATTATCTCTGGTATACTTTTCTGTTTATGAGTTTGTATATTACACATTGTAAATATCCTGGACAGGAACACCCGATACAGTTGTCATACACTAAATATAAAACCCAATATAGTTGTAATTCTTGAAAAACACAAAATCAGTAAACATAGGTGTCATAGGTAAACATAGATAATAGTATGAACCTAAACATAGGTATCACTAAGTGCTCAATGAGAATGTTTTGAAGCAGTATATATTACTAATTTTTAAAACAAATCTTGGACATCACTTTCTTCATGCTTTTTTAAAAAATATGTACCAACTAGAAAACCAGTTATGTTAGCTTTTAAAATAATAATAAATATTCTAGTGAAAATCAGTGTCCTGCAGATTTTTATCTATTTTTGTGCTCTCTAAGCTTAGTTGTTTGCTTGCAGATGTCTCACTACAAACTAGATAACATCATCAGTGCTAGTGAGTGTGGGGTTTGCTATTTATATACAGTAGCTTGCCCTACCAATGCTGTTGGGTGTGTGTGCTCTTGTCCTGCCTTGGGTGCAAAGCCAGTTGGGTGACTTTGAACTAGTCATTCTTTGTCAGCCCTAAAAAAAGAAGCAAGGACAAACCACTTCTAAAAACTTGCAAATAAATGGGCAGACAATTATCAGGAGTTAGAATGGATGAAAAAAAAAATCACTTAATTGAAAGATCAGATGTCCCAAAAAGGCAGCAGGATTTTCTTGCTTGCTTGCTTTCCTTCTCTTTCCTCCTTCCTTCCTTCCTTTGCTTGAAGATATTTTGTTTCTCATCCAAGAAGCTTCTTCAGTTTTAGTTGAATGGTAGAGAATGAAAAGATTTATATTGGAATATAAATATAAATCCTTCCATTCTCTGCAGAAGAGAATTCAGGCAGAACTGAAGGAGCTTCTTGGATGAGAAGAGAAAGATCTTCAAGCAAAAAAACAAAGAAAGTCCATCAGCCTTTTGAGAAAACACCTTTGGGACAACCATGACTTGAATGACTGAGAATCTCCATCGAAATATCAGATTTCTTTTCCCCAAATAATTACCTAAGTATTGGGCTTACATTCAGGTAACTCCCTACTCATTTTTTATATTTATATTGTTCCCAACCAACTAACACAAAGTGGCTCTTGGAAACATAATGTTCCAGCAATCCTCCATTCTGCCCAATAACTCTGAGACAGACATCTTCTCAAAGGTTCCTTTTTATTTGGATAGTAACTGGCACAACTGTGGAATCCCGAATCCGAACGTTCCAGGCTTCCTTACAATAAGTAAAAACTGCAAAATCCATCCCCTGCACCCATCATTACATCACATGGCCCAATCACCATCCCTCCCAAGTTAAGACTTCTTCTCACTTATGTGCAACACCCCCCTAAACCTTGAATCAGAAAAAGAATGTTATTATGTCTAACTAGATATACTCCAATAAATTCCCCCCTCCCACTTTCCAAGGCTCAGATGTGGCAGCGTGGGAGCATCTGATCTCAATATGGTTTCCAAAGCTGACACATCCTCTACCAGCCTCAATTATTTTCCTAGCTCCAATGCCTGGGGAAATAATCAGGCCTTCAAAGGCTTTCCAAAAGATGAACAAGTTGAGAATAACAGCCAAACAAAGCTAGGTGGTAAGGTGTTCACAGAAAAGGCTCAGTTCCCGGATCCTGCCAGATGACAATCCTGATTGACAGGACTCGGAACCAAATTAATCAGGCCCTTCATAACCAAATTAATCAGGAGAATGAAACAATGGGAATAAGGCTGTTCCTTGAAAATGTGGGCTGGTGCTATCCAAAACTGTATAAATATTAACCAGAACTTTGAATCACACCTGAGAGCCAGTAACATGAGCATAATACTACACATCCCAAAGGTGCTTCCTCTCACTCAAGAGGCAACTGGACTGTTTTTTTTTTCTTTGAAGGCATTTCACTTCTCATCTAAGAAGCTTCTTCAGCTCTGATCGGATTTTGAGGTGGGGGGGTGGGAACGGAAGGATTTATACTCCTTGCAGATAGCTGGTCATTTGCATCAGTTTAGAGAGTCATTGAGGCCACCTGGAGGTTTATCTGTGCCCTCAGATATAAATCTGTCTGCAAGGAATATAAATCCTTCCATTCCCCACCATCCAGTCAGAGCTGAAGAAGCTTCTTGGATGAGAAGTGAAACGTCTTCAAAGAAAAAAAAAAAACAGAAAGTCCAGTTGCCTCTTGAAAAAAGCACCTTTGGGACAACCATGACCTGGATGCCTGAGAATCTCCACAGACAATACTACACATCCATCCTTGCCCATAACCACTGCATTTTGGACTGACTGAAATTCCAGGTGTTCTTCAGAGGCAAGTACCATGCAGAGAGCACTGCAAGTAATCCACTTGGGATGGGACTGAAGCATGAACAGCTAGCTATGTGTCATGTCTTCTGATCTAGGAAGGGACACAATTGGTACATCAACCTCCACTCATAGCTGCCACTCCCACCCGCCCCCCATTCTTCTGTCAAGGAGCTATGCATCAAAGAGAACTTTCCAACTGTGCCCCCATTCTGTCTGGAATACTGCAACCCCATCCAGTGTTTAAGAATGGAAAAATCGTCAGATTCAGGATGCCCTAATACTCAAAGCCAGTCCATCTGGCTAGGGTTGAGAGTTGAAGCCTGTTCATTCTTATCTAGCTTACCACAGCCTCCAGGCACCGAGATAAAAATCAATTGTACTGCTAATATTTATTATTTTAATGTTATGTTTTGATAGTAAGCCACCTAGAGTTTCCTCTAGGCGAGTTGGGTAGCATATTAAATAAATAAACAAGCAAGTAAACAAACAAACAAACACATAAGCAAATAAGCAGGTAATAAATAAATACATGAATAAGCAAATAAATAAATTCCATTTTTAAACAGACAGTAGAGACCCACCAGATGGGTAGCTTATTAAATAAATACATACATACATACAGTACGAACATACATACATACATAACTAAATAAATAAATAAATTTAATTTTTAATACAGATAGCAGAGACCCACCAGGTGGGTAGCATATTAAATCAATCTATAAATAAATTCAAAGCATAAATAAATAAACAAATGAACAAACGAATGAATAAAAGAAATGAATAAATTCAAATTTTTAGATATAGACCGCAGAGATCCACTTCCCTGGTGGGATACACACCTTCCTACTATGCCTGGATTGTCTCAGACTGTTCCAGAATATTTGAAATCACTCCAAAAACAGAACTGAGGATACTTGTAATACCCCACCTCCAATTCCCCATGAAAAACAGCTTAACCAATGAAAATTTTATGGGAAATTGAAATAACTGAATTAAAAAGCATATAAACAAACGGAAAGGAAAGGAAAAAACAAAAGAAAATTCAATATGAAACCCATGAATCATATATAGGATTTTACTTCCTTAATGATGATATACACAAGTAATTTCTTAAGCATCTATATCATATTCAATATTGCACCCCATGAGAATTCGCCTTCCTTTTTTGTATTTTACATTATTAGAAAGGTATAAGAAGTTGATTTTTGGCTTTATTCTGACATTTCAGGGTCTTTTTTAGTTTTTAAGCTTGTGGGGGAAATGATCCGAAGATGTATAATAGAAAAATAGTAATGTTACAGCTTACTAGCAATCCTGTTTCCCAGCTTTACACATGTGGGTTTCATCGATTTTAAACCTGGCTAAAATCTATATAGCCAGCTGTGTGGTGGGGGTTTGCAAATAAAAAATCTATAAAAAATGTCTAAAATCTCTAGAACTATGAACTTAACAAAAAGTAGATCTCTAATGCCCTCTACTGTCCTGCTGTTAAAAAGCAAAGTCACTCTTTGTTCTGACGAACACAGAACTTCTAATTATGCTTGCTATCTGAATCACCTTAATTCTAAAGCCTTCTGTCAAAGTAATAATCAAAAACACTATCATATTATGCTATACAAATCTGAAATACTTGTTCATTGAAATTTATAGAATGAAGAACTCCAGATTCCTTGATAATTGTGTCTTCAGATATCTATGGTATGGTCATCTGTAGTGAATCATTGTCATCCAAGGAGAATGGGTCAAAACAGAAATCTGAGGCTATTAAAAAAGGTCATCCTTGACTTAAGAGAGTTTATTTAGTGACCGTTCAAAGTTGCAACGGCACTGAAAAAAGTGACGTATGACCGTTTTTCACACTTACAACCTTTGAAGCATCCCCACGATCACGTGATCAAAATTCAGGCGCTTGGCAAACGGTTCATACTTATGACCGTTGCTGCATCGCAAGGTCGTGCTTTTGCGACCTTCTGACAAGCAAAGTCAATGGGGAAGCCGGATTCACTTAACGACCGGGTTACTAACTTATCAACTGCAGTGATTCACTTTAACAACTATGGCAGGGAAGTTTGTAAAACGGGGCAAAACTCACTTAACAAACATCTCACTTAACAACAGAAATTTTGGGTCAATTGTGGTTGTAAGACGAGGACTACCTGTATAATAAAACCTCTCCTTGAGAAAGCTTATCCGTGAGATGTTCTCAAGCTTTGTTCATCAACATGGAAAGCCTTTTTCACAGCCTTAAGAGTCACAACCTTTTAACAAAGCCAGTACACATAATGTGATGACCCAGAGTGTAACACAAACGTAACAAAATCCAAAATGTAAATAAATTCCTTTTAATGCCTCCAACTTGGCCCCACTATTCAATAATTCTCAGTTGGAGATAAAACTTATTCAAAAATAGTCTTCAAAAGAAAGCAATACAGTCTGAACTGAATGAGCAGATATAGGTGAAATAAAAAACCAAAACAAACTACAATGAAGGAATTTCCACAACAGACCAGGATAAGTAATTACCAACTTCAAGGCACAGTCTGTTGGAAGAACACCAACCAAGATAGCTTCAGCCCAGAATAAAACACGCTTTGCTTCGCCGTCTCTCTTACACACTATTCTCCCCAGCTGCAACCAACGAGGGGGATCATGGCCGCTTCCTCTCTCGTAAGCTAAGTTGTTTCCTTCTCTGTTCCTCCCTGAGTGTCCTAGGATGAAGAGGGGATGGGCCTGGTTCTTCCTCTGACTGCCCAGCCGGCCTCTGCCCTTCCCCAGCCTCCTCCACAACCTCCAGAGCCACACCTCCACTCTGTGTCAGCTGTTCCTCCTCTCCCTCAGAGTTCGACTCTAACAAGGGCATGACACATAAGCTGAGAATGCATTTTTTTCTAAATTCAGCTTGAGACTCGAATAATAGAAGATAGGCTGAATTTCAGCTCAGCTTCTTAATGAAGAGTCTGCTACATATGACCACATGCCTCAAGTTCTGGATTACACCCCTCTTTTAACATCTGATTATTTGTAGAACTCTCCTTTAGTACAAACATCCACCTGTTGTTCAAGCAGAACCTGTGAGTATAAGAGGGTCCCCAAATATATTATGTTACTAGGAACTCAAGTATCTAAACACTTATAATACAGATTTCTCAATGGATGCAGACTTGGAAGGGAAAGAACCAACTTCAGTTTAAAATGTCGCTGGAGAATCTCAGTCATCCAGGTCATAGTTGTCTCAAAGGTGCTTTTTCAAAAGGCAACTGGGCCTTGAAGAAGACATTTTGCTTTTCTTGTAGGATTAGGGTTAGGGTTCCAGGAAGCTTCATCAGTTCCAATCAAGCTTCTCGGATGAGAAATGAAGCGGCTTTTTCAAGGAAAAAAGAGTCCAGATACCTTTTGAAAAAGCACCTTTGAGACACCTTCAGTTTAATCCTACTAAGAACCAGTGGCTATGGTTGTTAGGGTTCCCTAGATTTGGGGAGATTCCAACTTGGATTTTGGATGGGTTGCACTTCCCCTCTCAATGAGATTGCACAAACTAGGGGTCTTCTTGGATTGACAGCTGCAGGTGGTAGCTATGGTCTAGAATGCTTTTGCCCAGCTTCATCCAATGTTACTGATGCTTAGTCGCAACACAGCTCAACTACCGCCATGTGGTCTATATAGGGATGACCTTGAACACCTCTCAGGAGTTTCAACTGGTCCAGAATGCAACAGTGTGGGCAACAATGGGTGTGTTTTTCATGTGACACCTCTGTTCCACAAGGTGTATGCTTCCAGGTATGATTCAAGATGCTACTTATGATCTATAAATGGGCTATATAGGCCGTGCATACCATGTCATGGTTATCTGAGGAACCATAATGACTGCCTGGTCCATATGGGAGAGTATGCTTGAGGACCCTTCAATTAAACAGAGTCATATTTCAAGATTCAGGAGATGCAACTTCTGTTTTAGTGCCCACCTTTTGAAATGAAGATTCCCCACTGTAATCTGGGTGGCTTTCACCCTGATAATGTTCTGGAGGGCCTGTCAACCCTGAAGCTGGCCTAACTGTGGCCATTTTCTTTTTGTAGCTTTCCGCTAAAGAGGTTTCTCTTCACATTGCTTCAGGGCTGAAACAGACACACTGGAGCTAAGGGGACAGGGACGGGAGTGTAGAGGTAGCTAGGGTATTGTAGCCTAAATAAAATTCTTTCCCCTGGGAATCAAGGACGTTTGTGCAGGTGTTCGAAAGGTGGAGACTGAGGTGGTCACCTAGCAACTGGACTACATGCTGACTAGACCATATTTTATTTATTTATTTGATCATATTTCTATACCGCTCCCTCTCCGAAAAGGGACTCGGGGCGGTGTACAGCCTAGTAAATACATTAAAAATACAAAAATACAAGATTAAATAGAGTTTAAAACCGAATTAAATATAAATATAGCTGCATCCCGAACGTTTAAAAATAGTTAAAATTTTAAAAACCCTATTAACTTAAAACCCCTTCAACCCTTACTGGGCCAGGCCAGCCTGTTTAAAAAATAGGGTCTTAACTGCGCGCCGGAAGGAGAGGATATCTGTCATGGCTCGTATCTCCAGGGGGAGATCATTCCACAGGGAGGGCGCTCCCACAGAGAAAGCACGCACCCTCGGGGCCGCTAGCCGACAGCGATCAGGTGGCGGAACCCCAAGTAGGGCGACCCTGTGGGAGCGTACTGGGCGGCGGGAGGTTGTTGATAACAGCAGGCGGTCCCGTAAGTACCCAGGTCCCGAGCCATGGAGCACTTTAAATACCGTCAGTACCACCTTGAATCGAATCCGGAAGGCCACAGGAAGCCAGTGCAGCCTGCGGAGAAGTGGTGTTACGTGCGCGCCCCGAGGGGCGCCCACGATCACCCGCGCGGCTGCATTCTGAACTAACTGCAGCCTCCGGAGACTCTTCAAGGGGAGCCCCATGTAGAGAGCATTGCAATAATCCAAGCGGGAGATAACGAGGGCAGAAGTGACTGTGCGAAGTGCGCCCAGATCCAGAAAGGGCCGCAACTGGTAAATCAGACGAATCTGATGAAAAGCCCCCCTGGTGACGGCTGCAATATGTTCTTCCAAAGACAGCCGCACATCCAGGAGGACACCCAAGTTGCGTGCCCTTTCCACGGGGGTCAAAACCTCTCCCCCCACGGCCAGCGAAGGAATAAGCTGGCTGTATCTGGGCGCAGGAAACCACAGCCACTCGGTTTTGGCCGGGTTGAGACGAAGCCTGTTACGACCCATCCAACCCCGCATGGCCTCCAGGCACCGGGACATCACTTCGACGGCTTCGTTGGGGTGGCCCGGGGTGGAGATGTACAGCTGAGTATCATCAGCGTACTGATGGAACTCCACCCCAAAGCCACGGATAATCTCACCCAGCGGCTTTACATAAATGTTGAACAGAAGGGGCGAGAGCACCGACCCCTGAGGCACCCCACAAAGCAGGGGCCTTGGGGACGATCTCTGCCCCCCCGTCAACACAAATTGCGAGCGGTCGGAGAGGAAGGAGGAGAACCACCGCAACACGGTGCCTCCAACCCCCAACCCCTCCAACCGCTGCAATAAGATACTGTGGTCGACAGTATCAAAAGCCGCCGAGAGATCTAACAGGACCAGGACAGAGGAACAACCTCTGTCCCGAGCCCTCCAGAGATCATGACTGGAGACTCTGGAGGGCAAGTGACAATGTTTTACTTTTAATTGAGTGTAAAACAGGCGGGAACTTAGAGCCGGTCTTCCATCAAGTCTGCCAGTTTGATACTGTATGTCCCAATACAATGTTATTTGAGGAATATGCCTGCCTCAGAGTTCTCATTGAAAGGGATGTATTACTTGGAACCTTGACAGGGCCTTGAAGACTCAGCTATTCTTAGAAGCCGTGGATTAGTGTGGTTGGAAAAAAACCTTCCTGAGTTTTGATGTTGGTTGGAATCACCATCTTGTCTGTTATCTGCTTCTTATTTGTTTTGCTGATTTTTAAATTTGTTTTTTTTTTTAAATCTTTTTTGTTACACTGCGGGCCACTCAGAGCAATTTGAAATCAGACAATCCAAACTGAACAAATTAATTGAATTAATGCAATGTGGGAAAAAAAAATCTACTAAAAGTAACCCACTGCTTATACAGAAGTCTAACAATACCAAAATGGAAAACCTGAAAGGAAAAGGTATTCTCAGTGAGATTGAGACTGCTTAAAGATTTCTATTGGAACACAAAAGACTCCCTTTACTGCATCCAAAGAAAGGAAGAATCAGCTGCAATGGAATAATTACATTTTAATTCAATATTGTGATAAGCAGCTTAGGTCAAACCAACTGCTGAACCGAGTCAATTATTTAAGATGCTAGTAATTTAATGATGCTCTTAAGTTTGAGTAATGCTTAACACCTACTGCTTGCAACACAGTCCGAGCCCCTGTAGATAAAGCAATTAAATATTTGAAAAGGATCAGAATGGTGTTATGTCTCCAGAATCAGGTGCTTAGAAAGTTCCTGGAGAAAACGCTGAACATGATGAACTCCAGACTAAACTTCAACAAATCTTTGGTCTGTCAAGCTCAAAACAACCATTTCCAGGGGTTTCTATCTGTTTATCACAGCCTAAGCTAAAATGCTGTGGACATAACTTGCAACCTTTTTTTTTATTCAAAGCTATAGCTTATGCATTTGCTTATGTTTCAGAAAATCCCCAGATCCTTCTTTAGAATTCCACCTCTCTAGAGTGGAGTTAAAACACACACCTGCAAGCAGAGACTGAATGCAGAGGCGCTATCAGCTCAGCGGGGTTGAAGGACTGACTATGAGATAATCTCTAGGAAAACTTTGAAATTCAAAAGATCAGTCAACAATTGTCCTCAGGGCTCTCTCTTCTGCTGTCTAACCTGAGGATGTTGCCCTTCCTCGTTATCCAATAGCCCCAATTCTGAGGATAAGCCATCAATGACTTGAGAGACCCTCAAGGACATAGCGGAAAAGCCCAGGCTCTTTAAGACTAAGGAAGGACAAAACTAGGGGATTATATAAATTTTTTTTTACACTATAACCGTGTTTGCTTGTATCTTTATAATTTATATTGTTTCATTTGTTTCCTAGTATGGTTTGATTGCTAATTACTAACCTACGGCTATCATTAAGTGTTATATCTTATGATTCTTGATGAATGTATTTTTTTTTAATGTACACTGAGAGCCAGTGGTGGGATTCAAATTTTTTTTACTACTGGTTCTGTGGGCATGGCTAGATGGGCATGGCCGGGTGGTCATGTGACTGGATGGGAGGGGCTAGGTTTTATTCCCCTTTTGCAGCACACCCCCCTGCACCCGAATTTTTGCCTACTGGGCCTCAGGGAAGCCTCCTAGCAAGGTAAGTACAACAGCAAAGGGTGGGGGGGGGGGAAATCAGCTGTGCCTTGCGATTTAGATTAGCTAGAAAGCAAGAAAATCCAATGATTTCCTGCTTTCTAGCTAGTCTAAATTGTGTGGCACAGCTGATCGTCGGAAATACCGGTTCAGCTGAACCGGTAGCATTTTTTACTATCGGTTCGCCCAAACCAGGCCGAACCTGTAGAATACCACCATTGAGAGCATATGCACCAAAGACAAATTCCTTGTGTATCCAATCACTCTTGGTCAATAAAGAATTCTATTCTATTCTATATAGAATAGAATTAGAATACTTTATTGGCCAAGTATGACTGGACACCCAAGGAATTTGTCTTGGTGTAAATACTCTCAGTATACATAAAAATACATTGGTTAACAATCAAGAATCATAATGTACAACACTTAATGACAGTCATAGAGTGCAATCAACAATCAAATCATACTAGGAAACAGTCAATATAAATCGTTAGGATACAAGCGACAAAGTTACAGTCCTACAATCACAAGTGGGAGGGGATGGGTGATAAGGAGTGATGAGAAGATTAGCAGTAATAGTAGTGCAGACTTTGTAATAGTTGAACAGGGTTGAGGGAATTATTTGTTTAGCAGAGTGATGGCTTTCGGGAAAAAACTGTCCTTGTGTCTAGTTGTTCTGGTGTGCAGTGCTCTATAGAGTCGTTTTGAGGAAAGGAATTGAAACAGTTTATGTCCGGGATGTGAGGAGTCTGTAAATATTTTCACAGCCCTCTTTTTGACTTGTGCAGTATACAGGTCCTCAACTGAAGGCAGGTGGATAGTAACTGTTTTTTCTGCAGTCCTATTCTATTCCAGTGAGGAATATTAGCTTGACTAGCTTAAAAAAAAAAGATTGGACCAATTCATAGAAGTCATGGGGATCAATGGCTCTTAGTCTTCATGGCAGTGTGACTGCCTGCATCTTCTGAGAGTAGTTACTTGACTTCCATGTGCATTTAATTGGCCACTATAAAACAGAGTGTTAGACTAGATGGCCAATGGTCCAATCCAGCAGTGCACTGCTTATGCTTATGTTTTTATTAGTGGGGCTTAGCCTTCTTGAAGTCTCAGCTGGCAGTTACTCTCCTAAGAATGAACCCAACCTGTCATCTTTCACAGTGAGCTCTCCATGGTACTGACAGTGCCTTGTTCTGCCAGAGGCCAAGCGTTATTTATGATTCTTTCTACTCCCTTATAACCATCTGATTTATAGCTAGGTTCTTTAGGCAGGCCGGGACAGCTAGAAGCTGGGACTCTTGAAATCCAGAGGTTTGAACCATGTGAAATGCATACTGCTATGTAGTTCTATTGTCTAGACAACTGAAAGATTAGAAAAATAAAAAAGGGGTGTTTTTCTCTAAAAAAAATACAAATACTCAAAAGTGTATTTATATCCCAAAGTCTATTTATATTTTCTTGTACTCATTAACTTATTTTTTAACAGGATTGAGTTCATACAACGATTTACTAATGTAAGTTCATAAAACAGCAGGTAAATTCTGACCTATAGGGTGCAAAGGGACAATGGACAGCAAAATACAAGTAAAAGGAAGAGGGACATGTGGATTTATTTTAGATTTTTATCAAACTTCTTTATGACAATACAACACATTAACTCAGAATTTTAATTTTCACCCTCTGTATTTCTAAATTTCCCACATTGTTCTGATTTTAGCAAAATATTAGAAGCTAGATATAAAGCTCTGGAAAGTTAAAATTTTCCCAAATATGTTTAAACACAGGTTTAAGACGTTTTCTTCTGGACATTTACATTTTCTTCTGGACAATCGATAGTCTGTAATCTACAGCCAAAATTTTAAAGTGTTAAATGGATGTATTTCTTCCCAAGGCAACTACAGTGCAACCAGCCTGCCTTCATAATACTATGGAGTGTTAATTCCTTTTTAAATTTCAGAAGACCTTCCTGAGTGTGACATGATTTTGCTCCCATAAATCGCAAGCTATCAGTCCTCTCTAGTGAAATGAGAAAAGGTTTTGCCTTTGAAATATCTGGAAATGAAACAAAAAAGAACAAGAACAAGAAAAACAGAGGACTATACTTACTGTATCTTCTAAACCTAGCCTATTCTGGATGAACAGGAATATAAGTTAGCTAAGGATGGTGTAAAGTTTATTTCTGTTAAAATGTGTGTTTTGAAAACCAGTTTGCTGTAGTGCTACAGAGATTAGTCTGAATTCTAATCCTGCCTTAGACATATGTTGGGCCAAATAGTCTCACTAGTCCTAGGAAGAAAGCAATGGCAAGATACTTCAGAACATGCTGCCAAGAAAACTATATGGATTTTGTGCCTTGAAGGTGTGCACGGACACATATGCATGTGCGTGCAAACACACAGAGTGCATGTTTAAGTCTGCTTGATTGTGTTTGGTAATTAGGTTCTATGAAGGGATTTAAAATGATTTCAGATTATAAAAAAATGAAATCTGATCGTAAAAAATATTATTCCTGGAATTCTAGGTCAAAGGGCAAAGCTCTAGAAATGGAAAATTGCCTGTGCTGGACTAAAGGGGAAAAGAAGGATGAATTTTTCAGCTCATCCTTTTGCAACCTGCATCAAGACTGTCCTCTCACTAGCACAGAGAAGAGGCATTTCTGCACTGTATTGAAATGCAGCCAGCAATTACTTAAAAGAACAATTTAAGACCTTACTTTATCAGAGGAATCAGATGCCAACAGATTCGTAGCGAGGGTCTGAAGTTTCTGATGAGCCACATTTTTTAGCGCAGCGAGGCTACGTCTGGTCATGGCCTGTTTTAAGTTGACAGCGGGATGGCTGAGAGAATCAACTGCAGCGGGTACAGCTTCATCACAAGCATTCAGGATCTCAACTGCCGTTATTCCCATTACACATCGGTCAAGTGCACCTGAAGAAAAATACACAAAAAAAGAAAAGCATAAAAAAAAAAAACAGCTTAGCTGTTTGCATACTTTATAATGCGAGAAAAACAACTTCCTTATGTCCAGAAACAATTTGCTTTATGGAACTCCATTCAATAAAAGCATTCAAAGGAAGTGGGCTTATAGATGAAAGATTGGAATTTAATTTCTTGGTGAATTCTAAAACTTCATTCATTCTACTTATAAAGCCACTCATCTCGCAAATGCAAAGGTGGTAGGCAGCCACCAAAATAAAGACAATTAAAAAAAACAAATTAACAAGCAAGGGAAAAAAATCTATAGTGGTTGTTGAAGGTAAACAAAATCAACAAAAAAACTCTCAGTGGGTCATTTAACTTCCTGATTCTCAGCCAATCTGATTTAGGAGATTTAGATGTTCCAGAACAGGGAACTTGTGGACTTTAACCACAAAGACTTGTGGACTTTAACATCCAGAATTCCTCAGCAGCACATGCTGTCTGAGGAATTCTGGGAATTGAAGTCCACAAGTCGTAAAGTTGCCAAGGTTGGAGGCCCCTGTTCCAGAAAATAGGCACTGTGACAGAAAAGGCATGTTTCTACAAGTCCTATGAGGAGAACTCATAGTCTCCTGGATTCTAACCTAATATCTTAATCACTACATCAAGAGGGCTTCATAGTTCTTCAGTGAATATAGGCAGTCCTTGTTTAATGATCATAATTGGGACCAGAATTTCGGCCAGTAAGTGACAATTGTGGATCATTAAGCTAACAAGGAGGCGCAAGTGTGTATGTGTGGCCTGTGAGGCACAGCAGGAATGCAGAGGGGAGAATGTGCTGAAAGTACAGAGATGGCTGGCAAAGTGTGGCACAAGCACTTTGGGTGAGGGTGCACATGAGTTCATTGGTGACCAGTGAGGAGTGGAGACCTGTGGGTAGCTACTGAGTAGGAGTGGGGATGTGAAGCTGGAAGCAGTCCCAGAGCCATGGTGTGGTAAAAAGCCCCCGAGCTGCAGCATCTTCTCACACAAGGCCAACAACGGTGAGCTTAACTTAGAAGCAGGTGTTGTGGTTAGCTGGCATCAGCTGGAGGCCGTGCGGGATTGGATGGGTCATAACAGGCTTCGTCTCAACCCGACCAAAACCGAGTGGCTGTGGTTTCCTGCTCCCAGATACAGTCAGCTTGTTCCCTCGCTGACCATAGGGGGAGAGGTACTGACCCCTGTGGAAAGAGCGCGCAATTTGGGTGTCCTCCTGGATGTACGGCTGTCTTTGGAAGAACATATTGCAGCCGTCGCCAGGGGGGCTTTTTATAAGATTCGTTTGATCTACCAGTTGCGGCCCTTTCTGGATCTGGACGCACTTCGCACAGTCACTTCCGCCCTCGTTATCTCCCGCTTGGACTACTGCAATGCTCTCTACATGGGGCTCCCCTTGAAGAGTCTCCGGAGGTTACAGTTAGTCCAGAATGCAGCCGCACAGATGATTATGGGCGCCCCCAAGGACACCCACATAACACCACTTCTCCGCAGACTGCACTGGCTTCCTGTGGCCTTCCGGATTCGATTCAAGGTGGTACTATTAGTATTTAAAGTGCTCCATGGCTCGGGACCTGGCTACTTACGGGACCGCCTTCTGCCACAAACAACCTCCCGCCGCCCAGTACGCTCCCACAGGGTCGCCCTGCTTGGGATACCGCCACCTGATCGTTGTCGGCTGGCGACCCCGAGATTACGTGCTTTCTCTGTGGGAGCCCCCTCCCTTTGGAACTATCTCCCCCCGGAGATACGAGACACATCGGACATCCTAACCTTCCGGCGTGCAGTCAAGACCTTACTTTTTAAGCAGGCCGGCCTAGCCAATTAAAGGTTTTTCTGAGATTTTTAAATTTTAGATTCAAATAAGACTTTTAATTCTATTTGATGGGACTCAATCATTTACTTACTTACTTATTTTACTCATTTATCCTATTTTCATCTATCTATATTCAATTCTGAGTTAATTACTGTTACTGTTGACTGTATCTTTATATGTTTAGACTGTACACCGCCCTGAGTCCCTTTTGGGAGAGGGAGCGGTATAAAAATACGATAAATAAATAAAAATAAAATAAATAAATCAGGTGTGGACAGCTGAGGAGAGCGAGGACTCAGATGAGGGGCCAGGGCCATTAGGGAGTGGATTGCTGCCTTCAGAGATTGTGGGGGTTGGCAGCAGTGATGAGGAGGTTCCCGAGGAGCCTGTGCCAAGTGCGCATGCGCGCAGTGTTGCTCGCAGGAAAGAGCAGCTACAACAGCACAGGCAACTTGGAAGTAAGGCTGCAAGGGAATGGCCCCTCCTTCAAGAAGATAAAAGCCAGCTGTGAATCGGACATTCTTTGTAGGAAGCAAAAACATTTTGAAACTCCAGCCTTGTGGACATTACAGTATCTTAAGTTATTTGAAGACTCTTGTGTTGTAAAATATCTCTTATCTGATATTCTTGGCAGCCTCGCACAGTTTTGGCAAAGCTTGTGCTTATCAAAGTTAATTAGTTTGCAGCAGCCTTTTAACCTGGGATTCGTAAGAATCATTAAAAGGTTTCTGTTCCCTTTGGTTTGTGTTTGTTTTATTGGAAAAGGGTTTGGGTCAGGACAGCAGGAGAAAACTATGAAAATCAGGTGGGGGGGATGAGCAGAGAGAGGTCATAATTGGCTTGAACTTCATGTGACCACAATGCAACAGTCCTACATTCAAAGACTGGTTGCAATTCCATTTTTTTTTCACCAAGCTCATAACTTTAAAGGGTCACTGAACGAATAGACGTTAAGCGAGGCCTATCTGCATTATTTAAAAGAAAAACGTTATTAAAATTTAGGGACAAATTTCTTTGCCTTGTTAAGACTTAGCAAGGCAAAGCAAGAAATATGTATTTTAAGTCAAAGAAAAAAATACACCTGACTTCTTTCTCTTATCTTGTATTAGAAAGGCATTGCTAGTTTTGAGTCAACCCTGAAGCTGGCCTGGCTGAAGCCATCTTGGAGCTTCAGGGCTATCACACTGGAGCTGAGGGACAGGGAGGGAGGGATTAGAGATAGCTGGGGCTGTGTAGTCAAAATAAAAGATTTTCTCTTGGGAACCAAGGACGTTCTCACACCTGGCCAGAGGAAGGAGGAGTGATGTCACCAAACCACCAGACAGTAATGTGATTGGACCTTGTGACTGACTGTTTTGGGGTTGATGGAAAAACATTTACTTTTAAGTAGGTGAAAACCGCAGGAACCTTCAGAGTCGGTTTTCACCAGATATGTGCCAATATAATATTTCTAATAAAGCTATTCTTTGAAGAATTCATTTGTCTTGGAGTTTTGTTTGGTATGGGTCTATTATCTGCAACCCTGAGAGTTTGCAGGGATATTTCCGAAAAGATATTTCTTTGAAAAAATAACAGGGATGAAACTCCTTTATTAATATAAGACTGAATTAGTAGCACTGAATCATTTTCTACATCGGAAGTCCCCAACCTCTGGGCCACGACCCAGTACCAGGCCACGGCCCATTCGGAACCGGGGCACAGAAGTGGTGGGTGAGTGCACTTGAGTGCATTTTGAAAGCGGCGTATGCACGCACGCAAAACCATTCCCCCTCCCTCACCTCCGCCGATCTGCCAAGCTAGAAAAATTGGGAGACCGCTGTTCTACATCATTTAAAAAAAAAAAAATCCTTTGCCAAGTCCTTCGCACATAGGTAACTCACCAGTATCCATTTGCCATACGTATACAGAACCATCTGTACAACCCACAATGAGGTAGTCATCCGAAGGCCTCCACTTTATGTTTTGAATAGGAAAGAGATGCCGGGAGGCTAACATGATGCACTTCTTTTCACGTAAACTTAGAAGTCCTACTGAGTGGTCGCTGGCCACAGAACACACGCAGTGCTGCACCCTTGACTGAAAATGAGAAAACGGTTATCTTCGATCATCTTTTTCTTAGTGGTAAATCTTTTGCAACCTTGAAATAAATTTTTCTTACTCCTTATGGAGTAAATTAGGGCAAATTGTGTGGCGAGCAAATTTTTTCTTAAAAAAAGGAGGTTAACAGCTTGAATTCTACCTATCACAGTATGAACATTTTTAAAATGCATTTTTTATTGAAGGGGTTTTTCAACAGAAATAAAAACAATAATAACTTCGAATGAAAGAAGAATAAAGAGAAGCAATAATAAAGTGAAAATGAAATATGGAAAATAGATGGGAGGAGAGGGGGAAGAGGATAGGAAAGGGGAGGAGAAGGGAAGGGAGGAGAGGCACTTTTAAAGAAACGGCTTCTAGAATTCTTGAGAACACTTATAGATACATATTTTATTTTATGTATTCCCTCTCTAAGGCTACATCATGCTTTCCATCAACTACCCCTCTAATCTTAAAACCCATAAATCACAAATTACCACAGTATGAACGCTTAACCCTTCAATATATTTTGAGGGTCCTTGGTGCTCTCTTAAAAGTCCCAAAATGCCAGGGAATTTCTAGAAGCCTGGCACTCTGACAAATCAGCCATCAATAGACACATAGACATTAACAACGTCTATAGACTATGCAAAAGAGACAATCAAACAGCCCAAAAGAGAAAAAGATTCCAGCCCCTCTCCACCACTAATCAGCACTCAGATCAGCATAGGTTAACTCCAAGGCCAACTTCAGACCAATAATCAAGCAAGTAATCCAGAAACTGCCAAAAGCTATTAGTAAACAGCCCATCCAAAGAATCTCTAAGACCACTCCCATCCACACAGACAAGTAAGGCATATATTGTGGGTCCGCAGGTATTTTTGGTCTTTTCGAGATAAGAACTCACAGCAAACAGCACTCCTTACTAGCACTTGATGTGACCTAGTTAGAGGAAGGAAATGTCTGCAAGAAAACAAGCAAGCTCAAAGACCACCAAGGACACCTCATTTCATCCCTGACATACAAATATTCTCCTTTGCTGGTACTATATATATATATATTTTAAATCATTTTCCAAATATACAGTTCTGTGAAAAATGTTCTAAACTGTATCACGATTTCAAATAGTTTTATTTATTATTTTCCACTAATAGATATTTGTGTGCATCTATTCCCATTAGTCCCTTTGATACTATTGCAACATATCCTAAATTGCAAATATCAAAATGTAATTGCAGTCCAGTTCACAATTTAAACATTGAATTACGCAGGAATTTAAGTTCGCAATAACCTCACAATTTGGACAAATTATTCTGTCACTTCTGAAGGTATGAGTGAGTGTACGCATAACAAACTATTTATATTTAAAAGGTACTTTGGATCTTCGGCTTTATGGATTTCTGTTTTATTTATTTTATTTAAAACATTTTTATAGAGCCACCCATCATTCAGCCAACTTTGTTGCATACTGTCCAGAAGTGGTATTCAGCAGGTTCTGACCAGTTCTGAAGAACCGGTAGCGGAAATTTTGAGTAGTTTAGAGAACCGGCCAATACCACCTCTGACTGGCCCCGCCCACATCTATTCTCCGCCTCTGATTGAGTCCCAGCTGATTGGCTGGGTCTTCTTTTGTTGCCCTGCACAGGAGAAGGGAGCTGGAAAGCAGGTTAGTGGGGTGGGGAGGGAATGGGGATTTTGCAGTAACCTTCCCCTGCCACACCCACCAAGCCACACCCACAGAACCGGTAGTAAAAAAATTTGAATCTCACCACTGATACTGTCTTTTACACCACCTTTCAAAATGATATTCAAATTTTTGAAAATAAAATAAAAGTTTATAAACACAAGATAGACCAATAATAATAACAAAAAAATTCGTCAAAACAATTTCAAGTCTTGAAATATTATTCTTTATATTAATCTTAAGCAAGGGACTTCAAACTTGGCAAGTTTTAAGACTTGTGGACTTCAACTCCCAGAATTCTTGAGCTAACAAGAGGAATTCTGGGAATTGAAGTCCACAAAAGTCTTAAAGCTGTCAAGTTTGAAGACTCCTGGTCTTAAGAGAGGCACGAGCCAAAGAGATGTTCATTAACTTACACTACAATTTTCTGGAGGAACCAAAAGCTGAGTGATTTCTCCACCATGCACACAGAAGATGTGCTTCATTTCTCCGGAAAAGATGTCCCAGATAATGACCGAAAAATCTACACCACCCGAGACCAGGTATCTTTGATCGTAACGAGAGGAGACCTGGTGAGGATACAGCAAACAGGTGACTTTGTTTCGATGACCCCGTAGAGTTCTGTGAGGTGGCCAACCTAAAATATTAAAGCAAAAGAAAACACAAAATGCCACATATTGTGGGTCTGCAGGCATTCTTGGTCTTTTCAAGATAAGAAGAAAATGAAACAGAAATGCATATGTGTTCGTGTAATAAAGATAGTAGTAACACTGTACACTAGGGGGAAAAATAGTGATAAAGTATTCCATTTCTAATTTAGTTCATTTTCAATCTGATTTTTTTTTTGACGAGGTTACTTGCATTTAATTTGCTACTTGTTAATAATTTGACATTTTAGCGTGTAGCATACCCAACCTCACATGCAGTGAAGCTACAAGAAGATGGGGGATCAATTCCCTATGACAATATGGTACATGCACTGCATTTCATGGCCACATATTTGATACTCAATGCCTGAAATATGTACAAAAAAGCTGCTAGATAAGTTTCGCCTTCTAGGGTCAAAGATACATCTCTTTCTAACGCTAACTTTAACAGAGTCAATTCTTCACAGAAGTAAGTAGTGTCCAAATCAGAAACCTTTGTAACAGAATAAAAATCACACTGATTGAAGATGGCTACGGTTTATTTATTCAATTTATTTAGTTATTTCTGTTGCCAACAACTTGCCTGTGATTCTGGACTGCTTACATCCAGTTAAAAGCAAACAAAACACATCCTGCCTGGTATACCTGCACAAAGACCCTAAAAAAATAGGCTCCCCTAACATCGTGGCACTTTGCTAAAGAGAAAAAAACATTGTTTTCTATGAGGAAGATAGGATTAAGGGCACCTGAATTTTAGGAGTACGTTGTTCCACAGGGTAGACACACTGCCAAGAGAACACATACCTCCTATTAGGTAAAAATAACTGGAGTCTACATACAACTCAGCCTTGTGCCCTGAAAGGCTTTGCAACATGACAATCAGCATCTTAAATTGCACACAAAAACACTAGTGGGAGCTAGTGTAGCTTGCTAAGCATTTGTATTATGCAAATGTACTGAAGTGTATCCTTGTGTTCACGACTGGCTTCAGCTTTTGAGTTATTTTCAAGGGCAACTCCTGGAAAGCGTGTTACACGACTTCTCTAAATGGGATTTAGAAGAAGTCACTGCAAATACTTTAAAACAGGTATCATATTTTCAGTACAAATCATACTTTTTGATGAATGGTACATGTCATCTGACATTCTTCTGGAAGTAACCTTCCATTCTAATAAATTTGTTCAAGGTGATTCACTCAATACCTGAAAGCCGTTCAATTACGTGTTTATTTTTACTTTATTATGCACATGAAGCAACTGATTCAAGTGTCCTATTATTTATTCCTGGGATGATGAAAATGAAGTTGATGAAGATCATCATCATTATCATCATCATCATCATCAAATTCATTGATAGGCCAAGTACCTTTTTGCTACCACAAAGATGATCTTATCAATACACTAGTTCTATATCCGTGCTTCGCTATGAAACTATGTGATTGGGTTTAGTTTTTGGGGTGGAAAATAAGGGGGGGAAATTGTGCCTCTGCCTAATAGCATCCATCGGTATTTATCTGGCTAGCGTCCTGTCAGTGTGTGAGAGAGTTGAGGGCTGTTTGGAAACTGAAGCAGTATTTGCTGTGTGAACAAGAAGGAGACAGCAAGGAGCCTGGGCGTAGCTCAACCATTCTGTACTAAAGCTGCTTGGTGCTGTGAAACTAAAACTGAAATTCCTCTCCTCTCCTTGTGTTTTGCATTTGGAACAGATTTCTTTCCAGGTGGGGAGGGGGAGTAGAACTCCTTAGCATCAGAGCGTGTTAATAATAATAATATAGGAAATACTAATGCTTTGATGGTCATTTTGAAAAATCCTTTCTTAGTGAACAACTAGAAGCCAAGAGGAACATACGTGCCAAATTTCAAGTTTATAGACTTTATGGTTCTAGATATTTTGTGATGATGCGTGAATGGTATTTCGCTGTAACTTTAAGCAACAATGATCATTGACCGGTCGTACAACAGATTTATTACATACACTACAGCAGGGGTTTCAAATTGGTGGCCAGGGGGACCAGATGCATCATGCGCAGGCTACGCCCACCCCAGCTCGGCGAAGGGAAAAACGTTGTTGTGACACGTCACATGACGGCAACGTAACACAGCAAGTTTGACACCCGTGCTCTACAATATTCATGGGCATTCTGATCCTATTACCCTCTTCAGTTTACAAATGCAAGGCACTGGAATAAAATAAATGACGACAATTCAGATTTATTTTTATGAACTGCTTTCAACTCTTTGAAATATCATTCAGAAATAAACTCAAAGTACTTTTGGCATAATTCCTGAATTTTAAAAAATAATCATTTAACGAATGCAAGCAAAGAATTATTCCATGCATAAATGGAACAACCTCTTCTAGATTGGTTGAATATGAATGCAGGTAGTCCTCGACTTACAACAGTTCGTTTAGTGACAGTTTAAGATTGCAAAGGCACTGAAAAAAGTGAGTTATAACTGTATTTCACACTGATGACCGTTACAGCAGCCCCAGTGACCAAAACCCAGATGCTTAGCAACTGACTCATATTTATGGCAGTTGCAGTGTCCCGGGATTGTGACCATTTGACAAACAAAGTCAATGGGGAAGCCAGATTCACTTAACAATCACGTCACCAACTTAACTGCTGTGATTCACTCAACAACTATGGCAAGGAAGGTCGTAGAATGGGGCAAAATTCACTTAACAAATGCCTCGCTTAGCAGCCGAAACGTGGGGCTCAAAAATGTGGTCGTAAGTCGAGGATCACCTATACAGATAACCAATTTAATGCCCACGATTTAATTTAATCCCCGAGCCCTTATGATTTCACACACCTCTTCTGCACAGGTGTTCATCTTGCAAAAGCTGAACTATGGCAGTCTGAGTGGCTGGAACAATCACAATACTTCCGTCTTCACGTCCACACACCAGTCGCCCGTGTGCTGGGATGTAGACACTTGCTGTCACCTTCAAAGGCTCGTCACTATTTGGGATGAAACTCAGCTGGTCTATAATACCAGCCGGGTGAAGTTTGCTAAATGCTTCTTGTAGAGAAGTAGTAGTAGTAACCGGCAATCCTGTTTTTTTTTAAAAAAAAAAAAAAACAAAATACATTTTAAAAATATTAAAATAAATGAAAGGTTCAGAAAAAGCAATGCCGTAGATAATTTTCACTAAATCAAAATCTTTTTTAAAAAAAAGATTGTGTGTGGCCTTCCATAGCAGTTTAGAATTTGCTTTTGTGAATGAAGCAATAAAGAGGGAATTTACTAGGGGAGGAAAACTGGCTATAGTTTATTTACTCATTCATTCATTCATTCATTCATTCATCCATCCATTTATTTAATTAATTTATATTGCCGCCTATTCGCCCATGGCAACTCGAGGCAGCTTACACAATGTAAAACCATATTTAAAACAAAAAATAAAAATAATAAATAATAAAAAAACTAACAAAAAGAATAAAATAAATTAGTAAAGAGCAATAGTATAAAGTTTGGGAAAACAAAAAACAGAAAAACAAAAACCAACTCTCACCCCCCCCCGCCCCGATGACAGCAGATCACACGAGACATTTGATAGGCTCCATCCTTCTCTGGGTTCCCCAAGTCCGCTGGCAAAAACGGGTCTTCAGTGCCTTTCGGAAGAGTATTAGAGTGGGGGGGGGAGCATTCTAATCCCTGGGAGAATGAGGTTCCAGAGAGAGGGAGCCACCACAGAGAAGGCCCTTCTTCTGGGTCCCACCAGGTGTATCTCCCTCAGGGGTGATTTTGTTACTAGGAGTAGGGTAGTAAACAATGGTGAAGAATTCTGAAGGATTGGGCAGAGGAGTAGGAAGGATAAGACAAACATATCTGCTAATTCCTGTAATTAAATATAAAATGCAGATAATGCTTCCCTCAACTTTATCTGTATTTTATCTGCAGATAAAATGCAGATAAAGCTTCCCACAACTTAGAACTACGCCCACTTCGGTCCGACCTAAGCGTAGTACATACAATTATCCATTGCAATGTTCTACCCATCCAACTTCAACCACAATACACGAGCATACAATAGATACAAACTCAAGGTAAACCGCACCAAACTCGATTGCAGGAAATACGACTTCAGCAACAGAGTGGTCAATATCTGGAATACTCTACCTGACTCTGTGGTTTCTTCCCCAAACCCCAAAAACTTTAACCTTAGACTGTCTACTGTTGACCTCCACCCCATTCCAAAGAGGTCTTCAAGGGGCTTAAAGTGCACCAAATGTGCCTACCGTCCTGTCCTAATGTTCCCTTTTATTCTTACCCATTTCATGTATTAGTAATCATGTTTATATCTGTTATCTAATACATGCTCGACAACATAAATAAATAAAATAAATAAACTGAAGTCTGACGCTTGATGGCAGCAACAGAGATAGTGGCTTGTCTATGGGGATATGTTTTCATCTTACCAGCTTGGGTATTTTCTGATCTTAATAAAAGAAAATATTTGTAATTTTGGGTTGAATTGTGGAGTTCTTTGTTGACCTCTGAGCTTGGTTGTTTGCTTGCAGACATTTTCATTATCCAACTAAGTTATAATATCAGTGGTGGATTACCTAGTTCAGAGTTCCCCAGCCTTTTGGGCTTCGCGGACCGGAAGGGGAGGGGATGGTTCTGTGCAAGCAGCCAGCAAGCACGCGGCCACGCAACTCCATTTGCGTCAGCAGTGTGCCCACAGGCCCACCGCTCACACAAATGGAGCATGTGCGCATGCGCTCCCCTGCTACTCACGCAATTGGGGTTGTACGTTTGCCCAGGCTCGCCCACCATTTCCGCGGCCCAGTTGAAAATAGCTCACGGTCCACCAGTGGGCCGCAGCCCAGAGAGGTTGGGGACCTCTGATTTAGTTGAGTAATGAAACATTTGCAAGCAAACAACTAAGCATGGAGAGTACCAAGAACTCCCGTCTCCTGATTCTTTGTCTAAATAGAAACCAAGACTGATCCTTCTTGCAAGTTACAGTACTCGGGGCTGCTACCTGCTGTGACAACCATTACCTTCAGTCATATTTTCCTTGTCAAGTGAGTCTGGAATATTCCAAACGGTGAGCCTCCCTGAAGAATCTCCCTGGATTAGTAATTTATGGAAACACTCCCTACGTCCATAGAAGAATTGAGTGACAGGAGGGCAAATTAATAACTGTAAAACAAACAAAACACGAAAACAGCATTTTAGACAAGTTAACGAGTAAAATCTTGTTCATCTGGATCCCAATTCTACCATGCCTGTGTCATGCTATGATGCCTATGTGAGATCTTAATTTCAGGACTGTTAACTGAACAATGTCAGGAAACATAGTCTTATCAAAAGAACAACTAACAATGTATGTCTAACTTTACACAATATACTGTCTATGTGCAAGAAATTTGTGCAATATATGATATTGCAAGCGTCACAGTCAGTGTTGGATGTATATTTTGTGTGTATTTGTAGATATTGTGTATATTCGTAGATACTGTACTCTCAAATTGCAAATGGAGATGTGGGTACTTTATTTTTCTTATTTTTATCTTTAAGTGCTTTGGCTTTATTGTATTGCAAACGGTTGCTGGGGTGCATCCACAGTTTCGTTGTACTTGTACAATGACAATAAAGTTCTCCTATTCTATTCTATTCTATTCTATTCTATTCTATTCTATTCTATTCTATTCTATTCTATTCTATTCTAATATATAGCATATGTGCAAGACGGAGGTTATTCAATATCAGCAATTATTAACACTCTTTTAAACAATCAATACACAATTATAATTTCAAGATGGTGTGCAGAAAAGGCATATTAAAGAAATACAAAGCAAAGCTAACACTGTTTATTTGCTTTTCAATCTCCCCCAAATCTGGAATCTTTGGAGGAAACTAAAAGCTATAAAAACAGCAACACCCTGTAATACAGCACGAAAGAAGTGTTAATAAACTACACCTGAAAAACCATGAAAATAAAAATTATGTAAAAAGTAAGTATCCCACTGTAATTATACAGTATATCAACATGACTGTTATAGACATCTGGAAGAATAGGGATACCGAAAGGACATTTGCAAAACTGCTGGATATATCTCCCTGTAGAAAGCACTCTTGTACTGTATTAAATGACAAAAATGAAATCGGTACCAAAATATAAGTAAGCAGCAACGTGTCCATGATCTCAAAAGAGTTTCAAATTATTAGCTTCTTAGCTAATAAAGCTTCCAAATAATAAAGCAGGTCAAATCTTACCTGTTTGTCTGCTTTCTGCTCTCCTTGGTCTATAGTACAGTAGAGCTGAGGAGGACTGAGGTTTTCAATCACTTTTCCAACATCACTTCGAAATGACTTGCTAGCTGGTAAGCAACTGCAAACCAGAAAGTTTAGATCTACCAGCTCATATAATAATTAAGAAATCTATCCCAAATTGCAGCTTTGGCATTCTTATCATAATAGTGGACTAGATCGATTAGAGCAGTATTTCTTAACTTCAGCAATTTTAAGAATTCCTGGATGAGGAATTCTGGGAGTTATTCCAGGCATCTTAAAAGTATGAGGCTGAAAAATGTTGAGTTAATAAGGGAGGGGGTTATATTTAATATCTTAAATATAAATGTGGGAATAATGTGGAAATCCATGTGAAAAGTACAAGAAGAAAAATAGTTCTAAAATGTGGGATTTATTTGTACAATACGATCTAACAGTAATCCTCTACATAAGGGTAAAAGCCATTATCCAAACTATCTAGTTCAGGAGTCGGTTTGCCTAATTAAGTTGACAAAATTAGCAAAAAGGTAGAAGCAATACATTTCTGCAGATCTAAATTTAACTACTTACAGGGAAATGTAAAAAGCTAATCACCTACACACTGACAAAATGAACTTTATCCATTCAGCTTCACAAATTGCATAATAAAGCCAGTTTAAACATGTTTATTTATCTCTGTCACAGTTCCTCTCCTTTTCTGCACATAAACAGAAATCCTATCCTGCACATTTAAAGAAATAGAGTTGATCCCAGTTTCCTATGATGTCCAAGTTCAGAGTACTGGGATATATTCTATTTTTTTAATGTTTTTCGTTCTTCCAATCAAACACATCCAAGGAGCCGTTGGTGGCACAGTGGTTAAAATGCAGTATTGCAGGCTAATTCTGCTGACTACCAGCAGTTCGATTCTCACTGACTCAAGGTTGACTCAGCCTTCCATCCTTCCAAGGTCTCTAAATGAGGACCTATATTGCTTGGGGGACATATATTGACTCTACAAACCAGTTAGAGAAGGCTGTAAAGCACCAGGAAGCAGTATGTAAGTCTAAGGACTATGGCTATTCTCACAAACCGCCTGGAGTAGTTTCTGCAGTTTTCTTGACAAGGTTTCAGGAGTTGCCATTGCCTCCATCCTAGGGCTGAGAGAAAGGGACTAGATCCAGGTAATCTATCTGATTTGGTGCCTAAAGCAGGACTAAATTCATGGTCCCCTGACTTCTAGCCTGATGCCTTAACCATACCACCAAATTTGCTCTCTTTGCTAATGACAGATCAGTAAAACAAATGTACGGTTTGATAAATTAATTTATTAGTATCACTATCCCTCATTCTATTTGAACACACAAAATTCTAGATAGTAATCTTTATTTAGTTAGTTATTTATACCCTATTAATATCACACACCTGGCTGGCAGTTTATATATAAAACTTTGTCCATCTTCAGTCCATATTATCACTTTGTCTGCTGACACAAAATCACCTCCTGTCCATGTCTGTCCATTTTCACTTGGGACTGAGCACAGTAAGGAATAATCTCCAGCATCAAAGACCTAAAGAAAAGTAATTGCATAACATAAATTGATTGTAAATTAAGAAATATACATAAATACAAATAGCCTTTCTTATAGTGACGGCCATTATAAAACATGCATTTGTTTATTAAACCCTTTCTATATAAAAAAGCAAAAGACATTCAATGGAATTTATTATCTTTAGGGTACCTAAAGAACATTTTTTTAGAAACACAGAAAAAAAATATTAACAATCAATAAAACTTTTCAATTCAGCAAATCAAAAACCTTCAGGGAAAAAAGTATATCATTCTCATGTATGAGAGGCCATACAAGGAGGCAGGATGCAAAAAACTGCAAAAAAGTATATATTCGATATCAAAAATAATTCTTTTTAAAAAATGAAAGGAAAAAGTCTGAAAACAAAAGCACTGTGGGTATTCTATTAAATATTATTTTAATTTAACGTCTGACTAAATGGTGGTAGTTTTCTATAAAAGAAGCAGTCCAGCAACCCTGTGAGCTCAAGCACCCTGAGGCAATTAGCTATGCAGAGAAATCACCGTAGACTAATCAATTTGGAGTCCAGCTGTCTGGAGATAAATTTTTTTGCATGTTTGCCTCATGCACAATTTAAGTACAGCAGACTGAACAACAAAGAAACGCCAGCTTTCACTTAACTGGTTATCCTTACCCTCCAGTATTTAGAACAAACTACCAAAAGGGATCTTTGGGTAAATGCACAGAAGGAAATGCTCTGGCAGTTCTGACAGTAAATTGGTTTTGATTCCTCTTCAAAGATCGGTTCCGTATCCTTGGAAAAGATTAAAAGTAACGAGAAATTTAAAGGCTTTTATGCAATAATCCACAATACAATTTCTATTTCTCTACTCCTCCTTTCTAAATTGCTCTTTTTTACTTCTCTTTCTCCCATTCCTTTTCCAGCCTTGAATCTTAACATTGAAAGATTGCTTTCAAAATACAAATACGTTTGGAAGTATATATTTCTCATTTTTAAAGGAAGTATGTCGCTTTAAAATTCCATTACAGTATACAATCGTATTTCGAATTCAACTGCTGTTGGGGGAAAACTGAGCCCTAGAAACATAATAAGAATGAATTCCCCTTTCTTGAAATAGGTAAAATATACAGGACAAGAACTGAAGAACTGAAATTGAAACTGAAAAGTGAATCCACATTTAATCCAGAGTTTACATTATCAAATCTTCTCTGTCTGCATAAACCATGGGTGTTAAACTTGCTGTCAAGGCTCCAGCAGTTACCCTCATTTAAATCATGAGTCTCGAGTCAAACTTCCAAAACTTAAAAAGGATTTATTGAGAGTTAACATGCCGGCACTGCCTGGGTGTAGCCGACAATGAGACACATAATTCATTGTTACCCTTGACTCTGGTCTTCCCCCCAACCCCTAGGTGTATCATAATTCATATTCTCCAACGGGACACATCCATAGCCAAGAGTCATCAATCATGCTCTCCAGTTAGAATTTTACACGGCAGAAACTTTGGTCACCTAGTTACTATCTTTGAAAACATTTATGGAATGCAGTTTCGGTTTGCAAGCGGCTGCACTGCTCCCCCTCCCTTTTGGCAAATCTAAAAAGGCCATTTTATGAGTTGACACTTGTGGTGTCACATTATGTATCGCGACATTTTTTCCCCTTCGCGGAGCTAGGGTGGGTGTGGCCTGCATGCCATGCATCCAGCCCATGGGCCATCCCTGGCCTAAACGAAGGTACTTTAATCATAGCTTAGGAAAAACAAACAAACCTCCCACTCAACAAATTTTAAAGCCGTTGGGCATCAGGGATAGCATATCTGAGCAGAAACAGAAGTACTGCTAAAAATCTTTCAAGAGTAACACAGCAGTGAAAAAATAAGTCATACAGACTGGCAATACTGTAAAAAAAGAAGTTCATCACCATAATTTATTTATTTATTTAAATTTATATACCCGCCCCTCTCCCAAATTGGGACTCGGGGTGGTGCACAGCCCAACTAAAACAATACAATATCAAATATACAATTTAAAAATAGATTACAATGAATTAAATTTATGGCTGAGAGATTAAGACTATAATAAAATAATAAAAACAGGGTAAAAATTACAAAAATTAAAACCATTCCAATAGTACTAGGCCCGACTGGCTTGTCAGAAAAGATGGGTCTTCAATGCGCGCCGGAAGGCTCGCAGATCAGGGATAGTCCGCATCTCTGGGGTAACTCATTCCAAAGGGAGGGTGCTCCCGCAGAGAAGGCCTGCACCCTCCCTTTGGAATGAGTTACCCCCGGATGGCACCCCAAGGAGGCCCACCCTGTGAGAGCGCACGGGCCGGCGGGAGGCCGATGTTGGCAGCAGGTGGTCCCATAAGTACCCAGGTCCCAAGCCATGAAGCACATAAAACTATATTTGTTTTTCCTTACCTGTATGTGACTCAGTTCAGAAGTTACAATCCATACTTTAAGAATGCCAGCCACAGATACTGCTACAACAGTGTCCTCTAAAGAAGAACAAAATAATCATTGTCCCACAAGACACAGTCAGAATTATTTCATAAATTCAGTAGCACTTATCTGACCCACGCAATGAAAAGAAGATGCTGAGGATAAAACCTAAGAAATGCATTTATTATAGGTCGCATTCATGAGCTGAGAAGCTCAAGGGAATACATACGATGTTGGAAAACCAATTTCTTGACATGCAATGGGTTCTAGAATCCAGTCTCTAGTCTCAGGAGCAAAATATTCTGTTCAACCTATGATGAGCAGCTACCTGAGCCAAATGAAACTGAACAAAGATCTGATTTGCTGTAAGGCACGGTTGTCAAACTCAAGGCCCGGGGAGTCAGATCCGGCCCAAGGGGTGCTTAGATCTGGCCCACAGGGCCACCCTGGAAACAGCGAAGGACCATCCTAGGGTGCCTCTGCCAGTGAAAACAGAACTTGGGAGCTCCGTTTTTGCTGGCAAAGGGTTGCAGGAGGCCGTTGCAGCTGAAAACTGAGCTCGGGGACCCGTTTTGTTAGCAGAGCGCTCGGGCAACCACAGGTGCCCCCAACAGTGATGTCGAGCTGGCCACACCCACCCTGCCCCCCCCGAGGTCAAACACAACCCTGATGCTGCCCTCAGTGAAATTTTGTTTGATACCTCTGATTTAAGGCAACTTCTTATATTCTTGACATTTTCTCATTCTACATTAAGCATATGGTGCAATGACATCCACCAGTGATGGATGAAATCCTCAGCCTTTTGATGGCTGTTCTTATGTTATAGAATTGCTTATGGCCCAGAATTCCTCTGGCTCCTCCTCTTTCAAATTGCGGATTGAAGATGGAGACTGGGTTTTTGTTGAGTGATCTCATTGGTTGTCACAGATTCAGATTTTAAGCATATGCGTAGCATTCCTTAATCTTGGCTTTAAATGTAAGATTACACTCTAACATTGTTTTAAATGAATTTATTGCCAACAATTGTATGTTAACTGCTTAGCTGACCCTGAATGGCTTACAGTACACAATCTAAATCGAAATGCAACAATAAAACAACGCAAAATGAAGTAAACAAAATAGCATATGACTTCTTGGATCAGCAAGAATTGGGCAAAGCCAAATTCAAATGTGACTGAATTGATTCTTGCCTTGCTTTTTAAAAATGATTTATTAATTTCTTTCTTTATTATTGTTTCACCCAGGACTTTTACAAGGACGATGAGGCCCCTCAGTTCATTCCATCGTTTATCTTTCACTATAATGTCTTGGATTGTTGGGAGCCAGAGTTTTTTTGAAGTCAGGTGGCATACAAGTTTCATATGTTGTTATTATTATTTATGGTTGCTAAGAAAATTCCTGAAAAATAAGAACCTAGACTATGGTTATTGGCTCACCTTGTGTTCTATGAGATCGAATAATGCTCATAGAACTGATCCAGTCCTTAGAAATCTTCGACACCAAGGAATAAAGAACTTCAAGGCTTGTAGCATCCACAACAAGAATTTCTGGATAATGGCCATGACACAACAATCTCCCTTCACGCTGAGTCCCAACTGTGAATTGATAGAACTAAAAGAGAATGGAAGAAGGACATTAGAGACAGGCTAATGTGTGGTACCCCAAATGCCAGATAATCAGATTTTCTTTATTAAGTATCATGCATGCTCACAACTGCTTGGTCATTTTTGTTAATACAGCATCCCAGCAATCAATCCAAGGGAATTAAAAACAAATGATTTTTAAAAGGTGAATTGACACCATATTTTTTAGAATTTGTATTAGATCTGCAAGTTTTTCTTTAAACATTTTGTTAAAAATCAACCTAGCTCAGAAAGAACTAACCAGAAGATAGATCAGTATCTCAAAGAGATACTGAACAACATGCAGGACTACTTCTTTTTGAATAAAAGCAGCCACCTTTTTTTGCAAAACTCATACAACTGTTTAGAACAATAATTATGATAAACATTCCTGATTAAAACTATCAATCCTGTTAATGAATTTAATGAAAATTAATGTAAAAATGTGGCCTACCACCTAAAACTGAAAGCTACTTCTTTTTCTGTGTATATAGTAAGGTTGTATCAAATATTTTGAGAAGAAAATATTGATTAATGGAATCTTCCTGGCCCAGGAAATAATTAAACTGAGTTTTCCTGACTAGTGATATAAATCATTATTTAAATCGATTTTATTTAAATCAAATTTACCCTATAACAAATTACCTGACTTTCACTATTTCTGCATTCCAGCTGGCTCCTAAAAGACAGCAAAAACAGGTGCCTTTAACTGTCTCACAATATAGCTGTAATTTTATTTATTTCTTTGTGGTTGTTTTGCCAATCCTCCCAAAGATTATTAATGGTTTTAGTTTTCAAATATTTCATTACATAAAATACTTATCTAATACAGATATACTTAGATTGTGTACTTGAGTCACTTAAAAACCATATCAGATTAAAGCAATGCTCAAAAGTAGTTTAATACACTGAAGCCTACATATTTGTATATATTCAGATTTATACATAGCTACAGGTAGTCCTCGACCACAATGGAGCCCAAAACGTCTGTTGTTAAGTGAGACATTTGTTAAATGAGTTTTGCCTCATTTCATGACCTTTCTTGCCACAGTTGTTAAGTGAATCACTGCAGTTGATAAGTTAGTATCCCGGTTGTTAAGTGAATCTGTGGATTTCCCCATTGATTTTGCTTGTCAGAAGGTCATAAAAGGGGATCACTGAACCTTGGGACACAGCAAAGGTCATAAGTATGAACCAACTGCCAAACATCTGATTTTTGATCACATGATTTACGGGGATGCCACAATGGTCGTAACTGTGAAACATAAGCCACTTTTTTTCAGTGCCATTGTAACTTTGAACAGTCATTCAATGAACTGCTGTAAGTCGAGGACTACCTATAGTGTAATCCATACTTAAAAGTATTTACCTGTATGCCAGTATGAGTGCAGGCTAATTTTGTAAATTCAATGCACCTTCCATCGTTCACATCCCAAAGACACATTTCTCTACAGGAAGAAAAAGAAGGCAATGTAGGTATGAAGGTTAAGCAATCATTATTTGGTACTGTCCCTACCCCACAATTGTTTATCAATATATCACTTTAGGAAGGAGAGATGTAGAAGGATGATGCAAAAATTATATGTGGGATACAAAAGCAACGAAGTCACAAAAACAGGTGAAGTCCCTTTAATTCCTTCAACTTGGCTTCAAAGGTCCGATTATCATTGACTGAAGAAAAAAACTCCCCCACAAACAGTTGCAAAAAGGAAGAAATTCCGTTCAAACTCAAAATACATATAAATTATAAATAGGAAAAAAACAACACAAAACCACACTGAAGCAATTAATAAGACAAGGCAGGATAAGGGCTTGAAGATGTCCACAGATATCGAAATACACACACTGGGAAGGACGCTAGAACTCAGATAAGAACGGACAGACTAGAAATATTTTCATGCTTTGCTTCCAGCATTGGCCCATGCAGTTTGTCCTTTAATCAGTCCTCACAGCTGCAGCCCATGAAGGGATCAGGGCCCTTTCCTCCCCTGTAGACACGCCATTCACGTTTCTCCCTTATCCACTCCTCCCTGTGTGCCCAAGGATGAAGAGGGGATGAGCCTGGATCTTCCTCTGAATGCCCAGCCGGCCTGTGCCCTTCCCCAGTTTCCTCCACAATATCCGGAACCACACACTCCCACTCTCTGTCGGCTGTTCTTCTTCTCCCTCAGAATCAGATTCTAACAGGGGCGTGACATTATACTTGGACTGCCACTGAAGGCAAAAAATATTGCCCAAGCAGATTTTAAGATAATATTGTATTATATGAGACCTAAAATAAGTCAGTCATCAATAGAAAATTTGGCTCAAAAGCAAATCCTTACCCACTTTCAGATGCACTCACTATATACTGTTTTTCACTTGAAGAACTGGCTTTGGATAAACAAGTGATTGATGCTGTATGACCAAATAACAGAGCTCTAGGATTTATCTAGAATCAGGGAGAGAGAAAAAAATACAAAATAACTCTGAGCAACTTAAAATATTATTTAAAAAAAAAAATATAAAGCACTGTCAAAGGCACGAGAATAACACACACGTTTGTAAACTTTTCATACTTTTATTCCCCCAATGAGTGAATAATTACTATCTCCAGGAATTTGGAAAAACGAAGTATGAAAAGTTGAGAAAATTATTCTTTAAGATAATGTAAAAGTAGGTAGTAGCATGAGTCATTCAAGCATGAAGACTGTCAATTTGGCAATAGATATTCCAAAGTTGTGATCTACTATTAAGAACATTTATATTCTATTCTGAAATTATAATGGACTATTTAGGAAGCGATCCAATTCTCAAGGTCTGTAGTCTGATGGCAACGCTATGGAAGGTGAATAATTTGCTGCAACAAAGGGCTTTGATATAGCTTTAATTATTCCAAATAAAAAGCATGCATCACACAAATCCTCTGCCAGATAAATATCATTTGTCTTGTTCTTTCAAAAATTATATTAAAGGTAATGAATAGTTGTTGCAAGGAGGGTTGATTTATTTACAATTTATGAAAATGGATGTCTTTGGTCCAATATATGAAAGATGATCAAGATAGTCCCTTGGAGCTGTATTTGACATTGTGTTTTGCACTCCAAAACAGCATCCAATTAGGCACTATTCATCATCATAATTTAATGATCCCATAATCTCTTGCGGGGTGGAGTTTGGACAACTGAATGGAGCTGAGTGTTTACTGGCCGGATGCCCTTCCTGTCACCAATGTGAGTTATATTCAGCAGATATATTCTCATCATGCCCAGAGAGAAATATCTGCCTCTACCTAGGATTGAACTCACAGCCTCATGATTATGAGATGAGAGCTCCACCTCTGGGCCACCACACCACAATTAGGCACTATTCATTGTGTGGGAAACAAAAGGATCCAGTGCAATCACACTGCTAGGAGGTATTTGTTAAGAAAGATATTACAGGTTTTTTTCCCAAACGGAGCACAAATTAAAACTGGGGGAATAGCCTACTCGAACTTTGTATGGGATTCTTCTTTCTAATCTAATGTCACAAGCAGAAAACAGAAAATATATTCTTGAAACTTATTTCACTTTACCAGAATAGATATCATTAATAAATTCACTAATAAGATAGAACGTTTATTTCTTCATGAATATGCTGCAAATGCAACTGAATGTAATATCTGACTATATAAACTGAACAGAAAAGGGATATAAAAATATTCAATAATGATTTCACACTCTAGGTTATTTGATTGGAAGTCAAAATTGCTCAAAGGTTCGGTCCAAATTGCAAGCACTCTGCACGCCTTAAACGTAAATAAATCAGTAGTACAGTTTTAGAAGCAGGATTGGAGAAACAAACGGTGCATTCTAAAAGTATTTATTCTTTTTAAATGAATCTAAGCATGTTGACCTCCAAAGGGTCATGGGAGGAAGGAAGCCCGCAGAGTCACTTTTCAAAAGAGTTCATTGATTTTCCATGATTTAATGATTTTTTAAAAAAATCAGCAGTCCTACAAAAGCAACCCTATGAATATCAATAGCATATATTGACATGTTCTTGCTTAGGATGCAAGGATTTTCCCAGGAAATGCAAAGATACTCTTAGCAATGCCTTTTCAACAAATTACAAAACATGTACCCAATTCAAACGGAACTGTATAGAATTCTACTTAAACTGTACCTCTTAAACATTTCAAATAAAACATGTATTATTCTGAAAAATGTTTTAATTCCACGATTTAAACTTACTTCTAAATCAGAAGAGAGGTCCCATAGACATATTTGCCCATCGTGACATCCTGTGACGATCATTGAAACGTCATCCATTAATAGCGTAGCGGATACACAGTGAGTAGGAGCTTTGCGTCCCCACAGCACGACTGGCAGGACCAAACTGTTGCCCGCCATTATGGTTTCACGCCTGAAAATGCAATTAATAGTTTCAACTGGAAAAGTTTAATAAAAACATCACGAACTCATTTTCTCTAGTAGGACTTTAGAAATATAGTCTTGTGGAGCAGGCTACATTCAGTGAGTACATCTAAGTCGTGGTATAAAGTGGATCGATGCCATCCCATGCATCATAACTATAGATAACACAGCGTTGAAGGCATTTTAATTCTTCCAAATGAACTAAGATTAGCAGGAAAAGAAGAGCAGACTACTACAGTGGTGGGATTCAAAAATGTTTACTATCAGTTCTGCGGGCGTGGCTTGATGGGCATGGCAGGGGAAGGATACTGTAAAATCTCCATTCCCTCCCCACCCCACTAACCTGCTTTCCAGCTCTGTTCTCCTGTGCAGGGAAACAAAAGAAGACCCAGGCAATCAGCTGGGACTTGGGAGGCAGAGAACAGATGGGGGCGGGGCCAGTCAGAGGTGGTATTCCGCATTACTCAAAATTTCTGCTACCAGTTCTCCAGAACTGGTCAGAATCTGCTGAATACCAGCTGTAGACTACTAACAAAACATACTAACAAATTATTTCCCATAATAATTTGAACTGGGTCATTTATAAATTTAGCGGCTGCTTTTATACATGATAATCTCAAGGTTTACTCTAATGAGTAACATCAGAAGTAATTCTCTCCTAAAAAATATTTAATCCAAACTCTGCATGACCTCAGAAAGGCATCCAGCCAGTAAACGCCCAGCTCCATCCAAAACATGTTAAGTATTTTGACCATTCAGAGAACCTGGGAGATTTCAACAGAAAATGCTATACCTATCTTGTACAGGTAGTCCTCGACTTACGATCACCATTGACCCCAACATTTCTGTTGCTAAGCGAGACATTTGTTAAGTGAATTTTGCCCCATTTTACAACCTTTCTTCTCACACTTGTTAAGTGAATCATTACAATTGTGAAATTAGCGTTGGAAGTTAAAACCCACCCCCTTCCTAGGAAAATGAAATATTTTAGGATATACTAAAAAGGCAGAATATTTCCCCTAAAAGAGAAGTAGAAACGCAGAGAGGCAGAAAGTCACCCCACGCACACATCTTTGCTAATGGGCCATTAAGGCCTGGGCCAGTCTATTCTACATAACAAAGATTTACACGAGAGAAAGAGAGAGAGAGAGAGAGAGAGAGGGAGGGAGGGAGGGAGGGAGGGACAGAGAGAGAGAGAGAGAGAAAGAGATGTATAGAGCCATAATAGGATTTGCCCAAAACCCTTTCATTACATCATCATCCAGCAAGGCTTAACCAAGCCTGGGACTCAGGACAGCCTACAATACTAATCCCATCACTTTAATTTAGACTGAGAGATTGGAGTATATCCCTCAAGTGGTCTAACATTTCCATATTGTTTCCAGGAAAACAATTGTTATGTTTGAGTTCAGCATCAGTGATTGAAATGGGGCCTAGATCCAGTCTAGCTTTAAAATGAACAGAAGTTTGAGGTATAAGAGATAAAGATATAGAGAGAGAGTTAATCCTTGCACTTTGGGAATATCATTATTCTCAAAATTCCTTTCCTCAGTTTTATCGGCGGATTATCATTACAAGCAGCAGCGTGGCTAACTTCCCAATCAGATCAATCTTTGCTCACAACCCACCTAACTCCAGGCAATAATTATTGCTTCATTGCTGCTATGGATTGTTCTTCTTAATGATGAGACTGAAACTGCCCTTTTGATTTTCTAAAAGCCCTGAGAGAGCTAAGCTCACCTGAATGGCTTATAGCCATATGGCGAACCTATGGCATGCGTACCAGAAGTGGCATGCAGAACCATCTCTTCGGGCACGCCAGCCGTCACCCGTTGATCTTGGGGTTCCAGTACGGTCGTGCCGGAAACCGGCAGAGCAGCTCCCTGGCGGGCATGTGTGTGCCGGGAAGTTGAGCTTCCGGTTTCCAGTGGGCATGCTGTTCTGATTTCTGGTGCTCCCTCACCGTGCATGCGCTCCCGTTTCAGCACTCGGTGCCAAAAAGATTTGCCAAACACTGGCTTATAGGTTTCATTATGGTATTTCCCCAACCGCCCTTTTTTAACATTAATAATAATAAATTAATAAATCAGCCAAGTTCACACAACACATGAAGTCAGATCCAAATGTATACACTCATGCAGGGTATGTTTACACAATACAGTAACACAGAATTTATACTGAATATGAACAAAATATTTTTGTAACTGCTATTCCTAGCTAAGCAAACCCCTTGGGCTCTGTAATGCATATAAACTCAAACTCATAATAAATATTCTAACAAGCCAAAGCTGGAAATCATGGTTAATTCTTACCTTCGGATTGTTAGCTAGTTTGAGAGGAACAAACCAGAAATTGTAATTAACACGGTGTGAACCATAGTAATGAACCACAGAAAAGAGCCACCAGTATTTCTTGATCTGCTATCACTTCTATAAACAGTCCAAAGGTTTAGTCACAGAAAGCCAGAATTGTTAAGTATAGTCCATACATTTCTACAAACAAAAGATTTATACTTTGTTCATGATAGAAAACATAAATAAAAGCTAATATTTATCACTTGCATTTTATAGCTTATATAGGAGATAAATACAAACATTTGTATTTGTAAAAAAAATGTCCATGTCCAGAATAGACCATACTGAATTAGACAATATGAATCCCAAGGTTTTTTTAAAAAAAACACAATGTATATTAATGTACAAAAGAAGGATCTGTTTTCCTGGGCATGAGTTAGTCAAAAATATATTCATGGAAATTCATTAACACATTGGAACTATATTAATTTTTATTAACAAGTACCCAAAATTTGGGGCTAAAGAAATTTAAATTTTTAAATAATATTTAAAAATATCAATAAATTTTGCAACAAATTTAACTTATATAGAGAGATGATTAAGTCCTTTTAAGAACATCTCTTTTACTTTGGCTGAGAATTAGGTAATTATAGCTGGTCAGTTTAATCTTAATCATTTTAAGTTTAATATATGGTTATTGGATCAAAATAGTACCACTGATTCTTGTGGTTGGAAAGCATTGCGAAACTTGGAATTGAATTTAGTGAATAGATAGTTCTCAACATGACCATCATTGAGCCCAAAATTTCTGTTGTTGAGCAAAACACTTGCTAAGTGAATTTTATTACCTTTTTTCCACAGTTGTTAAATGAATCACTGCAGTTGTTAAGTTAGTAACATAGTTGTTAAGTTAATCTGACTTTGACTTTGACAAAAATCTCCCTATTGATTTTGCTTGTCAGAAGGTCGCAAAATGTGATCACATGATCCTAGGACACTGCAACCGTCATAAATGAGTCATTTGCCAAGCATCCAAATTTTGATCTCGTGATCATGGGGATATTACAATTGTCATAAGTGTGAAAAATGGTCATAGGTCATAGCGCCGTTGTAACTTTGAATAGGTTATTAAACGAACTCTTGTAAATTGAGAACTACCAGTATATAGTGAATTTATAAATTTCACAACATACATATAAATTAAAAATATTGATTTTCAGTTGAAAGGTAACATGGCCAGTGGTAGGATTCAGAATTTTTTACTACCGGTTCTGTGGGCGTGGCTTGGTGGGCATGGCAAGGGAAGGTTATTGCAAAATCTCCAGTCAGAAGTGGTATTTGCTGCGAACTATTCAAAATTTCCGCTACCAGTTCTCCAGAACTGGTCAGAACCTGCTGAATACCAACTCTGAATGGTTCTTATGTAACACAGAGATCTATACCCAGAGTTACCTTTTTGTAAGCCATTAAACACCTGGTTATTCCCTTAGGAATTTGAGCCAGGAGGCTAAGCAAACTCTTCTGGTTAATATCGTTTTTTTATAAAATTGGAATTACTGTGATTTCAGATGCTAATTTTGTATGTCCCCCCAGAGTTAATTCTCCATCACAGGAGGTTGTTAAGAGATTGGGTAGCCATTTGTCTGGAATCTGCTTGAGAAGGGGGTTGGACTAGAAGAGTTTCAAGATCCTTCCAAGTCCAACTCTTTTATTGTTACATTGTATGTATGTATGTATGTATGTATGTATGTATGTATGTATGTATGTATGTATACACACACACACATACATACATACAGGTTGACAGTCAAGTTTTGTTAATTAGACCTGGGGTGACCAATACATACAAAAGAAAAAATTAATGAATTGATCTAATTTTGAGGCTATAACATTTTAAATATTTTTGAGACTCTTAACTACAGATTTCTTAATATGAGATATTCCAAGTTCTGTAGTTCTAGCAACTAATTAATATCCACCTTAGTGATGCTTTGTTGATTTTAAAAAATACTCTAGTATTTAATATCCCTAAACTCATTTCAATACTAGCAATAATTTTGAGTACCTTAGATGCTGCGGATGCATATTGACCCCTGTGGAAAGGGCGCGCAATTTGGGTGTCCTCCTGGATGTGCGGCTGTCTCTGGAAGAACATATTGCAGCCGTCGCCAGGGGGGCTTTTTATAAGATTCGTTTGATCTACCAGTTGCGGCCCTTTCTGGATCTGGACGCACTTCGCACAGTCACTTCCGCCCTCGTCATCTCCCGCTTGGATTATTGCAATGCTCTCTACATGGGGCTCCCCTTGAAGAGTCTCCGGAGGTTGCAATTAGTCCAGAATGCGGCCGCGCGGATGATCGTGGGCGCCCCTCGGGACGCCCACGTAACACCACTTCTCCGCGGACTGCACTGGCTTCCTGTAGCCTTCCGGATTCGATTCAAGGTGGTACTGTTAGTATTTAAAGTGCTCCATGGCTCGGGACCTGGTTACTTACGGGACCGCCTGCTGCCACCAACAACCTCCCGCCGCCCAGTACGCTCCCACAGGGTCGCTCTACTTGGGGTACCGCCACCTGATCGTTGTCGGCTGGCGGCCCCGAGGTTACGTGCTTTCTCTGTGGGAGCCCCCTCCCTTTGGAATTATCTCCCCCCGGAGATACGAGCCATGTCAGACATCCTAACCTTCCGGCGTGCAGTTAAGACCTTATTTTTTAAACAGGCCGGCCTAGCCAATTAAGGGTTTTTGGGGTTTTTTAAATTTTAAATTTTAATAAGAGTTTAATTTTTTATCTGATGGGACTCAATCATATATTTATTTTAATTCTGATTTTAATTTCTGTTTAACTGTATCTATTTTATATGTTTAGTCTGTACACCGCCCCGAGTCCCTTTTTGGGAGAGGGAGCGGTATAGAAATACGAAAAATAAATAAATAAATAAATAAATATGATCCAATTGTAGTACCAAAAAATGTTTTAACTGAAATGAATTAAAATTAATTGCTATTCTGCAGTTTTCAGATGTTAAAGTTCCTCTTATAATAACTAAAATCTTTTTAAATTTCAATATATTGCCAGCAAAATTATTGATAGCCCAATTTAAAAAACAAATACTTTCAAAACTAGAATTTTCATAAAGTGATTTATAATATGTATAAATGCTGAAATGATACTTCTGTTACAGTATTTTCCAAATAAATACTGAAGCAGTCCAGTCCATCCAAGAAATACAATAGAATTTAGTAATTCCATTACTAAAAATGCATCCAGGTTCCTGCCATGGTATCAGAAAGCCACATATTAACTTTTTCATTGTGCGGGTAGTTTTTCCCTTCAGTATCCTGCAGAGAGATTTTTGTGCATCAATTACAATTTTACTCCAGGGAGCGTTTAAGTCATAATATTACTATATTTATTTTATCATTTTGATGAAACCACTAGATTCTACAGACATCTGCATTGATGCTTGGTCTTGCACTCCTTTGGAAACAAAGCTAATTCAAAGCACAATTACTCTTCCAGGGCTCCACAGAGGGAATATTTAATCGTAGGGAATCTTCACAACTATCCTATTCTCTTTTAATAATGGTAGATTTCTTAATCTGTGTTACAAAATTCAATAGAGTTTAAAGACATGTATCTACATTTGAATTATATATTAAAAATCAGAAATATTTAATATGGGGAGAATTACAGAGTTACTAAAACATGAGGTACAATGACATGTATGTTTTTCTCATGTTGGAAAATTTGTACAGACACTGGACTGATATGGGTTTTTGTGAACTGGCTTCCTATAAATTTTATTCTGTGGTCAAAGTTCAATGTCACATTAAAATATATATACTTTGTTGCTTTCTATTCACTTTAGAGTCTTTGTTTCCCTCTCTCTCTGACTCCCTCCCTCCATCTTTTTCACTCTTTCTCTCTGAACGCTAAAGAAGTAAATTGGTTTAAACAAGAAAAAAACCCAGAAAAAAACAGAAAAAAAAACCCCAAAGATATGCTTACTTCTTATGTCAAATATTATAATCAACTACAGGGCAACTGACATGAGGGGGAAACAGACAAGTAATTTTTTTATTGCCTGCTTCTGATCCACTTGCTTACTGGAAGGCTTCAGTTGTTGTGAAGATGAAAATGAATTGGTAGTGCTAAATATAAATACAGAACTTATAAACATTAGTATTATTATTTTAAACCAATTCTTTTTAAGTCTTCCCTGCCATGGAAACTCGCCAACTGCTTGTATACATGCATTTGCATGCATCTGCAATAGGGACAAAAATGCATCCAGATATATAAAAGAAAATATAAAAATCCTGAGCATAGATTAATTTCTGGAGATACTATTGAAATTCATCTTGGATTTCCTCTGCCCCATTCATATCTCTCCATCAATGCAAAAAATAAAACAAAGTGTGCAGCATCCTTACTACTCAAAAGTATTATTGAATTCAGTGAGGCTTCATCCAGGTAGGGAAGAGACTATTTCAGGGATTCAAATTTTTTACTACTGGTTCTGTGGGCGTGGCTTGGTGGGTGTGGCTTGATGGGCGTGACAGGGGAAGGATACTGTAAAATCTCCAGTCAGAGGTGGCATTTGCCGGTTCTCCGAACTACTCAAAATTTCAGCTACTGGTTCTCCAGAACTGGTCAGAACCTGCTGAATACCACCTCTGGTCTATAGGCTTATAATATATACTTATATTAAAAAATATTTTTAAGAAAATTAATTATATTCAAGAACACTTAACCTGGGTTCACACACCATACTAAACCATAATTTTATGGTAAATCCATTATTGCAAACCCATAATTTTATTTTAAATCCCCCCCCAGTCATTTAAGTGAGATACTGTAAATAGTGTAGAAGTATGATTAATTAATAATGGAGACCTGGTAGCACAGTAGTTAAAGTGTAGTATTGCAGGCAAATTCTTACCACAGCCTGGAGTTCGATCCTGATGGGGCTCAAGATTGATTCAGCCTTCCATTCGTCTGAGGTCAGTAAAATGAGGACCCAGATTGTTGGGGGCAATATGCAAATAATGCTTACATTTTAAATTGCCCAGAAATTGCTGTAAAGCACTATGAGGTGGTATATAAGTCTAAATGCTATTGCTATTGCTGTAATGTACCCTTTTTGGTTTGGGTTTTCTATATTAATACAGCTCTTGGCTCATAGGCTTAACTTGTTATGGAAACCTAGCCAAATCCTACTTCTTTAACAAACCTTGACCTAAAATACAGCATGAAATTTAACATTACTCTCAGGTAACAAGAATAGTTCTGAAGTTTAGCTCTTGAATACTTCATGGATATATCCATGGAAAAATTTCACACTTTGAATTAACTTTTTCCAGTTGAAAACTGTGTATATTCTTCCACACACATGAATACCAGAAAAGCCTATACAAATTATTCTGTTAACTGTAAATGTTGGCAAATTATTTAGTTTGGTGTGCCTTACTCAAATAGGATCCAAGGCGGAAATGTAGATTAAAATCTCTTTATGTATACAAGTAAAGAGAGGAATCTCACCAAGAGATGAGAGAAGCAACATACATGCCATAAATTCAACACATTTACAAAACTAGGACTTAACCCTCCTTGTAAAATAGCAGTTAAGGCATTTGGAAAAGATCTAATCTCAACTCAGCTCAACCAGTGAGCTGAGGTACAACTAGTCCTCAGTTTACAACCATTTTGTTTAGTTACTGTTTGAAATTACAACGGTACTGGAAAAAAGGATTTATGACAATTTTTCACATTTACGAACATTGCATTATTCCCATGGTCACATGGTCAACATTCAGATGCTTGGCAACTGGCTCATATTTATGACGGTTGCAGTGTCCCACTGGGCCATGTGACTTTTTGTGACTTTCTGACAAAGTCAATGGAGATGCCAGGCTCACTTAACAATCACATTATTAAGAACTCGGAGGATTCTTTTAATCACGGTGGCAAGAAAGGTCATAAAATGGGCCAAAACTCACGTAACAACTGTCTTGCTTAGCAACTGAAAATCTGGGTTCAACTGTGGTGATAAGTCACCTTTAAAGCCCTTCATGGCTTGGGACTGGGTTATCTGAGGGAACATCTCTTGCCGGTCACATCTACCTGACCCATTAGAGCAGGGAGACAGGGGATGTTCCAGGTCCCATCCCTGAGGGAGGTACACCTGGTGGGACCCAGAAGAAGGGCCTTCTCCAAAGTGGCTCCCTCTTTCTAGAATATCATTCCCCCAGAGATTAGAATGGCCCCCATTCTAACACTCTTCCGGAAGGCACTGAAGATCTGGTTTTGCCAGCGGGCCTAGGGAACCCAGAGCGGGATGGAGCCCATCAAATTGTTAGTGTGATCTGCTGTCGTAGGGGTGGGTGATGGGAGTTGGGGGATGATTTTTATTTTTATTTTATTATTTTTTCCAGATTTTGTTCTATTGTACTTTATTAATTTATTTGATTCTTTTTGTTAGTTTTTATCATTTTTTATTTTTATTTTTTGTTTCAAATATGGTTTTACATTGTGTAAGCTGCCTCGAGTCGCCATGGGCGAATAGGCAGCAATATAAATTAAATAAATAAACAAATAAACCGAGGACTCCCTGTGTCACCTTTTCTCAATCCAGTCTTGCCTCACAGGCAGGATTGAATTAGGAGAGGGCCATAATCGTTTTTAAATTCCCAAAGGAAAGATAGGGTATAAATACAGTAATTGATATACTTTCATCATACTGGTTTCAACAACTTGATGAACCAAAATTTAACTTGCTTGTTTATAGTTAGCCTAATAATAGATCAGGATATGTAAACAATGTTTTAAAAGCATCAAAAGTTTTCTGACCCAGCTTTCCAAACATGACAAACTCTCTGAAATTTAATCAATGGTTCCTTTATTAGGAGCGCCAACAGCCCTGGCAAAAAGTTTCTCTTTCATTGCAGGCTAACAAGTCTTTCCAGCAGGGAGATGAATAGTTGTCTGCCACATAAAAGACAATAGTTGTCTTTTATCCCCTAGGGTGGGGCTTTGCTATCAGCAGTGGCTCTTCCGTCCCAAGAACCGGCCCATAGATTTCCACTGTTCCCCTTTCCTCTCCCTTCTGCACATCTATATGTCAGGCACTGGACCCAGCTGTTCCTCCTCTTCCTCATCAGCTGCCTCTAGACCTGCGGGCTGTTGAGTCTCCATCTGAGGGCTAATGAACGGCCCAGGCCCAGGCTCTGACTCTGTCTCTTTCTCTCTCTCTGCCAGCTCCATTCCCTCTTCCCCTTCAGGTTGCCTTGATGCTGACCCTGACTCCCACACCTCTTCCTCCTCCTCTGATTCGGCTGCTGGAGTGGCCGGTGACCAACAGGCCACAACAAAAAGTTACATGCCCCACACCAAGCCTTATTTAATAACCTTGATTAACTAATCAAAATTTAAGGACATTGCATGAACACAACCATCCATAATTAACAGAATGGTTAAAGGCACTCCAACATTTTACAAATATTTATGGTGACAGTACTGTACCTAAGTCAAATTTTGTATATGGAAAATTATACAATGATAAATATTAGAATTCCTCCAGACATAAATTACCTCTCAATTGTTCAGTTAAGGCTATGTTCCTTAAACCGATGATGCTTAAAATAAATTCCCTCATTTGCATGTACCCTTATTTGAAGCATGTGCTATTGAGCCATATTTATATTTCAGAACTCTAGACATAAAAAAAAAATCACCTTAAGTAATTACATTAACTTTAGATTGGATATTAATCAGCATGACAGAAAAAAAGAATATTGTGGAAAACTTTGCAACCCTTCAATTTAATTCTGCTTCAACACAGCAATTCTGTGTGCAATTATTTGGCAATAAACCAATATAGTAATCATAATTAGAAATGAAATTCATTTAAGGTATGATCTCAAAAGCTTGAGATTTTGACTGGAAAATACACCAAAAAGGCTCAGCACTTTGATTTACTAATCATGATTTCAATACTATTAAGAAATTATTGTCCCAAAGGTGCTTTTTCAAAAGGCAACTGGACTTTGTTTTGAAAAACTGGACTTTTGTTTTGTGAAAAACAAAGTCCAGTTGCCTTTTGAAGAAGCACTTCTAGGACAACCATGGCCTGGATGACTGAGAATCTCGCAGTTCTTATTTCCAAAAAGAGTGGCCATTGGAAAAGAACATGTGCTAAGAAGATAATTTGAAAGAGGGATGAGGGGAAAAAAATAATCAATCAGCAACCAGAGCAAACTAGTGCATAATTGGATTTATTTGGTTTCAATTGATAACACTGTACGATTTCAATTATTGTTTGTAAAACATGATTTATGATAATGATCCACGCTATTATGGTTTCCTCAACCGATCTTAGGGAAAACAAACCATAAACTCTAGTAGAGTTTTTTAACGCCATTTCTAAACCAACCTAATTTTCTTTTGGAGCATGCTTGATGCCTAACAGTTTCCACAGGTGGAACCCCCAAACCACAAGCAATCCAATCAGTTCTCAGGCATAATGATCCAAACAAAATAAGCCCAACCAGCCCCCCCCCCCCAATCTCCCAACAGCATGATAAGGAAACAGACCATTCTAGATCGGTGGTTTTCAACCTTTACTTCACCACGGACCCCCTTTAAATTTTTGTGGCCACGGACGATGGGCACAGACCCCCAAGACTTAACTCAAGATTTAAATCAGAACATTTCTTCAAGCCTTCATGGACCCCCTGCGATGACATTCCAACCCCTCCCTAGACCAGGGGTCTAGGGACCACAGGTTGAGAACCACGGCTCTAGACGTTTATGAAGATTCTCAGCCATGCAGGTCATGGTTCTCCCAATGGCAGTTTTGTTAAAGGCAACTGCACTTTTCTTTGTTTTTCCTTAAAGGCATTTCACTTCTCATCCAAGAAGCTTCTTTGATTCTGAATGGCGGTGGGAGGAATGGAAGGATTTATATTCCTTGCAGTCATCTGATTCTCAGCATAAATAACCCCCTAAGTGGCCACAATGACTCTCAGAGAGTGCTAACTACCAATGACGGCAAGGAATATAAATCTTTTCATTTCCCCAACTCCCCCACCCCCGCCATTCAGAATTGAAGAAGATTCTTGGATGAGAAGAGAAAAAAAAGAGGGGGAGGAAATACAATGAAAAGTCCAGTGTCCTTTAAAAAAAGCACCTTTGGGACAGAACGCTATAGAGCCGTGATGGCAAACCTATGGCATGCGTGCCACAAGTAGCACGCAGAGCCATTTATGCCAGCACACGAGTCGCAGGCAAACTTACCTCACTATGCATGCGCGCACCGCACAGCTGTTTTTTCTGCTGGTTTGAGGCCTTTTTCGGTCTCCCAGAGGCTTGGAAAAAGCCTCTGCAAGGCTTTTCAGGATGAATAGGCCCCTTACGTCACTTCCTGTAATACCGGAAGTGATGAAACGGGCATATTATTTGGCCTGAAAAGCTTTGCAGAGGTTTTTCCCAAGCCTCTGGGAGGCCGAAAAAGGCCTCAAACCAGCCAAAAAAAAAATCAGCTGTGAGGCACAGTGCAGATAAGGGGGTGGCAGGGGGAAATTGCGCATGCATGCACAGGGGGTATGTGTGGGGTGTGTGCATTGCATTCTGAGTGCTGGCACACGAGTGCACGCACAGTAACGCGTGCACAATTTTTGGCACAGGAGCCCAAAAAGGTTAGCCACCACTGCTCTAGAGTTCTTCAGAACGGTTCATGTGTGAAGTACACATAACAAAATTAGTCTAATGAGACTAAGGTTATGCAGGAAATAAAAGCTGGAAAGGAAAAGAGAATGATAGTTACTATATGTCAGTGTAACCCAGTACTGTACCCTAAAGAAAGTCAAGTATAGTATAGGTCGAAAAGAATATCAGCCATCCAAATACAGTATGTGCAGAAAAGAGATAGTTCCCACTTGCATCAAATGGAAGTAGAAGAAGGTATCTTTTGTTATACGGTTCCAATAAGGAATCTGCCATTGAAATCAGCAAAACTACAACCTCTGACATGGATAACGCCTCCATCCTCAAAGCAGTGGTTTTACTACAACAGCATCATGATACTAAATATTCATCTGTGCACTAACAGCAAATGCATCTCTGGGACCACCAGAGTGCTTCCTTCCATCTGAAGCAATCAATACAAAGCAGTAAGCAACTATTTAAAAACAAAAACAAAAAGGAAGAATTTTATGTTTTCCTAGAATTCTCACGGTTCCCCAAGCTCATGTCTGGATTTGGATGAGGAGTTTTAAGAGAACTATAATATGCGCACGGATCCATGTGCACATTTCAGTTTCATGGATGCGAAAATGGGTCATCTTACTAAAACACAATGGAAAAACGGCTTCTCATTTTGGGACTGAGGAAAACCTGCCAAAATAAGTATGAGTTAATGGTAATTGGACAAAAGGATCTCTTGCCAGGAAAACAAGGTTGCATATGACACAGGCAGAAATGAATAGATCTGGTTACTGAAAAGGATGACATTCAAACAGGGTGAAGAATATCAGAGGGACGGAGAGGCAGACTTGGTACAAATTGGGAAGTAATGGTGTCCCCATCAAGAGCAGAGCAGAGCAGAGCAAAGCAGAGCTACAGATAGATAGGGAGAGAGAGAGAGGAGGGAGGGAGGGAGGAGAGAGAGAGAGAGAGACTCCTGCGAGTCCCTTGGACTGCAAAGCAATCAAACTGGTCAGTCCTGGAGGAGATCAACCCTGACTGCTCTTTAGAAGGCCTGATCCTGAAGATGAAACTCAAAATACTTTGGCCACCTAATGAGAAGGAAGGACTCACTGGAGAGGAGCCTAATGCTGGGAAGGATTGATGGCAATAGAAGAAGGGGACGGCATAGAATGAGGTGGCTGGATGGAATCACTGAAGCAGCAGGTGTGAGCTTCAATGGACTCCAGAGGATGATAGAGGACAGGAAACAGTGGTAGTATTCTACCGGTTCAGCCCAGTTCTGCCGAGCCCGGTTCTGCCGAGCAATGAGTAGCGGAGACAGAACTGGTTCTCTCTGCTGCTCTGCTGTTGGGCCCACCCGCCTGCCCAGGCTCCCATACTCACTTTTATCTGCTGAATTTGAAGCACAGCTGCTTTGCATGGCACAGAAGAATGCCACACAGCAGCTGCTGAAGCGACTGAGATTGGCAGGCTTAAAGGAGGTGAGTTAGATCGTCTCTGCGCCTGCACAAACCCCTCTGTGCCTGCATGCACACAAAGCGTGCCCACCAAGCCATGCCCACCGAACCAGTGGTAAAAATATTTGAATATTTGAACTGACAAGAAGGCCTGGAGGAACGTTGTCCATGGGGTCACAATGGGTCGGATATGACTTCACAACTAACAACATCTATCTATCTATCTATCTATCTATCTATCTATCTATCTATCTATCTATCTATCTATCTATCTATCTATCTATATATCTATCTCTCTATCTATCGCTATATCTATCTATATTATATGTGTGTGTGTGTTAATAAATATAAATATTTTCTCTTATATATAATCCTCTTCTCTTCTTTTATCTCAAGGGTAGTCAGAAACCACCCACAGTTCTCATTCATGGCACAAATGAGCAAGCTTACATTATCCCATCTCAGACACATTATACTAAGACCCAGCTCTCTGGGATAAGGATAAGGATCTTATGCTGGGAAAAAGTGAAAGGAAAGAGAAGCAGCAGAGCGAATGAACCAAATTATACACGGCAGTTAATGGGTGCAATGCTGGAAGACCAGCTTAGGGGGGACAAAATCCTCATGGAGAAAATGCATCTCTGTGGTCGCTGGGAGGTGAAACTGACTTGATGGCACATAATCGATCGATCAATCGATCGATCCAAGGGGGCGGTAGGAAACCTGCTTGAAGAGATCCACAGAGAGAGAGAGAGAAGGCTATCTCTTAACACCCGGGGTGGTGAGAGGCCAAATGAGTGGATTTCTCCAGAAAATGACATCTTGCTTCCCAGATAAAGCAACTAGCATGAACTTACCCTGAAAATAATCCTATTAAAAAAAAAAACAGCATCAAAACGACGCTTGAGAGAGGAGATAGAAGGGGATGGGGGGGTATTGAAGAGGGTGCTTATAAATCCCTCCAGGTTGTAAAGACACACACACACACACAAAGACACACAAACACACACAAATTTCCGCTTCTGAAATGGGGTGGGGGGGAGAATCAAATGAGGGGGTGAAGGAGAAGAAAGGCGGCGGAGGAAGCCCCGGGATCCTGCTGTCAGCAATGAAAACGAAAAGATGAAGCAAACCATAAGCCACAGGGGGAGCCTGGAGACTGCAGACGGTCATCTTCTCCCCGAATAGCAACCTTAACGCAGCCTTAAACGGGCGCCGGGCTGCTTCCCCCCCCCCCTCCCCGGACTACTACCTACTTCGTCCGCGGGGAGCACCCTCCCGCGTCTCCTCCTGCTGCAAGAAGGTCGCCTTGAGCCCCCGCGACCGCTCTCGCCGGCTCCGCTTCCTGCTCGCCCCTCCGCCGGGCTCAACGCAGCCGCCGCTGGAAATCAGCTGACGGGACTGTCCGCGGCCGCCACGGCTGCCGCAAGTGTCGCAAAAGGCACCCCGCGCGGTGTGTTTGGCGGCAGCCGCCTTCTGGCCCCCGAGAGGCTGGTAGCCATGGAGACGGGGAGGCGTGATGGAAAGAGGAGGGGTGGGGTGTTCCGTGATGATGCATCGTCGCATCGATGCCCCGCCTTTCGCGGGGAGGGGAGGAAAGTGAGTGCGGGTTGAGGGAGGAAGAAGAGTGAAATATATCGATAAAGGAGATTATTTGTAGCTCATGGGGAGGAGGGGGAGGTCCTGGTGCTCTCTGAGCTTGCTTGGGTTTTTTTTGTTTTTGCAGACGTTTCGATATAATAGAACAGAACAGAACATAATTCTTCTACTGGCCAAGTGTGATTGGACACACAAGGAATTTGTCTTGGTGTAAATACTCTCAGTATACATAAAAGAAAAGATACATTCGTCAAGAATCATAAGGTAAACACTTAATGATGGTCATAGGCAAACAAGCAACAAAGTTACAGTCATACAGTCACAAGTGGGAGGGGATGGGTGATAAGGAATAATGAGAAGATTAACAGTAATAGTAGTGTAGACTTTATAATAGTCTTTGTTGTACCCAACTAGGTAGCATCATCAGTGTTAGAGTGAAATGTTCATGGGGCAGGAGATGCAGACATGTAAGGGAGCACGACTGGGAGAGATTCCTGGAAGGATAATTTGGGTTCCAGAAATTTAATGCTTGCTGATATCAAGCCGATTCTCAGCTTCCATAAACAGGTGCAAAAGAGATAGGATAGGACAGAACAGGAATAGAATAGAATAGAATAGAATTCTTTATTGGCCAAGTGTGGTTGGACACACAAGGAATTTGTCTTTGGTGCATATGTGCGGCATTCCAATTAATTATGCCACAAACCGGGTGGGTCACTCATGAATCTTGACCGGCAAGTGAAGACAACACACAGGTTTTCCTCAGGACGAGTGGACCCAGGGCGTGTTCTGAGCCTCTCTTTTATTTGGCAACATACATAGGGGAGGGAGCAAGTATCAGTACATTGGTTACATGCATAGGGAATTATACGTACTTTCTCATAAGTAGTTACATATCTGTTGCAGGGCAGAATAATAAGTAGGTCAATGCTTTCTACAGAGCATAGCTACTGGCATAGGATGTAATTTGCCATTGTCTCATGTCCGGAGTTATCCGGGCAGGCTCTTTGGTTTGCGTTTCTGCATAGACAGCAAGTGTACGAGCTCAGCAAAGGATATGGTTTATCATAGGATGTGCAAATTCATATATTCAATGCAACTATATTTTCTGTATGCTACAAGCAGTACTATTTAACCATTTGCTGTGAATCCCAACATCTCCTCCTTTCTTTTTTATTCAAATGGAAAGGCTGTGGCTGGTGGAGTCGGAGTGTGGCCCAGACTCCTCCGAGTCTGAGATACGCTGTCACTCGCCAACCACTGGACACAAGGTCAAGTCTTCCGACTCGGCCTGTGCCTGCTGACCTTATCCTGGTGTTGTCTGAGGGGATGTCTCGATGGTTGATAAAAACGAGCTAAAGGACAGACTCATCCTCTTCGCTCGTGATGAAAAAATTTGACACATCCTCCTGCGACACGGGTTGGTAGGTCCCCCTGCTTTCAAGGTCCCAGGGGGTATTCTGGGGTTGCAACAGCATGGTCTGTAATGAATCTATTTTACTTGTGATAAATGAAGAAAAGCGATTAAACAAACATGGACCAAGTGTGCATATTAGTATAAGCAAAATTATTGGTCCTATAGAAGCATTTAGCAGGGTGGTAAGCCAAGGGGAAAGATTGTGCCATGTTCCAGACCATCCTTGATCTTCCCTTTCCTTTTTACGTTTGTTCAAACCCTCCTTTAGTTTGGTCATGGAGTCCTGTACTATGCCAGAGTGATCTGCATAAAAACAACATTCTTCTCTTAAAGCCACACATAACCCCCCTTCTTTCAAAAAGAGTAAGTCTAGTCCTCGTCTATTTTGCAAGACTACTTCTGAGAGGGAGGTGAGAGATGTTTGCAAGTGAGAAATGGAAGTTTCTATGCGTTCAAGATCTGTGTCAATGTCTTCCCGCAGGGAGTGGAATTGTTGGTTCCCTACGACAAGAGCAGCGATACCAGTGCTAGCCCCTGCAGCCCCCAAGCCTAGGAGTAGGGATAACGTTAGGGCAGTTACAACTTCCCGTTTATATCGGGAAGAAGAGGGAGAGGAGTCTAAAAAGTCATCTGACTTGTGATATGACAATTTGGGAAGAAGGTACACCTGAATGCAAAAGCTATTGGTACTTAGCAAAACATCACCTGAAACACATGGGGTTAAACCTGTGGAGCAGGCCCACAATGAATCATTGCCAGGGACAAACCAAGTTTTTTGCAGTCGAAGAGCAATGTTACCTTTCTTGGTCCACAGTATATGCAGGCCTGCTGTGGAGGTTGAAGTTCTGTTATGAGGGAGGTACATTGTACAGAAAGAAGAGTTTAAACAGTATTTGCTAAAATTACCAACTATTCCGATACAACAGCCTTGCCCGATTATGGAGGTGACGGTTTGAGTGCCATTTGTCCAGCGACATGAAGAGGGAAGAGAGGAATGGTTGGTGAAGTCCTGAGAAGAGCCGGCGGCCTCGTAAAAAGGTGGCGTGGCGGAGAGGCAAAACCAACAAGTGGTAGTCAGGTTTGGCTGTGTAGAATTGAGAAACTTGAAGGTAGAATTGATTAACTTCAAAAGAGGGTTGGGGAGGAGTTCATCCGAAGGAGCTAGGAAAGAGGAGAGGATGGCCTTGTTTTTTCCTACGGGGGGGGAGTGTGGGAGAGAAACGGTCAGGCGGATGGTGAAAAAATTGCCAGGGTGGCTTCCGCCAAGGGTTCTGTCAGAATTATCATTCACACGTTCCCCCCATCGAAGTCCAGTTTGCCAGGTGCTCCGTGGAAGATGGCGGCCCAGGGTGGTAAAAGAGATTTTTGTGGAGTTTAATCGGATCCCACAGCACGCCCAGTTTGAACAGGAACTCCATGGAAGGGATCCATCAGGGCCCAGAGTGGCAGTGATGTAGTCATCTTTATGAGGGGGAGTCCACCATATTTTGCCAGTGGAAACACAATCCCATTTTTTGCAGTAAAAATCCAGAACGCCACCACATTTTTCCCGATGAGCATAGGTTTTAATATGTCCCGGACAGATGTATAGGCCAAGGCCAATTGCCCATAGCTCTCGGGGGGAGGGGCTGCATTTGGATTTATCAGCAAAACCCTCTACCCCCACTAACATTTCTCCATAATCAAAATATAAAGAAGGGAACCATGGCCACAAAGTATAGTTCGAGGTGGAATTCAAGGAAGCACCCCGATAATCCAGAACGTGCCATGTAAGGTTCATAGGGCGATGGGGGTTATTGCTCCCGAGGGAGGGTGTCCAACAGTTCAGAAGAATAAAGAGATACCACATACTGAAGAGCCTGGACGACTGTAGGGGAAGACACCAGGTTATAGTAGGGAGGGTGGTGGGTGTTGGAAACTAAAAAGCACTCCAGGAGGTCTTCAATGACCACAATGTCGCATTCAATGTTGCAATCGCAGATGGGACAGTAATCACAACAGTGGCTGCAGCAGCAACAACCACAAAGGCAGGGACAGAGCCAGCACATGTGAACGCGGTGGTTGTCTCAAGCGGCGGTCGTCACAAAAGTCAAGTGATCTGTTGGTTACCTGTCTTCTCGTGATAGGGACGCACACATCGACCAGGGACCCAAAGAACGCGATCAGGAAGTTGAATCGCAGCGTATCCCCTACCCCAGGTGATAAGGCCAGCTGGTCCTTGCCAGGTTGGATCTGGTAAGCAACGATAGTAGACAAGTGGTCGGTGGTCCACAGGAGCAGGTGAGGCAGCGAAATGGCGAGCAGCAGCACAGCTGGGTGGTTGGCCCGTCAGATTCAAAAAGTTAAGAGTATATAGACAAAGATTAAGAGTATCTTGCACGGCTGGGAGGCTAGGGGGTACTTTTCCCTGTGTGCCAATATATCTGTCTAGAGCGTGCTTCAAGGTCTGGTTCGCACGTTCTACTAGAGCCTGTCCTTGGCTGTTGTAAGGAATGCCAAACTTGTGGACAATGTCCCATTTTTTGCAGAAATCTGCAAAAATTGTACTGGTGTAAGCCGGACCATTGTCTGTTTTGAGTTCATTTGGGCGTCCCAACGATGCAAAGGTGCGAATACAATGATTGATTACATGTTTAGTGGCCTCACCCCTTTGTGGGGTGGCCATGATGAAGCCAGAATAAGTGTCAATGGAAACATGAAGATATTTCCAAGGGGCAAAGGAAGCATATTGAGTGACATCCATTTGCCAAATTTGGTTGCACTCTGTCCCCCTGGGGTTGACTCCCATGGGCACAGAGTGTGCTTGTTTACTACAGATAGGGCATTGTTGCAAAATTGCGGCAGCCTCTGTAGCTGAAATTTTGAACTGCCTAATAAGCGCTTTTTTGTTCTGGTGAAAATATGAATGGCTTTCCCACGGAGTGGGAGAGGAGGGGGCAAGAGTGAATAGGGAGGAAGATGCAGCCGCGGCCGCAGCGTCGGCCACATCATTCCCTTCCTGGAGGATGCCAGGGAACGGTTGATGACTACGAATGTGTGCAACGTGAAAAGAGTGAGTTCTTTGGGAAATAAGGTGTTGCAGGGATAGAAACAAGGATAAGAGAGTTGGTTCGATAGAGGGAGATAGATAGGCCTGATAGATGGAGGAAATAATTTGAGAAACATAAAGACTGTCAAGAATAAGGTTAAAGGATTGGTGAGGAAAGGCCTCAAAGGCAAGAATAGAAGCATAAAGTTCTGCCCTTTGGGCGGAGGACTGTGGAGGAGTAATTTTGGTGTGCCATTGGCCATCAACTTGCCAGGCACATGCACCATATTTTTTGCTGCCATCAGCAAAGACGGTGATTGCATCATGAATGGGAAGGGGAGACATCTGTGTTTGCCAAGTGAAAGGGATGGTTTTGAGAAGTTGTATGCGAGGGTCTGGTGGTGGGTGGCAAGAGACAACACCAGGCCAATCAGCTAGGGCGAACTGAAGGTGGTCGCTGACAGCGAGCAGTGACTCCCATGTGGAGAGGGAGCAAGGAAGGTAAATGACAGAAGGTTCAATACCAGCTAGGGCCCTGGACCGTAGCCGGCCTTTGGTGATGAGAGAAGCAAACAAGGCAGGTTTGGTAGTAAGTGTTGCACGAGGTGTGTGGGATAGGTGGATCCATTCAAGAATTATCAAGGAAGGTGTTACTTGAGCCACTGCTGCAGTGGGCAGCATGGTGGTGTTGAAAATTAGCAATACAAAAGGTACATTTTCTACCAATCTGTCCACCCATTTTGTGAGTAGGGCCTGATTAATGAGGTGTAAGGCATCTAATTGATCCTTTTGTAGAGGAATTATGTCAGATGGATGTTTTCCTTTAGTAAGGGCAGTAAACAAGGGTGACAGTTGTGCGGTGGAAAGGCCTAAGTAGGGTCTGATCCAATTGATGGATCCCAAATATTGTTGTAGTTGCAAGAGTGAGGGTTTGGGAGGCAGCGTGATGTGGGGTGTATTGGGTGAAGCATGTGATGTAAGCACTTTGTGTCCTAAATACTGAAAAGGGGGGGAAACTTGCACCTTGTCAGGAGCAATGTGAAGTCCCCCCTGTTGCAAAAGGTGTCTGAGATGAGGTAATGTTTTTAAGGCTGTGCCTTTAGGGCCTGGGGCTGCAACCAGGATATCATCCATATAATGGTAAATCAGAAAGGTTGGGTAGCGGGTCCTGTATGGTAGCAGCACCTGAGAAACATAATACTGGCACATGGTGGGGCTATTGAGCATGCCCTGGGGGAGGACCCTCCACTGGTAACGGGAGGTGGGCTGAGCATTGTTAGGTTCAGGGATAGTGAAGGCAAAGATATGCCTATCTTTGGGGTGTAAGGGGATAGAGAAAAAACAATCCTTCAGGTCAATGACCATCATATCATAATTTTGAGGAATTAAATTGGGGTTTGGGAGGCCACACTGTAGCGCCCCCATGGGTTTGATAATAGCATTCACCCCCCTCAGATCGTGAAGGAATCTCCATTTGCCAGATTTCTTTTTAATTACAAAGACAGGAGTGTTATAAGGGCTTAAAGAGGGCTCGAGGTGCCCATTGTCCAATTGTTCATTAACTAGTTGTTTTAACACAGTGAGTTTTTCCACTTTGGCAATCCGAATTAGCATTTTCATAAGCCAATTTCATCATTAGTTCACCTCTAGCATCTATATTATCAATTTGGCGTTCCAAAGCAATCTGAAGACGATTAATAAAGGAGGCATAGTCTTCAGCAGAGGTTTGGATAATTTTTGAAAAAGTTTGCAATGGGATGTCTTGATTGTCATCTACTTTCCGTAGAGCAGCGAAAGCAGCATCTTTTATAATGGGAAAGGCAGCTCTGTCAGAAAGAGTTTGTTGAGCTATGGCTGTCCTTGTGCCGGTTCCCATCAAATCGTCTACAGTGACGTTTTGAGGGAGTCCTGCATTGACAGCAATGGTAATTTGTTTGCCATATTCCGAATTCCAAACTACATATTGGGCGGGAGTCAAAATCATGCCAAAAAGCGACTGCCAATCTGCAAGTAACATCTCAACACTAGCAGAATAAAGCGAAGAGAGTAAACCCAAAACATAGCGAGATTGAAGTCCATAATCTTTAACTGCTCCCTTTATCTCTTTAATTTGTTTATAATTAACATGTTGATGAATCGGTCTAGCAGCCGCTCCTTCAGCGGCTCCAGCTGGGTCCCAAGTGACCGGAAACATAGCACACGTTTCTAAATCCTCAGTTTCAAGTTGCCCTGATTGTTGTGCAACTTGTATTGCTCTAACTATTTGACCTCCTTGGTGTTGCGGGTCTGGTTTTGGAGCAGTTGGAGTGACTTTTTTAGAGTTCTGCAAAACAGGATTGAGGATTGCCTGTTCCTGTTTTGTGGATTCATACGGAGGAGGCGCAGAATCCGTTAGTAATTGTTTGGCAAATTTATGATGAATCACTAAACATTCCATGACTGCACGCCATGTGGTTAAAACGTGCATCGGGGCTCTAGGAGCCGAATGGAGACTTTCTCCCAATTTTGTCCATGTACTTATTTTATAATTTCCTTGCTCTGGATACGATGGGAAATGTTGCCAAATGTGTGTCAGAAGGCCAATTAAATCATTATGTTTCAATCGAGGGAGTGATTTACCCTCTCTTGAAGCACATCTTTTTGAAGATTCGGTTAACTCCCTCAGTTCGTTTAGGTGTAGCACCTGTTGTTGAGAGAGTTTTCCCCCCATACTTACCTGAGCTCCAATCGTGGATGGGTGTGCACAGTTTTCCCGTTGGTAGGTATGGGTGGTCCGAGACGCTTTCCGCCAGCAGCCAAAGACTCATATAGGTTGTCAAGGCCGCCTCCCGCAGAAACACATCAAGACGCTTATCACGTCGGGGGTCACCACTTGCGGCATTCCAATTAATTATGCCACAAACCGGGTGGGTCACTCATGAATCTTGACCGGCAAGTGAAGACAACACACAGGTTTTCCTCAGGACGAGTGGACGCAGGGCGTGTTCTGAGCCTCTCTTTTATTTGGCAACATACATAGGGGAGGGAGCAAGTATCAGTACATTGGTTACATGCATAGGGAATTATACGTACTTTCTCATAAGTAGTTACATATCTGTTGCAGGGCAGAATAATAAGTAGGTCAATGCTTTCTACAGAGCATAGCTACTGGCATAGGATGTAATTTGCCATTGTCTCATGTCCGGAGTTATCCGGGCAGGCTCTTTGGTTTGCGTTTCTGCATAGACAGCAAGTGTACGAGCTCAGCAAAGGATATGGTTTATCATAGGATGTGCAAATTCATATATTCAATGCAACTATATTTTCTGTATGCTACAAGCAGTACTATTTAACCATTTGCTGTGAATCCCAACACATATGCTCTCAATGTACATAAGAAAAAATAAAATGCATTCATCAAGAATACTAGGAAGTAAATAAAACAATATAAATTGTAAAGATGGAGACAAAAATAGGTGTCTATGGAGATTCTCAGGCATCCAGGCCATGGTTGTCCCAAAGATGTTTTTTTCAAGAGGCAACTGGACTTTTCTGGTTTTTTTCTTTGAAGACGTTTTGCTTCTCACCCAAGAAGCTTCTTCAGCTCTGATTGGATGGTGGGGAATGGAAAGACTCCTTCCAGACAGCTGTCAAAGCTGAAGAAGCTTCTTGGATGAGAAGCAAAACATTTCCAAAGAAAAAACAAAAGTCCAGTTGTCTCTTAAAAAAAGAACCTGTGAGATAAAGATTTTAGCTTGGCTGCACTGATTATGCTGTAAATGTTGCTACTGCTCAAAGTCATGGTTTCAAGCCGGACAGCCACATACATTGAATTAAATTTCCACAGTTTCGCTAAAGCTGAGATTCAAGTAATGAATGCCATAATTATTATTTCTGTCATTGTTCTGTAGTTTAGTTTGGATTTTGATATGCCCCAAGAGCTAATCAAAGTATTAAGTAATGAATTGTGTAAAACAACATATATGTAGTAAAAGCAATACCTTTACTGGTGCTATTTAATTTTCTCTGGCAAATGTACCCAGATTTAAAAGGATCCTAGTAATTACCATACCATAAAGGTTTAAGCTTCTCTCTCTTTCTTTCTCTCTCTCTCCCTCCCTCCATATGTGTGTGTGTGTGTATGTATATGTATATGTGTGTATATGTATATATATATATATATATATATATATATATATATATGTATGTATGTATGTATGTATGTATATATAAAAGTACGAAAATCCAAAAAGTTACAGCAGAAAAGCGTCAGATACACATACAGACACACACATTAGATCCAAACTTAAGACAGCCTCTAAACCTTCCCTATCCCCAGAAAAGTGTTCCTCAACTTTAGCAACTTTAAAAAGTTTGGACAGTTGACTGGCTGGGGAATTCTGGGAATTGAAGTCCACACATCATAACACTGCCACGGTTCAGAAAGCCTGCTCCGGAATCTTACCAAACGACTTGTATTTCTAATTCATAAATCTCATGCCCTCAACCAAGATGGCAACCTTGCTCCTTTCTAGAACCTAAAAGGCCCCAGTCCTTGATGAAGTTGACTTCCGCCTGAAAATGAGGAGGCCTTCCGCTCTCCATCTTCTCCCCCCCCCCCTTCTTACAAGCAGCTCACCATAGAGAGGCACCACGCTTAGACCGGCGCCGTTCTGCGCCCAATCGTCTCCGTTCTTTTTTTTTTCCTTCACGCTTACCGGAAGTCGGCTCTGCCTAACCTTCTCCCTTCCCCCCCCCCCCTTCACCACTCTATCCCTTGAGCCTGAATGACTCGCTCGGGGAAAGGTTAATTAAGGAAGGAGCGGGGAAAGGGGCCGAGCTGCGCGCGCCTGCGCAAAAAAATGCTGTGGTGCATGCTGGGCGTTCATCTTCCTCCTCTTCCTCCTCCTTCCCGCCGTGACTGTGCAGATACCGGGCGACGAATTGCCGGCGCTTTTCCTGCTGTTTAACCTCCCTCCCGCCGCCGCCGCCCGTGACCGTCGCTGCCGGGATGGTCGGGGTGAAGGTGATCGCTAACGACGCCGACTTCCAGAGCGAACTGAGCGCCGCCGGCTGCCGGCTGGCGGTGGCCAAGTTCACCATGAGAGGGTGAGTGAAGGAGCGTCTCATTCGCCGCCCTTTCGGGGTCTCACTCCGCGAGGGGTTTTCCTCCCTTACAGGGAGCAGCAGACCCGCGTCGAAGGGTTCGCACGAGCAGCCTTGCAAGCGGCGCGGGTCGCAGTGGAAGGAGGTGGCTTTTGCGGGACAACGTGTGTGTGTTGAGGCGGTGTCTTATGGGTTGTAGAATTCCCTTTCCTCTCTAAGTAGCGAGGAACCATCGAGGAATAGCCATAATATCATTTGAGGGGAAGGGAGGACCATTCGCCCCAAAATGTGTGACTCCAGTGTGGATAAAGTCAAACTGAGTCAGAATCGAAATAGAGCTAGAAGGGACCTTGGAGCTCTTCTGGGTTGTTTCTCTGTATCATATATAATATATGTGGGTATATACATAAATTTTGTATTTATTTTAGTATGTTTATGTAGCATGGGGGTCTTCAAGCTTGACAGCTTTCAGACTTGTGGACTTCAACTCCCAGAATTCCTCCTCCTGTCAAGTTAGTTCAGGAATTCTGGGAGTTGAAGTCCACAAGTCTTCAAACTTGAACAGTTTAAGACATGTGGACTTCAACTCCCAGAATTCCTTAGGTAGCATGACTGGAGGAGGATTCTGGGAGTTGAAGTCCACAAGTCTTAAACTGTTCAAGTTTGAAGACCCTTGATGTAGCGTATACTGGAGGTGGTGACCCTTTAAGAGCGGGATGCAACAAAATTTCATTTTTAACATGGGCCAATTACATTCAAAGTGACAATAAATTTATTCTATTCCATTCTAGTCCAAACACACACACACACACACACACACATACACACTGTGGTAGAAGAACCTATACAATTTGAGTCCAGTCTCTTCTTCAATTGATTAGCATCCAAAAGGAGACTGGAGTCGTAATACCAAGTGTAGGGCGAGGATTGGTTCAATAACGTACAAAAGTCTGAAAGAATTGTAAAATGAAAATGGGTAAGGTGGAAACCCCCCTCCCTTTGCAACTTCTCCTTGGAAAGTAAGGCTTAAGCCAGTGTTTCCCAAACTTGGCAGTTTGAAGATACGTGGACTTCAATTCCCAGAATTCTCCAGCCAGTCACATCTTTAAATTGTCAAGGTTGAAAAACACTGGTTTAAGCTTTCTTCCCCTCTTTTTCTGTTCTGCTTTCTAGAGAAAGAAATGGTTTTTGTCTGCTCTTTGGATCTCTGACTGAAAGAGAAAGCGTCAGAGATAATATTAGCTGGTACTCCCATTCTGTTGGGAAAGGGCCAACAGTCAGCCATATACCCCACTGATCAATGTCTTTGCAGGAGGCAGTATCTTAATGCAGGAAAGCATGCAAGGAGATGGGGGTAGAATCCAAATTGGACTTTCATATGTGGCGGAATAGAGCATAGGAGCTTTGAGCCTTTCCACAATACAGCAGTGCTGAAAACTACCCTTCTCAGCAGGCTAGGCTTCAGGTGACATCAACTTTGGTGACTTTTTAGCAGATGCAAAGGACGCTCAAAATCTTGGGGAATGTGAGCACAAGGAGATAAAGCCCAGTCAGCTAGTCAGACAACAGAAGCTAGTTATGAATTGGTCACTACCAAAGCAAATAGGCAACTTGGCAGAAGAGATTCCAGGAGAGAGAGCAGAAAAAAATGACAGCACCCAACTTCCCAAAGCCTCAGGAAAAATAAACTAAATCTCCTTTTTCCCCATCAAGGGGATGATGGTAGAGGAACCAAAGATGGCTGAATGTGGATCTTAGTTGGAGAAAAACAATTTCAAGAAAAGTCCTGGAATGGTATGAGCTGACATAACGGCCCAGGCCTCAGTCGTTTTGACTGGTCCTGATTTCTATGCAGGGCATAGGAATTCCATTATGCTTTTCCCAGAGTTAAATAATGTGACAAGAGGAGACCATACCTCTTTGTAGATCATTTTCCATTTCGCTTCCAAAAGCCCATCCAGGGGCTCTGATTGACTTCCATCATCTGCCTGTTTGGAGGCAAGAACCCTACAGGATTGAAAAAAAAAAACCCACTGCAATTTCATTTTTATTTTCAGTGTTGCAGTGGAGAAGGTTCTCTATATTTCTATGATCTGTCCACAGGCTGGGAATGCTTGGAAAATATTTTCCAGCTATCCTCCTCTTCTGATCAGAGACTTTTTTTAAAAAAAGAGAAGCTGTTCAGAGAGGTAATCAGACTGGCCTAGAAATCTTACCTAGAGCACCCAGGAAGAAGGAAAGAAAGCACTGGCTCATCTTTTAACAACAAAATCAAAACCCCTATCTTCTTCCAAACAGGAAGGAGGAAGGAAGCATACATTGGGGCTCCCATGCTCAATAACTGAAACACCCAGACTAACCAGGCAGAGCAAGCAAGAACTGAAGTAAATTTCCCTAAAAAAAAGACCTCTATCAGATAGGCCTGCAGTGGTAGACATTTTGCCACATTGGAAAATACACTTTCCAGAGCAAATAGTTACTGATGAGTTAGCTTGCAGGAATGTAGAACTCAGAAAAGAGGCAGGTTTATCCCATCTCTTCAAATTCATCATAGAATAAAAGGTAAATAAAACATTCATGGGACTCGAGCATAATAGAATGCATAAACTTGCAATTGTGGTTCTCATTTATGGTGCCTAAGGTAGAGATAACAGCTGTTTTGAACTTTGGATCTCAAAATAGTTTCAATAGATAGCAGAGCTTTTTAAGAAAGAAATATTATTGTCAACTAATTGAAGTCATTATGCTGGATGACTTTATAGTTAATTTTGCCTGCTCATGTCCCAGTCAGGATCCAATCCTCTGGTTCACATATAGGAGCAATCAGTTTCAATTCAAAGCTTACCTTTTTGTCTGGCATCAGTGCCCAATGAGCTAACAACTCCTCTTAGGGCCCATCTAGGCACTCAAAGGAAATGGTTATATCTAATTAACAACCTCCAACTTTTTTTGTCTCTTTTTTTGAATCTACCCAATTATCATGTAAGTCTTATATCTGGAGTCACCATTAACACAGAAGAAAGGAAGTGGCTCCTCCCCCCAAAATACTAGAGATCCTAATATATAAAAAGCTGACTCTTATAAAGCTGTCAAACATGATTGCCGCACTGGGCTTAGTTCTAGGTGCTGGCCTCCAATGCAGGCTTCTTACAGCGGCTTCCTCTTCTATTTCAGAATCAGAAAAGAAGACAAAATATGGCAATTTAATCTTTGCATTGGTTGGCTAGATTTGGCCATCTTGACACAGAATGACCAATTATGGATGTTGTACAAACTGAATGGGGAGTCCACTTCCAAACCAAGCCAGAATTTGGAACATGATCATTATTTATGTGTTTAGTTGTGCTAAAAGCACAACTCAGACTAACTAAATCTCATTTAAATCCTTAGGATGGATCATTAAAGCCATCAGACAGTTTACCAGTAACATTCTTTCCTAGAAGTCAGTCTTTGATAGTCTTAACTAAGACTTAACTTGTGGCAGAGGTGGTATTCAGCAGTTTCTGACCAGTTGTGGAAAACTGGTAGTGGAAATTTTGAGTAGTTTGGAGAACCAGCCAATACCACCTCTGACTGGCCCCGCCCCATCTATTCTCTGCCTCCCGAGTCCCAGCTGATTGGCTGGGTCTTCTTTTGTTGCCCTGCACAGGAGAATGGAGCTGAAAAGCAGGTTAGTGGGGTGGGGAGGGATTGGGGATTTTACAGTATTCTTTCCCTGCCATGCCCACCAAGCCATGCCCAGCTACTTTACAATTCTGGAAAGAGATATTAGCCTAAATGGTATCAATGAACACATCCGGCCATGCCTTTTTTTTCTGGTATTATTGGGCACCGCCAAGGTTTTCTTACAAACTTGGTAAACCACCAATGAATGCTTTGGCCGCAGTTCAGTTGAACTTGGAGATAACTTTATATCTTATATTTCTGGCATAACTGATTAATAACAATCTCTGCTGTCATCATTTTAAAGTGTGGTGTTGATTGCTGGTTGAAAGCGTTTTTGGAAGAGATTAGGATACATTTGTGTTGGAGGAAATTGTGCTGATGGATTTTGGCCCGAACATCTCAGTAAATTTCTGTTTGGATGGTGGGGGGGTTCTTTGAAAAGCAGTTGCTGAAAATAAGCAAGTAGGAGCTAGTAACATTATTGTATTTTTTGTGGCCTGCCTAAGAAACCCAATAGATCCTTCTTTAAATTTCATGGATGAAAGGCAAGATGTGGACAGCGCAAATTAAAATGCAATTGGCTGCTGTTGGATACAGAATCATAGACTTGTGGTGGGGGGGGTTGTTAATAATTTGGTTTCTGACAAGTATTTTTGATGAAATGCCCAGAATTTTAAAACATTAGCTAAGTGGTTGGATTTTAGAGAAGTTATCCACATCTGAAAGGCACCTGCCTGTTCTTTGACCCTAATCAAGCAGAATTCTTATATTCCTTCATTTGAGAGGGTGGAGCATAGCACAATGATAGAAAACCTGATTTGTATAAAAAGGTGACCTATATAAAGGACTTTGCAGTCTCCTTAATTTTTCATAGGGTTTTTTAAAATAGTGCCTTTCTTCTAACCATATTTGTTTTTCTGGTTTCAGTCATAACTTGTGACTAATGGTCACAGCTTGAAGTAGGTCTATCTGTCTTTCTGTAATGTTCTTGATGTCATGATATACAGGTAGTCCTTGATTTACAACCGCAATTGGGACTGGATTTTTGGTTTAAATTGAGGCACCTACATGATCGGACCCAGTTTGATTATTGTTTTTACAGCGGATATTAAGCAAATAATATGGTTAGATGTCAACACATAAAATATTTATATGGTCTTTTTAGAGTTGCCAACAGAAAGGAAGGGGGAAAGGAGAGCAGTGTGGCAGCTTGGAAAGCGAAAGTGCATTCCCTACATAGTTTTTCAGAGATAGTAACTAGGTGACTGAAGTTTCTGTGGCGCGCAAATATCTAACTGGAGAACATGATTGATGACTCTTGGCTAAGGGTGTGTCTCATTGGAGAATATGAATTATGATACGCTCAGAGGGATGAGGGGAAACCAGGGTCAAGGGTGACAATGAATTATGTGTCTCAGAATTGGCAGTGCTGGACATGTTAACTCCCAATAAATCCTTTGAAATTTTGGAAGTTTGGCTCAAGACTCATGATTTAATTGGCATAACTGCCAGAATCCTGATAGTTGTATCATGAATCATGTCAGTAAGCAAATTACTCAGTTGTAATGCAAACCCATTCTATCAAATGGGTGGTCCCCCCCCCCTGGAAAAATAATGATGTATTTATTAAATGTTACAAATTGCAGTCGCATGGCTGCAGGATGCTACCACATGTTGTAAATAAGAGCCGGTTGCTGAAATGGGGTCGTGTGTGTGTGGGTGGGGGGGGGGGGGGGAGAGGAGGAGAGAGATGACAACCTTTTATGATGGGCAGAAGTGCATTATTGGCCATAAAATATCCTTTCTGTGGCTGTTGTATCTCTGAACTGCATTAACCGGCCCATCATAAGTGGAGGACCACCTGTATGTTCAATTTCACAATAGCTTCTTGGAATGCGCACTCAAGGAAATGAATTGCAATTCAGCTTCTATAAGGGGAGGGAAGACTTGAGGATTCTATAAGGGGAGGAAAGACTTGAGGGTACCTACATAGAAACATGTCCTGGGACATAGAGAAGTTTAAGACAGAAAGAACCTTACAAAATTGAAGGAAAGGTGAGTAATGAATAAGAAGGAAAGGCCAGAGGCCCAAGAAGTGAGGAACGTGAACAATTAATTAGATACTAGGCAGATACAGGTAGTCTTTGACTTATGACCACAATTGAGCCAAAAAATTCTGTTAAGTGAGACATTTGTTAAGTGAACTTTGCCCCATGTTACAACCTTTCTTACCACAGTTGTTAAGTGAAACAATTGCAGTTGATAAGTTAGTAACCCAGTTAAGTGAATCTGGCTTCCCCATTGACTTTGCTTGTCAGAAAGTGGCAAAAAGTGATCCCATGACCTTGGGACACAAGTATGAGTATGTGTCAGTGTTCCAGGGAACCTCCATTCCAATCAGTAATTTCAAAAGTACCTTTATTAGAATAGCACCTGGCCCATCTGTGAAATCTCAGAACTAAAAGTTTCCCGGACTTCCCACAATGTCCCAAACTACAAACCGTCCTGTTTTCCCTCATCATCACATCACATGAACCAATCCCAAAATAAGTTCCTTTTTGTTCCTGCACCATACTCTATGACCTTGAATTAACAAAAGAGTTCTATTTTGTCTACTAAGAGCTATTCAATAAAAATCACACCCTCCCACTCTCTCAATCTATGTGGCAGCGTTGAATAACATTTCCACAGCTAACAGTATGAACCAGTTACCAAGCATCTGAATTTTGGTGACATCATCACGGGGATGTTACAAAGGTTGTAACTGTGAAAAATGTTCCTAAGTCACTTTTTTCAGTGCCGTTGTAACTTTAATTGGTCACTAAATGAAATGTAAGTCGAGGACTATCTGTACTTTGTATTAGGTAAGTAAAGGAAATGGGGTGAATGCCCATTTTGAAATATGCAGGAAAGAAAATATGAATCCTAAGAAGTGTGCCAAGAGACTAATTCACTAGTGGAAAGTTTCATAATATGAAATAATCTTGGGATAGGAAGAAAATGAAAAATAAAGCCAAGCAATGGGTCCAGTTTTTTTTCTGTTGAATGATAAAGCATAGTTTATAGATCATCGCTGTAAGGTTATGCAGACTGAATCAATGAGGTTAAAGAAAGTTAAGAGGTACAATTAGGGGTACAATATTGCTTAAAAGTTTGTGAATGCTTTTGAGTTTCCAATATTTTTGCATAAATGTCATCTAAAACAAGATCTGTTCTCCACACAGATCCTAAAATTAGATAAAGAGAATCCAAATAAACAAAAGAGCCAAAAACACTATAGTGTACTTGTTCATTTGTTTATTGAGGAAAGTAACCATCACTTTTTTATTTTTATTTTTATTAAACAAACACAAACAAAAATAAAAAATACATTAAAAACATTGAACATGGTACAATCCTCCTAACCCACATCTTTGTCTTACATTGCTAAATCACATATAAAAAATACATAATAATAATACATGTTTACATTCTATATATTACATACATACACACATACATTAAATCATTTCTTTTTGTCTTGATCCTTCCTCTTATCTAACCAACCATAAAACTTATCCCATATTTTATAATAGTCCGATTCATCCTTATTTTTTTATCCCTTAGTCAATTTGTCCATTTCTGCGCACATTCAAATTTTCCTAATTATTTCTAGTTCGTTTGGAGTTTCTTTACCTTTCCATTGTTGTGCGTAAGCCAATCTTGCAGCTGTGATTATACGAATGATTAAATATATATTGCCGTGACCATCACTCTTAAGTAGGAATGCTGCAACGGTCATAAGTGTGAAGACCAGACATAAGTCACTTTTTTCAGTGCCATTGTAACTTTGAATGGCTGCTAAATGGATATTTGTAAATCAAGGGCTACCTGTATTCTTTGTTCCTTTGTTATATAGTCTTTGAACTATTCTGTTACAGACCAGACACACATTAAGCAATTGCAGCAGGAGAAGATAATTGGTGCATGTGAAGGGTTGGCTTTCCTTGTGGTCTGTTGAAGAGTAGAGACTAGACTAGTCAAACTTGCTATTCTGCATTATTTGGAGTGAGAAACTGCTCCCTGTTCTACAATCATATTTAAAACTAATCTTTATTTTTGTGTTTCGTTGCCTTTGTGCGCTCTACAGATTCTATTAGTTTAAAATCTAGCTTCGTTTTTTCTTTTAGTTAACTTGTTCAAATACGAGTAGTCCTCAACTTATGACCACCATTGAGTCCAAAAATTCTGTTGTTAGGTGAAACATTAAGTGAGTTTTGCCCCATCTTATGACCTTTCTTCCCTCATTTGTTAAGTGAATCACTGCAGTTGTTAACTTAGTAACCTGGTTGTTAAGTGAATCTGGCTTCCCCATTAACTTTGCTTGTCAGAAGGTCACAAAAGGGCATCATGTGATCTTGGGACCCAGCAACAGTCATAAGTATGAACCAGTTGCCAACATCTGAATTTTGATCACATGATCATGGGGAATGCTGCAAAGGTCGTAGCTGTGAAAAATGATCATAATTCACTTTTTTCAGTGCTTTTGTAACTTTGAACGGTCACTAAATGAACTGCTGTAAGTCGAGGACTATCTGTGCTTACAGTAAATGACTAAATATATTATCATTATTGAGCATTCTTTCCTTTTTAAATGACTAGTTCTTAACTGAGATTTGCCATCTTATTTTTCACTGCCAGTTTTATTCTGATAAAAATAAGTATAGCTATAAATATACACAGGTGGTCCTGTACTTACACGTCTTTTGCCCTATTTTACAATCCCTTTTTTGCCACAGTTGTGAAGTAAATTACTACAGTTAAGTGTTATAACCTTCACAGGTTATAAAGGGGACGGAATTGGCCCACCACTTGGCTTGAAATCAACTGTAATAAAATGGTAATCAGAGAAGGTAGGAAACTGTATATTCTAATTTTCTTCAACTGAGCTTGGTATTGCCTCTAGATTTTTTTTCAGCTTTATATATATATACATGGCAGTGAAGAAATGCTTTTTCTAGTACCAGTCATCATCTTCATTTATTCTTTGTTCCAGTTTCTATTATCAACTGAATCTCTAGGGTGACTGTAGCTACCTAAATGACAAATAGTGTTGTTCACTTGTGTGTTTTTCTTTCTTTTTTTCCTGGCAGATGTGGTCCTTGTTTGAGGGTAGCTCCTGCTTTCAATGCTCTGAGCAATAAATATCCCCAAGCAACATTTTTGGAAGTCGATGTACATCAGTGCCAGGTATGTAGTGCTATGTATGTATATTTGGCTGATTATGAATGAACAATTCTCACAGATTTAGAAATCGCAAATAAATTTCATTTAGGAACCCACTGACTTCAATAAACATAATTACCATAATGGAAGACTATAGATTTGTATATCAGGAAGTCAATCAGGGCTTATTATTGATAAAACTCTTAAAAATATATTAACTATCCAACCGTCCATGCATTCTTCGGTAAAATATCTATAATAAATTGTCTAACTCATCCTTGCTGCCATAATAAGCTTGCAAACACCTGTTCTTTTTCTACTTATACTATACATTGAATATCAACATAAGGAAGAATTTGAAAATTTTGTCTTTGGTTTAGCTAATTCATTAACTGTGGTGTGGAATCGCTTAGTTATGTTTAAATAGGCCAATTTGACAAAACCTAGTTAACGGTGATTAGTTAATCATGTTTGAGAAGCACAACACTTTGCAATTAGAAATCAATGTATCCGGTCTTTTAACTTCTGTAGTAGAATACTGTGCCCAAATAATGGAATTATATTATATTCCAGAAAGAAGCAATTTCCTAACATGGGTATTACAACCACAAAATTTTGTTAGTGATCCTAAACCACCCCACTTTCTGGGGACTCTCAACAGATGCTAGTAGCATGTGTCCAGCACAAGTTAGGTGAGTCTGTCTATGTGTGTTAAGGAGTTAGGAGCCCTGCTGGCTCAACAGTTAAAATGCAGTATTGCAGGCTAACTCTGCCCACTGCAAGGAGTTCGATCCTGACCGGCTCAAGGTTGACTCAGCCCTTCCATCCTTCCGAGGTTGCTAATTGAGGGTCACAATATGCTGACATTTGTAAACCGCTCAGAATGCTGTAAAGCAATATGGAGCGGTATATAAATCTCAGGGCTGTTGCTACGTTCCTCAATGTCAGGCCATATTGGGCTGTATAGATTAAAGCCAGCACTTTGAACTGTATCTGGAAACATGGAAACTAATTGGTAACTAGTGCAGCAACCGTGAGATAAGTACTATAAGAAGTCACTTTGGTCTAGCGCTTAAACACCAGGCTAGAAACCAGGAGACTTGAGTTCTAGTCCCACCGAAGGCATGAAAGTTGGCTTGGTAACCTTGGCCAGTCTCGTTCTCTCAGCTTGTTTTGTGAGGAAAATAGGAGGAAGGAAGAATATTAGATATCTTTGCCATCTTGATAACTTATAAAAAAAATAATAAATACACTTTGAATTGCTAATGCGCCAGCCACTTTATTTTGTACCAATTACCGTTTCCAAGTGCTCCTTGTGGAGCACATTGCATTGATCCAAGAGAGTAATAAGTGTGCAAATGAGTGTGGCAAGGGGCCTCCCGCTGCAGGTAGGGTCACAATTGGTACACCAGCTGCAGCTGAGCCAAGCTGCCGCCCCCATCCTCCAGCTGCCTTTTAAAATGTTTCTATGCCGTGCTAATTACTGGTTTTCTCAATGTTAGGGGACAGCTGCCACTAACAATATATCAGCAACTCCAACGTTTCTTTTCTTCCGGAACAAAGTGCGAATTGATCAGTATCAAGGTGCGGATGCAGTGGGATTAGAAGATAAAATCAAACAGCACCTAGAAAACGATCCTGGAATCAATGAAGATGCCGATATTCCAAAGGGATACGTATGTGCACCTTACTTGATCATTATTTTAATCGGCTAATATGGTACACCACGTACCAAGAATGTTTCTTTCAGGGGGGGGGGGGGGGGGTTGCAGCATTTGTACATAAACAAATGCTGTTTTTCCAGCTTCGAAAGTTTCTGGGGGTTTTCTCTCCATTGCTAGAAACAGTTTCAGAATATTAGAACATGTTCAATCACAAATACAGACAGTTTCTCTCTCCCTCCCACTCCCTCTCCCTCCTGATCTGTATGCCATTCTTTGCTTGTTATTTCTTTCAGTGATTTTCACTTGAATATACAACCTTTGTTTTTATGGCCTGCAAAATTGATCTGTAATAATCTCATATTATTGGGAGTCTAGATCTCTTGAAATTCTTGTGAAAGACCAATTCACCCTAAAATCTGTTTGGTAGCCTTAACCCTTAAATAGTTATAGGGTTAGGTTGTTTGTGTGTGTGTGTGTGTGTGTGTGTAAGGTGTTTATTTTTTGTTAAATTTGGGGCACAGTCCACTTGAAGCATCTTGCTTGGGTAGGCATCCTAAAAGCAATTAGCACTCCCTTTTTAATTCTGTTGAAAGTCCAGAGAGGAATTTATTTCTAGTGGACTATATCTTTTTGAGAATGTGGATCTTTTTTGAGGTACCTAACTCAGTATCGTTTGCCGTCATTATGATTTGTAATAGTTACAAATGATACTAGAAGAAGTTTAAAGTTTACATTGACTCAGGGCGAATGGGAATATTATTTATTTATCAACTTTATATGCTCTCATCTCACAATACGAAGTAGGCAGAAGAATGTTGGCAATGGAAATCAGTCACCTGAACCTCATTTTTATAATCCTGGGCATTAAAACTATTTAATAGCAAAATTTAAAATAATGTAGAAGCAAAGCCATACAGAATACAGGTAGTCCTCAAGTTGTGAGCAAATCGAGCTCAAAATTTATGTTGCAAAATGAGAAATTTGTTAAGTGAGTTTTGCCCCTACAACTTTTCTCGCCGCATTTATTAAGTGAATCCGTGCAGCTGTTAAATTATTAACACCGTTCTTAAGTGAATCTGGTTTCCCCATTGACTTTGCTCATCAGAAGGTAACCAAGGGGAATCACATGACCCCAGGACACTACAACCGTCATAAATGTGAGTCAGTTGTCAAGCCTCCAAATCATGTGACCATGGGGATGCTGAAACGGTCCTATGTCACCTTTTTTCAGTGCCATTGTAACTTCAAACAGTCACTAAATGAGCTATTGTAAGTCAAGGACTACCTTTGCTATAGAAGCAAAGCATGAGCTGGAATCCTCATTAGGATTCTTGATTTTTTTTTTAATCTATTTTGCTTTTATTTATTTATTTTAAAAAAGTTTCAGTATCAAGGGACGTTTGAAAGCTATCTCATTCTTTCCTCCAAATGCCAGTTGTCTCAAGTGGGACGGTTCTTTCCTCATTCAGCTGCAGACATAATAACCATGTTGAAGTGAGCAATGCTGAAGTGCGTGCTTTATTTTTATAACAGTCTTCCGACCATTCAGGATATATTACTATACACTGAACAGGTGGTGGCTTAACTAAACTCTTATTCATAAAAGAAGGGAAGGAATATGACTATCATATAAATCTCCTGAAAAGAAATTCTCTGGAGAAGGTTGGCTATCCTTACACAGTGGAAGAGGAGGTTTTTTTTTTTGGTACAAGTAGTCCTTGACTTCTTTTAGTGCCTGTTCAAAGCTACAATGGAACTTGAAAAAGTGACTTATGACCCTTTTTTACACTTAACAATCGTTGCAGTATCCTCATGGTCACATGGTCAAAATTCAGCCACTCGGCAACTGGCATGTACTTATGATGGTTTGCAGGGTCCCTGGGTCATGTGATCACCTTTTGCAACCTTCTGACAAGCAGAGTCAGTAGGGAAGCCAGATTCATTTAACCATATTGCTAACTTAACTGCAGTGATTCACTTAACTGGGGCAAGAGATATCATAAAATGAGACAAAGCTCATTTAACAATTGTCTTGCTTAACAACAAAACATTGGGCTCAATTGTGTTTGTAAGTCAAGGACTACCTGTGGCATGGTGTTTGGCTTGTCCGTAAGACAGCAGATCTGAATTCTGTATAAAATAATCTACAGGATCAAGATCAATCCACCTTAAGAGAATCTATTGTTCAATAATAGTGAATGTACATATTTAGTGGCCTAAAGAATTCATCAATAATTATAATACACAGCCACCAATTATCATTTGTTCCTACACCAAACCAAAACCAAGCAAGCCATATTAAGCCTTGTTGTTATGAGCCATGCAGCAGTTAAATGGAACATAACCTCATTCTGATTTTTAAAAGATGCAAATGTTTTGTGGGTTTTTCTGTAAAAGGAAAGAGCCATCATAGCTTGGCAGAAATGTCAGTACAGATACAATCCTGATCAGGGAGAGGGGCAGCATCTGTGCTGTAGTTGAAGAAATTGTTGCTCCATTGTAATTCTTACTCATCAGTCCCATGGATCCAAAAATGAAGAATTTATACAGACAGGATTTTTATATTTTGTTTTGTCAAACTCCACCTTTGGAATTGGCTCCAGGGCTGAGAGGTAATCGCTGTCAGCAAACGCTTATCATGTTTTCCTTATTCAAGTCTTACCTCTGGGTTCTTGAATGTTGCAAATCACGATCTTGTTTGACAGCAAGAATGACACACGTGTGTAAATGAGAACCTTAATGTGACAAAACACTCAACTAGAGCTGTCACTTTCATTGCAATTTCTAAGTAGTGTTTGATATTCTGTTCCCTTTAAAAGGGCTCCGTTTTTGCCTCTTGATCCAAACACTAGTGGAGTTACTGATTGGACAGGAGGTCAGGAGGTAGACTCTTTGCAACTGCAGTGCCTTGTGGGTTTGTTTTTCATATTAGCAAATGCAATCCATTACACGTTGCTGAAGGCTGGTATTTGCCGAAACCTAGAATTACTGTTAAATGCAAACAAAAACAAAAAAAACCAAACCATTGCATCACTTTGGAGATGTTAAGCACTTGAAATTCACAGCTAAATGGAGACAAATCCTGTAATGTAAATATATCCCAGATTACCTTTCCAAATGAATCTTTCTTATGTAAATAACTCCCATGAATATAGGTCATTTGAATTTGCACCAGTTCAGCTTGCAAATGTTGCCTGTACCACACCGACTTCCTTTCGTCTAGTGTGAATGAAAATAAGTCATGCTAAGAGTTTACACAACATGCTGTTTAGCAGCTTTGACTCGACACCAGGCAACCACCGTATTTTTTGGACTATAAGACACACTGGACCATAAGACGCACCTAGGTTTAGAGAAGGAAAACAAGGGGGGGGGAAATAGTTTTTGGCTTCTGAGCGTTCCATTTTCGGCCCCCCTGGAGTCCAGAAGCGCTCTGCAGGCTAAAAACGGGCCTGTTTTTTGGCCTCCCAAACCCTCCGCGAGTCCTGCAGTTTTTAGTCTGCAGAGTGCTTCTGGACACCGGGGAGGCCGAAAACGGGATGCATGAAGGGTTTGGTATGCCAAAAACAGGCCAGTATTCACTCTGTAAGGCACACAGACTTTTCCACCCCCACTTTTTTGTGGGGGAGAGAAGTGCATCTTATAGTCCGAAAAATACAGTACTTCCACTTGTTAACAAAATAGTTAGTTTTAAAATTACCTGCCACAAATGGACAGCTCCAGAATAGCAGAAGTTTATACGTTCCGTTAAATAAATAGGGGTGGGTTTTTTTCCTCTCTGTTGCCTCTTTATTTTGTGTTTGGCAAAAATTCAAATTTATTTACAACGTCATTAACCAATTATTGTTTGAAGAACATCTGGGTCTCTTTTTCTTGGACCCTTGAAGATATGTGGACTTCAACTTGGGGAATATGCTGGCTGGGAAATTTTGGGAGTCGAAGTCCACATATCTTCAAGGGGCTAAGGTTGAGAAATGCTGCTCTAGGTAGTACTTTATACAGAACAGCCAAGTAATAAAAGCTGCTATCTTTTCCTTCCAGATGGACTTGATGCCATTTGTTAATAAAGCTGGATGTGAGTGTCTTAATGAAAGTGATGAACATGGATTTGATAATTGTTTACGTAAAGACTCTACCTTCTTGGAATCAGACTGTGATGAGCAGGTATTACAACTTTCAAAAATTTGTCTGGATAATAATTGTTTATTTTTCAATAGAGCAAGTGTTTTCCACTGTGTATTTACTCAAAACACATACTCTGATTTGGATGTAGACACAAGGGAACAAATAACCCAAAATTTATGTAGTGATGTGTTGTCTATCATGCATTTGGGCTTTCTGTTCTCAATCTGTTTTTTTTTTTTTCCTTTTCCTCCACAGCTGCTTATAACAGTAGCTTTTAATCAACCGGTCAAGCTTTATTCTATGAAATGTCAAGGGCCTGATAATGGTAAGTTAAAAAAAAAAATATTCCTCAAGGAGAAGTTCCATTGGTACTGTTTTTAATTCTCTGTTGATTTTAATAATACAAAGCTACAGTTTTCTGTTCTCTGTTCTGGTTTCTGTTCTCTGTTCTCCACATTGCAGGACAGAGTTAGAACAAATTAATTGAAAATATAATCAGTGCATGCAGAACTTGGCAAAAGAAACTATCCAGTACTTCTTAAAGCAATTGCATTCCAAAATCACATAGGTAAATTTGTCTTGTGATGGAACCATATCGTTTTTCATGTTACTTTGGCTTTGAATACATGACATACATAATAATGTGCAGTTCTCATTAAATAATTAAACCATAAGCGCAATCATGTAAATAAAACCAGATTCTGCCTTGATAGTGGCATTTACCTCTCATGTTTAAGTTGAGCTAAATGGTTTGTCAGTAGAGTTATACAAAAGGTTTGATTTAAAAAAAAAAAACTTTTAAGGATAAAATTTCCCAAAATATCCTATTTCAAAGACAAAAGTGTCTGAACTTAAAAACCATTTTAAACTCAGACAAGTTCTAGCTCACGTGCGATGCTCAGAACAGTCTCTTCATGTTCAGTGCAGGAGATTTCATGATGTGTTATGCTTTTCTATTAAGATAGTTTGAATTAGTCTAGGTGTCAACTCATAAAATATTTCTATGGTCGTTTTAGAGTTGCCAATAGAAAGGGAGGTGGGAAAGGGGTTTGAAAGAGCAGTGCGGCAGCTTGGAAATGGAAAGTGCATTCAATACATAGTTTTTCAGAGATACTAACTAGATGACTGAAGTTTCTGCTGCACAGAAATCTAACTGGAGAACATGATTGATGACTCTTGGCTATGGATTTGTTTCATTGGAGAATATGAATTATGATACATCCAGGCGGTGGGGGAAAACTAGGGTCAAGGGTGACAATGAATGATGTGTCTCAGAGTCGGCTACATCCAGGCAATGCCGGACCTGTTAACTCCCAATAAATCCTTCGAAGTTTTGGAAGTTTGGCTCGAGACTCATGATTTAATTGGGGTAACTGTCAGAATCCTGACACTAGGTTTCTGAAAAGGCTTATGTTTTATTCTAGGTCAAGGTCCGAAATATGTAAAAATATTTATCAATCTTCCTCGATCAATGGATTTTGAAGAGGCAGAAAGAAGTGAACCCACTCAGGCTTTGGAACTAACACCAGATGATATTAAAGAAGACAGCATAATTCAGCTTCGTTATGTAAAATTTCAGAATGTTAACAGTGTAACTGTGAGTACAAAGTCTTGACTTCCTTCCCAGTAATGCAGTTGTGCCAAGTTGAACAAAACTAGTTTGAAACATGGCACCGGCATCCTAGAATTCATGTTCAAAATTAGCTGCACGCAAGCTTGAGTTCCACCAGTTACATTCTGCAGACTTAAAATTGAGTTATTTTAGTATTCCATGGTTTTAACTCCTTTTCTTTGAACTTGGCTCTTTCATGGATTGTTGACATTTTTACATATATAATTCAGTGCTTGTCTCTTCTCTTTTAGTTATTTGTCCAGTCTAATCAAGGTGATGAAGAAACAACAAGAATTGCATATTTCACATTTATTGGAACACCAGTTCAAGCAACAAACATGAATGATTTCAAGCGGGTAAGTTCTAATTTGGCTTCAAAACAAGAAACAATTATATCTTAGAATATGATGTGAATCTTATACATATATTCAAAAACAACTGGCAATGTTTTTAAAAAGAAAAGTTGAATTTGTTTCTTTGGAGTCTTTATTCTGTTAAAGAGCCAAAGAATGCATGATTGCTCTAAAACAACTTATAAAGACTGCTTAAGCCAGAGATTTCTATGAGTGGTTACTTACCCTTAAAAGGCCAAAGTGAATTTGAAGAAAGAATCTAAAAAGCCAAGAAAACCATTGAAGAAATAATATAATATGAGCATAATCTGTATTCACAATCCTTCTTTGCTCTGGCTTAACCACTCTTAATTTCTCAGTCTTTAATGATTTTTTTTTATTCTCTCTGATTACAAAAAGTTTTTTTTAAAAAATCCTCCTATAAAATGAATAAAATAAACCTGACTGTTCTAGGACAGCAAAATTGGCTTTGATACTGGATTCTTAGTTGTACAGTGAAGCCACTGTTTGTTCATTTCTTTAAACGTTTTGTTAAGGCCTCCCCTTTTCCAAAAGTGACTTTGGGCCAAATACAGAGATCAAAACCACAAAAATAATAATTAAGAAAACTAAATACCCAAGACTCTAAACACAATCCAATTCATAACCATATTAACCAGCAGAACTTACCTAACCACCTGGCCCAAGTTTTAGAAGGAATCAGCAATATCATCATCTAGCAATAAGCCTACTTTAAAAATAATAATAATAATAATTCTGGATTAACACAGTACAGAAGAAATGGGTGTTGACTATGTAGTTAAAGTGCCTTAAACAAACTTTCTGAAGTGAAAGCAGAAAAGGGGAGTAGTCAAATCATTCTTTTGGGAATCCTGACTTAAGGAATACATTTAAATCTTACGAATATGCATGGTGTGTAATGACGTTATTCTGAAATGTTTGAGGCTTACGTAAACATTGTTTCCTATTCCAAAAGGTTAAAGTTTGATTGTACATGTTTATCTACAAATGTCAGAGTTGTTATGACAATGATTTTTCTCTTAAAATGTTTCCTTCTCCAGTCAATACCTTTTAGCCCCCCTCCCCCTTAAAAAAAAACAGGTAACAACCCCATAATCCCTTGCAGAGTGGAGTCTGGGCAACTGACTGGAACTAGCAGACCATTTAATGACCGGATGCCCTTCCTATCTCCAGTGCGGAGTTTTGTTCAGCAGATATATTCTCATTGTGCCCAGAGAGAGAAATATCTATCTCTACCTAGAGTCAAACTCACAGCCTCCTGTTTGTGAGGCGAGAGCTCCACCTCTAGAACACCACACCACTCTCTAGATCCACTCTTTGATCCACATTAGAAAGGTAGAGAGATTAGAAGTGATAGGATGCTACCTTTGTCGAAAGTTCCTTGCTTAGAATGGCTTTTCTTGATGAATAGCTGCAATAGCAGTTGACAATGCTACCTGGAGTGATTATTACATAGCCTGTAGCAGAGGCAGCTATTGCTTTGAAAAAGAAAGGTAGAAGTAGCTGAGAATTCTACCAAAGCCCCTTTAATGATGTAAAGGAGGGTATAATCAAAGATGCCTCTTAATATGTGGTACATAATAAACAGCAGGAAAGACGCTAGGAAACAAAGAGTAATTGAGAAATTCCTGGGGCTAAACTGGATCCCCAGTTTAGCTTTGTCCTTCTCTAATTTGGAGGTATAGAATACTAAGTAGAGCTAACATGAATATGGAAGATGAGGATTGCATTCATAGTTGCAGTTCAAAATAACTTGGCTATGTGGCAACATGCCATTCATTTATTTTGGTTCCACAGTCTGCTATGAAATCTCAGATGAGGGATCTTAGAAAATATCCTATCATTGAATCATTAATTCTGGGGTTGTAGGAATGAGATTCTTGTGTTTTTAGAAAGGGAGAAAAAGTGTCCAGCTTTCATTTCCCTTTTGCCATTTCGGATCCCTCTTAGTAAATTCTACATCTACCCGTTTTCAGAACTATTAACATGCTGGAATAGCTTCACTTATTAAACTCTTAAGAATGAGCAAAACCCCACAATCTGGGAATATACCACTCCATTTCCCTTTGGACCAGGGCAAACTACCTCTGGATTGTACTAGTCAGGGACAATTGGGCGGCGGTGGGGGGGGGGGTTCCTTGAACTAAACCTTCTGAAATGTTCTAAAGGTATTCTAACGCTGAAACAGGTTCGTTTTGTCCAGAATATTATGTGTATAACATCTCAAACTGCACTTCCAGAATGTCCAAGGCAAGGTCCAAAAGGGAAACAGAACTTTCTGGGGTATTTTGAAATACAGTAGTTGATTCTGTGATCAACTAATTTGTACATTTCTACTACCTGTAATACGTATTATGCTTCTAGGGGCTTCCTCTCTTAATTTGAAAAGCTAGCTAAATCCCAAGCTACTATATAACAAAATTCTGCATGGAAAATATAACTGTGGCTTTTTGAGGTGATTATATTAATTCAACAGTTTCTGGATCTACTTTTAAATACCCGTTTTCTTACTGGAATATGTGACTTCCAAAGCTGATAGGAAAAACATGTCTGTGTATCACAGTCACCTTTTCCTGGGAATCCAAATATATGGAGATCCTCCTAACTCCTTGCTGGGTTACCAATTGATGAAAACTTAATCCAAAATCTCTCCAGTAAATTGTGCCTTATTTTAAAGACTTGCAGCATGAATGGGTCCATATCCAAGGAAGATTTCTTCTATTCTCTAACCCTGGGCATTGGTTGATCAGTTACTACAATCTATAGTGCTTGTTGTGAATGTAATGGAAAAGAGCAAGGACTCCAGAAATATTTAGCAGACAAATCAGATATCAATAATATCTTGAGATTTAACTCGCTCCTCATCTCTTGTATCCAGAGTTAGGAATTGTTGTTCACTGCATGTGTTTTTACTCACTGTATGCAAGTTTAAATTGGTGTGTGTGTGGCGGGGGGGGGGGGGGGGGGGGTCTCATTTATGCTAAGTAAGATATGGCATGCTCTGCTTTTTGTTACTTTTCTTTTAGCTTTGGCTTTTAAAATTAATAAGTATTACAAATTTTAACAATTAAAATTAGTTAAATGTTAATACCTTTTTAATTTTTAAATTAGTTAAATTTAACCCTGAGTTTAATAATTAAAATATTAAAATAATTTAATAATCTCCATACAAGGAAGGATTATAAAACTCCTGCCTCTCTCTTTGGGGTGAAAGGTGTTTGAGGGGGCTAACGCATGTGTAATTCCGGTAGCTCTCCTTGGCATGGCATTCCCATTTTCCCCTGTTCATTGGCTACTTATTTTCTCTGCTTTCATTGTTAACACTCTATTTTATTATTTTTCAGCATTTCCCTGGCCCAAAGAAATAAAAATGCAGAAGATTTTTGTTCTTAAATGAGCTTTCTTTCCACCGCCCCTTTCTGCCTGCTCCCTCTGCTCCTCATTTGCACAGTTCCACTGCTTTTGGTACCATCAATTCCTGCTCGCCATCTTCTGGGACAGCTTTCCTTCCTCATTCTTTCCTCATGGACTTGTCTTTGTTTTTACCATGCGGTTTTTAAATTCTTCTTTTAATCCGCTGTTTTGGTTTTGAAATGCCTTCCTCTTCTCTTAAATGCTTCAACATTTCACTTCATTACATCATACTGGCATTTTTTTGTACCAGTCCTCACAGGAAGTTGAAGGGTGCAACTGTGTTCTCCATTCAGACTGAGTGATATCTAGCTAAGCCTTTCCTGACAGGATTTCCAAGTTCTTACAGATCCTCTTAGAGCAGGGATCTTTCAACTTTTCAAGGGTTAAACTGATATAATAGCATTTTCCTGGTCCAGAACATATATGAAGCTGCCTTGAATTGAGCTAGATTATCCAGTTTTTTTACATCTGGCTGACCAATTCTCTGAGCTATTTTGGAGACCGAGACACTGAAATTGAGAGTGTCTTGGGCTGTGACTTTGAGTTATGGGCCCTTCAAGGCATTGTCTGGATTGGAATTCTGTAACTCTGACTGTAATTTTCTCTGACAATTTACTTTTATCCGTATTGTTACTTTCTGTGGTGTTTTAATTTACAATACAGCTTGGTGGTTCTTTCAGAAGGTAACTGAATAGGAAGTTGCCATCCAGCCATCAGATATGTTTTCTGTTTTCATATATGTTTGGGACCATACCTATCAAATTGCAGTCTGATGGCCTTGCCAGCTGAATATTCTAGTCCTAAAGTGCCTGGAAATTTGGGACAGCTTTCCGTCTTGGTAGATGGATAATTAATTTAAAAAGAAAACAATGTGCTTCAGCAATTGCTGTCTAAATAAGGAACTTCTTCCTTCCTTCCCCAGCATAATGAATATCACTTGGATGTTTCCACTTATGACAATTTTCATTCATTTAGAAATCCATTAGAAATCTGTTCTATGGTACTTAATGACAATGCACCATCATGGAGTCTGTCAAAAAAAGCTGCAACTTGGGCAGCAGGTTGAGAGCAAATTTTAATTCCTAAAAATGTTCAGATTAAGAATTTCCTATCCAGAACTTTACAAGTGGAAAATTATTGAATGATTAATTCATATATGTTGTATGGGATGTGCTCAATTCATAAAGAAAAAATGTGCCCAAATAATGAGGCATTAGGAATAAAAAATAATGCACTGTTACTTTTTCCTTTATTGTTATAGGTGTGAGTTATTGTGGTTAAGAATTCTTCAGATAGATCTAACTGTGTTGAGAAACATCAATGTTGAAATGTTTAATTTTTCAGATAATACACATGGGCCACCTGAGCATTTCCCCTACTGAATGGTATAGATTATTTTTATGCGGGGGAGGGGTGATTGATGCACCTCTGCTAACATCATAATTGTCTAATTTGTGGTTGTAACTGTTTAATCTAAACCAGACTACCGTGCTTTAATCAAAGCCAAGGAATAAATGTTTGTTTCACAATTCTGTCTAGTTTAATTTGGCTTTTTATATAACATGCTTAATTAAATCTTAACTTGTTTATTGTTTTCCTTCTGTACTATTACATGACATTTTAATTCTTTGTTAACCTGAGTATTTTTGAGCACCAATGTCTGCATGCCATTATATCTATTCCAAGGATTAGTCTTTTCCTTTTTTAATGGCCTATATAGTGAATGATGATTGATTGATTATGATTGATTATTTTTATGTATGCTTGGTTCCAATTAGCAGATATCTCACTTCAGCACTTACCAGTTTTTATTTTGAGATTTCAGTATTGAAATCTCAAAAGTTGCAATGTACAAAGTTGTGATGTTTGAAACTGCCTCATTAAATGTCGAATGTTTGTCTAGGGCAGGGGTGTCAAACTCAAGGCCCGGGGGCAGATCCAGCATGGGGGTGCTTAGATTTAGCCCAGGGGACTACCATGGAAACAATGAAGGACCAGCCCGCAGTGCCTCTGCCAGAGAAAGTGGAGCTTTGGGAGAGCTTTGGCCAAGCCCTCCCAAGCGTCATCTTCACTGGTAGAGGTTGCAGGAGGCTATCAAAGCCAAAAACTCATGAGGGCCACCTACCGCTCTCCCGGGTTCTGTTTTGCTGGCAGAGGGTTGCAGGAGGCCATCACAGCTTGGAAGCCCTTTTTCGCTGGCAGAGCGCTCGGGCCACCACAGGCGCCCCCGATATGAGTGATCTCGAGCTGCCCACGCCCACCCCAGCCCTCGAGGTCAAATACAACCTTGATGTGGCCCTCAATGAAATGGAGTTTGGCACCCTTGGTCTAGGGATATTATGACGTTAATGTTTATAGTGCACTATATCAATTTCTGTCCTCCCCCTGAACCTGATGGAAGGTAGATAGAATAGCAGACCAGGAGATGACCAATACAGTTCCTCAGTCTAATCTGCTGAGACCATCTCCAGTGACCACATAAGGTCAAATGGCAGAACAAGAAAAACCTCAATGGGATTCAGTTATCTTTCCCACCTCTACATCCCACATCCATGAAAGTGTATTTAAGAGTTTTTGTGCCAAGAATAACAGCAAATGCTGTTTGTTTCTATTCTTTCATCATGAAATTGAACCCTTCCCTCGTTTTGCCTGTGACCTGAGCCGCCAGCCTGTTAAATTCCAGGTGTGACTAGTGTTGAAGGAATCAAGTGGATAGGTTTGGTGTAGATCAGTGATGGTGAGCCATTTAGCTTTGGAAAAGATTTGGAAGATTCCTCACTTAATTGCTAGTGTGTCACACGCAACCCTCGGATAAAAGTGAAACAGTTCTCTCTCTCCCCCCTTCCCCCATCTAGGCCACATTGGCAGAAGTGCCAAGGCTGAGGCTGAAATATAGGTAGTCCTCAACTTAACAACCATTTAGTGTGGTTGTCGTTTAAGCGACTGTTTGAAGTTACCACAGCATTGAAACAAGCGACTGTATGGCTGTTTTTCACACATTGCAGCATTCCTATGGTCACATAACCAAAATCCGGGCACTTGGCAACTGGCATGTACTTATGCCAGTTGCACTGTCCCGGGATCACATGATTGCCATTTGTATCCTTCCCAGCTGGCTTCTGGCAAGCCAAGTCAATGGTGGAAGCCAAAACCGCATGACTCATTTCAGCGATTCGCTTAATAACGCTGGAAAAAGTTGTAAAATGGGGCAAAGCTCATTTAACTGCCTTGCTTAGCCAGCCAAACATTCAGTTCAACTGTGGTCATAAGTTGAGGACTATCTGTAGAGGCCCTAGAGCAAGGATCTTCAGACTTGTGGACTTCAACTCCCAGAATTCCTGAGCTAACAGGAGCTGACTAGGAATTCTGGGAGTTGAAGTCCATAAGTCTTAAAGCTGTCATGTTTGAAGACCCCTGCCCTAGAGTCATTGTTGCTACTCAAAGGGGTGAACTTACACTGGACTGCAAGTCTTGGGGGAATGAGGCGATTGCCCCCCATGGCCCAGCATTCCCTAGGATTTGCCACACACTTCAGGCGGGCAGTGTTCTCTTTCCGTTGTAGGCTTCTGCGGCCTACGTGAAGCTGCTCCCAGTTGCACAAGGCCTCCATTCTTGAAACACTTTCAGGGTAATGCTCTTTTGTGGCCTGACAAGCCTCTGAAAACTGATAAGCCCTAAATATTTGTAGCTCAGGGTTGATCTGACGGGTCCTTGGCGCTCTCTGAGCTTGATTGTTTTCTTGCCGACGTTTCATGACCTAAACTTAGTAACATCATCAGTGTTGATGGGTAATGAAACGTTTCCAAGGAAACAACCAAGCTCGGAGAGCACCAAGGACCCCTCTGAAAACTGTGAAAGAACACCCAGTTCTCACACAGCTTTTGGAGACTTTTGAGGCTATGTGAGAGCACACCCCATTTTAACACAGCCTCCACAAATCAAGAATGAGGCGTGCTTTCGAGAATAGTTGTTAGGTATTGGTGAACGCCAGTGTGTTACCCAAAACTTCACGATGTGTTACCATCGCTGGCGTAGATACATGACAAACTAACATTTTATTGAATGCACACTGACCTATCAAAAGTTTAGATGCCTCTTCCTCATGAGCATATCGTAGAAGTTGCAGGTCCCTATTGTAAAATTTAACCATAACGTGAAATGTTGTGGAGCCATTGGAGAAAAATAGTGATACTGTGTCACAAGAAGATTCTGTGGTATTTCATAGTAATAAATTAGGTGATGCACATTGAACTGTATCTGATACCCAGCTCAGGAGCATCTGATACTGAGCTCAGGAGGATAACATTTTGATCTGATTGGCATCCCTGTCATCATTTGAACAGAGCTGTGGTTTTCTTAGCTAAAAATTAAAAGTTCTTCCATTTAATCCTCTGCCATTTTTGTTCTCATCTCTTGTTAAAATGCCTGTTGGAAAAGACATTGCAGTTACTTCTCAGTAGTTCCTCTTGAATGAGAGGATCTATTTTATCTGCCTTTTCTTCAAGAGGTAACATTTCTCTATCTCTTTCATAGGTGGTAGGAAAGAAAGGAGAAAGCCACTAAGATGCAACCCAAGATGCTGGAAGGCCTTATCACACAGCCAACGTGGGATTTCACATTAGCTTCAGTTCATGGAAAGTCACTCAGCCATACCAGAGACTGTCACTCTGTCCCATTTTACTACCATTACAAATAAATCAGTGCATTTTGTTAATATGAGATTTCACTAACCGTGTTTTCTGTTGTAATCTTGGAGCAAAAAAAAATTGTAAATAAAATCCATTAATTTTGTCAAAATTGCAGAGTGGAAGAATTGCTGTGTCTCTCTTCAGTGATGAAAACTGGAATCGTCCTCCTGATTCATATAAGCTATATCTGTGAACGTTTGATAATATAATTATATGCGTTAATGCCAATATAAATACCTCGTCTTCATAGTCTCTGGTTTTAGAGATCAGATTTTTCCAGTTAAAGTGACAAATGGTGATTCTTCTGAAATCAGAGCTTATTCATGAAGGTCAGCGGTTTAACTTGCTAGTCAAAGCCTTGTCTAAATTGACACTTTCAGAAATGTTGGACTGGGAATTCTGAAAGCTGCAGAGCTAACTTATCTAGAAGGATGTGTTAAGAGTCCCACAAGGAACTGCAATTTCTTGTCTCGGTTTCTAAGTTGGCTTGCTGAAAAATCTTGCTGACACTCATTTGCCTGTTTTTGTCCGCCACCCCCCCCCCCAAAAAAAATCTGGTGAAAGTAATTAGTGAGCCAGATAGCATTATTTGGAGATAGATTTTAATTAAGGGCTGCTGGCTGCTGACACTTCCCCATTTTAGACACATTTTATTTAACAAATTGGTCATATTGAACAAAGCACACAAATTGAAAGAGCAGAAAATGTGACAATTTTCCAAAAGAATGTGACTGTTACCTGAGTGACAGCGAAAAGAATGAAATATCTCTTTAAGTCCACTAATCTAAACAGAGTTTTCTGGCTCTTGCTTTCCACCAGCTTGATTCTGGCTAACCCATGTATAGAATTGTTTTAGTTCTTGAATTTCTAGCAATCTTTTGAGTACAATTTTCTGTGAACTTCTAGCAACCTTTTGAATTTACAACCTGTACCTCAGCTCTACTTACAACCACAATTGAGCTTAAACTTTCCATTGCTAAGCAGTTAAGTGAGTGTTACCCCATTTTACAATCTTTCTTGCCATGTGAATTTGGCTTCCCCATTGACTTTGCTTGTCAGAAGGTTGCAGAAGGTGATCATGTGACCCCGGGACACTGCAAGTGTCATAAATACATACCAGTTACCAAGCGTCAGAATTTTGATCACATGACTGCAGGGATGCTACAAATGGTCGTCATAAGTGTGAAAAGTGGTCTTAAAAGTCATTTTTTGCAATGCCATTGTAACTTGGAATGGTTGTAAGTCAAGGACCACCTGTTGATGATAATTCATTAAACGTCTGCTGCTCAACTCCCAATGATTCAGAGTGGGTAGATTTACAATTGGGAAAAATGTTAAAAAAAATAGGGAAACACAGGCACACAAATAGCAAAAGACAACAATGGCAAAGAAAATGAACTTGGAAGGGACAAAGGAAGAAAGAGCATCAATTTTCTTCAAAATTGATGCTGGTGTCAAGTGGTAGGTTTGTCACTATCCCAGATATTTCTGCAAGTACAGTATTTGTGCATTAGCACATATGCAGAAGTATGTTGTGGTTAGCCGGCAGCAGATGCAGACGGCTGAGGAGAACAAGGAATTGGATCGAGCCGAGACCATTAGGGAGTGGACTGCTCCCTTCAGAGATTGTGGGGGCTGGCAACAGCGATGAGGTTCCCAAGGAGCCTGTGCCAAGTACACATGCGCGCAGGGTTGCTCACAGGAAAGAGCAGCTACAACAGCACGGGCGACTTGGGAGTAAGGCTGCAAGGTAATGGCCCCTTCTTCAAGAAGATAAAAGCCAACTGAAATGAACGTTCTTTGCAGAAGGCAAAGACATTTTGAAACTCCAGCCTCGTGGAGATTTCAGTATCCTGAGTTTGTATTTGAAGATTCTTGTATAGCAAATTATTTCTTGTCGTTTTTTTGGCAGTCTCGCACAGTTTGGCAAGGCTTGTGCTTATCACAGCTAATTATTTTGCAGAAGCACTAAAAGGTTTCTGTTCCCTTTGGATTGTGTTTGATTTATGGAAAAGGACGTGGGTCAGAACAAAGTATCACTAAGCTTTGTCCCATCCAGTTTAATAATCTTTGAAATTGGAAGAGAGACAAGATGCACCAAACTGAATTTGTGCTCCAGATATATGTTTAATCAAGTCATTGGCATCAAGGTAGGTTGTACTGTTTTGAGTTTAAACTAGTAGGCAGAAGTCTGGATGCCAAAATAAATGTGCAATATTAACGTATTTGCATCCCAAAAAGTATCCTCTCACCACCACTTCATTTTTTTTTTTATCCCTAATCAAAGCTGTTAAATTTGTTAGAAATCAGGTTCCTTTCCAAGCCAGGAATAAAGAATGCAGAACACAGGTCGTTACTTGAATCAGAGGTGAAGTTTATTTGAGAGCATAATACAAAATCAGCTAGTTGGAGGTAGCCACCCTGAGCCGTCTACTTATATAGTCTTTGTCCCACAAGAACAGACAAAACTGCACCCATTGAAAGTGCAATTAGCTGGACTCCCCAAAATTAATTGGGTTGCTGAAAGGGAACATTCTGGTCAGGTATCTTGCTTAGTTCACGGCTTCCACTTATTTAATGTTGCAGGTGGAGGTGGCAATATTTTGGAGGAAAAGGCCTTTTAAAATTTAATTAGCAGGCACTTTGGCTTCATTTTAGGAATGTTCACCTGAATACTTGCTACATTTTAATCTTTGTGTTGATTAAACATACATTTCAACTTCTCACCAATTATCCTGACTAATTTTTAATCTTTGCCTTGGTAAATGACAGGAAGACTGAATGGTGGGGAGGGTTTGATTTTCTTTCCACAGAAATTTAAAAAGTTAAGTATGTTACATGTCTTTTAATGCCATTTTAAATGTTAAAATTTAATACCTTTTCTTCTAGCCTTGTCTGTACTTTGTAATATGGCCTACTGCTTGGTATCCCAACCTAGTTATCCATCACTGAAGCAGTATCAATAGCCCTTAGACTATTGATATATAGGGATGTCAAACTCACATCATCACGGTGGTGTCACATGACGTATCGGGACTTCCCCCCTTCGCTCACTAAATTGGGCATGGGCGTGGCCAGCCTGTGACACATCTGGCCCACGGGTTGGGAGTATGACAGCCCTGCCTTAGACTTACATACCCCTACACAGTGCTTTACAACCCAGAGTCGGTATATTGCCCACAATAATCTGGGTCCTCATTTTACCGATCTCAGAATGATGGAAGGATTGAGTCAATTTTGAGCTGATCAGAATCAAATTGCTGTCAGTCAGCAAAATTAGACTGCAATACTGCATTCTCACCACCGTGCCACCACAGCTCTTAAACTAAACACTGTATGATCCAGAGGTGTACTGCTGCTTAAAAGAACAACTAAATACATTTTATTGTTATTTTGCTTTATTTAACATAGATCAGAATGAAGAGAGGATTATTATCCAGCTGACAGTAATGTTATGTATGTCGAGCTGTATTTGAGCACAATATGTCAACCAATCTAAGATGGTGGTAGGGTTTGAATAACAAGTTTCTGTGAAGAACAATTCAAAGGATCTAGGTTTATTTCATTTGGAGTAGAGAAGATCAAGAGAGACACTGAATGAATGAATAAATACACATGACTTTTAGTAAACATCAGGAGATGTTTCTTAACCGTGGAACAGACTGCTGCTAAAATAGTTGAACTGCCCTCATTTCACAGATGCTTGTCTAATGAGATGCTAAAGCACCAGTGAGCATTTGAACTAAATAAACACCATGGTCCTTCCGACTCTGCTCCTGTTTTATCGTTAAGGGTTTGGTGGATTAACCATTTCTTTGTGCAGCTTCTTTATATAGATAGGTATCTTTCTAAAGGATGAGTTCCTAAGCATTAGTCTTTTAAGCCTCTTCTGTAAATCTTCTTGGCATCGTGCCCTACAAAGAATTTTTTATAAATTGTCCGTTAACCAGCACCATGTCTAAATGAGGTTGCCTTTTAAATCATTGTACATTTTTACAAAAGAGGCTTTAATTGGAATAATTAGTTTTCTGGCTTAAATTTGTTCTGTTTCTAAGTATAATAAATCCTAGAATTTAAATCCTAGCTCAATTAGTATTGTTTTGTTTTTTTTCTCCACCCTTCCTCTTGTAAAATACCGCAGGCATTTTTGTCCCACTTTGGCAGATTTAGGCATTAATACTAAACAATTGTGGTACATAAAGAGTTGGACATAATCCACTGGAATGGTTTTCAGCATCAGCCTTCTTGAAAAGTGGATGGAAGAGGACTATTTTTAATTAGTTCCAGTTCATTTCAACAAATGATGTGTCAAAAATATTGCAACGTAGAATGCTTCTGTTTAGGATTCAAGCCAGCCATGGGTTCTTGTTATTGTTTTCAAAAAAAGAAATGAATATTTTGGTAGCCCCAGTAGCATCCTAAAATTGGAAAGGGATTTTAAGGATATCGGGTCCACCTCCCTGCTTAATGCAAAAAGTCCATGATTTATATCCATATCAACGTTTATGGCCATCATATCTGCTCCTCCCTAGGTTTTGTTTTATGGGAAAAGAAAATGGTATAGAGTATTAAATAGTAAATCTAGATATCTTCTCCCCTTAATTCTGCAAATGCTCTATTTTTCGGTGTGTTCCAATCAAGCCTCACTAAGCCTTCACACTTCACTAGTGCAATTTGGTTTCTATGGATAACCAAGAGTTCATGCATCACTCACTTTAGTAAGGAGACTTTGGGTCCCACTCTTCCTGGGGAGATAATTTAATATTAAGCTTGAAGAAACAGACTGCTCAGACTCCGTGCTGATAAAAAGTCTTTTAAGTCCATGTGCTCGAAATGCAAAATAAAATTGCATAGCTGCTTCTGATGCCTATTGTCCACATTGACAGTGGACACTACTGTGGATCTTTCAATCCCAACAACTGCTCTTTTTTAAAAAAAACTATATCTATTAATGAGAAACATAGGCCTATGTCAGAGGTTGGCAATCTGCGGCTCTGGAGCCACATGTGGCTCTTTCATCCCTCTGCTGTGGCTCACTGTCACCAGTCGGCACCACAACTTTAAGAGGAAGTTCCGGTTTGGAGCGTATCAGGAGGGGACTTTATGGCAAGGGGCGAGTTTTCCAGTTGGACCCACAATTGATAGGGCTTTCGGTTAGGATGCCATGCTAGGAGGAGACTCTATGTTGGGGGAACCGGAGTTCCAGTCAGCTCCAGAAATGAATGGGGGGCTTCCAGGTTAGGACCTTTGTGGCTCTTTGAGTGCTTAAAGTTGCCAACTCCTGGACTATTTTCCTGGGTATCCAGCCCATTTGGCCTCATTATAAATATTTTCATCCTTTTTTTTCAGTTTCTGCTGAATCATGGAGATTCCTTTAGGTCCTCAGAAGATCTTCTCTAAGTCCTCAGCATCTTTTTTGTGATGCAACTCAGCAGAGGTTTGTAAAAGAATCCTTGTTGCCAAGCACCAGAGACCAATTCCTTGTATGTCTAATCACACTTGACCAAATAAAGTATTCTACTCAGAACAAGAAAGCTGCCGTAGGATCTTCCATCCTTGCTTGCCATGAATGTTTCAATGTTGTTGGTACTTTGAAATTTCCCAATCTTTACCATAGCAGCTTGATCTCTCAGGATGTCACCATTTACTTAAGCAAATATACCGTACTTTTAGGTGTATAAGACGCACTGCCCCCCCCCCCAACAAAGGGGTTGAAAAATGTCTGTGCGTCTTATACAGTGAATGTTGCTGAAGCCACACCCTTTGGTTTCTGCCTCCCAACAGCTTGCCTCCTTTCAGCAAACAGCTTCAGCACAGCCTGATTAGCACAAGCAGCTGATTGTCGATTGGATCGGCCTCCCGACGATCAGCTGTTTCAGGCTGTAGGGATCGCCATTGCCTATTGCCGCCTCCATGTGCCCCATTTTTGGCCTCTGCATCCCCCATTTTTAGCCCATTCCAGGCAGTGGGGATCGGAATGGGCCAAAAACGGGATGCAGTGGCCGAAAATGGGGCACATGGAAGTGGCAATAGGCAATGGCGATCCCTGTAGCCTGAAATAGCTGATCGTCGGGAGGCCGATCCAACCGACAATCAGTGGCTGGTGCTAATCAGGCTGTGTTGAAGCTGACCAGGCTGTTTGCTGCAAGGAGGCAAATTGCTGGGAGGCAGAGGCAGAAGTAGATTGTTTTTTCCTTGTTTTCCTCCCTAAGGTGTGTCTTATGCTTTGAAGCAGCTTATACTCTGAAAAATACTGTAAGTCCTCAGAAATCGAAGATGGAAACATACCTGTCTCCTATCATTTCCCTACACCTTGTACCTAGTGATATGCTGTTCCCAGCAAAGAGGTAACAATGATATCTTCAAAATTGATAGTCCTGTCCTCCATGAGGTTATCTAGACCAGTAGTCACCAACCAGTGGTCCCTGGCCCACTGGTGGTCCGTGAGAAAATTTTGATGGTCTGCAGAGAAATGTCACCCCACAAAGCACCCCACAAAGCAATTAATCCAGGCTGCGTGGGAACACAAGGCTGCGGTGCCCACATGGCCCGCAGGAACACAAGCTTGCATTGCTTGCATTGCAAACAGCACAAGGTAGTGAGGGGATAGGGGGAAAGGGCGGGGGGGGACTTCCTCCACTCACCCCACGTGCCTCACCTGGCCACCAGGCTGCTTCTTTCTGCTTCTTTCTTCTTCTGCTTTTGGCTGCACACAAAGAAAGCAGCAAAAGTCTTTCTTTCTCTCCCCCAAACTCCACCAGAAATGAGTCTTTGGGACCCTGCTCCAAGAGGCTGCACCAGCAAAGACTCATTTCTGGCAGAGTTTGGGGAGGGGGGGAGAAAGAAAGACTTCTGCTTTTTCTGCTGCTTTCCTTGCATGAAGCCAAAAGTCTCTCCCCCCCCCCACCCCCCCACCCCCGAGAACGGAGCTGGAGATGGTATCCTGCAATCCAAATAAAGAACGATCAATCGGTAGGAAAACAGGATGGGGAATTTTCCTGCAGACTTTTTTTAGGATTTTCCCAGGGAGGGTCTCTGGTCTGCGGGATTTTAAATGATGAGTTTGGTAGTCCTTGAGGTCCAAAAGGTTGGCGACCCCTGATCTAGACCCCTTTCAAAGGTTGTTATATTTACATGTACCACTGGTCATACTCCTTGAACAACCTTATTACTGGCCATTGTATGGAGTCATACACAGATATCAGGAGCCTGATAAGTAACAGTAGGGGTGGGATTCTACCAGTTCACACCTATTCACCAAAACCAGTTGTTAACATTCTAAGCAGGTTGTTAGAAGAAATTACTGGCCTAATCCTGTAAGGAAGGCAGGAAGGAAACATTCTGGTGTCACTTACAGAAACTGCCTGTCCGTTAACCCTTATTACATTCTTGGCAGGACTAGACTTCCTCTCTCAGGAACTTCTCTGGAGTTTTTCCCCCTCCTTTGCTGGAACTTTGCTTGTGTGGAGTGACCATTCAAAGTTACAATGGCACTGAAAAAAGGGACTTATGACCATTTTCCACACTTACGACTGTTGCAGCATCCCCACAGTCATGAGAGGCCAGGCGAGGAGATGCATGCCTCGATGTGAGTGATATTGAGTTGGCCATGCCCAGCCAATAACATGACCATCAAGCCACGCCCACCAACTTAGCCATGCCCACAGAACCGGTTGTTAAAAAATTTGAATCCCACCCCTGAGTAACAGTTTGTCTTAACTTACAATAGTTCATTTAGTGACCATTCAAAGTTACAAGGGCATTGAAAAAGAGACTTATGACAGTTTTTCACAGTTATGACCTTTGCAGCCCCCCCCATCATCATGACCTTCCAACAATGGATCCCATCACTATCATAACAGAGACCCTTCCCCATGCATAAGGCCATTGTTTTCTTCTCTTTCCATTCACCTTTCCCAGCATTTCAGACTTCTCAAGAGAGCTAGGTCTTTGTATAACATATCCAGAGTATCATACTCTGTATTGCTGAATTTCTAGGAACATCTTGCAAATACCATGTTTAATAACGAAAGTCTGAATACTCATCTTTTAAATTAACAAGCAAGCTGTTACATACTTTCTAATCAGTGCAAAACTGAAAATCCCAGGCTTTCTGTACCCCTGAGTATCTTTCTGCCTACTGAAAAGAATTTCTTTGCTGTTTCAAAGAGCTGGAATCCAGTCTATAAACACTTAGATCACAATCTGCTAATCTCCTTGTTTTAAGAGGACACAAGACTACTGCTGATGTTAAAATAAGCACACAGATGAACAGGCTGTCATAAAGAAACAGCCCTTGAATCCACTCTGATTAAGGAAAATGTTATTTTTTTCTAGTTTTCAGATCCTCTATTCAGCTTTTTTTTTTTAAGGTTAGATATTTACTTTTTACGTTGGACGTTTGGACTTATTTTTCTGTATATATTTCTGTAATATGTTTTTCACATTTGATTTATGTGTAGATTTTTTTATAAATTAAAAAAAACCCTAAACCCTACCACTGCTGAAAATGAAGGATCAATAATTAAATCATGAAGCATTTTATTTCATTGTTTCTGGCTTCAATCCTTTATTAATTTGATAAAACAAAAGTAAAGCAGAAACAACAAACAGACAAATTGTATATTTTAAATACTAAATCACAGCTGAGAGGTTTATTTCTAACCTAACCCTAATCTTTATCCGTACTTTGGGGAGGGGGGGAAGAGGGGGGAAGAAGGAAGGGGTTATTTATCCATCTCTTCATTTATTTAATATTGTAATTAATACTTTATTTCACCACTAGATGTCACTAAGTGCACAGAGCATTTGGGAAGTTGCTCTCTTTCACAAGGTAACTACAAATTTATTTTTGTTCATTTCCTTACTACTACAATTAAAATAAAATAAAGTAAAATAATAAAGTAAAATAAAATAATAATTGGACATTCCAGTACTAATAAGAATTGGAGATTACAACATCTTTAACAGGTGGTCACTATTTGGGTGCGAAGCAGAGACTAAGAAAAATCAAACTTGGGCTATAGATTAGATCAGAGCTCTCCCAACTCGGTAACTGTAAGACTTGTATCTACGGAGATTTTCAGTCATCCAAGTTATGGTTGTCCCAAAGGTGCTTTTTCAAGAGGCAACTGGACTTTCTTTCTTTGGCATTCCAGTTCTATATTAGAATAAGAATTTGGAGACTACAATATCTTTAACAGGGAGTCACCATTTGCGTCTGAAGGGGAGACTAAGAAAAACCAAACTTCCGATTGCTTTTATACTTGATATCGTTATCTCCCTCCCCCCTGAAATCTGAGTCCAAAAATTAAAGTCTATGTTATCTAAAATCTTCTGAAGAGGTTTTTTTTTTCCTCATAGAAGCAGCTGTCAGAGCCCCAAAGTGCAACTCAGGTTATAACTTTACTATTCCAAATGGCTACAGAAAGGAAGAACAGATTCTGCCACCTAGTTTATAAATCATCTAATTTTATGCACAGTGAAAACAGTAGCCCTCTTTAAGCAACAAACCAGTGCAAGAATATAAATGACAGGGTGTAAATCTGTTATATATGTATAAAATTAAAAGAAGGAGTCTGTATGTGCGGTCCTGTCCATATTTTTGTTGGTCAAATCTTTGGAATCAGAATTAAAATTGTATGTACATTGTTTCTTCCCACTTAAATTATATATTTTACAGATAGTGAATATGGTTTATGAACCCATGAATGCTGTTCTGTAAACTTGATCAACTTTCAAAGGGCAGGGCAGGCTCTGCCATATTCAGTCTTCTTTCCACTTCTATCTGCCTGCCCAACTTGTCATCCCCTTTCTCCCTGATTGATGGAATATTTAAAGAATTTCCTTTTGAGCAAACGTGGTTCTTTTTTCCCTTTTTTGGGGTGTGGGGTGTGGGAATAACATCTTTTCAGGAGAACAAAAGAAAATAGGAAAAAAAGACATTGGATTAAGAGAAGAAAAGAAAGAAAGAAAGAAAGAAAGAAAGAAAGAAAGAAAGAAAGAAAGAAAGGAAGGAAGGAAGGAAGGAAGGAAGGAAGGAAGGAAGGAAGGAAGGAAGGAAGGAAGGAAGGAAGGAAGGAAGGAAGGAAGGAAGAAAAACTAGTTCATCATTCTGTTCCAAAAGACCAGAATCAGAATCTGAGGTCTAGGGCACTGATCATCTATAATCAAATTTAAAATAATTCTTTGCTGAAATCTTCTTCCATTTTCTCTCTCTCTTTGTGTCGCTCTGTCTCTTTCTCTTCTCCTGAAAACCAGTTTTTGTTTTTTTTTCATTTTATTATTAGAAGACTTGAGAATGTCTTTAGAATTTCTCTTGTTTGCATTTTGGACATTATTATGGAGTCGGTGGATAGAATTTCAGGTGGGACCGTTTTTGTGTGTCATGCTTCCAAGCCATCTGAAATTTTCCTGGCTGCCTGTATTTTTCACAATAGGAAAAAATGATAACATCTACTCTGATTCTGAGGACACACATGGAGGCATTACTGTGTCCATTTCTAAACAGCATATTTTAAGAAAACAGAAACAATAACCCAGAGAAGAATGCCAGGACCTCTTAGTTCTTCCAGCACAATGCAAAAAACTTACTGACATTGGCCGTTCTCAAAAAACTAAGTGGGATACCATTTAATGGGACACCATTAAAATATCCATGAACTATATGTTAACCCAGGGGTCTCCCAACTTGGCAACTATAAGACTTGAATCATCCAAGTCATGGTTGTCCCAAAGGTGCTTTTTCAAGAGGCAGCTGGATTTTCCTGAAGTGAACTCAAGAAAGTCCAGTTGCCTCCTGAAAAAGCACCTTTGGGACATGTGAGACTTGTGAATTTCAACTCCCAGAATTCCCCAGATTACATGGATGGCTGAGGAATTCTGGGAGTTGAAATCCACAAGTCTTAAAATAGCCAAGTTTGGAGACCCCTGGGCTAAACTACCAATTTTAGCAAAAGTAATTTTTGAAGAAGACATTATTTTTAAATTCTGTTTAAACGTTATCAGCCATTTTTGGCATGAAAGCCAGCTGAGTGACTTAGGCCATTGGCTCTCTCTCTCAGCCCAACTCACCTCACAGGCTTGTTGTTGAAGGGAGAATAGAAGAAGGAAAGTACAATATAGGGATATGATCACTATCTTGAGTTTTTGCAAAAATAAGAGAGGGAGGGAGGTAGAGGGAGACTTAACAATAAAGCTAGTTGTTGAGGGAAATGATGAATTCTCCTCTGGATATCCAGACCTGGTTGCCTTAATTTGGACTCTTACACCACAATTTGGATACCTTAATCTAATGACCCCTAGAAACTCTATAATTCTAATCTGATGAGTAGCCAATGGATACTTAGGCAGTGTCCTCAGTTGTTTGAACTTCCTCTTCAAAATACATAAATTAATGGCCATTATTGCAACTACTAATAGAAGCAAATTTGTTGTTTAAATAGATAATATGAAGAACTCTATTCTCCTCCTATTCAGTTTGAGTGATTCAACCTAGATCTGCTATTGCGAGGCACTGAGGAAAGAAAGAAAAAATATTTGAATCTCTTTCTTCACATTGCACATAGTTTTATAGGATGATTGTGGCTGACTTTTATTCCTAAACTAACAAACCCAAAAGCCACAAATATTGTAGCTAGGACCAAATTGAGATAATTTCCATAGCTATTCTTTTTCTGCTTATTTAGCTGTATAATGTTCAAAACTGTATCCAGTGTTTCAAAAATGGATGACTCATAGATTTGTGGGGAGGGGGGAGGAAGAGACTTTAGGATATTGATTCTTATATTTTCCCTTTCCTAATGATTTCTCTTGCATTGAATTTATCATTTTCACAACAACTGCACACAGGATCAATATTTTTATTGAGTTATCCAGGAATAGAAGACAGTAGTACATAAGTGGAAGCTCTTTTTTATTTTGTGTTTTTTAAGCTCAAAAATAAATAAAGATGGATAGTTTGTGCTGGGGAAAATAAATCAATGACACAGACAAGATCATGAAGGATAAAGATAATTCCATGATAATAAAAGTCAGCATAATTAAAGCAACAGTCTTTCTGAGGGAAATATATTGAGGTGAACTATGGATTTTGAGAAAGACTGAGGGAAAGAAGGAAGCTCCTTTTGAATAATGGATCTAGAGATGGTTACTAAGAGCACTGTGGATTAAAAGAAGAGCCAATCAATCAATCCTACACCAAATAAATACTGGCTACTCCCTTGTGGTGATGATCAGCAAGCAGAAACTCATGTATTTTGGGTATGTGATAAAAGTGAATGAAAAATGATTATGCCTAGCAAGCTTTTTTTTCTTCATGTCCAGGGCTTGTAAGCCAGTCTAATCAAACTGACTCTGAGTGGCATACAATGCCCCAAATTCATAAAAGAGAATTTTGCAGAACAGTCTGAATTAAACACAGGCAAGATAAATACAGGTAGCATAATCGGAACTAAACAATGCAAGTTGCAATATAAATTGTATTTTTAATAACCTCCCTTTTTACAACCCTGCAATCTGTTAATTCTGGGTAGAGTCAGGATGACTTGAAGGAGCTGAGCATTAAAATATAAATTATATACAGTATACACTGGGCATCTAAACATTGAAAATCTAAGAATGTAAAAGCTAAGGAATATTATTCGGAAGAATGTAAAAGCTAAAGAATATCTTGCTTCCCAGATTAAGGGAAGAAAGGAAAGACAGTGATAAAGCAGATGGGATCAAAGACAACTCAACACTATATGGCACCCCCAGGCAACATTGACTCATGGTGCCTGTGATGACCAGAGGCGTGGCACAAAGGGAACACAATCAGATAATCAGTAGGAGTTCTTTTATTAGTTCCAACTTTGCCCCCAATGTCCTGGTTACCTTCTGGCTGGAGAAAAACTCTCCCAGGAACAGCCTTTGCCTGCAGAGAATCAAGTCCAAAACGTGATCAACAAAAACTGTAACTATAAGTCCAATCAAAGCAAAATGAGGTAATTAGCTCGGCAGGGCAGGAGCAAGAATACCAGACATGAAGGCACTGCAATAACTCAACATGGTTGGGAAGATGCCAGGAACACAGATAAGCAAAGTCAACACAAGATAAGCTCATGTTTGTTCCCAGCAGCTGCCGCAAGCAGCATACATTTCTTTTAAACTCTCTTCCCAGGTGTGGCTAATGAAGGGAATCAGGGCCCTTTCCTTCCCATAAGCCATGCAACCCATGTTGCTCTCTTCTCCGTTCCTCCCTGCGTGCCCTAGGATGAAGAAGGGGTGGGTCTGGGTCTTCCTCTGAACTCCCTCTCCCTTGTTCTACCTCTTTCCTGCTCTGCCCAGTCAGACTTTGCCCTTCCCAGTTTCCTCCACAGCCAACGGAGCCACACTCACACTCCCTGTCAGCTGTTCGGCTTCCTCCTCAGATTCAGACTCTGACAGGGGCATGACAATGCCTCCCATTTTTGGAATGACTTGGAAGGACGGATGACAAACATTGACTATTATTAAGTGTTGTACCTTATGATTCTTGACTCTTGACGAATGTATCTCTTCTTTTATGTACACTGAGAGCATTTGCACCAAAAACAAATTCCTTGTGTGTCCAATCACAGTTGGCCAATACAGAATTCTATTCTGTTCTATTAGGTCAGTACTGACTCAGCCTTAGCCTGAAGCCAGACCTGATCAAAAAGATTGCAGAACTGTCAATGGATGATGTATGAATTATTTCTGGAGCCAGGTCATGATGAAGAACATTTGTCATTGCTGTCATTAGATGTTGATCCTGGTTTAGTGATACCGAACAAACTACCCCAAAGGTACCTGGTGTCAGGATGTTACATTCAGGAAGAAAAAGCTAATTTCTTGAATAGATGAACATGTTGCATGAGCATGCTGTATTGTGAAATTTAGAAGTAAAATTTAAAGAAATGTGTATTACCATCAAGTCAGCTGTTCTAGAAGCATGGGGACATAAAGATTCTATAGATTTAGGATGAGGAAGTTATGACTCATTAAAAGTTATAAGACTTCACATTTCATTGGGCCACTCAATGCAATGCAATCTATTGGATGTTGCCTTACTACAACATCTAAAGAACAATAGTTTGAAGGGTCTGCTTTGTTTAACTGTCTGTTTCTGTCTGTCTGTCTACCCACCCACCTATCCATCCATCCATCCATCCATCCACCTACCTGCCTACCTACCTACTATCATATACCAATCTTATGTACCTCTCCTTAAATTTATCTTAAAAGCACCAATAGGCTATGGCTGATCTTGAAAAGCTAGCTCAAACAGAGCTAAATACAAAGGGATACTATCTGAAAATTTGAGGGGTGTCGGCTAAACTGGGAAATCAAACAAGTATCCCAGAAGATAATCAATGGAAAATCCCTTCTGACCAGTTGCCAATAAAAGTTCATGAAGCCATAAACAAATAAACTCAACCAGACTAAACCTTCATATCATTCCTGAAGGCAGCCCTTAACTCCGTTGAAAAACTGAGCAGAATGAGATATAATTAGTGTTTGGATGAACAATTTTCAAGAATCCCTGCATTGTTTAATCATTTATCTGTTCTTCTTTGAGTTAACCTTGGAACAACATAGTCAAAATTAGCTGACCTTGAAAAGCTAAACAGGTTCAGATCTGAACTAGAGCTTAGACTGGGATTAAAAAAAGTATTCCGAAGAAGATAGTTGGAAACTCTTTTCCACATTGCTGCCAAGGAAAATACATGTTGTATGAAGTCACAAGGTATCAAACTCAATTTGAGGCAATTTATTTTTATTTCATTGCCTCCCCTAAACAAATGAGTTTTCTAGTCCTGTCAGAACCCTTCAAAACTTTGCCATAACAACAGTTCTTAAGACAGATTTAGGGGAAACCATCACAGCTACAATGATACAAAGATAGGGCTGCATTTTGGTAATGAAATAACAAACTAATCCTAGTGAGTGATTAATCATAAAAGTCTAAATCCATTTGTTTGTTCTAGATATCTTTCCAGATTGAAGATTCTTGAAAACAGCTCCACAGATCACAGTTTGTGAATATGGTTCCCGTTCAAGAAAGGCTATAGAATAACTGAGAAAAACCTAGTTTTGGTCTAGTGTTGGATTTAATTTTTCATGTTGATTAGATATATATCAGGTTATTAAACGTATCAGCAAAATTCCAGCCCATTGTTTAACAGATTTAACAGATAATCAGAATTGGAAGGGATCTTGTAGGTCATCTAGTCCAACCCACCGCCCAAGCGAGAGATCCTGCATTATTTCTGACAAATGGCAGTCCAATCTCTTCTTGAAAGTCTCAAGTGATGGTGCTCCCACAACTTCTGAGGGCAAGCTGTTCCATTGGTTGATTGTTATCACTGTCAGAAAGTTTCTCCTTATTTCCAGGTTAAATCTCTCCTTGTTCAGTTTCCATCCATTATTCCTTGTCTGGCCTACAGGCGCTTTAGAAAATAGCTTGACCCCTTCCTCCCTGTGGCAGCCCCTCAAATATTGGAAGACTGCTATCATGTCTCCCCTGGTCCTTCTCTTTACTAGACTAGCCAAGCCCAGTTCTTGCAATTGTTCATTGTATGTTTTAGCCTCCAGTCCCCTAATCATCCTGGTTGCTCTTCTCTGTACTTTTTCTAGAGTCACAACATCTTTTTTATAATGTGGTGAACAAAACTGGATGCAATACTCTAGATGTGTTTTTACTAAGGCTTTATAGAGTGGTATTAGTACTTCCCTTGATCTTGATTGTATCCCTCTGTTAATACAATTTAGGATTGCATTAGTTTTTTTGGTGGCTGCTGCACACTGCTGGCTCAAATTTAGCTAGTTGTCCACTAAGACTCCAAGATCCCTCTCACAGTTACTGCTATTGTGCCTGGTTTCATCCAGTCTATATGTGTACTCTTGGTTTTTCTTGCCTAAGTGTAGGATTTTACTTTTCTCTACATTGAATTTTATTTTGTAAGATATGGCCCAGTGTTCTAGTCTGTCAAGATCCATTTGGATCTTGAGCCTCTCTTCTTGGGTGTTAGCTATTCCTGCCAGCTTAGTATCACCTGCAATTTGGTAAGTTCCCCTTCTATTCCCTCATTTAAGTCATTAATGAAGATATTGAAGAGTACTGGGCCTAAGACGGAACCTTGTGGCACCCCACTGCTTACTTCCCTCCATGTAGACTTAGACCCATTAAGGACTACTCGTTGAGTATGGTTTGCCAGCCAGTTGCGAGTCCATCTAGTGGTGGTGCTACTATTCCACTTTTTTCTCGCTTACTAAGAAGTAGGTTGTGGTCTACTTTGTCAAATGTTTTAATAATAAAGTCCCATCAATGTGATTTTCTTTTCATTTTACCATTTAAAGAGGTCTTTCTCTGCACCTTGGTCTTTAGCCCATGACTTTTATAATATTGCACTATTTTTTTTACTACTGGTATGACAATGGAGCTAAAAGGAAAAAAGAAAAGAAAAAATAGTGGGTTCATTTGTTTATACATTTTGATTTGTTGACAAAACATTACTTTAATTTGCTCACCAAAAATAGTTCCACAGAACTCTTCCTATACTTGTTCCAATTGCCAGTCTATGTAATTAATCAGGGCAATGTTTAGCTGATTGATCAATAAAAATGAATTAAATAAATTTGGTCTTAAAAAATAGAAATAGGCAGTGTTAGGTGATGATTAATAACGGTTCCTCTGTAATAGTCTTTTAATATAATGATCAAGGTGCACACATATTCTTTTTTTGTTAATAGAACATGGTATCATTTAAATTCTACAGAAGATAAAATAATATTTTATTATATTTTATTTAAATGTATTAAAATGAAGAATTGGCAAAGAGTAATATATATTCACCTACATTTAATCTTTTATTAACCATTAGATGAATTAGATAGGAACAATACTTGAGATCAAGAAAAACACTTGTCAGGAATCCGTCAGTTGCCCTAATTAAATCATGAGTTGACAACACTGATCTCTTTCATTCATAAATCCAATCTATTTTCTCTTATAATTTTCCATATGTGTCCATCTCCGTGTGACTCTCCTAGAACTGAGGCTTCCCTAGACAGATAATATGACTGTTCTAGATAGGCCACATATTTGTTGTCTTTTGTTTGGCATCTCCAAATAGCAAAGTAGCACAACTTCAAAACAGGGAAAAGATCTTCATGAAATTTGATATGAAAAAGAGTCATATAAAAAAGTGATGGCAAGACATAAACAGTCCTGGAACTACAGTTCACTACAATGGCTGCATTTTCACATTTTTTTTTTTTAAAAATCCACTGTTGAATAAACACACATCATTATTTGCGCGCTTTGCTAAGATAGTTGCAATTAGTAACCCAAGAGTAAAACATATTTTTAAATTATGACTGAATTAAAAGACTGAATTTAGTCATTCGGTTGTTTCCAGCTATTCATAACTTGATTGATGTTAATTCATCAGGACTGTCCATTACTGCTTCTTTGAGTTTTTGCACATTTATGGTTGTGTCATTGATGGATGTATCTAGCCATTTTGTCCAGAGGTGGTATTCAGCAGGTTCTGACCAGTTCTGGAAAGCTGGTAGCGGAAATTTTGAGTAGTTTGGAGAACCGGCAAATCCCACCTCTGACTGGAGATTTTATAGTATCCTTCCCCTGCCATGCCCACCAAGCCACGCCCACAGAACCGGTAGTAAAAAAAATTTGAATCCCAACATTGATTTTGTCTTCTATTGGTCTCCTTTTTGATTGTGTTCAATTTTTCCAAGCATCAGAGTCTTCACAGTGTCTCTTGCCTTTGCATTATTGTCCAATAAGATTGAATTTTATTAGTAATATTTCCAGAAAGCCACCTGGTTTTACTTCAGCTAGTATTGAATTATTCATTATTTTTCTTGTGGTCAACAATTTTTTTTTCCAGCATCACAATTCAAAGAACAATTGGTTGTTCTTTGTTCAGCTATTCTGATGATCCAGCTTTCACAGCCATGTGTTATAATTCGGAAGGCTTAACAATATACATCTTTATTGCCCCGTGCTTTAATATTTGTCTTCTGCCTTTCTTCCTGTCTGTAGAGTAGGAAGGAAGTGCATCGCTCACTTGGAAAATAGTTGCTTCCCTAGCCTACTTTTTGCCGTATCTCCAAACAGAGCAGAGAGAGGGGTAGTGGAAGAAAGAGGAGCAGGGAAGAGGAAGAAAAAGAAGAGGGAGATATTTCTTCTATCCTACAGGTAGTCCTTAACTTACAACCATTCGTTGACCATTCAAAGTTACAATGGCACTGAAAAGAGTGACTTAGGACCATTTTTCAGCCTTCTGTTACAGCATGCCCATGATCATAGTGATCAAAATTCGGATGCTTGGCAACTGGTTCATATTTATGATGGTTGCAGCATCCACCCAGGGTGTGGCACAAAAGCAACAAAGTCACAAAAGTAGGTAAAGTCCCTTTAATACCTCCAACTTGGCCCCCAATGTCCAGTTATCATCGGCTGGAGAAAAAAACTCTCCCAATAACAATTTTTAAAGGGAAGAAATTCCATCCAAACTTAAAGTACATATAAATTATAAATAAAAAACCAACACAAACCACATTGCACCAATTAATAAGACAGGGCAGGATAAGGGATTGAAGACGTCAAAAGATAACGAAACACACACCCTTGGGAGGATGCCAGAACTCAGATAAGACTTGACAAACCAGAATAATTTCACACTTTGCTTCTAGCAACTTTGCCGTGTGCAGTTTGCCCTTTTAAACAGTCTTCACAGCTGCAGCCCATGAAGGGGATCAAGGCCTTTTCCTCCCCTGTAAATCATGCAACTCATGTTGCTCCCTTCTTCGTTCCTGCCTGCATGCCCTAGGATGAAGAGGAGGTGGGCCTGAGTCTTTCTCTGAATGCCCAGCCAGACTGTGCCCTTCCCCAGTTTCCTCCACAGCCACCAGAGCCACACTCCCACTCCCTGTAAGCTGTTCCACCTCTCCCTCGGAACCATATTCCAACAGGGACATGACACTTAGGCTCACGTGATCACCTTTTATGAGCTTCTAACAAGATCTACCAGAGGGGAATGTAACTAAGGACTAATTGGAGGTTTTTTCCCTCCATGAGATATAAAATAGCAATAATAGTAATAATTAAATTTATATACTAGAACAGAATAAGAGAGTTGGAAGGGACCTTGGAAGTCTCCTGTCAGCTTTGGAAGCCATATTCCATGCTGCCACATAGTCTGAGAAAGTGGGAGGGGGGGGGTTGATTTCAATTTAGTAGCTCTAAGTAAACAAAATAAAATTATTCTGTTGGTTCAAGGTCATTGAGTATGGCGCAGGATGAAATAAGGATCTTACTTTTGGATGGATTGTGATTGGGCCATGTGATGTGATGATGACCAAGGGGGGATGGATTTGTAGTTTGGGAAATTGGGAAGTAGCACATGTCACATTTGGGGAATCCCGAATCTAAACGTTTTTTGGGGCTTCCCACAATTTCCCAAACTACAGGGTTTTTACTTTTGAGATATGTTTGACTTGGAGTTACTGATTGGAATGGAGGTTTGATGGAACGCTGATACTTCTATCTAATCCAATCTCTGCTTAGGCAGGAAATCCTATACCATTTCATACAAATAATCATCCAATCTCTTCTTTAAAACTCCCATAGTGCTTTACAGCACCCTCTGGGCAATTCACAATGTCAGCATATTGTCCCCAGCTATCTAGGTCCTCATTTTACCAACCTTGAAAGGATAGAAAGCTGAGTCAAATTTGAGCGCCATCAGGTATGAACTTCAGACTGTGAGCGGAGTTTGCTTGCAATACTGCATTCTAACCACTGCACTACCACGGCTCCTATAAGCTTGCATACATGAAGGTTTGATCCATTTTCCAATGGTTTAAACTAGTTTTCTACCAAGTCATATTGATATGGTCCTGAGATAGAGGCTTCATCATGAGGATAGATACTCAACAAATACTAAGAGGCTTAGATGGATGCCAAAGCAAGAAGAGTGTGTGAATGACCTTATCAGTCTTCCTCCCAGATAGCAGACATCCCTTTATTTCATGAATCTAGTTACCATCTCTATGAATTTCTGAGGCTAGGAAGATAAAAATCTATTAGTGCTACAGTTCTGCCTCCAGCTGCTTACTTCCAGGTGGCATTAAATAATCTTAGTTTTGTTGAAATAATCTTTGTTTTGTTTGCTAGCTTGTTTGTTTTTAATATTGAGCAGAAGAACACATCTGCATTATTTTTGACCTTCCACTGGATATCTTTCTTCATTTCTTGCCATGAAAGTGGTGTCATCCACATATTTGAAACGATTTGTGCGTCTCAGCAATTTTATTTCCATTTTCCAGTCCAATTTTTCCCCATTACATGGTGTACATATAAAGTAAGCAAGCAGATGATATTTGCCTCATGTCTTGATACAAATTTTTAAATAGTTGGCCTGGTGTGTGTTGTGCTCAGTGGTGGGCTTCAAATAATTTAACAACTGGTTCTCTACCTGGTTGCTGTGTGGGCATGGCCATGGTGGGCGTGGCTTAATCTGCCTCCTGCACCATCCTGGGAGTGAAAAACGGGTCGTGGAAGGTCCATTTTCCACCTCCCTGGGCTCCGGAGGCTCTCTGAAGGCCAGAAATAGGTCTGTTTTCACCCTTTACTAGCCTCTGGGAGGCCTGTTTTCCACCTCCCTGGTTCCATGTGCCCTCTGCATTTACCTGGGATCCAAAATGGGCCACGTGGGAGGGGTGGGATGAGGCCAGCCGATTGTCGGAACTACCAGTTCGCCAAACTGGATGTAAAATTAACATCCAGTTCGCTCAAACTGGTGTAAACTGGCTGAAGCCCACCCCTAGTTGTGCTCTATACTAGCATTTGTCATTCTATGATGCTGAGTACAACTCTATGGAAACTTCACACATCTTGAAGTTGATAAACATTGTTCTATACCATCAAATACCTTGATATAATGAATAAAGTAAAAAATATACTTTTTTGGAATTTCCTTGCCTTTTCCATTCTTCATTAAATGTTAGGAATATGATCCCTGGTGCTTCTTCCTCTTCTGAATTCAGTTTCATATCTGGTTTTTTTCATTCATGAATTGCTGAAGTCAGAACTACTAAGCATCAAATATTACTTTACTATATATGCAATGTTTATTGCACACTATGTATATGATACAACAGTAACTCTTAATACATTTAGCATTTAAAAATGTAATATGTAGATGCTACAAAAGATAAAATTCAACAGCTTAAATAACAGCAGTGTAAAACAGCATATTAAAGCTTACTAAGGCATGTCTGACTCTTTGCTACCTCATGGAACATAGCACACCAGTCTCCTCTGTCCTTCACTGTCTCCTGGAGTTTGCCCAAATTCATGTTCATTGTGTCAATGACACTATCTAACCATCTCATCCTCAGCCATCTCCCTTTCCTTTTGCTTTCAATCTTTCCCAATATCAGGGTCTCTTCTAATGAGTCCTCTCTTATCATTTGGTGACCAAAGTATTTGAGTTTCAGCTTCGGCATCTGTCAAAGAACAGTAGAGTTGACTTCCTTTAGGATTGACAGATTTGGTGGTGCGGAGGTTAGAATGCAGTATTGCAGGCAGTATTGCAGCCATGGTGGTGCGGTGGTTAGAATGCAGTATTGCAGGCTAACTCTGCTCATTGCCAAGAGTTCGATCCTGACTGGTTCAAGGTTGACTCAACCTTCTATCCTTTCGAGGTCGGTAAAATGAGGATCCAGATTGTTGGGGGGGAGGGGGGGGAGGGCAATATACTGACTCTGTAAACTGCTTAGAGAGGGTTATAAAGTACTGTTAAGCAGTATATAAGTCTAAGTGCTATTGTTATTTGATCTCCTTGCAGCCCAAGGGACTCTCAAAAGTCTTCTCCAAGACCACAATATGAAAGCATCAATTCTTTGGCACTCAGTCTTACTTGTAGTCCAACTCTCACAGCCATACATTACTAATGGATTACTAATTTAAAACAAAATAAAAGTCTTTATATTTCACTTAATGTTTAGTAACGATAGAACTGTATGCAACATCTTCCAACATCTTGGAGCCTGCACTGTATATCAGACATTAACACAATTGAGTGGGTACAGAGGTATTTCTCAAGAAAAATATTCCACTCCTCCACTCACAATAGAATTCCCTATGCCTCCAGGCTCGAAATTTTGGGCCCTGGACAATCTAGAACTGCATTGTTGTGGTCTGATCTAAGCATAGTTCACAAAATTGTCTGCTATAATATCTTGCCTGTTAATGACTTCTTCAGCCTCAATCACAATAATACACAGGCAAATCAATACAAACTCAAGGTTAACTGTTCCAAACTCAATTGTCGAAAATACGACTTCAGCAACAGAGTGGTCAACTCCAGGAATGCCCTACCCGATTCCATTGTTACAGCCTCAACCCCTCCCTGCTTCAACCTTAAACTGTCTACCTTGGATCTCACCCCATTCCTAAGAGGTCCTTAAAGGGGGTGTGCATAAGTGCACCAGCGTGCCTATTGTCCCTGTCTTACTGTCCCCATTTATCAGTATTTACTTTCTTTGTTCTTTATTTTCATACTTATACTTGTTATCTTGTATATGTTTGACAAATAAATAAATAAAAATAAACAGAATATTTCAAAGATGTGGGGGTGCCAAAGGAAAGGCCCTATTCCTGGAAATCATCAGTAGGCCATTTGAACATTTGAAGTCATTGCCATGTGGGAAATGCTTGTGATATGTCCTGTTTGGGAGTCAGTATTTATCAGGGAGTTGTATAGCCGCCATCCAAATGGAGCCAGAGACATGAACTTGCAATTTTTTTTATAAATACATATATTTACAGTAAATAAGATAGGCAAACAGGAGCATCATCAGGTAAATCAACGTAGCTGGAACATCAGGAGGTAAATCACAGAGCACACATAAAACACAGAGGAAAAAGGCACTGTGTGCTTTTACTCATTGTCTAATCCTTCACTACTCCAGCTATTAAATTTTAAATATCTTAACAGTATTGCTATACAGTATCATGAAATCTGCTGAGGCAGGAATGGCAAATGCATTGTAGGCCAGTCTTTCAAGATAGACTAGATCAGTAAATAATCACCACATGAAAAATAACAACTCTACCTTATTGAAATAGGGTATAATAAACAGTATTTTGACAGTTTTCCATCCCTCCCTCTTATACCAAATATGGTCAAGATGGGCCATATTTGAGCGTCTTTCTCATGCTTTCCTGCATTCTCAGGCAAAATTCATGTTGTGTTGATATCTCTTAGTATACTAGTCCCTCCATCTCTTTTCTAAGGTCCTCTACAGCAGGGACCTTTTGGATCCCAGGGACCACGAACCTCATAATTTTAAATCCCGCGGATCACTAATATGAACCTTGACTGACTGTGGCTTGCTGACATTGGTGGGAAAGTCAATCCCATATTCCAGAGCTGCAGGAGTCACAGGACTGGCCCTTTGGTCATCCCGGAGCAGCTGCTCCTCCACCCGGGTGCACCAGCCTGACTGGAGGAGTTGCTCTGGGATGACCAAAGGACCAGTCCTGTGACTCCTGCAGCTCTGGAATATGGGACTGACTTTCCCACCAAGGTTAGCAAGCTACCCTGGGGTGGATTTCCCTCCCCCGCCATTGGTCTTACCTTCCAGTTCCAGCACATGTGGCTCTACTCAAGGTAAGCTTTGTGCTCGGCCGAAGGATGGGTGGGCCATGTGGGTAGTGCAGCCTTGTGTTCCCGTGCAGCCTGGATTAATTGCTTTGGGGGGGAATTTCTCCGAGGACCACCAACATTTTCTTGTGGTGCTCCAATGGTGCCCCAGCCCACCAGTTGGCGACCACTGCTCTACAGTATATGCCCCTTTAAAAGATGGTATGTTTTGAGGAAACTTCCATGCAAACAAGATGCTACTTAACTATCTTTTGCATACTATAGAAGCAAGCTACTCTGAGCCCCAAGGAGAAAAAGAGGGATACAGAGGAAATGACGATGATATTTTTTAAAACAAAAATCACAAAGGAAGGAAACAATAGAAATTTTTAAAATTCTGGAGATTGTCCTACATCAAGGAAACAGAGGAATTTGTGTTGAAAAGTTCTACAGCTGTTTGTACTGAATGTGAGTAAAAGTAGACCTTAGAGACTGAGAAATGGCAATTGCTGCCTCTTGATTTTGTTATCGGTATGATTATCCCATAAATAATATGTATGTCCCAGAGAACCTTTAGTTCTAGTGTTACAAGTTCTTTTCATAAGAATGTCCCATGCAGTACTTCATGGCTCAAAGTCAGGGGGAAAAAAATCCTCAGAGGCAAAATTGAGGTGCTCTTATATATCCTTTGTGGCATATAAAAACAGCAATGGACTTTCTGCATGTCTTAAAAATGAAACAAAGATATTTTATTGTAGAATGTTGCTCATTTTGAATCGTGGTAAAAAAGTCCTGCTGGCTAGATATTATGACATTGGTCCAAAACATCTGGAAGACTCCAGCTGGGAAGCCTGGCATTAGTTTTCAAACTGTATCCACAGGAATGCTGGAGTTTGTCAGAAGATTATTAGAGTTTCCATACAGAGAAGACTGATAATGTCAGACCTGCTGCTCCAAAGAGGGGATGGATTTCCTAACTTGGTGAAACAGCACATTTTGCTTACTAATGTCACATAAATGTTTGGTCTGTATACTGAATGTATCTTCCTTAACACATGAAGGGAAAGAAGGAGAAAGGAGAAATGAGGTGAAAGAGGAGGAGAAGAAGGAGTAAGAGAAGAAGAAGAAGAAGAAGAAGAAGAAGAAGAAGAAGAAGAAGAAGAAGAAGAAGAAGAAGAAGAAGAAGAAGAAGAAGAAGAAGAAGAAGAAGAAGAAGAAGAAGAAGAAGAAGAAGAAGAAGAAGAAGAAGAAGAAGAAGAAGAAGAAGAAGAAGAAGAAGAAGAAGAAGAAGAAGAAGAAGAAGAAGAAGAAGAAGAAGAAGAAGAAGAAGAAGAGCAGCATTAGGAGTTTGGACCTTTCCCATATATGCATTCAGCAAGAAATGCCTCAAGCCTATTTATATATACACATATACTCACTATGGAAGAATGAGATTCTAGAAGTAATCAGGAATTCACCAGATTGCTCCCTATTGTACCATCTCTCTGCTAAAAGCAGGCCTTCAGTCAAGAAGATTCTTCCATCAGTAGAGCAGAAAAAGAGCCAAGTTTCTTATTCTGTGATAACTTCTACATGATTTCAAAGGTTCCCAGAAGACCAGAGATTGATTGAGGGCAATCAATCCCTTGAGATACAGAAGAGAAAGGAAATTGCTTTTAGTAACCTAATTCTGTCGATAGAAGCAACCAAGGCTCAGAAACAGGTGATATTCAGCCGGTTTGGACCGATTCTGGGGTATCAGTAGTGGAGATTTTGACTAGTTCAAAGAATAGGAAAATACCACCTCTGACTGGCCCTGCCCACCCAGCCCCACCCTTTCCTGATTACTGCACCTCAGCTGAGCTAAAAAAAACCACTCACCTCACTAATGCTGACACAGAGCACAGTTTTTGAGTGCTGTGTGTGTGTGTGCACAAAGTGCGCTCTCAAGTAAGAAGATAGAACCAGTAGGAAAAAATGCGGAATCCCACCACTGCTCAGAAAGTCATGTCCAGACTAGTGACAACAGTTGTAGATCATTCGCACATTCTATTCTAATGAGGACCCAGATGGCCGGAGGCAATGTGCAAATAATGTTTACATTATAAATTGCTCAGAGAGCGATGTAAAGACATGGGAAATAATCCTTGAGTAAACTTCTTTGGATTATTGGTCGATGTATGTGCATGCAATGTACACAAAGAAATAAGGTACGCATAGCTGTGTGTTTAATGCTCTTCGCCATTGGTTTGTGCAGATTGTGACCTGTGAAAAAATATACACCCTACATGATATCTCCAAAATACTCTGTAATGTATTTCCTGTCTGGCTGCTCACAAAGGGTCAGATTAGGTAATCATACCTCTTCAGCCCTTATTCTTAACACTGGTACAGCACAGGGTTGTGCGTTGAGTCCCTTACTCTATACTCTTTATGTGCATGATTGCATTCCCACTCACGCTAGTAATACTATTGCTAAATTTGCAGATGATACAACAGTGGTGGGACTCATCTCCAGGGGGGGATGAGTCTGCCTACCAAGATGAGGTGGACTGGTTGCTTTCATGGTGTGGAGACAATAACTTGGTCCTCAACACCAATAAGATCAAGGAGCTTTTAGTGGACTATAGAAGGAACATACCAGACATCCAGCTCTTGCTTATCAATGGAGACCAAGTGGAGCAAGTGGTCAGTTTTAAGTTTCTGGATATTACCATAAAAGAGGACCCGAGGTACTCACATTGCAGCATTGGTCAAAAGGGCCAACAGAGATTATACTATCTGAAACTTCTCAGAAAACAACAACTGAATGAAAAACTGCTGGTGACCTTCTACCACTGCACCATAGAGAGTATTTTAACTTACTGTACCTCTGTATGGTTTGCCAATTGCACAGTGGCAGATTGGACAGCACTCCAGAGGGTTAATGTCATTGCCCAGAAGATCATTGGTTGCCCTTTCCCCTCTTTGGAAGAGCTTTATAGCTCCTGCTGCCTTAAGAAAGTTCGAAACATTCTTAAAGATCCATCTCATCCTGGGCACCCTTTGTTTGAACAATTACCACCTGGCAGATGGTACAGGATAATAAAAACAAGGACAAATAGGCTGAAAAACAGCTTCTATCCCAGGACAGTAGCTATTTTGAATTCTACTGTATAGTGCAGTGCTGGTACAGTGTCGGGGTTTTTTGGTTCAATGTGTGGAGGGTGAAGGATGTGTGTTTGTGTTTATTTTCATGGTCATGATGTGCACGGAAGATGGTGTTTGATTGCATTGTACGAGGTGCAATGACACTAAACTAAACTAAACTAAACTAAACTAAACTAAACTAAACTAAACTAAACTAAACTAAACTAAACTAAACTAAACTAAACTAAACAAGAGGCTGTCTAGGAGACATATGTCATATCAGATGGTTCTCTGCCTGGAAAGTATTGCTTAAGAGGATCATTACTATTTTCTTTTTTTAAAGTAGAACACTACCACAGAAGGAAAATATGACTGTAGAAAAAGTGTAGTAAGTCGGGTATGCCAAGGGTTTGAAAAGTGGATTTGAACATTCACTTTATCCCATGGCAGCCTGGGTGCTTTTCAGATGAACGAACTATTTTCTAAATATGCAGCCAGTAAAAGACAGTTACTGGGAATAGAAGTCAACAGATCTCAAGATCTGTTTGGACAATGCTCCTGATGCATTCAAAACACATATGGGGAATTAAGCGGCTGGGATCTCTCCCTTCATAGAGGCAATTGGCTAATCTCCCTTCTCTTGCCTTGGCCTCCATGTGACAGAGCCTCATACATCTGCATGTAGGATTGCTTCTCCAGCTGTGAAAGAGATAACTGGCAGAGAGCATGTTCAGAATTACCAAACAGCCCCTTGCTGTGATTTTAGCACATCAGAGAATTTGTGTATATCTCTCTGCTCACAGCTGCTTTTTAGATGGGTATGCAGGGTTGGGATTCTACCAGTTCTCACCTATTCGCTAGAACCGATTATTAATATTCTAAGCAGTTTGGAGAACTGGTTGTTAGAAGAAATTACTGGCCTAATCCTGTAAGGAAGGCAGGAAGGAAATATTCTGGTGTTGCTTACAGAAACTGCCTCTCCTTATTACATTCTTGGCAGGACTAGACTTCCTGTCCCTGGAACTTCTCTGGAATTTTTCCCCCCTCCTTTGCTGGTACTTTGCTTGTATGGAGTGACCATTCAAAGTTACAATGGCACTTAAAAAAGTGACTCATGACCATTTTTCCCACTTACGACTGTTGCAGCATCCCCACAGTCATGAGAGGTCAGGCGAGGAGATGCGTGCCTCGATGTGAATGATATTGAGTTGGCCACACCCAGCCAATTACATGACCACCAAGCCACATCCACCCAGTCATATGACCACCAAGCCACACCCACCACCTAAGCCACGCCTACAGAACCAGTTGTTAAAAATTTGAATCCCACTCTTGTGGGTATGACTTCCTAACTGAAAGCTCCATCCTTGAAGAAGAGGAGAGACCAGGAGTGTCCAACCGTGGCAACTTTCAACTCCCAAAATTCTCCAGCCAGCATGGTTAGTGTTCTGCTACCTCAGCATCCTGCAGTTCAGAAGAACAGATATTGGAAGGGACCTTGGAGGTCTTCTAGTCCAACTCCCTGATCAAGAAGGATCTATACCAGTGACCCTAACCCTAACCTTTTCCACATTGCATGGCAGAAGTGCAGGTGCGTGCACATGCTTGCAGGCCTGCACCCATGATACAGTGCATGCGCGAACCCCTGCATGCACACAGTGCGCCTCTGTGTATGCACATGTGACCCCCTCTGGACAGCATACCTCTACACATGCATGTGCAACCCCCTGCATGCCGCATGACTCTGCGCATGGACATGCAACCCCTTGCACATGCACCATGCACCTCTGCACATGCATGTGCCACCCCTGCACCACATGCCTCTGAGCATGCACACACAGCCCCCCTGCATGCCACATGACTCTGGCCATACGTGCACAGCTGCCACGTGCGCAGCTCCCTCCCTGTATGTGCGGCAGATACCCAGCAATCAGCTGGCAGGTGGGGGCATGTATGCATGCACAGTGGGGTTCTTCCGGGCAACCTCTCACGTGCCAGCAGAAGTGGCTCTTCACGCCACTTCCAGCATGCGTGCCATAGGTTCGCCATCACGGCCCTATACCATTTCAGAGAAATGGCTGTCCAATTCTAATTGAAAACTCCCAGTGTTGGAGCAACTTCTGAAGGCAAGTCATTCCTCTGATGACCGGTTTTCACACTTATGACCGTTGCAGCATCCCTGTGGCATGCGATCAAAATTCGGACAATTGGCAATTGGTTCATATGTATGATGTTGCAGTGTCCTGGGGTCACGTGACCAGAGATGGGTATTCAGCAGGTTTGGACCAGTTCTGGAGAACCGGTAGTGGAAATTTTGAGTAGTCTGCAGAAGCAACAAATCCCACCTCTGACTGGAGATTTTGCAGTATCCTTCCCCAGCCACGCCCACAGGACCGGTAGTAAAAAATCCACCACTGCACATGACCCCCTTCTGACAAGCAAAGTCAGCAGGGAAGCCAGATTCATTTAACAACTGTGTTACAATTTCAGTGAATCACTTAACAACAGTGGCAGGAAAAGTCATAAAATGGGGCAAAACGCACTTAACCAATGCTTTGCTTCGCAACAGAAATGTTGGGCTCAGTTATGGTCGTAAGTCAAGGCCTTGGTGGTGCAGTACTTAGAGTGCTGTAATGCAGGCCGCTTCTGCTGACTATCGGCTGTTCAAATCCCACCAGGCTCAAGGTTGGCTCAGTCTTCCATCCTTCCGAGGTGGGTAAAATGAGGACCCAGATTGTTGGGGGCAATAGGCTGGCTCTGTAGACTGCTTAGAGAGGGCTGTAAAACACTATAAAAGCGGTATATAAGTCCAAGTGTTATTGCTATTGCTATTATCTGTACATTTTCTGTATGATTTCTTGAACGGCTGAACCTAAAGTGCAGAACTATTTTCCCTAACTAGGCCATGTTGGGTAGAAATGTATCATTATAGATCTTCTGAAATCTCAGGTACTGGGATATTTATTAAAATAAATGGGTTACATATTTGTCTTCTTCACATGATAAACAACCAGCAGTGTTTCTCAGCCTTGACATCTTGTAGATAAATAGACTTCAGTGCCCAGAATTCCCCTGCAAGCATGCTGGTGGGAGAATTCTGGGAATTGAAGTCCACACAAGAAGTTGCCAAAGTTGAGAAACATTGACATAACATGATTTAAAAAAAAAAATTCAAAAGGGAGAATTTTATCTGAGATGGTCCCTCCATTATTATTATATAGTAATATATTTGATATAATATATTCTGTAATATATAATTATTATAACAGAAAAGAGGAGTAATTATTATGTAGGTAATATATAATAATATATCATATAATATTGTACTATTACTACAGTAATTGTTAATGATATTAGATGGGGTACTGGGTCTACAAAATCTACATTAAACTGGAGCACTCAATTTAAACGAAGCACCTCCAAAAATCCAAGCCACCTCCATATTTTTCTCTGCTATTTTTGCAGAGAATATATCTGCAGCCATAGTCACAACAAGCCACCTTTTCCAAAGTGGATTCATCATCAAAGAGGATTCATATTTAAAGACTGCCACAAAGAAGAGGGGGTCAAACTATTCTCCAAAGCACCTGAAGGCAGGACAAGAAGCAATGGGTAGAAATTCATCAAGGAGAGAAGCAATTTAGAACCAAGGAGAAATTTCCTGACAATTAGAAGAATTAATCAGTGGAACAAGTTGCCTCCAAAGGTTTTGAATGCTCCAACACTGGAAATTTTAAAGAAGAGATTGGACAATGACTTAACGCAGCATGGCTAGTCTAGTGAAGAGAAGGGCCAGGGGAGACATGATAGTAGTGTTTCAATATTTGAGGGGCTGCCCCAGAGAGGAGGGAGTGGTCAAGGTATTTTCCAAAGCACCTGAAGGCCAGACAAGGAATAATGGATGAAAACTAAACAAGGAAAGATTCAACCTGGAAACAAGGAGAAATTTTCTGACAGTGAGAGCAATCAACCAATGGAACAGAAGTTGCCTTTGAAAGTTGTGGGAGCTTCATCACTTGAGACTGGACTGTCATCTGTCAGAAATGGTGGAGGGTCTCCTGATTGGGTGGGTGGAGGGGTTGGACTAGATGACCAACAAGGTCCTTCCAACTCTGTTAATCTGTAAACCATTTATCTGAAATGCTATAAGGTTTCCTGCCCGAGCAGAGGGTTAGACTAGAAAGCTTCCAAGGACCTTTCCAACTGTTATTCTGTTATCGTTATCAAAGGATACTTCTTCTGGAAGTGAGTGTCATTAATTCCTTATTACCAGGGGACGGATTCTACCAGTTTGCACCTATTTGCTAGAACCGGTTGTTAACATTCTAAGCAGTTCGGAGAACCAGCTGTTAGAAGAAATTACTGGCCTAATCCTGTAAGGAAGGCAGGAAGGAAATATTCTGATGTTGCTTACAGAAACTGCCTCTCCGTTAACCCTTATTACATTCTTGGCAGGACTAGACTTCCTGTCTCAGGAACCTCTCTGGAGTGTTTTTCCCTTCCCCTTGCTGGTACTTTGCTTGTGTGGAGTGACCATTCAAAGTTACAATGGCACTGAAAAAAGTGACTTATGACCATTTTTCACCCTTACGACTGTTGCAGCATCTCACAATCATGAGAGGCCAGGCGAGGAGATACGTGCCTCGATGTGAGTGTTATTGAGTTGGCCACACCCAGCCAATAACATGACCACCAAGCCATGTCCACCCAGTCATATGACCACCCATCAACTAAGCCATTCCCACAGAACCGGTTGTTAAAAAATTTGAATCCCACTCCTGCTTATTACCCATCCAGGAGAAAGGCAAATGGTGATATATATTGAATGTTTTACAAGAAGCGGGTAGGCAGGGAAGGTTCATGCATGTTGTAGCACTTTCTTCAATCATATGAACCCATGCAAATGAGGGGTGGGATTCAACCGGTGTTACTACCGGTTTGGTGACTATGTTTTGCTGTGTGCACATGTAAAAAAACCTTTAGTTGTGCCACCTGGACAGCTTGAAAGAACAGTGCAGAGGTACACAGCATTTGAAAGGCCTCTTTTTTCCTGCTTTTTCAACCTCAGCTGTGCCATACAAAGCAGCTGGGGTTGAAAAAACAGGAAATAAAGGACAGCCAAGAGCCCGGGCAGGTGGGTGGGCCAAACAGCAGCAAACACAGAACCGGTTTGGTGTCTGCTGCTCTTCAGAGCTACTGATTCTACAGAGCTGGGCAGAACCGGTAGCATCCCACCCCTGATGCAAATGCCTTAGCACCTGGACCAGTGACATTCTCTGATCACGCAGACTGTGACAAGCTGACGAAAAAGCAACAAGTGGTAGGAAACGGCAAATTTTACGCTGATGTGTTGAGTCAGCACACACCTAACCCTTGGGTGTTGACGTGTTGATCCTTACGAGGTTTTACAGTTTGTTTCATGCTGGAGTATCTTCAAGGTGGTGTGACTCAGCTTTCCTTAGCGGGATGCCTGTCGCTGATGCTTATATCACTAAGGTGAAGCACAGAGATATAGAAATAGCATTTCTAATGTCCCAAAGGTGCTTCCCTCTCCCTCTCCCCCCCCCACCCCAAGAGGCAACTGGAGTTTCTGGTTTAGAGTGGAAGAAGCTTCTTGGATGAGAAGCGAAATGTCTTCAAAAAAAAAAAAAACAGAAAGTCCAGCTGCCTTTTGAAATAAAAGAAAGCATCTTCGGGACAATCATGACATGGATGATGGGGAATCTCCATAGACAGCACACACACACACACACACACACACACACACACACACACACAGGGAAGGAGGTCTTTTAACAGCAGGAAAAAGCTTAAGAATTATTGTGAACATCAAAACAAACCTTGTATTGGAAAAAAAATGCAAACCAATTTTCTGATTTTTGGTAACATTTCCTTTAAAGCAAATTGCACTTGAACGAACCTTGGATAAATTTAAGAGGACAGGTTTTTCTTCTACCCCATCCTTTTTTCCTTTCTTTCTTTCTTTCTTTCTTTCTTTCTTTCTTTCTTTCTTTCTTTCTTTCTTTCTTTCTTTCTTTCTTTCTTTCTTTCTTTCTTTCTTTCTTTCTTTCTTTCTTTCTTTCTTTCTTTCTTTCTTTCCTTTGTAACGGCAAAGCACAATCATCTCAAGTCCCAATAATGGGCAATATTTTGATAGTATTGGGGTTGAAGCTGAAGGACTGTCATTAAATCAATGGTCAGGCCAGGTATCTAAAAGGTATCTAAAAGCTTTTAGATACTTTAGTTACGCTACAACTGTTACATGTTTCGTGCTCCAAATATGTAATGTAATGTAATGTAATGTAATGTAATGTTATGTTATGTTATGTTATGTTATGTTATGTTATTTTATGTTATGTTATGATGTGCTCTTCTCTTCTCTTCTCTTCTCTTCTCTTCTCTTCTCTTCTCTTCTCTTCTCTTCTCTTCTCTTCTCTTCTCTTCTCTTCTCTTCTCTTCTCTTCTCTTCTCTTCTCTTCTCTTCTCTTCCTTCCCTTCCCTTCCCTTCCCTTCCCTCCCTCCTCTCCTCTCCTCTCCTCTCCTCTCCTCTCCTCTTCTCTTATTTATAAAATACATTGGTTGCCCGTCTTACCACAGATAGATAGAATAATAGACAGAATTCTTTATTGGCCAAGTGTGATTGGACATACAAGGAATTTGTGTTGGTGCAAATGCTCTCAGTATACATAAAAGAAAAGATACACAGGTAGAAAAATTTACAAATAGTAGGAAAACCATACCTTGATTTTTAGCAGCATAAGAAAAGACTCCGCAAAAATGTGGCATTGAGGCCTATGGCTTGTCTATATAGGGCAATTGTAAGACTTGTAGACTAACTCTCAGACCTTGTGGGAGTTGGCTCCATGCTGGCTGGGGAATTCTGGGAGTTGAAGTCCACAGAGCTTAAAGTTGCCACGGTTGAACACTCCTGGTCTCTCCTATTCTTCAAGGATGGAGCTTTCAGTTAGGAAGTCTAAACTGGTTTCAAGAAGGTGAAACTGAAGCTTTTTCTCACCTTTCAGAACTATTCTGAGGGCCGGAGATACACATAGCTGTAGCTCCTACCCATAGCTACCAATTAGCACAGAAAACAAATTCTTTCACATTTGAAACTTGGAAAGAAGAACTGTTTCAGCGGGATGCAGGTTGTAGGCATTTGTGTGTGTCTGTATGGGTGCGTATGTGTGTTGCAGTTTCAGAAGGAAATTAGTAATTAGTAATGTCAGGGTTGTGGAGTGGAGCTCTTTGTTTAAAAAGGAATGTTTGGAAAAAATAAATAATTTCAGGCAGATGGAAGAAATGCATTTTAATGAATAATTATATTATAACGGGAAGCTGGGCTTCTGGGTGGTAGCTTTCATCTCAGCTTATGGAGAAGAGGCAGGGTGTTGCATCCTGTATTGCTATGAGAAATGAGCTCTTTAGGGGGCACATAAGATTTAAATGCTATATAACCAGAATCAGATTTAGAAAAGGTTCCAGAATGGTTTTGTTAGGAAAAGTAGAACTAAAAGTATTAAAAGTGCATTATTAGGATTATTATTCAAATTGCTGTAAGATGTTAGAAGGAAGCCTGTGGGGATTGTTACAATGTTAGTGGCAACCAAAACTTCTTAACTAAACAGCATTGGTTAAAAGCAAATGATTTATATACTGTTGTTTTGTATTAGAAACAAACTAAGCTTACAGTACGGTAAAATGGCATATGTTGTTTTGTTGCTCTTCTCTCTGTATATGTTTTTTCATTGCTTCGTCCATTACCAGATTTTTTTATAAGAGCAATTAATTAATTAATTAATTTATTTATTTATTTACACACATTTATATACCGCCCTTCTCCCGAAGGACTCAGGGCGGTGTACAGCCAACTATAAAATATTCCACATTATAAAAGTTAAAAGAAGATTAAATATCCTAAGGCTGCCACTAAAATATAGCCCAACCCCAATAAATTAACAATAAAACCCCAAATTTAAAACCCCGAAATCTAAAACCCAAAATTCTAAAATTACTTTTTAAAACTCCCATTTCAGCCCAGGCTGGCCTGCTCGAAGAGCCAAGTTTTCAGTGCACATCTGAATGCTCTTAGTCGGTGTTATTACGTAGCTCAGGAGGCAGACCATTCCAGAGAGTGGGTGCCCCCACAGAGAAGGCCCTATTCCTTGGGGTCACCAGGCGGCACATAGATGCCGTCGGGACCCGAAAGAGGCCCTCCCTGTGGGAGCGCACAGGTCGGTGGGAGACTACCGGCAGAACGCGGTCTTGCAGATAGCCTGGTCCAATGCCATGGATTGCTTTAAAGGTCAAAACCAGAACCTTAAAGCGAACCCGAAAGGCCACCGGCAGCCAATGCAGCTCGCGCAGGAGAGCCTCACAAGAAAGCAATAGCACTTAAACTTATGTATTGCTCCATAGTGCTTTACAGCACTCTCTGGGTGGTTTATAATGTCAGCCTATTGCCCCCCAACAATCTGGCTCCTCCTTTTAGCAATCTTGGAAGGATGGAAGCTGAGTCATCCTTGAGCAATGTCAGGATTGCATTCGAGACTGTGGACAGAGTTAACCACTGCGCCACCAGGCTCCTTCAGTAAAAAATGTAATCACAAATACAAATATTACAGATTATTATGAACATGGTGAAGCAATTCTTATTTCAAATCATTCTTATTTTTTATTTTTATTTTTTTTATTTTTTTTACATTTATATACCGCCCTTCTCCCAAGGGACTCAGGGCGGTGAACAGCTCGTCTAAAAACCCCACAAATACAAAAGTTAAAAAGTAATTAAATATTAGAATCAGCTGCAGACTAAAATTAGAAAACCCCCCCCCCACCCTTAAAACCCAATTTAAAGTTAAAAATGGAGATCAAATTTAAAATCATTATCTCAGCCCAGGCCGGCCTGCTCAAAGAGCCAGGTCTTTAACGCGCGCCTGAAGGCCCTCAGGTCCGTGCCGGTACGAAGTTCCGGTGGCAGAGTATTCCAGAGGGCGGGGGCACCCACAGAGAAGGCCCTACCCCTTGGCGCCGCCAGACGACACATAGCGGCCGACGGCACCCGGAGCAGACCCTCCCTGTGGGAACGCACCGGCCTGTTGGAGAACGTTGGTAGAATGCGGTCCTGAAGGTAACCTGGTCCCATGCCATGGGTCGCCCTAAAGGTCAAAACTAGAACCTTAAAGCGAACCCGGAGAGCCATCGGCAACCAATGCAGCTCGCGCAGGAGAGGCGTCACATGGGCGCTACGCGACGCCCCCATAATCACCCTCGCGGCTGCATTTTGCACCAACTGGAGTCTCCGGATGCTCCCCGCAGGGAGCCCCATGTAGAGGGCATTACAATAGTCCAGGCGAGAGGTGACAAGGGCCTGAGTGACCGTGCGCAAGGCGTCCCGATCCAGGAAGGGCCGCAACCGGTAGATCCGACGGATCTGATGAAACGCCCCCCTGGAGACGGCCGCGATGTGATGTTCAAGCGACAGCCGTACATCCAGGAGGACTCCCAGGTTGCGAGCCCTCTCTGTGGGGGGCAGAACCTCCCCCCCAATAGCCAGCGAAGGTGTCAGCTGGCTATATCGGGGCGCCGGAAACCACAGCCACTCGGTCTTGGATGGGTTGAGCCGAAGCCTGTTCCCGCCCATCCAGTCTCGCACGGCCTCCAGGCACCTAGACATAGTCCCCACAGCATCGTTGGGGTGGTCCGGAGTGGAGATATACAGCTGGGTGTCATCTGCATACAGATGACACCTCACTCCAAGACCACGGATGATCTCGCCCAGCGGCTTCATGTAAATGTTGAACAGGAGGGGAGAAAGGACCGACCCCTGAGGCACCCCACAAACCAGGGGCCTAGAGGTGGACCTCTCCCCCCCCGCCAACACGAATTGCGAACGGTCAGAGAGGAAGGAGGAGAACCATCGGAGGACGGTTCCACCAATCCCCAACCCCTCCAACCGTCGCAATAAGATACTATGGTCGATAGTATCAAAAGCCGCCGAGAGATCTAATAGGACCAGGACAGAGGAGAACCCTCTGTCACGAGCCCTCCAGAGATCATCAACCAACGCGACCAATGCCGTCTCAGTGCTATGTCCAGGCCTGAAGCCCGATTGGAACGGATCGAGGTAAGTTGCTTCCTCCAGGTACTGGGGGAGCTGACGTGCCACCACACTCTCAACAACCTTCGCCACGAAGGGAAGGTTGGAGACTGGACGATAGTTGTTTAAAATAGCTGGGTCCAGGGAAGGCTTCTTGAGGAGGGGGCGCACCACCGCCGCCTTCAGGGCGGTAGGGAGCACCCCCTCTCTCAAAGAAGCGTTGACAATCCCCTGGAGCCAGCCTCGTGTCGTCTCCCTGGCGGCCGAAACCAACCAGGAAGGACACGGGTCCAATAAACAGGTGGTGGCATTCAGACCCCCCAGCAACCTGTCCACACCCTCAGCGGTCACAGGATCGAACTCCCCCCAGATAACACTCTCAAGACCTGCCCCGGACACCTCCCCCGGGACCACCCAATTGGAGTCGAGCCCTTCCCGAATCTGAGCGATTTTATCATGCAGAAATCGGGAAAACTCCTCCGCTCTACCCTGCAAGAGGTCATCCCGCGCTCTCGGTTCAAGTAGAGAGCGGGTCACTCTAAACAGGGCGGCAGGCCGATTTTCTGCTGATGCAATAAGGGCGGAGAAATACGAAGATTTCGCCGCCCCTATCGCCACAAGGTAAGTCTTAATATGAGATCTCACCTGTGTTCGGTCAGACTCGGAACGGCTCGCCCTCCAAATGCCCTCAAGACGTCTTTTTCGGCACTTCATCTCCCGTAGCTCCTCCGTATACCACGGAGCCAAATGGGATCTGTGCCGAGTCAGAGGTCGCATAGGCACAACTCGCTCTAGGGCCCCGGCGGCCGACCCCTCCCAGGTGGCCACCAGGTCTCCAGGCGAGCTGAGAGCCAGAGATTCAGGAAATGGCCCAAGCTCCCTCTGGAACCGATCCGGATCCATTAGGCGCCTGGGGCGGAACCATCTAAGTGGCTCCGCCTCCCTGCGGTGGGGGGTAGCGGAACAGAAATCCAGCCTAAGGAGGGAATGATCTGTCCATGACAAGGGTGTAATAACTAAATCCCCCCAATTACAGTCATTCAACCACTGCCCAGAGACAAAAATCAGGTCCAGCATGTGACCTCCCATGTGAGTGGGGGCAGAAACTAACTGGGTCAGGTCCATGGCCGTCATGGAAGCCAAGAACTCCCGGACCAACCCCGAGGTTTCACCGAGCGATGGCAGGTTGAAATCCCCCATGACTAAGAGCCTTGGGGTCTCAACCGCCAGCCCGGCTATTACCTCTAGGAGTCCGGGTAGGGCCGATGAGACGTGGCAGGGAGCCAGGTACGTCAACAAAAGACCCATCTGAACCCCTTGCCCCCACTTCACAAAAAGAGATTCACAGCCAGCCGTCTGAGGGACAGTGGCCTCCCTAGGACAAAGGACTTCCTTTATAAGCACCGCCACCCCACCGCCCCTTCCCTGAGCCCTAGGCTGGTGAAATGCAAGGAAACCTGGTGGGCACATCTCAACCAGAGGGACACCTCCCTCTGGGCCCAACCAGGTTTCGGTGACACCTACCAGGTCCGCGGCCTCCTCCTGAGCCAACTCCCAGATCAGGGGAGCCTTATTAACCACGGACCTGGCATTGCACAACAGCAGCCGGGTATTCAGGGCCTGAGATTCCGGACAACCAGGGCTGCAGGATGGGTAGCCAGATTCTGAAGGCTACTGAAGAGACAAGAGACGTGTTGCCATCTGAGGCTTCTGTGTAGCCAGCCTCTGTCCCATGACATGATTTTTTTTAACTATGATTTATTGAATAATTCATAATGCTGAATTCATACATCAGGCCAAGTCATAAACCATGGTTTACAAAATGCACTGGCTTTATTCGCACAGCCTTCTAAGCTTAAAGCAAACGAACCATTTTGTATGAGTGCTAACATCTATCCATGTTATTAGATATATTTAAAATGTTTACGTTTTGACTAGTGTAATGTTCATATTACTGTACTAAGTTTTGCATTTGTTATATTTCACTTTTAATTTGCTTTGAGATGCCTTTGAGATAGAGTGATATCGTCAGGCATGAAACACCAGGTCTACATGTGAAGGTCCAATTAACTCTTCTGAGTAACCTCCATTCTAAATTCAGAAGAGTTAGCTGAGCACTTCAGTGTTCTGACAGAATATTGTTACTTTAGTTCAGAGTTGGTATTCAGCAGGTTCTGACCAGTTCTGGAGAACCAGTAGCAGAAATTTTGAGTAGTTCGGAGAACCAGCAAATACCACTTCTGACTGGAGATTTTACAGTATCCTTCCCCTGCCACGCCCACCAAGCCACACCCACAGAACCGGTAGTAAAACAAATTGAATCCCTCTACTGATTTAATTGGCAATCTGTAGAGATTCTCAGTCATCCAGGTCATGGTTGTCCCAAAAGTGCTTTTTTATAAGGCAACTGGATTTTCTGATTTTTTCTTTTGAAGACATTTCGCTTCTCATCCAAGAAGCTTCTTCAACTCTGACAGGATATTGGAGAATGGAAGGATTTATATTTCTTGCAGACAGCTGGTCATTTGTATCTTTTTAGAGGGTCGTTGAAGCACTTGGAGGTTTATCTGTGTCCTCAAGGTCACCTGAGTCGTGCTCCTGGTTCCTGTAATCTGCAATTTTTCTCTGGAAATCCATCCCTACTCCCACACCATTCGAACAGTGTTCATCCCAAATTGTGTAGCTAAAAGTCTGTAGAGATTCTCAGTTATTGAATGTATATAGTTGTGTAAGCCTCCTAAAGTGAAACTAACTTTTAGATGACCCTCACTGTTAAATCTTCCTAAAGTGAAACTAATCTTTAGATGACCCTCACTGTTAGCTCCAACTGTTTTGAAGGGAAACTTTGAACATTTATAATTGGGCGGATTTTTCAAGCATTATGATTGATTAACATCCTGTGGGCCCAGAGTATAAATTACAGGCATTTGCCTGCAATTCTTCAGTTCCAGTTTTGAGTCAATAAATGCTGTTGCAGGGATGCTGGTCTGGTTCTTGCCTACCGAAGCCCTACACCATATCAGTCATCCAGGTCATGGTTGCCCCAAAGGTAACCATGACTTTTTCAGCAGGCAACTGGACTTTCTTGTTTTTCCTTTTGAAGACGTTTTGCTTCTCATGCAAGAAGCTTCTTCAACTCTGACACAACAGTGTCAGGAAACAAATCTACTCTATGATATTCATCTTCTTAACATAATTCCTTAAGAAAACCATAGCTTTTGCTAAGAGGGTCCATACTTAAAGAGGACAAACAGTTATTCAGCTATACTGAATATGCTCGGAATATAAAATTAATCCAGATACAAAAAAATGTCAGAAAAGGAGGCCACATTGATATTTCCATTTGAATTAACCAGAAGTTAACATTCGATTCACATAATTTTGTTTTACTTTGATGTTTATAGAAATAATACAAAGTATGATGATTTGTTAAAGGTCAATAGCTTTGTTCAGTCTTCCAACGAAAGTCATGATTAGGCCTATCAAATCCATCAACACCCCATGTTCACTTTTGACTTCAAATGTCTAATTCTGCATATCCTTTAAGCAAATACATCTGGCACCACCCTTAGGTTATGACCCCGGAGTCTGTTTCCAATAGCCAGACATTTGACACCCACCAATTATGAAGTTGAGAAATGGAAAAGAACAAAGACAAACAAACCCCACAACACAAACTATTTCATATCTCCTGCTTTTGATAATGCGCTCCGTACTATTTGCTTTGTATTTCTATCTGCATGAGGTAATGAAGACAAGCCTTACTTGCCTGCCCATCCAATTCCGCTTGCAAATTCTGTAATCTCTTACCAAACCGACAAATATGTCTTCTTGTTACAGATAATCTTCGCCTTATAGCCACAATGGAGCTCAAAATCTCTGTTGCTAAGTGAGAAGAGTTATTGAGTTTTGTCCCTTTTATGACCTTTCTTGCCCCAGTTGTTAGGTGAATCACTGCAATTGTTAAGTTAGGAACACAGTTGTTAAGTGAAAACGGGCTTCATCATTTGCTTGTCAGAAGGTCGCAAAAGGTGATCATGTGACCCTGGGGCCAGGGGTGGGCTGCTGGTGGTTTTCAGGGGTTCGGGACAATCTCTAGCTAAGATTCTATGCAGTTTGGAGAACCCCCAAATCCCACTCCTGGCTGGCCCCGCCAGTGCTGGGATTCAATTTTTTTTTACTAGCGATTCTGTGGGTGTGGCTTGGTGGGCATGGCAGGGGAAGGATCAGTGGTGGAATTCAAATATTTTTACTACCGGTTCTATGGGCGTGGCTTGGTGGGTGTGTCTTGGCTTAGTGGGTGTGGCTTGGTGGGCATGGCAGAGGAAGAATACTGAAAAAACCCCATTCCCTCCTCACTCCAGGAGAAGATTACTGCAAAAACCTTCCTCCCCACCCCAATAACCTGCTTTCCAGCTTCGTTCTCCTGTGCAAGGCAACAAAAGAAGACCCAGATGATCAGCTGGGACTCAAGAAGCAGAGAAGAGATGGGGGTGGGGCCAATCAGAGGTGGTATTCCAAACTACTCAAAATTTCCACTACTGGTTCTCTGAACTACTCAAAATTTCCGCTACCGGTTCTCCAGAACTGGTCAGAACCCGTTGAATACCACCGCTGGGAAGGATAGAATAAAATCTCCAGTCAGAAGTGGTTTTTGCCGGTTCTCTGAACTACTCAAAATGGCTGCTACCGGTTCTACAGAACTGATCAGAACCAGCTGAATACCACCTCTGCCCCCCCCACACCCCGCCCTTCCCAGGAGTCCCCATGTGATCCATTTTGGATGCAGGTAAGTGCAGACCACATACAGAAGCTTGGGGAGAGTGAAAAACGGGCCTCCCGGAAGTTTGGAAAGGCCGGAAGGCTTGTTTCCAGCTTCCAGAGAGTCTCCGGAGCCCGGGGGGGCATTTTCACCCTCCTGGAGGCTCGAGGAAAGCCTCCGAAGCCTGGGGAAGGCAAAACCATCCCCCTGAGACCGACTAGGCCAGGGGTAGGGAACCTTGGCTCTTTTATCACTTATGGACTTCAACTCCCAGAATTCCTGAGTGAGCCATAAAAGGTTCCCCATCCCTGGCCTACTGGTTTTTCAGTTGTGGGGGAAATCAATTTTTGACTGGAATGGGATTGTTTGATATACAAATGTAGGACATATAAAGAATATATAAAGAATATGTCCTACATTTGTATATTAAATAGTCCCATTCCAGTCAAAAATTGATTTCCCCCACAACTGAAAAACCAGTAGGCCAGGGATGGGGAACCTTTTATGGCTCACTCAGGGATTCTGGGAGTTGAAGTCCATAAGTGATAAAAGAGCCAAGGTTCCCTATCCCTGGACTAGGCCACACCTACCATGGCCACGCCCACCCAGCAATCGGGCAGAGAACCCATTGCTAAAATTTTGGAAGCCCATCCCTGCCTGGGACACTGCAACTGTCATAAATATGAACCAGTTGCCAAGTGTCTGAATGGCCATGGGGATGCTACAATGGTCATAAGTGTGAAAAACATTCGTAAGTCGCTTTTCTCAGTGCTGTCGTGACATCGAACGGTCAGTAAATGAATGGCTATAAGTTGAGGACTCCTTGTATAAAATTAATTTGGTCTATTGAATTGTGGGCTTAAAGGGAGACTTCCTTTAGATGAGTATCCTCAAAATGAGATTTGTGTGGAAGAGAAATGAAGAGTGCAGAGCAAAAGATACCTATTCATTTATTCAAAAAAGTGTCACATCCACAGCATTACACAGTATGTACCAGGAGGAGGTTGGGAAAGCACAGCAGGAATTTGGATCAGATCCTTCAATTCATAAGGTTTCTTCTTGGCCTCCTAGGGAACTTCAAAATAGTACGCATCATAAATTAAGATGAAACCATTATAGAAATCCGAATGCAAAAAATATATTTGAACTGACTTGTTGGAGGTTTAGGAACTGGTTGAAGCTTGAAAGACAGAGGTGGTATTCAGCAGGTTCAGACCAGTTCGGGAGAACCGGTAGCGGAAATTTTGACTAGTTCAGAGAACCGGCAGATATTGCCTCTGACTGGCCCCACCCCCATCAATTCTCTGCCTCCCGAGTCCCAGCTGATTGGCTTGGTCTTCTTTTTTTTGCACTGCACAGGAGAACGGAGCTGGAAAGCAGGTTAGTAGGGTGGGGAGGGAATGGGATTTTTTGCAGTAACTTTCCAGGAGAGGGGAGGGAATGGAAGCAGGTTTAGGCAGCAAAGAAGATGAGGCCTTTCTCATCAGGTTCAAAAAAAAAGGTCTTTGGAGTTTGAACGCTTGACTTCAGGTTTTCTTATCGGTTTCCTCCAAAATTCTACTATGCCCAGTCTTTTGGGTTGTAACCTCTTAAAAGGGGATACCATGATGGCATATTAATGGCAATGCTAGGTCCCACTGATTTCTATAGAAAGGATAATTAAATTTCCCATTACCGTAATTAAAAGCAAGACTATCTTTGGTTGCTGCGTAATATGCCCAGTATCAAAGGGCGTCTTCTGATAGAGCTGTGCAGTGGTTAGAATGCAGTACTGCAGGCTAACTCACTGCTCACTCCAGGAGTTCGATTCTGAGTGGCTCAAGGTTGACTCAGCCTCCCATCCTTCCAATGAAGTAAATGAAGACCCAGGTTGTTGGGGGCAATAGGCTGACTCTGTAAATCCCTTAGAAAGAACTGTAAAATGCTGTGAAGTGGTATATAAATTTAAGTGCTATTGCTATTGTTGGGGAAGAGGTGAGGGAGTACTATTGCATTTGTATCTATAACAGCAGCAACAGCACTTAGCTTTATATACTGCTTTATAGTGCTTTACAATCCTTTCTATGTGGTTTTACAGCCTCTTGCCCCCAACATTTTGGGTTCTCATTTTACCCACCTCGGAAGGATGGAAGGTTGAGTCAACCTGGTGAGATTTGAACTGCCAAACTGCAGGCAACCAACAGTAAGAAGAAGAAGACTGCAGTACTGCACTCTGCTTATGTGTACAGGTAGTCCTAGCCTTGTAACAGTTCATTTAGTGACTGTTTGAAGTTACAATAGGACTGAAAAAAGGGACTTTTGATCATTTTTCACATACTTACAATCATTGCAGCATCCCTATGGCGACATGATCAAAATTCAGACACTTGACAACCAGCATGTATGTCAACCCTGAAGCTGACCTGACCAAAGCCATTTTTTGACAGCTTCAGTGTTACCACATCGGAACTGAGGGATAAAGGAGGGGGGATCGTTGAGATAGTTGGGATTCTGTAGCCAAAACAAAATACTTTGTCTTGGGAACCAAAGACATTCTCACACCTGGTTGGAAGAAGGCAGAGTGATGTCACCAGGCAACCAGACCGTGTCGTGATTGGACCAGGTGACTGATTGTTTTGAGAAAGTGAAAAACTTTTACGTTTAATTAGGTGAAAAGCGTGGAAGTCTTCAGAGTCGGTTTTCAGCCGATCTGTGCCAATGTGATATATCCAATAAACCTATTCTTTGAGGAAGCTACCTTCCTCAGAGTTTTGTTTGCTGTGGGTCTGTTATTTGGAACCCTGACATTGTATTTATGATAACTGCAGTGTCCTAAGATTATGTGATCCCTTTTTTGATCTTCTGACAAGCAAAGTCGATCAGGAAGCCAAATTCACTTAATAACCATTTTGCTATTTGCCATTTGTCAGAAATGGTGTAGGGTCTCCCGCTTGGGCGGGGGGGTTGGACTAGATGACCTACAAGGTCCCTTCCAACTCTGATTATCTGTTCTCTGTTATCTGCGAATGACTGAAGTGATTCACTTAACAACTGTGGCAAGGAAGGTTGTACAAAGGTTGTAAAATTCACTTAACAACCATCTCACTTGGCAACAAAAATTTGGGGTTCAATTGTGGTTGTAAATCAAGGACTACCTGTACAAGTACAGTACAATAATTCATTTAGTGACTGTTCAAAATTACATCATCACTGATGAAAAGGTGATCCCCGCCCTTTCGGCCATCACAGTATTCCCTATGGTCATGTGACCAAAGTTCAGGTGCTTGGCAACTGACATGTACTTATGACAGTTGAAATGTCCCAAGGTCATGTGATCTTCATCTGCGACCTTGCCAGCCAGCTTCTGACAAGAAAGGCAATGGGGGAAACCAGGTTTGCTTAATGACTACATGATTTGCTTAATAACTGTTCCAAACAAGGATATAAAATTGAGTGCAACTCACTTGACAATTGATGTGATCAGCAATGGAAATTCTGACTCCCAATTGTGGTCATAAGTCAAGGACTTATCTCTCTCTCTCTCTCTCTCTCTCTCTATCTATCTATCTATCTATCTATCTATCTATCTCTATCTATTTATCTCTGTATCTCTATCTCTATCTATCTATCTCTATCTCTATCTATCTATCTATCTATCTATCTATCTATCTATCTATCTATCTATCTATCTATCTATCTATCTATCTATCTATCTATCCACCTACCTACCTACCTACCTAACTACCTATCCTGTATATGGCTGATCTTCAATACAGATTGCCTATAGTTTCATTCTTAATCATTGTGTTTTAAAAGTGAATTATGCTGGATTTTGTCTAACGAAATTAGGCTCTATGTTTTACTGCTAAAATACTAAAACGTTACAACTGCATCGTTTTAAGAGTTAATATCTTTCCTGGAGAAGGTGTGGTTTTTGTTGTTTTTAAATCCAATTATTTGCAACAATATTCCTACAGTGATTTTATCAAATGTGCAGAGCAAGACTTGGGCTCTGGCTGAAATTCCCGTAGCTAAGTAGTGACCTATATTATGAATTAGGAAGGCTTTTGTATGCTTAAATAGCTGCCCACTGGAGAAATTTAGGACTGAATGAGCAGAAGTCATGTTGATTTAGTTCCAATAAGGCAGTCATGTGTAACTAATACTGTATTATTAACACTGGGTGAAATTTTCAACTTTCAGTATCTTGATGAAAAACAGACAATAAAAATTGCTTAGTGACTTTTTCTAACCTTTGTAACATGTATTTTACTCACCAAGCCTACTGTTTCTCCTCTCTACATTTCCAGACAACAAAACAAGGAGATTATCACACTGCTATTTGCAAGAAAGATGACTTTTCTTTGCTAAATGGAACTTCTGCAGAATATTAATTTGTTTACCTTTTTCTTTTTTTCTTTTTAAAGTTTAGCTACTTTATATCCTGGAATCTTGTGGCTGTTTTTAAGATTTCATGTGTGTGTGTGTGTATGTTACAAATTCTGCACTGATCTGGAGATCAAAATGCATTGCAATTTCTGTGCAAAATTCTTGCATCTATAATATAAAGGAGTTATAGCTGTTTTATTATCACTGAAATTAAACAAAAAGAATTTTGTCAGAAGCCAAAGGAAATCCATATAGCCTGCAACAATTTTAGAGATTATTTAAATGAAGAACATCATAGATAGAATTATGCTAGTATTTTGATCAAATTCAATTTCCCCAGCAAAGGATAATAATCTTTGCCAGTACTTCAAATCACAGAAACATTTAACTTCTGCTGAAAATAGGACTGGTGTATTATGAGAACAAGAGAAACAAGTAACATTTTGTATACCATCATCATTGGCAACTGCTTTCCTCTAAAATTTGTTCATTATTAGTTAAGATGAATCATATGAATATCCATGCAGGCTAATTTCAATGATGCTTGCTGGAATGATGTTTAGATATTAGTTACAAAGTCTTCAATTTACAGAAATTAAGAGCCAGCTAATGTTTGTCTTCTGTTTCTGTTCATATTACATGAACCCCTAATTTTTCTGGACAAAAATAAACCAACAGTTCAATAAGAGAGAAGATAGTTGTGAGGCATAAATGCGGAGCAACTGAAAGAAGAATAGAAGATATCTAAGCAAGATAACTAAGCACAAATAAACTAGACAGAAAAACAGTTTTTTCCCCGAAAGCCATCACTCTGCTAAACAAATAATTCCCTCAACACTGTTCAACTATTTACAAAGTGTACACTACTATTGCTGTTAATCTTCTCATCACTTCTTATCACCCATCCCCTCCCACTTGTGACTGTAACTTTGTTGCTTGTATCCTCTGTTTCCTAGTATGATTTGATGTTGATTGTACCCTATGACTATCATTAAGTGTTGTACATTATGATTCTTGATTCTTAACGAATGTTCCTTCTTTATGTATACTGAGAATATTTATACCAAGACAAATTCCTTGTGTGTCCAATCACACTTGGTCAATAAAGTATTCTATTCTATTCTCCAGTTGGCCTCAAGAGCTCTCAGAAAGAGTGCTAATGATCAGATGACTGCAAAGAAATGAAATTCTTCCAACTTACTCCACCATCCAATCAAAACATATCCTTCCATCTTCCCATCATCCAGTCTCAACACTCAGTACCCATCCTTCCATCTCCCTGCCATCAGAACTGATGAAGCTTCTTGGATGAAAATCAAAAGAAGATTTCTCCTCAAGGAAAAGTTGCCTTTTGAAGGAGGAAAAAAAAGAGCATATTTGAGACTAAGTAAGAGATGTGACTGATTTCCAATCCACAGTTAAGTATTGTTGATCTTCTTTGCTCCAAAATGTCTATTCCTGAATCTTTTCTTTTTGCAAATTCTCTGACTTTCCATCCTCTTTCTCTCTGTTCTTCTTCTTTATTCATCCCTTTTCCTGCTCCAGTTTCTCTTTGGAAGCCACTGATTTGCATGCATGATTCCTAGAAGTCAGAAAGGGCTACTGTTGGAAGAAACATCCATCTGGTTCAGTTCCAAGCCGGGAGAAAGGCACCAGAGACAAAATGGAGGCTGGAGGCTGATTAGAAAGGGGGTCCATTTATTGATGAACAGAACCACATGTTAGTAGTTAGTACAGTAGTTAGTACAGCTGACCACATGGAGTTGAAAGTGGAAGGTTTTTATACCTTCTCTTGGGCTTTGCACTTGAGCTTCCTCTTCCTATGCAAGAACTTGTATTCTATTGGCTGTTGTCAGACTCCCATGAGGCCATGTGCAAATCCTAGGAGTTTGTCTGAGCTAAGTTTGGTTGAAGTTTGAACTGCTGGAGAGCTGGTGCAACTGAGTTTGATGCAATGAAAGGGATTTGGGCAATTCCTATTGTGGCTGAGGGCTAACCACACCTTTGTTGGATCTTGGGTGAGGGCATTTGCTTATGAATAGAGCTATTTATCTCTTTATCTCTTAAGTGCTGACATCTGCTATGGGCTATTAAGAAAGGTGGGGGCTGCTTTCCAAGAGAACGTTTCTCCATTTCTTTTCCAGGGAAATATAATGTTCTACCTTTTTAATATTTCTCAAAATACTTCATTTCTTTTCTAGGAGAGGGGTGGATGCTAATTTTCAACACTACAAAAATTAGAATACTGCTTTTTGAAATTCATTGAAGCTTCTTGGTAGACAAAGTTAATGTTGTGTTAGAGCAGCTTTTGTCAACCTCAGCAACTTTAAGATGCCTCAATGGAGAAAAAGAATATTCAGAATGGACTTTCTCTATTGCCTGTCTGGGGAATTCTGGGAGCTGAAGTCCACACATCTTCAAGTTGTCGAGGTTGAGAACTGCTGGATTAGAAGATAGAGAAAGCCCATTCTGAATATTCTTTTTCTCCACTGAGGCATGATGTTCAACAAGTGAATTTGGGAGGTTTGATATTTTTTGGCCTAATCCACTTCACAGGGTCAATGGGAGGACAGAAAAGCCCAACTTAAGTCAGCCTTTTCCAGCTTCTTGGAGGAAGATGGGACAGAAATATATCTCTACCTAATTAGTAACAGGGCAGCCGAAAATACAACTACTCAATAGCCTGTATGCAAAATAGTTCCTATTGCCAAACACAGATGAAATATGAGAGATGGAGCCAGGCTTAATTGTAAGAAGGTTTGGCTCTGGTTATCTGGCTGCTTTGCAAATCCTTCTTTTTTTAAAAAAAAAAATATGAAAAATTAGTAAGGTTTTTTCTCAAAATGTAATATTTTCTTAAGGCAGTTCATCACCAAGTATCAAATTAGTTCAAGACAAGATATTAACCTTATAAAATATGATGACTAATAAAAGTTAAGACAATACTGGATTCAATAAACCCTTACCTTTTGGGGTTACATCACTATCCTTTTCCCAAAAGGCCGAGAGAATCTTAATACAAGCATTATTTTTTTTCTTCCACTGACATGTTATATGTATGTGTATGTGTATATGTGTATTATTTTTTTCTTACACACACACACACACACACACACACACACACACACACACACAAATATATGCACACCCTTTTTATCATCCTGTAATCTTTTAATTCGGGGTAGAGTTGGGGAGGACTGGATGGAGCTGAGTGTTAACTGGCCAGATGCCTTTCCTGATGCTTATGCGAAGTTCGCAGCAGATATTTTCTCTTTGCGCTCTTTTTCTCCCTCTCTCTCTCTCCCCCTCTCTCTCCCTCTCTCTCTCCCCTCCCTCCCTCTCTCTCCCTCTCTCCCTCCCTCTCCCTCTTCCCCCTCTCCCTCCTTCCCTCTCTTTCGCTCCCTCTCCCTCTCCCTCTCTCCCCCCCGCTCTCTCTCTCACACACACACCTGTGTGTATACCAAAGATTCTTTATTGTTTGGATCAATGCAGTGGTGGGATTCAAATTTTTTTACTACCGGTTCTGTGGACGTGGTTTGGTGGGCATGGTGTTGCTTGGTGGCCATGGCTTGGTGGGCGTGGCAGGGAAAGACACTGTAAAATCTCCATTCCCACCCCACTCCTGGGAGAAGTTTACTGCAAAATCTCATTCCCTCCCCACCCCACTAACCTGCTTTCCAGCTCCGTACTCCTGTGTAGGGCAACAAAACAAGACCCAGCCAATCAGTTGGGACTCAGGAGGCAGAGAATAGATGGGACAGGGCCAGTCAGGGGTGATATTTGCCAGTTCTCCTAACTACTCAAAATTTCTGCAGCCAGTTCTCCAGAACTGGTCAGAACCTGCTGAATATCACCTCTGGATCAGCAAAGGGAAAATCATGCCACATAAATCTAGTCAAAATTCCATTAGTCTTTCAAATGCATTCGACTGTTCTTCAGATGTTATGCATCCTAACCCCCTTACAATTTCCCTGGCTTGAGGTTTTTATGTGTGTCAAAAGCCAACAACTCTAAATCCAAGGGGGTGGAAGGGCTCAAGTTGTCAAGAAGCCTCCAGAATGAAAGGAAACAGGATTGTCATTTTGAAGCCATTTCTTTAAGCATAAAATTGCAAGCTTAAAAAAGAAAGGGGAAAAAAACTGGATAAGAAAGAGAGAAGAAAGCATTCCGTTATTGCTTTAAAACCACATGATAGTTGCATCAACTAATAACTTGGGTTTTTTAAGGCACATATTACATTTGGCAGTATTCATGTTTTGGCATGTTCCACGAGTGATTGCAATGAGAGCTACATTTCTCTCCACCTTTCCAAAGCAGAACAACGATCTAGGATTCATGTGTATCTGGAAGAAATTTCTTCATTCTTTCTCTGCATTCCTTTCATGCTATCTATCCAGGCATACTTGAATCCATTAGAATCTCTTAAAAAGTATATATCATCATCACAAACTGAACTTGGTCTGACAAATGTATAGGGTAGGGAAAAATGATCAGAGGAGTCCATTTGTCTGAAATGGTATAGGTTTTTCTGCTTGAGCAGAGGGTTGAACTTATTTATTTATTATTTATTTATTTATTAATTTTCTATACCGCCCTTCTCCCTGCCGGGACTCGGGACGGTGTACAACCAAAGTTAAAAAAATACAAATACAATATTTAAAAAACAATTAAAAAGATTAAATATGGTGGCTCAAAAGTAAAAATCAAGAGTATAAAAGATTAAAACCCATTAAAACCAAATTAAACCCTATAAAACCCTAGGCCAGACCGGCTTGATGAAATAAGTATGTTTTCAACGCGCACCGGAAGGCCAAAAGGTCAGGGATGGTCCTCATCTCTGGGGGCAGTTCGTTCCAGAGGGAGGGTGCCCCCAAGGAGAAGGCCCATACCCTCAGGGTCACCAGCCATCCAGCCGGCGGCACCCCAAGGAGGCCCACCCTATGGGAGCGTACTGGGCGACGGGAGATCGATGACGGCAGTAGGCGGTCCCGTAAGTACCCAGGTCCCAAGCCATGGAGCGCTTTAAAGATAGTCACCAATACCTTGAATCGCACCCGGAAGGCTACCGGGAGCCAATGCAGCTCGCGCAAGAGTGGAGTAACACGGGAGCTCCGAGAAGCCCCCAAGACCACCCGCGCAGCTGAAAGACCTTTAAGGTTCCTTCCAACTCTGTTATTCTTTTATTCCCACAGTACAGATTATTCTGGATTAATCACAATTTACTCAACATAATTATTTTGCTTACGTCTCCTTCTCTGTGGTCTTCCCTAACAATAGAAATAGCACTTAGACTTATATACCACTTCAGGGTATTTTGTAGCGCTCTCTAAGTGGTTTACAGAGTCAGCATATTGCCCCCAACAATCCAAGTCCTAATTTTACCATCCTCAGAAGGTTGAAAGGCTGAGTTAACCTTGACCCAGTGAGGCTTGAACTGTTGGCAGCTGATAGTCAGCAGAATTAGACTGCAATATTGCATTCTAACCATTGCACCACTGTGTCTCTTAGGCAGTAATGTGATTCAAACGGTTGGTGAGCATGCACTTTGCGTATGTGGCCTACATTTTTAAAAAGCCCATTTTCAACTGAATAACTTACCCTCTACTGCAGCCCCAGTGACTGAAACAGTTGAGGTGTGGCAAACTGCCCTGTCGTGCGAATCAGCTATGCTAAAAAAACAGGAAATCGAACACAGGAAAAAGCAGGGGTGGGTGGGCATGGCCAAACATTCACCGGAACTACTGGTTCTCCTGAACCAGTCTGAACCGGTAGAATCCCAGCTCTGCTCTTAGGGTTCAAATCTCTTCTGAAATCTCCTCTTTAACATCTACTTGAAGCTGCTAGGTGAAATCACCTCATGGCATAGGGCAAAGTGACATTTCTGTCTCCAGATGGCCAAGTAGTATCATGAAGATTCTGTCTCAGTGTCTGGAAGCCATTGTGGTCTGGAAGAGAATAGTCTTCAACTAATTCTAGCAATACTGTGTGGCTGTGGATTTTAGGGCACCTTGCAATCAGGTTTTCTATTGTTGTTTTTTTAACCCATCAGTGGTTCTGGATGGGGTTGTGTAACCTCAAACAGAAACAGTACATCGTATAGTGGTCCTTCTGGACTCATGACTTCTGCTCAAAGAGCAGATAGCAACTTCATTTTGTGCACCAATTGTGTCCCCTCCTGGAATTGGAGGCACTGTCACTTCTTAAGTAGATAGTGTAATGTGTTTTACAGGGTCCTGCCCTAGAAGACCTTCTAGAAATCATTACCTAACCAGGTAACATCATCAGTGCTAGAAGGGTGTGGAGTTTGCTCTCTGTTTATATATAAGTGGCTTGCCCTCTAGTATTACGATGATTCCTTCATTGGTAGTTCCTTAATTAGATTGTTATTTTTTTTTGTCTGAGCTGGTGGTTTTTTTATTGGGATATTGTTTACTATTTTATTGTTGGTCTGGTATTCATCCTGTTGTTAATTTTTGCTTATCTGGTGTTGCTTGCTGGAAAGGCAGTGTTTTGCTCTTTTTGTTTCCTTTCTAGTTATTAGATTGTTTCTTTTGAATGGTTGTTTAGATATTGTTCATCTCTATGTGCCTGTTGATGCCGGTTTGTCTGAGTGCCAGGGTTCCAGGAATTCTCTAGTAGTTTTAGACTTAGCTTGGCCTAGGCTGCCCCTGGTTTCCCATATGAATCTATGCTTAACTATATATTCCATATTTAAGTTTTCATTATGTCTTCTACTCTAATTGGGTAACGAATCATCAGAGCATACTCCTATATTGAACTGTCAGAGCATATATCTAAAGTAATAGAACATGTTGATGTCAGAACTTAGTCTTGTTGGTCATTTAACACACTAGTTTCTAGGTTCTATCATATCTCAAGACTTAAAATGGACACCTAATATCAAAAACATCATTAAAAAAGCACAACAAAGAATGTTCTTTCTGCACCAATTCAGAAAGCTCAAATTGCCCAAGCAGCTGCTGATACAATTCTACAGAGGAATTATTGAGTCTATCATCTGCACCTCTATAACTGTCTGGTTTGGCTCTGCAACCAAACAAGACAGACACAGACTTCAATGGATAATTAGAACTGCAGAAACAAACACAATTGCTACCAACCTGGCTTCCATTGAGGATCTGTATACTGCACGAGCCAAAAAGAGGGCTGTGAAAATATTAACAGACCCCTTGCATCCTGAACATAAATTGTTTCAACTTCTTCCCTCAAAACGATGTTATAAAGTACTGCACACCAGAACAACTAGACACAAGGACAGTTTTTTCCCACATGCCATCACTCTGCTAAACAGCTAATTCCCCCAATACTGTCAAACTATTTACTAAGACTGTATTATTCTTCTTCTCATCCTTCCTATTATCCAATCTCCCTTTCTAATTATGACTATAACTTTGTTGCTTGTATCTTTACAATTTATATTGTTTTATTTAGTTTCCTAGTATGATTTTGATTGCTTATTTAGTATCCTATGATTTAGTATCCAAGTATTGTATCTTATGATTCCTAATGAATGTATTTATGATAACTATGATCATGATTTTTCACTTTTATGTACCTGAGAGTTTATGGACCGAAGACAAATTCCTTGTGTGTCTAATCATACTTGGCCAATACAGAATTCTATTCTATTCAATCCACATGTTTTGTGATATTGGCACCAAATTGTCTGGCATAAAAAGAAGACAAAGTAAAAATGTGGAGTTTGGCTTCAATAGATGGTAGCACCTGGACTGAAATGAATTGAGCTTGGAAGCTCAGTATGATTAACCCTGCCTTAGTACCTGGATAGGAGACTGCCAGGATAATCAATTGGTCTATTAGAAATTTAAAAAAAAATAATCATAGAAAAAAAGAACAAACTGCTCCAGTTACAACCACAACTGAAACCAACATTTCTGTTGCTAAGTAAGGTAGTTGTTATGACTCATTTAATGATGTTTTTGCCACAGTTATGAAGCGAATCACTGCAGTTATTAAGTGGAACGCATGGTTGTTAAGCAAATATTCTTGTAAGCCGCTTCCCCCATTGACTTTGCTTATTGGAGGAAGGTTGCTAAGAAGGTTGCAAAATGCAATCACATGACCCTGGGAACACAACTGTGTTAAATTACATGCCAATTGTCAAGCACTTGAAATGTTGATCATGTGACCATGGGGAAGCTACAGTGGTCATAAGTGGGAAAACCAATCATCAGTCACTATTTTTAGTGCCATTGTAACTTTGACCAGTCACTAAATGAATGGTTGCAATGACTATCTGTATTGCCCATTTATTTATTCTGTATGGTGTAACAGAATACAGCATGAATTTATTTATTTAGGGAATTTATATTGCCATGAGTTGCACATGGTGACTCAAGGCGGCTTACGGGAATATTAAAACCTCACATGTAAAACAATAAAACTAACAATAAAACTACGAATGCATAAAATTCACAAAAACAGCATATGAAATGTATATCAAAATATCAAACAATGACTAAGAAACCATTGCATAGTCTTGCAATCGCCAGGACCTGAGGTTGATGCAGTGAGATGCTTCTTTTTCTTTAAATTGAGGACAAATAAAATTATCATGAAGGTTTAATTCGGAAGTGGGAGGCATCCTTTCTGGCTTGCTTCTAGTAAATGGAAGTTTTGGAACAGGCCATGTCCACCATGTTGGTAGCCATGAATTAGGGCAGCTATTTTATGAGAGGATTCCAGCATCTCTCACTAATGCAACCATAAAGTTGGAGACCTCCGATTAATACAAGGGGGACAGGAAACTGAGTTATACTTTGTCCAAGATTTTCAAAACCACCAAAGAAGCAAAGAAACAATCATGGGATAGTGAACAGGTATTTCTGAAGTCAATTTTAGTTCCCAGTCAATGATTGAGTGTATGAACTACAACACATTAAAGCAGTCAATCGCTTTTGCAATATTGGAACCAGAATTGTGGATTCTTTCTATGGTAGAACAATAGAATACCAGAGTTGGAAGGGACCTTGGAGGTCTTCTAGTTCAAACCCCTGCCTAGGTAGGAAACCCTACACCACTTCAGACAAATGGTTATGTAACATCTTTTTAAAAACTTCCAGTGTTGGAGCATTCACAACTTATGGAAGCAAGATGTTCCACTGATTAATTGTTCTAACTGTCAGGAAATTTATCCTTAGTTCTAAGTTGCTTCTCTTCTTGATTAGTTTCCACCCATTGATTCCTGCCCTCAGGTGCTTTGGAGAATAGCTTGGCTCCCTCTTCTTTGGGGCAGCCCTGAGATATTGGAAGACTGATATCATGTCTCCCCTAGTCCTTCTTTTCATTAGACTATACATTCCCAGTTTCTGCAACTGTTCTTTAGATGTTTTAGCCAATGATGGGATTCAAATTTTGTTTACTACCAGTTCTGTGGGCGTGGCTTGGTGGGCATGGCAGGGGAAGGATACTGTAAAATCTCCAATCAGAGGTGGGATTTGCTGGTTCTCCAAATTATTCAAAATTTCCGCTACTGGCTCTGCAGAACTGGTCAGAACCTGCTGAATACCACCTCTGGTTTTAGCCTTCAATCCCCAAATCATCTTTGTTGTTCTTCTCTGCACTCATTCTAGAATTTCAACATCTTTTTTACATCATGGCGAGCAAAACCAAATGCAGTATTCCAAGTATGGCCTTACCAAGGCATTATAAAGTGGTATTAACACTTCATATCATCTGGATTCTATCCCTCTGTTTATGCAGCCTAGAACTGTGTTGGCTTTTTTTTGGCAGCTGCTGCACATTGCTGGCTCATATTTAAGAGGTTGCCCACTAGGACTCCGAGATCCCTCTCACAGTTACTACTATTGAGCAAGGTACCACATATGTGTGTTTGATTTTTCTTGCCTAAATGTAGAACCTTACTTTGTATATGTGGATCTCTACCTAGACTAGACGACTTTCCTCACCACGACTTTCCTATCCGCTGATCAGAGATTTCAAGCCAGCAGATGAAGATTCAATAAGCAAGATGAACTCCAACAGTCCTCCACAGATTGTCAAAGGGCACTGAGTAGGCTCCTGGCTCACAATAAAATTGGTAAACAATAATTTGTTCAAATCCTTTCAGGTACTGCTCGATAGCTGAATGGGGATTAATATCCAGATTTCTCTGTCCCAAACCAAAGCCCTAGATTCTACACTGCACCAGAGTGAGTTGGAATAAGTGGAGAGAGTGATTAGAGAAGATGGTAGTAGCTTCCAAAAACATTTTGGAGGGATTCCAGGCTAATGAGGCCTGCAATGGAAAATCACAAGGGAAGGAGAGGAATAGGAAATGAATGAGCTGGCCAGGACTGAAACTATGATCACTTTGTCTTAAACTAGGCAAGACTTCAAGATTTGTTGAAGGAGGAACTAGAGAATATTTTAGGCTGCTTATGGAATGGGACAGAGAAAGATTACTGGGTTTCTGTAAATGGTGGATATTTTGCAAATGCATATATTAAATAAATATTGGAAAGAATCAGGGGAATTCGTTAACTGGCCAAGGGGACAAACTTGTTAAGTAAGCATCTGTACAGTTTTCCATTTAGAAATTTGTGAGAGGGAAAATGTTTTTCTTATTTCACATCAGATATTAGGTTGGGGATTTAATTGAATTCCATTACAGATCACACTAGAAAGATATTTTGATGTTCTGCTCAATGACAACTTGAATGCTTGCTACCAATTAAGTCCAAACAGCTTCTATAAAAATCCATGGGAACCTGTTAGAGGAAGGATCTTCTGTTATATTTACTTTGGGATGAGAATCCTCACACAATCATAACACTATGGAGGATCTTCAGAAAGATATTGTCTTCTCAAAAGTATTTCCTGGGTCAACTTGTATGTAATGAAGAAATTAAGTCCATTTCAATTCTGAAACAACCTTGTTCAGCAATTTTTTAATTAAAATAATATATAGAAAAGCTGACATCTATATCTAACAGCTTTTATCTGATCTCATCTGCAACATTGTGGTTACCCAGAAACATGAGTGTCCAAAATCAGCCTGGCAGTTGAGGATATATTAAGAGGTCTGTAGGGGGCGTGCATAAGCACACCAACATGCCTACCATCCCTGTCCTATTGTTTCTTTTATTTTTTTATTTTTCTTATATGTATCCATGTATTCATAACTATGTTTTTACTTATACCTATTATCTTGTAAGCAATTGACAAAAATAAATAAATAAATAAATAAAAAACATGAGTTTGAAGCCACACTCTTTTGTATGTCCACGAGACAATGATTTGCATATAAAAAGGATGAGGCATGAATATATATAATATATTGGAGACCAGAGGTGGTATTTTAGCAGGTTCTGACTAGTTCTGGAGAACCGGTAATGGAAATTTTGAGTAGTCCAGAGAACTGGCAAATACCACCTCTGATTGGCCCCACCCCATCTATTCTCTGCCTCCCGAGTCCCAGCTGATTGGCTGAGTCTTCTTTTGTTGCCCTGCACAGGAGAACAGAGCTGGAAAGCAGATTAGTGGGGTGAGGAAGGAATGGGATTTTGCAGTAACCTTCCCCTAGGAGTGGGGAGGGAATGGGGATTTTACAGTATCCCTCCCTTGCCAACCTCACTATGCCACGCCCACAGAAATTTTTTGAATCCTACCACTATTTGGAGACCCATGAGCTAATGGAACCAAGTGCATCTTTTCCCATGAAGAGGTAAAACTCAGAAGTCTTAGCAAACTATAGTTCTTAAAATTCCCGAAACATTCTTGTTAAAAGAGATAACCATCCTTTTGGATGAAGCTTAGTTCTCATATTGGATGATGTCATTAGATTTTTCTCATCTCTTGAAAGATGGAAGATCATGATGGTGAAAGACATGTGTAGGTCAACATCTCTTGGCAACCAGTTGAACTGCACAACAAACAGCAGCCCATTCCATGGAGTATGTTGAGGATCAAATGTCTATGAAGATGTGCATTAGACACTAGAGGAGTGTTTTTCAACTTTGGCAACTTCAAGATTTGTGGAGTTCAACTTCAGCCCATCACCATGCTGGTTGGGGAATTCTGGGAATTGAAATCCACATCTTAAAGTTTCCAAGGTTGAGAAATATCACAATGATTCTGCACAGGATTTGAATGGGTTTCCTTAATGTTTGTTCTGGAATGCCAAAGTAAGGGATAAGTACTTAGGGATGCCAATACTTAAGAAAACACTGAAAGCCCACATACATGCCAATTCTTTGTTGACTTACTGCCTTTCTTTATTCTTTCACTGTCCTTCTTGAAAGCTCAAGGTTGCATACTTAGGCAGGGGGTTTCTAATTCAACCCTCTGTGTGTTGAGGATTCTTTGAGGTCTGCTGGGTTGAAAGTAGATCCAGAGATCCAGTGAGGAGTTACTTTAAAATGTTTTGAGGGAGGATTTCTTTTGGTATTGGCAGAATTACATGTTGTTGTGAGTTTGTGTGCACATGTGCATTTTAATTATAATATTATAATTTTGGTTCTGATCAAAATTACCCATCAGTATGGCTTGGAATTTTAACAACTGTTTATTGGCACCAAAGCTCCTGTTCACACAGGGAAGCAATTTTGAATGAGAAGATGAGCAAGGCTAGAAGAAAATGCAAACAGCATTCAGAATAACTGAAAGTACAATTTATTTCTTCCCCTCACTCCCCATCAGAGATATATTTAAAGGGGGGTGGGAATGTAAATTGGCCTGATTTTTGTTTGGCAATTCTCAGTAGTTGAATCTCAAGCCAGGTTGGATGCTCTTATATGCTGTAGAGCACTATGGGAAAAAAAAAGGAAAGGGAAGAGATTTTTGATATTCTCCCAGTTTGGGAATGAAATATATTTAGTTTGCATTTGAATAAGAACTTATCTGATTTTGTACTTTCAGAACAATACATGATCCGAATCTCCGTTTGAAATTTGCACATCTTTGAATATGCCAATCAAGAAAAAAAATAACTTTGTATTTGGGAAAAGCCTGCAAAACAGGCATCTATTTATGAAAACAATACATCCATTATTTGTGGTTGCAAAAGGAAGAAAAATAGCACATCAGAAGAAATATGTACAAAATACATAGAAATTTAATTTGATTTTGCTTCCAAACTAGCATGCAAATGGGGACAAGCCATGCCTGTCAATCAAAAAGAAGAAATTGAGAGAAGTAAAAAAATGTGCATTCATGAAAGCAAGTAATGAAAAAAAATAAATAAAAAGCAATACATTTGTCCATCTGTAGTTATATATTCACACTGTTTTCCCAGCATTAGAATGTTCTTCTCATCCTATTGGAGTGCAATCTGAGGGATAAAGTTGAGAAAATGGAAAATAATACATTTTTCCCAGCTCTAATCTTGTTTCCTCAGGAATTCTTCCTTGCATCTTACTGGAATGCAAACTGTAGAATGGGATTGGGTTGTTAATATGACTCCTTACTTAGCTGTCAACTCTCCTTATATCTCAAGCTTGCTCTAACTGTGGCCCTCCCCTCCAGAAATCTTATAGCTCATCATATAACATGAGACAAAAATGTTTTACCACCAATGTGCCCAGTTTGGCTAGGAGGCAGAGTACTAGGCTGTCATTTCCATCATGAGAAAATTGGTCTTTCGGTGTAATTTTCTACCTGTAATTAGTCTCTCTGTGCTTTTTAGAGTCCGTGTCATGCTGTCAATGCAACATGTTCGACAGCATACCTACCGGGGAAAATATTTGCCAGGGTAGTGAGAGAGAGAGAAAAAAAAACCCACCTCATTTTTCATTAAAGACATCATAAGAAAAAGAAAATAGCAAAGGAATCTTTGAAAAATCAGGAGCAGACAGCTGTAAATGGTAACAAATAGCTTATTTAATAGAAGATGTGGAATTTTCTGTTATTGGAAAGGTTTTTTCTTGGCAAAATTGCTTTATGGGCTAATATTCATGTGGATTATCTTGGGGAAGACACAAAAGTAACTCAATAGTTATTATAATTAAATGAAAGGGGGAATAGATGATACAAATGTCAGAATAATTATATGTTGGCCTTGCAAATAAGAAAAAAAAAACCTAATATTTTATTCCAAACTCTTCTAAAGGTTGTACCAACTACCCAAGTAAAGGGACTATAGCACTAGCAAGGGCCCTTATACTTATACATACATCATGGTGCTTTACAGATCCCTCTAAGCAGTTTACAGAGTGGCATATTGCCTTCAACAATCTGGGTCCTAATTTTACTGACCTTGGAAGGATGGAAGGCAGAGTCAACATTGAGCCCCTGTCAGAATTAAACTCTAGGCTATGGGCAGAGTTAGCCAGCAATTTTTCATTCTAACTACTGTGCCATCAGGGCTCCTCCATGCTTTGTTTATGGTGTTTATATACCAATTTAGTCCTTTTCAGATCTAATGATATTCCGATATTGTATAGATTTTAGTGGAGAGTTAGACAAAGCGTATGAATGAGTAACAGATGAAGAATAACCTAAGAAAGGTGACTACTCGTGCTTTCCATTTGGCTGCAATTAATTTAATCTTCAATGGATTATGTTGTCCTCAGTTGATTTTCATTCTTTTGGTCAACAGTACTTGACAACACAAAGATTCCCACTTCTCCCTTGAATTAAGATCACCTCACCTTTCCCACACAGCCAGTCTGTAATAAAATTAAACCCAAAGACCCTGAGATTTAACATTTACATCACCATTCCAAATTTAAGACCCTTTTTTATTTCCCTTCACTCAAGAGAAGCAATCAACTTCAGTCTTAATTTGGATCGGTAGAGCTGCAAAACTTTCCACAATAAAGCCTTTTGCAGTTTATGCCAAGCCTATTCTTTTTCTAAATTGTATTTATCTTATTTTATCAGTTTAGCAGCAGATTAGTGGTGAAAGAATTAAACATTCCCCACCTCCTGCCATCCTGCAAGCTGCTGTCTGAGGATGGAAGCAAAGCTATGTGCCGATTGCACAATGCAAGAGAGATCCAATTCCTGAGAACCCCTGCGTATTTTTTGGCACGTCCCCATCTCAGAGGGAAATCTAGAACAGTCCTTTGGCTGAAGATCTAATTAATTATCTTCCTATTGTTCAGAGAGGGAATAATACATAAATAACATTACATTAGTAATCAACGGAAGAAGAAGAAGAAGAAGAAGAGGAGGAGGAGGAGGAAGAGGAGGAGGAGGAGGAGGAGGAACAGAAGTTTTTTAAAAGATGTTGGATAACCATTTGTCTGAAGTGGTGAAGGGTTTCCTGCCTAGGCAGGGGTTGGACTAGAAGACCTCCAAGGACCCTTCCATTATTCTATTCTATTCTACTCTATTCGGAGGAGGAGGAATGGGAGGAGGAGGAGGAGGAGGAAGAGGAAGAAGAAGAAGAAGAAGAAGAAGAAGAAGAAGAAGAAGAAGAAGAAGAAGAAGAAGAAGAAGAAGAAGAAGAAGAAGAAGAAGAAGAAGAAGAAAGATTTGTGGATTGCAAAGGAAGCTTCAATCCTTTTTTCAGCTTCTTAGTTGTTTTTGGTCAGTTATTTTGCAAAATCCACTTTCATTCTTTACTGAGAACAGAATCCATCAGTCAAAACCAGATGCGAAAGGAAGGAAGGAAGAAAGAAAGAAGAGGGGACACATACCCTTAGAATTAAGGGAACAGGATAGTTCAAAGCATATATTCACCCCAAGAATTTATTTTCACTGCAGAAAATGAGCCCACCCTCTTTGCATTTGCCAAATCTCTTCTGCTTTTCCCACATGCCTTCTTCATTTGAGCTGTCATTAAAAATCATTCTTCGGGTTGCTATTGTTAAACAGATGGGAATCAGAAATCCCCAGTGAATTGGTGCAAATTTGCCAGAGATCTACCAGCACGCTAAAATCGATCCTACAACATTGTTTTTATTGTATGTTCAAATACTTTTTCTTCCTGTAGAAAACTGAAAAGGTGAATTCATACCAAATACAAGCTACAGAAGTAACAGAACCGACCCATTTTCCAAGTTCACATAATGCATTGAATCATAAGGACACATGTGGTATGCCCAAAAGGCCAAGTCAGTATAAATTAACCGCACTCACCACTATGTGCAGATGTATTTTTTTCCCAACTTGGGGAATAAGTAGGAGATAATTCCCATCTAAAGTAAAAGAAAAATCAATAGCAATTAAATAAAACTATGGTGAATGTTTTCCTACATCTAGAATGGAAGGTGGGTTTCTTTTATCCCATTCCTTTATCGGTTGGATTCTCAAAATATGTTCTGATAGTGTTATGACCTAGGTTGTCCAGGCAGATGAAGGCTTCAATAAAGTCCTTTATTGCTCTGTTATGACATGACAAATGGTTCTACAACAGTTGGTAAAGCTCCACCCCAAACTTTCCAAAGGGAAGCCATTCGCAGTCAGTGCAACACAGTCCCACAAACTAAAGCCAATAGTTATCAGAGCTGGTTAAGAAAATAGGGAGAAAGTAATAATGCAAAAATAAGATTCAAGGTTCATAAGTCTCAAACAAGGCTCAAGGTCCACAAGGTGAGGTCCAGAATCCACCAGGTAGAAACCCAAAGCAGAGTTTTTCCAAGGCTGGGGAAGTGCGCATGCCAAAGCAAAATATTTTTTCCTGACAAAGACACCTTGGTCCCTCTTCCAAACTGGGATTTGGTGGGGTCTGGACAGATAGACTGCCATTTTGCAGCCAGTGTGATGATCCTCTCCTTTATGTGCCAGAAGCACACATGATGGGAAATGACAACTCAGTTACTTAGTTACAGGTCTATTGACCATAGGTGGACCACAGCACCATGCGTTCCTGCTCTTTTTGTATACATGCATGCAGACACATGATGTAGGCTTGAGTGAAATGGCTGCAGGTTTTCATCTCCATCAAACATCTTGGAAGGAGCTGTTAATCTGTAGACATTCATTCACTCCAAACACAGAGAATTAATTGTCCAGAAGAATTTATCTGGCCACATAATCTGGATTGTCTGGATCTATCATCTGGGTTTTGAAGTTCACATAACTTTTACCTCTTTGCCCGTGATTCTGTTCAATTGTGTGATGAGAATAGGGCTAGTAAGGTATAGAAACCTATCCCCTGTTAGCATGTCATACATTACATGCCTTACATACCTTACATTCATTTTATGTCTTTAAAAGTTTAATATATAAAAAGTTCCATTTTATGCACCTTAACTCTGGAAGTTTCACAAACAACAGTAAAAACAGAACAAACAGTAAGAAAAGATTACAGTATTAATCCATAACATATGTGCATCTCCAGTGATATGAACTCAACAAACTGTTTTTTAAAAAATCTGGGTTCTTAGAGTTGACAGTGTCTAAGAGAACTTTAATGGAGGGAATTAAAGAGTTTATGATCCCCAAATAATGGTTGGCCAAGAAGGAACCTCCAGTTGAGAAGTTCCACTGCTACCTTGGTGTTAGACTTCTATTATAAGAATTAGACCTCTTTTTTTTAAATTTTAATAGATACTTTATAGGTTCAACAAACATTTCAAAGGAATTTATAGCAAGATAATTTTAAAAACCGATTGGCAGTTTGTAATCTTCTATCTATGGAAACCAAGTTTACTCCCTTCCTCCAAGAAAACTCAAGAGTTCCTAAGAAGAATGTGAACAATGCTGTTTTGCACTAATATTAAATACTGGGCTTGGCCCTTTTTGGTAAATCTATCTTGCAAAATCTGTGCAGAAAACTCACATTAATGTGCAAGGAAGTCATGTTTTCCTTTATGAACAGCTCAAGTTCATCAAGGATTATTTAATACCAAAAATAATACTTATCTGAGCATACATGACACTGGGATCCACTCCTGTGTCTTGAGCATAGGATTGTACAATAAATGGGCCTGCAACATTAGCAGAAATAATAGTAGCAAGGCTTTGAAATTAGATACGGTAAGCTAGCATTAACTTTTGATTGTGCTATATACTGAATAAGATAATGATCCAGTTGGATCTACTGAAAAGTAGAGGCAAACTCTCCCGTCACTATAGATCAATTAATATGCAACCACATAAGTCTATTTGAAGCTAACAATGGAGGGATGGATAGACAGGAGACCACCACTCTTCTGGTTTACCCCATGCCTTGAGTTGATGAGCCCTTTCAGCATGCCATTACATCCATCAAATGCAAATTGTTTAGCAACTTCCAGGACAGCATGATTCTTGCAGAGCATCTGTTTTCTCTTGATGGGATGCCATCATGATGAACTATCCAGGACAGAGCCATCTTTCAATAACTTTTCAATGCCTTAGGAGTCAGGTTGGTCTGATCAATTCCAAGTAGTACCCAAGTCCCGGCATTGCAAGAATGGCTGATCAAAATGAATTTCAAAGACAGAACAATATGGTGCCGAGATGGAGGTTCATACTGCTATAAACAACCAAACTCAAAGGTTAAACCTGTTTGGAAGTTTACTGCAAGAAGGAATACACTGTTCCCATGCTCTTTCTCCCAAATGGTATTTAATGAACTCCTAGGATCTCTATAAAAGACATGACTAATGAGTGCTGGAGACCCGAGGATCTGTCATACATGGCTGCATACAGTGGCTACTTGTGCAGCATTAAAGAAGAGAAAATATTCTGCTAAAAATAGAACCAAAGCAGAGACAAGTTTGCATAATAATATGCACATGCTAAAGTAGGCTCATAGTTCCATATTTTAAAACTAACAAAATCTCTTAAGTAGAATTACAGTGTCATGCTGTAGACTAATGGAGTGACCTCTGTGCTTATTTTGACTGTTGTCCAAATCATAATTATAGCTGGGATGGCTGAAATGCAGCTTGACTTAGAACCACGTTTGAGCCCAAAATCTCCATTGCTAAGCAAGACAGTTGGCAAGTGAGTTTTGCCTCGTTTTATAAATGTTCTTGCTTACAGTTGTTAAATGAATCACAACAGATGTTAAGTTAGTAACACGGTTGTTCACTGAATCTGAAAGTCCCCTGACTTTGCTTGTCAGAAGGTCACAAATGGTGATCACGTGATCCCAGGACACCGAAAGAGCCATAAATACAAGCCAGTTGGCAAGTGTCTGGATTTTGATCATGCGATCATGGGAATGGTGCAATGGTCATACATGTGAAAAGCTGTCACAAGTCATTTTTTAGTGCTGTACTAAATATGTCAAATGGTTGCAACTTTGAACAGTCCACTAAACAAATGGTTGGAAGTCAAGAACTACCTGTACTATTTTAGTCTCTTTTTGGGGCAGCCATTCCAATGATCATGTTTTCAGATAAATAGTCTTTGTCCTGTGACAGATCCTTATAGAGAAGGATCTTCTTTGCAGGAAAGACAAAACACACATATAGGGCACATTTATCTTTATATGCTCTCCACATGTTAGTCAATGTTTTATGTTTATGTTCATAGATGACTCTAGTCGCAGATCATGACTGATAATTAATGCTCAAATCATATTGCTCAAATTGAAAATACACCTTTCTTTTCCATAAAGATAGGTCTGATCCTAAATGAATAAAATACACAGCACTGGACATCTGCATGTGCCTCATGTCATTTTGGTGAAATGAATACACTGTCATCTATCCCTGCATAATAATAAACATAGAAGTCACTTCTCAAAGATATTAAATATTTATCTCAAGGGCTAAGATCCAGGGCAGGAACAATTTATTCCATGTTCTGAAAATAAGGCTGACACCTTAAGTCTAGAACTGAGAGTACCACGGGAGAGGGCAGTGGCTGCTTAATCTTTAGTACCTCCATTATTTTTCTCCTCATTATTGATATTGGAATGGGAAACAGCCCTTTTCCAAGCAACATAAATTCAATTTGACCAAGAAGATCTGATACCAGCCAGAACATAGAACAACTCAAAGAACTAGTGCAAGATTGGAAATTGTGGAGGAATCACCAAGAGTTGGACACAAATGAATGGATATCATCATCATCATCATCATCATCATCATCATCATCATCATCATCATCATGACATCATCATGCATTCTGGCCATTGAAGAACTTTGCTAAAGTTAAGAAACATCTGATTCATCTCAATGATACAATCTAAGTGATTTCAATCTCTTAAGCCAACTCTGCTTGAGAAAGGTCCTTCCAGCCTTCTTCCCAGTGCTGGATAAAGTACATCCATATTTGGACAACTTCAGGGCATAAAATTCCAAAGTTGGAATATGGAACTCCATCAACATACACTGAAGGCAATTCAGGCAGTGTCTTTTTGAGTACAGTTAGAAGGTGAACAGCATCACTTTTAGAACATTCATCAAAGTAGGATTGCCTGATACTAATCTTCTCTGTTTGGAGAACCTTTGATTAGTATTGGGGAAGGAAACGTCTTCTCAGTTTTGTCCTGCAGCAGTCACTGAATAAGTTCCTCTGAGTCTTCTCCAATAGTTTAATCTCTGCAGCAAGAAGTTGAGACAGACTCCAAAGAAGATTAAGGCAAAGCAACTTGACTGCTGTGTTTCTGTTTACCAACAATGTTGCTTCATCCAGCAATTTGAAAAGACTTCAGAGCTTTGTCAAAGAAAAACATTCCTTTGAAGCATTGCACCACCCTAGAAAATAACCAGAAAGGAAGAAGCAAAACCTACATTAGATGAAGGATCATCTTTTGTTCTCCACTCCCTTAGAAAATATAGCTTCTTACAAAAAGTTAGTTAAATCTAGGCTTTGAATTGAATAGAAAGTTGTGTCAAGTGTGGGACAATAAGACATCCACGCAGTTCAAATGACTATAAAGCTTATGCTCTCTGCAAGAATCTGAACTACTAACAGTCAAAGCAAATTGGTGGTAGATAAGAGTCAATGGAATTCAAGCTGGGCTGGACTGAGATTTCTTGTGGGCATGAAGGGATTCTAAACTGATGGCTTGTTTGACCCCTCCCTTGGGCTCAGCCTGCTCATCGCCTACAGGTTGCTTATATATGGAAGCTACTAAAAAATCAGCTGGTTTGATTAGAACAAATGATATGCTTGCATATCACTTATTCATAAATTAAAAAATAATTTGAAATTTTCCTTCACATCACACATCACACATCACATTAAGTGCTTGCATATCACTTATTCATAAATTAAAAATTAATTTGAATTTTTCATTCACCTCACATATCACACATCACATATCACATCGCATATCACACATCACATCAGGGAAGTTGAAATTACTGCTCAAGATCATTTTTTCAAACTTGGTGTCTTTCCAGAGTTACTTGAATTGCAATTTCCCCAAAGCAATAGGCCTTGTTGTCCAATGAATTGTAGCATCAACACATCTGGAGAGCTCCAACATAAGAAAGTGTAGTCTGAGGTATGCATTTAATCAGGAGCCATTCCTAGCCATTTGAGCAGAGAGGAAATTGCCAGGATGTTGGAGTCAGGGGTGGGATTCTACCGATTCAGGATGGTTCGGGTGAACTGGTAGCTCTGAGGATCAGCTATGAGTGAACCAGTTCGCTCTGACAATCAGCTGTTGGGCCCATCCACCCACCCTGGTTCTAGGCTGTGCTTTATATCCTGGTTTCCAAACTCAGCGGATTGCCACGTTTCAGTTGTTTAACACACAGAAATTGCTGGAGAAGGTCAGTAACAAATGCTCTGCGTGAAGCGTGCACTCACCGAACCAGTTGTTACATCGGTTGAATCACACCCATGGCTGGAGTTGGATGAGACTGGTTGTTCCTCTATTTAAAAAGCAATTAAAAGCAAACAAACAGCCCTTCATTCCCTTCCCATGTGTCACCTTGAAAGCAGCATCAGAGAGAACAAATGTATCTCTTGTTCCTTTTTTTTGAAATGACAAGAAAAACCTCAGTGTGTTGAATGCATAAGTTAAAGCACATACATGCTTTAAAAGTGGACTAACCAGCCATCTGTTCACATGCATTGTTTCACGAAATATTGTTAGATCATGGGGAGAGATGGAATAGAAACAGAGGTGGTTTATGAATGGCAACTATATGCATATTGCACCAATCATTCCAGTTATCTTTTGAGAACTGTTCTGGAGAAGATTCTTTACAAAGTCACTGTATTTTTTTCTCCTTCTCTCTATGTTCTGTGTTGATCAGGGGTGGCAATGAATTGCTTACTTCCTTTGTTTATATTCACTTGATCAGATGCGCAAGAATAAGAACTCCAAGAGCAATGTTTAAATAAGGTCTTTGAACAAAAAACCCCCCAGCTATTTTAAGAACAAAATAAGAAAGAATTAAATGATGAAACCCAAAGCAATGAAGAAAAGTTCAAGAGGGCAGGGACAAATGGCTGAACAAGATCAGAAGAGGAAAACCCTGCTGAACCAAACCAAAAGCTAGTCTAATTCAGCCCTTCCAAGGAGACACCAGATGTCCCCAACACATTCTGAAGTATGGACAATCCTCTTCCAGCTGTTCCTTCCAAGCCACTGGTATTTAAGTTATGCTGGCTTTGTTTCAAGAAGCAACATAACCATCAGGACAAACAGCCCTTAACAGCCTTCTCCTCCCCTTTTTAAAGCCAACTACATTGGTGCTGATGATTACATCTGATGGTAACAAATTCATAGCTCTATTAAGAGTTGTGTAAGGAAATGTTACCTTTAATTAAATCTGGATCACCTTGCATTCATATGCAGAGGATGATTCCATGTTCTATTGTTGTGATAGAAGGACCATATGGTTGGCTGGAACTCTGAAGAACTATCTCATTAGGAAATCTGGAAGCTGTGTAATACTTCTAGTCAACACCTTCCTGAAGTAAAGTCTAACTATGATCCAATATGCATGAAATGTATTGGATCAGGATGGTACAACCATGGAATGTGCAACCATAGCTGATGCTCAGACTGGAACATCCAATATGCATTTCTCTAGCTTATCTATAGAAAGGAAACCACATAGCAGAATAGAAAGTTCACCCTCAGGGAATATTTGGGTAGAAGGCTAAACTGGAAAGTAAAAAAGACATCCTGGAAATAGACAGTAACAAACCACTTTTTTTACATGGAGAAGGAGAAACAAAAATATCATGTGACCATGTTGGAAGATAATGGACACTGCAAATGGAGATGAACTGGGCATCCTGGAGTGAGGAGGAGTGCTGGAGAAGTAATACTTCCTTAAAAAATCTTGGTCCAGCTGGCTTGGCTGGTAGTACCTCATAAGGACCCCTTTCCAGGGTTATAGGAGAATATGGTCAAAAGTTTTGATGGTGGAAGAGGGCTTTATGCCCCAACGGCAGATAAAACGGTAGAACCATCTTTTAGGAGAAGGGAAACTCTTGATTTCAAACCTCCACTGCATTGTGGCTATATCTATTATTGGAAAAGGCTTCAGGAGTCAACCTCGAGGCAAAATCTGGAACCAGAGTCCCGGAAGCTGTTCATGACTGTGTACAATCACGTTCTAGTAACTTCTGCGATGCAGCTGGAACTAATCGTATTGGCTCTGCCGTTCCATTAAGCAATTTCAGTGACGTGGAGAGGGGGGAATCTGCTGCTTGTGTAACAGTTTATCCTCCATATTAAATTACCCAGGCCTTATGCTCTGGAGAGGACACTCCAGCTTTCCAAACAGCATTGAAACAACACGGGAAGTGGCAGTTACCGATTTCATAGCACGATACCATAGTCTCTTTGAGACTGAAGGATGCCAATGTGACCATGCAGCCTTTAGAAACTGAGTTTAACTTGAGGATGTCTCCAGCTTTCTGTCAAAGGATGCACAGATTGTTAATTCAAATTAAGTCTTCAGTGTAGAGGGGGTATACTGTGGCTAACAACACCTACATTTCTGTGTCCAGTTTCTAGAGGGATTTGGTTATCACTCATGTATTTATAGGGGGTGCAATGGCTCAGCAGTTAAAGCTTGTCAGCTGGAGAGAGTTGGAGTCCAGGTTCAAGACCTGAACTCTACACAACTGGGTCAGCTCCTGTTCCTTGCCCCAGCTTCTGCCCACCTAGCAGTCAAAAGCAAGCAAATGCGAGTAGATAAATAATTCCACTTTGGTGGTAAGCTAACAGAGTTCAAAGTAGCACTGGAAGGAACCTTGAAAATCTTCTATTCCAGCTCTCTGCTCAAGCAGGTAACCTTATTCTGTTTCAGACAAGTCTCTCCTTAAAACTTCAAGTGATGAAGCACCCACAATTTTTTTTTAATTTTTTTTAAAATTAAACATAACAATTAAAAAAAATTGAACATAGTGGAGTTGTTTTGACATAACTTTTGGTCATCATTCTAGTGAATTAGAATAGAATATAGATCTTATATACATTTGTATATATATATATATATACACACGTATATACATTTATTCATCCTTATTTACATCTTCCAACACTCTCCTAAGCACAGCTGCCATCTTAACAATTCTTTTCAATCTTAAACTCCTCCTTTCTGCCCCCACCAATAGTAAAACCTATTCCAAATTATATAATATTCCGATTCGTCCTTATTTTTTATCTCTAGTATTAACCTATCCATTTCATTGCAAATCAAAATTGTATTTTTTACTTCATCTTCATTAGGAATTTCTTTCTCTTTCCACTGCTGGGCAAATACCATTCTTGATGCAGTAATGATGTGTATTATCAAATATAATTCATCCTTATTGTATTTTTTTGGTATAATTCCCAATAAAAAACATTCTGGTCTATGGCCTATTTTAAATCCCATCATTTCTTCCAACCATTTCCCAATCTTGAAGCACCCACAATTTCTGGAGGCAAGCTGTTCCACTGGTTGATTGTCCTCACTGTTAGGAAGTTTCTCCTCAATTCCAGGTTGCTTCTCACCTTGATTAGTTTCTATCCATTGTTTCTTGTCCTTTCTGTGCACCTTTGGCATTTATAGTAGCCATGCTGGCCACATGACCATGGCAATTATCTTCGGAGAACGTTGGCTCCCTCAACCAAGAAACGTAGATGAGCACCATGCCCTAGACCAGTGGTAGGGAACCTTGGCTCTTTTATCACTTATGGACTTCAACTCCCAGAATTCCTGAATGAGCTATAAAAAGTTCCCCATCCCTGGCCTACTGGTTTTTCAGTTGTGAGGGAAATCAATTTTTGATTTGAATGGGATTGTTCAATATACAAATGTCCTAATTTTTGACTTGAATGATCAATATTCTTTATATGTCCTACATTTGTATATTAAACAGTCCCATTCAAGTCAAAAATTGATTTCCCTCACAACTGAAAAACCACTAGGCCAGGGATGGGGAAACTTTTATGGCTCACTCAGGAATTCTGGGAGTTGAAGTCCATCAGTGATAAAAGAGCCAAGGTTCCCTACCGCTGCCCTAGACTGACACGACTGACAGGGAAACCTTTATCTTTATCTTACATATATTATACAGAATTCTCCCAGGCAATATTTTGGAGGACTTGATCCAAAGTCTCCAACTGGAGAATTAAAACAAATAAAACTGAGGAACTTTATGAAACTGCCCTACCTCCTTCTGCCTTAGAGGCCAAGCGAAAACTATAGCCAAGTCCCAACTGTTACCATGCTCTGCTCTTTCTGTTGCCAGCTTAGACTCTCTTTTGTCAGAAGCCCTGTTTTCACTTGCCAGTGCAAATGTGGAAAGGATGGTGTCCCTTTTGTTGCAAAATGTCAGCCTTCCCGTACCAGCAATTGCTAAGCAACCTATCGTGAAAATACATCCCGCTTTCTGGGTTGTTGTTTTTTTTTTCTTCTCCCAACTTGGCACCTCCCACCATGTTCTTTCATGTTCGGTTCCACCGAGTAACAAATCAAAAGGCTGTTTTTTTCTATCTTTGGGTGCCAGTGCAAATTGTAGCCATCGCTGAAAAGGAGAAGCCCATGAATCCGGGGGAAAACAGTTGAGATGTCTGAGTGACTCCATGTCCTGAAACGCTGCTCTTCAAATCAGGAGAGTGTGAAGCTAAGTAGAATCCAATTTTTTTAAAAAAAACAGAAATACCCTCTCTCCCATTCCTCCTCCTCCGTTAGAGCTTCAAGCTGATTAAAGAAACAAACACTTTTAATGAAACATATGCAGAATACATAGAAGGAGAAGATTCACATTGCATCTGCTGTGGGACCAGAAGGCTTACTGAAAGTGTGAAGTAGGAGGAAAGGAGATTACTGGCAGAGGATGCCAGAGGAGAGCACGAAAAATATGAAAGAGAGAAGCACATCCACAAATCTATTTCCTGAGATTTTGCATAGCTTTTCCCCCATGGTACAAAAAAAATGACTTGACACTCGGGGCTGGGATGAGTAGTATTTTTGGTAGGTACTTCATCAGGGTGGAGAAAATATTGAAGGGAAGGAACACCAAATTCCTTGAGGAGCCTTAACAAGGATTATCAACCCTGGGTTGCAGTAACCCAAATATTTATTTTTATTATTTTATATTTATTTTTATCCCACCTTTATTATTTTCATACAAACATATATAATACTCCTTCCTCCTCCTATTTGTCCCATACCATCAACCCTGTGAGGTAGGTTGGTCTCGGAGAGAATGACTGGCCTAAAGTCATCCAGCCAATGTTCATGCCCAAGACAGGACTAGAACCAGAGGTGGTATTCAGTAGTTTCTGACCAGTTCTGGAGAACCGGTAGTGGAAATTTTGAGTAGTTTGGACAACTGGCAAATACCGTCTCTGACTGGCCCCGCCAACCCCATCTATTCTCTACTTCCTGAATCCCAGCTAATTGGCTGGGTCTTCTTTTGTTGCCCTGCACAGGAGAACAGATCTGGAAAGCAGGTTAGTGGGGTGGGGAAGGAATGGGGATTTTACAGTAACCTTCCCCCTGGAGTGGGGGAGGGAATGGATTGCAGTATATCCTTCCCCTACCATGCCCCCAAAGCTATGCCCACCAAGCCACGCCATGCCCACCAAGCCACGCCATGCCCACCAAACCACGTCCACAGAACTGCTAGTACATTTTTTTGAATCCTACCACTGACTAAAACTCACTGTCAACTGGCTTCTAGCCTGGGGCCTTAATAAATACACCAAGCACATGAAGGAGATATGAGTAGTAAGATTCAACCAAAGCAAGGAAGAAATGATTGCCAATCACTTTCCTGGAACAGTAAAGTGGGAGGGCCCAACATCAGGACTTGTCCAATGGGTGGGAAGGGGACATGGCAGCTTGTTGGCAGCTGAAGCCGACATGTCTGAGAGAAAACCAGATTTTCTTAAGCCAATCTAGAGTCAATTTAGCATACCAGCTTATATTATCAATGTAGATAGGCTTTCATATTCTGTTTTCCCTAGGAGTTAGTTCTATGCTTCCCAAACTATATAACTCCTGATGCTAAAATTCCAGGATTATCAATTGCCACAGTTTCTCTTATTAGTTTGCTCGGTATCCTGACTTCTATCTATACTACAATAACTCTATTTCCATTAAATTATTATGCCACAGGAAAATATATGCAGTAATATGTTGATTGGTGTTTAAGGTGCCACAGCTTCCTAATTTTCTTTTTTGCTGCAAAGAATGAAAAGGGCTACATTTCTAGAAACCTCTAAGCAAAGTTCATCACTACAATCCCTACAAAATAAGGATTCGTTCCCTTTTTACTCTACTTTCAATGAAGAATATACTTACCGTGGAATCCAAGAAATCTCGGAAACTTTGCTGTAGAGAAAATGGAAAGAAAACAAACCAAGATCCTTAAAATATCATTTTCATATTCTACACCAGATGCCCCAAAACATTAGCCACATAGAAATAGTTATAAAAACTGATATTGGTTGCCAGGTTATGAAATTGGCTCACTTTGTGAAGATCATTTACACTCTACATTATGAATAAAAGAAAAAAAAAATGAATGTAAATCTCTGGGCTGAAGTTTTCTAAGACAAACAGATGTAAAAAAAACTTTTGGAATTTTCTGTGTTATTATTTTATGTTTACTGCAACGCTAGCAGTAAAATTATCATGTTGCCTTTCTACAGTATTTCTCATTTGCAAATCTATTAAATTATTTTACTTTCTTACTGCCAAAAAGAATTTGCATTTCAGATAAGGAAAAAAAAAACCCCACTTTCTAAAGCTTTCTCTGTAATCATTAACATACGTGATACTCCTAATGGAGATGTTTGTCTGCATATGCATAGCAGAATGGGACTGAGAATAAGGCTGATAGAGTTGTTGTTTCCTTTTTTTTGCAATTTAGTTCTAAGCCACACAAATTCTCATACTTTCCATCTGCCATTATAAACACACACACACACACACACACAAAGCCAACCTTTGATCTTTCTGCTGAATCAGCTCAGCAAGACTGTATATGCAAGCCATCGATTGATGCAAAAAATAGAATGCCCGGGAATTACATTTCCCCCCCAAGTTTTATTGATTTTTTTTATTAATTACATTTCTTAGTGCTTAATAATCATTGTGTTGTCTGGGTGTTTAATTTGCTTAACAATTCTGATTATATTCTTAATCTCCAACCGCTGGTAAAATTCCACGTTTGATAGTATTCTGTGTCTTCTTTCTGCTTACTTTTCAATGTCAATCTATCCATTTCGGTACAGTCTAGTTAGTATCTTCTTAACTATCTCTTAAATGCATGGTATTTTTCCAATATTGTTTGAATATAATCCTTGCTGCTGTTACAACATTGAATATTAAATACATATTTTTTCTGATATACCTATTAAAAACAGTTGAGGTTTATGATTGACGTGATTCCCTATCATCTTTTTTAGCCAGCTGTGTATCTTTGCCCAAATTTGTTTCATTTTAACACAAGTCTACTACATATCACATTTTTGGACAGTACTTTCATAAACAAGAGAAGATAGAGACTGGAAATCTTTATTCTTGGTTGCATCTCCACATTACCAATTCTAATCATGAACCTTCAATTCTCAGTATGGGACCAAGTTGAAAAATCCTGCCAAGGTTTATTGTTTGATTCAGATCAGCTTCTCTTGAATTTAATGGGAGACAATTTGGGTTTGAAGCTTGGTTGAACGAAATTAATGAAATTGTTATGGGCTAAGTATGGTGGAATGGGACAACTTGCTACAGCCATCTTGCCATGGCCAACTCACCATGGACCACTCACTGCAGGACAACTCACCATGGACAACTCGCCATAGTACAATTCACTGCAGGACAATTTAACAATTCTATTTAACTATTTAAAATAAATAAAAAATATTTTAATTTTTGCCATTCACATTTCTTTGATATTAGTGTAACTCTTGTCTCCAAAGCATATTGTCCTGCAGTGAGTTGGCTATGGTGAGTTGTCCCATAGCCAGTTGGCCATGGGAAGTTGGCCGCATGGTGAGTTGGCCATGGCAAGTTGGCTATGGCAAATTATCATAGACTCATTTGTGGTGGATTGTCGTTTCTAGGTGGCTATGAGAGTTTGTTGAATGATCTGCCTTTCCTTATACAGATAATCCTCAACAAATGATCACAACTGAGTCCCAAATTTCTATTGCTAAGTGAGACGGTTGAGTGAGTTTTGCCCCATTTTATGACCTTTCTTGCTCCAGTTGTTAAGTGAATCGCTGCAGTTGGTAAGTTAATAACACAGTAGTGAAATGAATTTGGCTTCCCCATTGGCATTGCTTGTTAGAAGGTTGCAAAAGGAGATCACAGGACCTTGGGACACCACAACCATCACAAATAGGAACCAGTTGCTAAGCTTTCAAGTTTTGATCACGTGATCAGGGGAAACTGCAACAGTCATAAGGGTGAAAAATGGTCATTTTTTTTCCACAGCTGTTGTAACTTTGAACAGTCACTAAGCAAATGGCTACAAGTTGAGGGCTACCTATATAACTATCTCCCCAATAGTCAGCAGCCTTCTTGGTTTCTCTAGACTTCTGTGAACTTCCTGGGGTAAACCTGAGGAGGGAATTCTGTCCATTAGACTTTTTTCCAGACTGGGAAATGTGAGCAGTCAAGGAAGATTCAGAGCGGTCCCTCCTCTTACGAAAAAGAAAAATCATACTTTCTTTTTGTACATTATCAATCCTCCTCCTTAGCTGATGCTTTCTATATTAATAAATCAGGAGATGGTGAGATTGATGAGATATATTTTAAAGTTGCACTGGCCCATCTTCTGGATCAGTGGTGGGATTCAACAATTTTTACTACTGGTTCTGTGGGCGTGGCTTGGTGGACGTGGCTTGGTGGGTGTGGCAGGGGAAGGATAATATAAAATCTCCATTTCCCTCCCCACCCCATTAACCTGTTTTCCAGCTCCGTTCTCCTGTGCAGGCCATCAAAGAAGGCCCAGCCAATCAGCTGGGACTTGCGAGGCAGAGAATAGATGGGGGTGGGGCCAGTCAGAGGTGGTATTCCGAATTACTCAAAATTTCCACTATCGGTTCTCCAGAACTGGTCAGAATCTGCTGAATATCACCTCTGTTCTGGATTGACAATATGTTCCCTTCCCCCACTTCTTGCTGGTCTCAGTTCAGAAAAAGTTGTGCATCCTGATATAGAAAGACTTAAATAGTAGTTAAAGTGTCACCACATGAATAGTAATTTTTCCCCGCCAATGAAAATTTAAAACCGTTGTCACATTGACTGTTAGGTTCATTCCTATTAGAGAAAATGACAGGAGAAGCACAATATAGGTTTCTTTTGCTAAAGTCCCTTTTGCCTTAAGTCACTACTCAATAAGATTTATTGGCCTATGCTACAGGTTCCAAGAAACAGCTACAATAGATGCTCTTGAACTTTCAGACATTCTCCCTCCTTTATATTGACAAATATGGAACAGATCTGGTTTAACTCACATGGGGTTGAGGTTTCATCCGTTCTTTATATTCCTTTGGTAGCAATAGCTCTTGACTGGAAACCTAAATGGGGTTTGAAACAAGAGGGTGGCCTATCCAAGGTATTAAGAATGGGCTGAAATGGAAACATTTGTGGTCATGAATGTCCTCCCTCCCTGGAATCCAGCCTTCACACCAGACATCAATTCACGATTCACTATTCATTAAGTTTTGCAATCTAAACCAGATATCTCAGCAACATCCCTCAAAGGGCTGCTGCTCAAAACACAGAGCAGATGCTAGCTGCTCTGGAAAAGGTTGCTCAAACTTGACCTTTTCATTTAGCTAGTAAGTATCATTGGACTCATTGCTTATAAGTTCTGTCTCAGGAGAGGTTAAAAAAGTGTTTGCCAAAGGTGGTAAATGAGATGTCCATCCAGGAAGAATCGCTAAAATGGGACAAAAGTTCTTAAATAGAAATGCCAGTTGCCTGTGCCCTTTTTCTGCTAGAGTAGACTAGACTAGACTAGAATAATGGAGTTAGAAGGGACCTTGGAGGTCTTCTAGTCCAACCCCCTGCTCAGGCAGGAAACCCTGTATCATTTCAGACAAATAGTTGTCCAATCTCTTCTTAAAAAGTTCCAGGGTTGGAGCATTCACAACCACTGGAGACAAGTTGTTCCACTGATTAATTGTTCTAATTTTTCCTTAGTTCTAGATTGCTTCTCTCCTTGATTAGTGTCCATCCATTGCTTCTTGTCTTGCCTTCAGGTGCTTTGGAGAATGGCTGGACTCCCTCTTCTTTGGGGCAGCCCCTGAGATATTGAAATACTGCTATCAGGTCACCTCTAGTTCTTCTTTTCATTAAACTAGACTTGGGTGAGAATGAATGTTTTAAACAACTAACACAACACAGCCTATCAAACGGAGATCAGTGTAAAAGCTTACATGGGGTTGACTATCCCAAAAGTGCTTTTTCAAAAGGCTACTGGAATTTTTTTTTTCCTCCTTTGAAAACATTTGGCCTCTCCTCCAAGAAGCTTCTTCAGTTCAGGCAGTACAGTGGCTCAGCTGTTAAGACACTGGACTTATCGACTGGAAAGCTGGCAGCCCAGGAGTGCCACACAGCAGGGTAGGCTCCCATCCTCACCCCAGCTCCTTCCAACCTAGCAGTTTGCAAGCATACAAATGCAAGTAGGTAATTAGGTACCGCTTTGGTGGGAAGGTAACAGGGCTCCGTGATGTCATGCTGGCCAAATGATTGTAGAAATGTCTTCCGATATTGCTGGCTCAATGGCCTTGAAACAGAGATAAGCTCTGCCCCCTCTAGTTGGCAACAACTAGTGGAGCAAAATCCACAGGAATTCCTTCTAACTAGGGGTGGGATTCTACCAGTTTGCATCTATTCACTAGAACCAGTTGTTAACATTCTAAGCAGTTCGGAGAACCAGTTGTTAGAAGAAATTACTGGCTTAATCCTGTAAGGAAGGCAGGAAAGAAACATTCTGGGGTTCCTTACAGAAACTGCCTTTCTGTTAACCCTTATTACATTCTTGGCAGGACTAGACTTCCTGTCTCAGGAACCTCTCTGGAGTTTTTTTCCCCTCCTTTGCTGGTATTTTGCTTGTGTGAAGTGACCATTCAGTTCAGTTATAATGGCATTGAAAAAACTGACTTATGACCATTTTTCATGCTTACGACTGTTGCAGCATCCCCACAGTCATGAGCGGCCAGGCGAGGAGATGTGTGCCTCGATGTGAGTGATGTTGACTTGGCCACGCCCAGCCAGTCACATGATCACCAAGCCATGCCCACCAACTAAGCCACGCCCACAGAACCAGTTGTTAAAAATTTGAATCCCACCCCTGCTTCTAACTGATTAATGTGGAATGGAACAATTTATATTCTTTGTAGTCATATGGTCATTAGCAAAGAATATAAATCCTTCCATTCGCCACCAGTCAGTTAGAATTGTAGAAGTTTCTTGGATGAGAAATGAAATGTTTTAAAAGGAAAAAAAAAACAAGGAAGTCCAGCTGCCTTTTGGAAAACGTCTTTGGGACAACCATGACTTGGATAATTGAGAATCTCCAGAGGCAGGCATGAAATTGAATAAGCTACAGTAGTGGTGGAAGCAAGGACATACATACTACTTCCAGTGTTATTTTTCTTGTGGAAATCCTACCTTGCACAAGAAAGTGCTGGATGAAGAGTTCAGCATTTTTAAAAGTGATTTTTATGTCTATGCAAAGCCACGGAATGTTTTTAATTGAGGTATGGAGGAGATTCAGCTGAATCATCAAAACAGCTCCAAACAGCATAGTAGTGTTTCTTGGATGAGGGCAGGCACACTGCTTCGCCTTAGACCCTCCTCTGACCTTTCATTAGTCTCCTTTTGATGCTGCACAGATTGGTGCATTATTGGTACTTTGCTACAAGTTCCATAGAAGATCATGCATTTATCCTCAAAGGAAAATGTGAAGGAAGACTGTTTCCACTTTATGGAATGAATAATTTCTATCATGAGAACAGAGTGGGAGTCTCCTACTCCTAAGCCATCACTGGTCCTGTTAAAGTTCAGCACCCAAAAATAATGATTATTGTTGGAAGTCAACATCTAAAATCCAGAAAGAACCATTCTTCAGTATCCTCAGCAGAAGAAGTTAATCAAGTCCTCTCTTTGTTAACATCTACTCTCTGCACATGTTATACGACTCCTTGTAGGATATGATTAGCTAGGCACTGGACTCCAACGATTCCTATAATACATTTGCTATAAACAAATCTCCTTTTTATGACATTCCTAAAGGCTTCTCCCTGGATGAGAAAGGAAATGTTTTAAAAGGAAAAAAAAAACCCAAGGAAGTCCAGTTCAGGTTGGATTCCTGTTTTCGGAAAGTTCTCTCTCATTCATGAAGAATAATTCAACCTCCCCCAGACCCAGTCCCCACTTAGTGAATTTTGAAAGGAAATATGAGTGTTTGGAGATACGTATGCAAGGAGAAAATTAACTGTGTAAATTCTACTTTCTCTTTCTACCCAGTTTTAGACAAAACATGATTCTGTCCCATCTTTCTTAAAAGGCTACTTAAGCAAGTGGTTTCTGGGCCTTCAGAATTACCTTCAGTAATTGTACAATTGACATAGCAGATAACAGAAAATCAGAGTGGGAAGGGACTTGTTAGTCATCTAGTCCAACCCCCTGCCCAAGCGGGAGACCCTCCACCATTTCTGACAAATGACAGTCCAATCTCTTCTTGAAGGTCTCAAGTGATGAAGCTCCCACAACTTCCAAGGGCAACTTCTGTTCCATTGGTTGATTGTTCTCACTGCCAGAAAGTTTCTCCTTATTTCCAGGTTAAATCTCTCCTTGTTCAGTTTCCATCCATTATTCCTTGTCTGGCCTTCGGGTGCTTTAGAAAATAGCTTGACCCTTTCCTCTCTGTGGCAGCCCCTCAAATATTGGAAGACTGCTATCATGTCTCCCCTGGTCCTTCTCTTCACTAGACTAACCATGCCCAGTTCCTGTGACCATTTTTCATATGTTTTAATCTCCAATCCCCTAATCATCTCTGCACTCTTTCTAGAGTCTCAACATCTTTTTTATAGTATGGTGACCAAAATTGGATGCAGTACTCTAGGTGTGGTCTTACTAAGGCTTTATAGAGTGGTATTAGTACCTCACTTGATCTTGATTGTATTTCTTTGTTAATGCAACTTAGGATTGCATTAGCTTTTTTGGTGGCTCATATTTAGCTGGCTCATATTTAAACATCTTCTCCCCTCAGTTTTTATGCAAAGAAGATCTGATCATGGTTCTGTTATATGGCACCTTTGTGGCCCCTATTCACCACTTTATTGAAAAGCCAATATCTTCTTTTGGATTCCTATTTTTCCTTTAATTTTTAGCTTAAATATCTCTAAGGACATGGGTTTTTCTTCTTCTTCTCTCCTGGAACTTTTAATGGGATTTGTCAATGTGGATTGTTTCATGGTGATGTCATGATGGTGCCAGCCCAGATCAAAAAGGAACAGAGCAAATGTCTTACTCTAGGTTTTGCACATTAAATGTTTCTTCTTAACTGAGGAAGCTGAAGAAGAGTTATGAAATAGCAAAGATGGATTAGAAATACTCCTATATTCCCAATTGCAATAAGATGGATCCACGATTAGGAATGGATTGACATTTAATATATCTGTTTGTTTGAGAAGAAATGCCATAAATAGGGCGATGCAGAATGAAATTGACTCAATTTGGATATCCATACTTTTGATACCTTCTTGAATAAAATGGACAAAATAGAAGTTTTAAATTCAGTTTGAGCGTTAGAGAAACCAAATCAACAGATGCCTTCATCTAGGATGGTGATAATAAACTTATTACAGGCATGTCACAGGCATTTTGGTGACATGACAGGTCTCTATATTTTCTGGAACTCACATCAGGGGGCCTTGACTCTTGTGAGGCCTTTGGAGCCACTAAAAAATTCATAATTGTTCTCCATGATTTCTGGAGGCTCAGGGACTCTTGCATGGCTTCTAGAGGGCCGCTGGAAGTTGCATGAGAGGGGCCCTGCTCTCACACAACCTCTGGAACCTCTGAAAAGCACACAAGAACAGGATGCTTTTTCTTGCTCATTTTGGAGTCTGCAAGTTCATGCTTTTTCTGAAGTTCCCAGGCTTCGTGCAACCCAGAGCTGGCTCAGATAAGCATTCAAAAAAAATATTTACAATTATATACTTATTTTGTTATGATTTAGTAATCCCTTTATTTGGGGTAGAGTCAGGACGACTGAATGAATGGAGCTGAGCCTTTACTGGCCGGATGCCCTGCCTAATGCCACGTGGAGTTTGGAGCATATATTTTTTCTTTGCACCCTGAGAGAGAAACATCTCTCCCTGCCTAGGATTGAACTCTTAACCTCCTGAGTGGGAGGCGAGAGTCTTTATCTCTAGGCCACCACGCTGCTTGGATGCGATTGTAATTATTTATTTATTTATTCTATATAATTATTTATTAAATAACAAATTTAAACAGCTTAATTTAATACTCGTTGTGAATTCTTTCTCTTTTGTTGAATGTGGGTGTGTGAGAGACACCCACCCACACACCAGCAGAGTCAAGGCAAGCATTTTCTGAATTTTTGACACACTAAGACCAAAAGTTTCGCCATCGTAGATCTAGACAAAGGGGTTTGAGTTGATCTCTTAACCCTTTGAATCTATCCGTATGCACTTATCCGTCTGTGTATATTTGCATAGAGAGAGTTTTCGTTCTTTTTGTCTTATTGATACATAAAACATATGCTCAGAACGATATTCAATACTCGTTAGGGAGGGAAAATAGGAACAGTGGTAAGGAAAGGTTGGATTAAAATGAAATATGGGCAATGCACCTGTGAAAATTGTCTATAGGTAATTAACAAAAGAGTTTGGAGATGTGTCACTGACATTTTCGCATAGATGAGCCAATTAACATCTTTAGTGTGTTAATAAGCCTTGCCTTCTGAGAAGAATAGTCCACGAGAAATTGTGTCAAGTCTCCAAATTAGTTCAAAAATCAACATAAAAGGAAGGGGAAGAATTTGAAGGTTTTTAAAAATCCATAAGTGTGTGTGTGTGTGTGTGGGGGGGGGACATGTGGAATGAAATTGACCAATTTGGGCATCCATACTTTTGATACTGTGATTTCATTTCTGTTAATATGAAGCTATAAAAGCAACAATTGCCTATTTTGGTACTTCTTGCATATCTATTTAAAAAAATCCTTCAGAAAGTAGCAACTGGGTATTTGAACACTCTTTTCGTCTTGACTCTGCTCCAGGTTGTCTGGTGTGGGTGGATGGAGGTCAAACAAGGCAACATGGCAGTCACAACTGTAAGGACACAAGAGCTCTCTAACCTCAGAATCAGAATAGAGCTGGAAGGGACCTTGAAGGTCTTCTAATCCAGCCCCCTGCTCAAGCAGGAGGTCCTATACCATTTCAGACAAGTGGCTGTCCAGTCTCTTCTTAAAAACCTCCAGTGATGAAGGATCCACAATGTCTGAAGGCAAACTGTTCTATTGTTTAATTATCCTCACTGTTAGGAAGTTTCTCCTTAATTCTAGGTTGCTTCTCTCCTTGATTAGTTTCTATCCATTGTTTCTTGTCTTGCCCTCAGGTGCTTTGGAAAATAAATTGATTTCCTCCTCTTTGTGGCAACCTCTCAAATATTGGAATACCAGAGCTGATTGGTGGCACCATATTGGAACCAAACATTTAAACTGGATTTTAGTATAACCCTTTAATGTCTTTTCAACCTATGAAAAGGTCAGTATCTACACAATCTTAGCTTTCTTTTTTCATTGACTGATAGGGTTAGAATTCAGAATCTTGGATTTTTTCTAACATATTTACCATCATGACAGAGGTGGTATTCAGCAGGTTCTGACTAGTTCTAGAGAACCAGTAGCGGAAATTTTGAGTAGTTCGGAGAACTGGCAAATACCACCTCTCTGACTGGTAATTTTATAGTAACCTTCCCCTGCCACACCCCACCAAGCCATGCCCACAGAACCGGTAGTAAAAAAATTTGAATCCCACCACTGGATCATGAGAGAAACAAATGTAGAATTGTAATTCTGTAGCATTTTCACTGCATTTTAGAAGAGGGAAAATGCAAATGCCTATTCCATAAATATGCTTCAAAAAGGTTAGGGTTTTAGGCATCGATGAACAGAATTTCAGGATATCAAACTTTGCACATTTTTTTCCAAGATTCAAACTCTGAATGTGGAATTTTCACAAACTGTACCAAGACACTGGGAAACGGTGGATCTACTGTACTTCTATGATGTTCAGATTAAGAAGGTGAGAAGTAATATCAGCTGAGAAATTTTAAATCCAAACAGTGCCATGAAATGGATGAAGGAAGGAAGGAATTCAGCTGTTTTAGATGACACTAACTCAAAACAGTATCTGTTCAAGGGTGGCCCTCTTCGGGCCATGGGTTCTTTGAAGTTTTAGCTCTCCCTCACATGTATTTCTCAGGACTTATGGGGAAAAATGGGCAGGTGAGAATAACAATTTAATTTCATTAAAACTAAAGCTACAAATATGTTTCCTCTCCATGCATTTAAAAGCTGAACTTCTTCTATCACACGAACAATATGATATAGTAACAAATTATACAGGGATGCTGGAGCAACTCCCAAATCCATATCAAAGTCACCAGCTTTTAAAGGCACATATTGGCAACATTTGGTAGATGGTGCCTCAGTTCTGTATTTTCAACAATGCGGGTGTTGAATTTCTTGCTCTTTCACCATCAGCCTTGTTTAAGCAATCCAGTTTATGATTCCTGCCATTTCCATTGGGCTGTTACCCAGTGGTGTGATTCAACTGGTGTAGCAACCGGTTTGGTGGGCTGCGTGACGCGGTGAAAATAGCAAGAAAGCTTACCTTTTGCTGCAGTCCTGGAGAGTAAAAACAACTGAGGCATGGCAATCTGCGCTGCCACGCCGATCAGCCCCAGCTTCAAACAAAATATAGGACAGAATAGAGCAAGGGTAGGTGACTGGGGCCAAACGATCACCCGAACTACCAGTTCAGATGAACTAGTCCATACCGGCTGAATCCCACCCCTGCTGTTACCTCTATTCCATCAGCAACACAGATGGTTCTAGGACCAGGGATGTTCAAGGTGACTTTATAACCACAAAATGTCCCATTAGGCCTATGTAGATGAGTTAACTCCTGGTCAGGCATGCAATGGCCACCCGAGCACTTTCATTATTTTTGCCAGAATGCCCAAAGGAATCCTTTAGGGGCATGCATGGAATGTGGTGACCTATAGAGGAAAGGAGCAGAGGCTGCGTCGCAATGCCATGATGCTGTATTCATCACTTTTGATGCCACCATCATTTCTATCACTGCAAGCCTTGGGTTTCGCCTCCTTCAAAAGCTGCTACCAAACAGTCTGTTTTAATAAAAAATAAATTATTTGGAATCACATTAATGGCATCATTGGAAAATTAAATCGAATTCAGGCTTTGCTTTGGCTTCACCTACCTCTTTATCAAGCTCCTGTCTATATCGCACAGTGACATTTCTGGAATCCTAGTTATTATTATTATTATCTTTATTGTCAGAGTACAATATATATACAATGAGATTGGCTGAGCCTCCCTTTGTGTAACCCCCCAACACAACTCACAGTGAGGACAGAAGTCCCTAACCCAGTCCCAATCTCATTACACTACGTGACCTTGTTACAAGTCTAACATACTATGTTGACATGAAGTTATTTTCTATTCAGAAATCTGACAGCCCATAGGTAGAAACTATTCTTCAGCCTATTAGTGCAGCTGGTTATGCTTCTATATCTCCTACACAATGGTAGGAGAGTGAAGAAGTGCTGTCCAGAGTGTGAGTCATCCCTGAGGATTTTTCTCACTCTTCTAAGGCAGCAAGCCCTAGTGATGTCATCTAGTGGTATCAGGGAACAGCCCACAATGTTTTGTGCTGTGCTCACAACCCTTTGTAATGTCTTTGTGCTGTCCCAGCCAGTCTATGCGAATTGGATAGTTACTTAGGAATTGTGAGCTGTCCCCTTAAGGGAATGCATCATGGTAAATGTAGTTAAAGATATCCTGGGAAATGTAGTTCATGTCATGTGGCCACATCTATAATCCCAATTGGTAACTAATTTGACCCTCGATGGGTTGGGGGAGTTTTGCCCTCTCTTGCCTGAACACAGCCTCGTGGTAGCAGCTCTACCCCCTACCTCTACGACTATGGGATAGAAAGATTAATATCATGCAGCCACATCAATCATCATGGGGTTGAGGCTTTATCATCTTTTTACCTACAAGACAGATATACAGAGGATTGGTCATTAAAGAAGAACTTCATCACAAATATGAGTTATGAGGATACCTGATGAACCAATAAATGTACTTTGTTGTGGACGTCTTGTTGAGTTTATCTATCTTACAAATCCATCACTGTGCAGGATACAGAAAAGTCTTTCTATCCTCAGCTGTCAAGCCAGCATACCACACTATAATGCAATATGAGAGGACACTTTCTATTGTGGACCGGTAAAAGGAGATCATCAGTTGTAGTTCCACTTTGTTCTGTCGCAAGACCCTAAGGAAATGGAGTCTCTGTTGGGCCTTTCTGGCCACCCGAGTTATGTTGATTTTCCAGGTGAGATCTTTGCTAAGGTAGACTCCCAGGAATTTCAAGGAGGAAACTCTCTCCACACAGCCCCACCTAGATGTAAAGTGGGACAGGTTCCTCTCTCTTCTTCCAGAAGTCTAACACCATCTCCTTTGTCTTGCTGATGTTCAGGTGCAGGTTGTTTTCTAGGCAACATGAGGATACTTTTGGAACTTCCCCCTCTACGCTGCTTTGTTTCCACGTGTAACGAGACCCAATATGGTGGTAGCACCTGCAAACTTAATGACCATAGTGGGATCCTGTCCATAAGCCTGGTGCTAAAATGTGCTATCTTTTCAAATCAATTGGATTCTCTTCATTGGTACTTGGAGTGCCATGTTTGCCATTCCTCCAAAAGTCATTTGGCCAAAGACTCTCCTGAAATTGGCAATGTCAAGGTGTTGGGTCATGCAGCAAGGAACCCTTCCACATTGTAGCAGGAAGAAAATCTCTACTGGCCTATCACTTGAGAAGCCATCCTTCCCTGATATGTCTGGGAGTTGTGATCTCCCACTCATGAAGAGACCTTCAGATTGTGGAGTCTTTGGTGCTCTCTGACCTTGGTTTTATTTTTTCTTGCAGATGTTTTATTACCCAACTTGGTAACATTATGATAATTACCTAGCTGGGCACTGAAAACCACCAAGATCAGAGAGCACCAAGGTCTCCAGAGTTCGACCCTGAGCTACCAATATTCTCTTCTATTGGAGCCTTCACATTGGAAAAGATGAAAGGAGGCTCTAGTTCCCCTTCAATGTGCTCCCACTATACACAGAGACTCACCCTACCTTTTACTGGCAAAACCTGGTCTGTGAGAGAACGAAGCAAAATCTGGACCTCATTGTGTGGTGGCGGAGGAGGAAAATCCTTGAATATTTGAGCGCTCTTGATGTGGTTTACTTGTTATAGATTTCAACCCCGTTTCTTTCAAGTGCTGACAGCCGCTTTATTTTATGTTGTTTTTGTTTTTGTTTTTAAAATGTACAACATCCTGGAAAGAACTGGGGTCATGAACCGCGAACAACACCAGGACTCTATTAGTTTATAACATTTGAATCAAATTAACATGGGTGGTCTCCACTTCATCAAATGTCTGAGAACTCAAGGAAAATGTCCTGCTCTAGAAAAATGAACGAAAGGGAAGTCAACTTGCCTTTGTTGTTGTCAATATGTTTTATTTTAGGAAGGCTAATGCTTTTCTGCCCATACTGAAAACATCTGACTCTTGAGACAGCAAAGGATTAAATCGCTTGATGGGTGGCACTGAATATTTCCTCTCCCAGTTTGCATAGTGTGATATTTAGTCTCTTTAAAAGGGTAGGGATGGTTGCGATTAAATGTTTTGTGGTGTATGAATGATGTGCAGGGATTAAACTAGGCAAGAAGAGAGGCAGACAATGGTTTAAACCCCTTCCTCATTATTGCTGCATCTCAGCAGGTGAACCAAATCTCAGAAACCCATCCGCCGAAGAAGCCGCATGGCTTGATAAAAGAACACAGCAAGCCACCAAAGTGTTAAAGTTGCAATTGTGAAGGTTTTTTTTATTTTTCTTTTGCAGCCCCCAGTTGGAGTGATTGGTATGTGGAAAGGGAGGGGGGAGAAGAAAGAAAGAACTCCTTGCATTTACAAAGCAGCTTGGATAGCTGTGTGACTTTGAATTTCACATACCCTTTTGTACTTTGCGTTGGGCAATTCTGGTGCAACCTGAAAAAGAAGATTTCCTTACTTGCCCCAGTAACCAAATTTGCTGCCATTAGGAAAATCACAGTTGCAGTAAGCATGGCCACGGGCAATCTCTCCCCTCCCCTCGTCCCTTCCTGAGTGTGGAGGAAGGAAGGAGATGGGAATGAGAAGGAGGGAGGGAAGGGAAGGAGGAGGGGAGGGAAGGAAGGAGATGAGAATGAGAAGGAGGGAGGGGAGAGAGGGAAGGAAGGAAGGAGATGGGAATGAGAAGGAGGGAGGGGAGGGAGGGAGGGAAGGAAAGAAGGAGATGGGAATGAGAAGCAGGGAGGGGAGAGAGGGAAGGAAGGAAGGAGATGGGAATGAGAAGGAGGGAGGGGAGAGAGGGAAGGAAGGAAGGAGATGGGAATGAGAAGGAGGGAGGGGAGAGAGGGAAGGAAAGAAGGAGATGGGAATGAGAAGGAGGGAGGGGAGAGAGGGAAGGAAGGAAGGAGATGGGAATGAGAAAGAGGGAGGGGAAGGAGGGAGGGAGAGAAGGAAGGAGATGGGAATGAGAAGGAGGGAGGGAGGGAAGGAAGGAGATGGGAATGAGAAAGAGGGAGGCAAGAAGCTGGCCACGCCCCCTGGCCACAACCATCCCAGCTACATCCAACCCAGCCACGTTCACCCCAGTCCCCAAGGTCAATCACATGATGCAGCCCTCAATGAAATCAAGTTTGTACACCCCTGCTGTACATGGTTTAGGCTCCAGTGGTTCAAATCCTAGCATTGCGTGTTGAGATGAGTTCCTGTCACTTGCCTCAGATCAGCTACTGTACACTAAAAGTTCAAAAGCATATTCTATGCAAGTAGATAAATAGGTATCAGTTTGGTGAGGAGGCAACTTGGTGCTTGGAGTCAGTCAGATTCCTGCTGGCTCTGAAGCTTCCTGGCTACGATGTCCATTTGCTCTGGGGAGGGAAGAGACTTTGGATGACATGCAGACAGAGCTCTTCATCTTTCCTTCTGTGCGAAGCTAGTTTGTCCCACTTGTGGTACACCTTGGGAAGCGCATAAGCATTTCCTATAACAAAGCTGCTATCTTGGCAGCCAAACTACTAGTCTGCAGTAGCATTTTGGTCTCCTGGTTAATGTAACAATGGCATACACTAATAATAACAATCTATTTCTGTAATACCCAACAGATATTCTCCATATTAACTTGTTAGGTATTATGCAGGCTCCTTATAAACATCGGTTTACCGCTGTCTTGATTGAATGTCATTCTTGTGCTACACTGAAGATTTATTTAAATAAGTACAGACAGTATTAACAGTGGTGGAATTCGATTGTTTTTACTACCGGTTCTGTGGGCATGGCTTGGTGGGTATGGCAGGGGGAGGATACTGTAAAATCTCCAGTCAGAGGTGGTATTTGCTGGTTCTCCGAACTACACAAAATTTCCACAACTGGTTCTCCAGAACTGGTCAGAACCTGTTGAATACCACCTCTAGACAGTAAGACTCTATTAGGTGTGAGCTGGTTGGTTCTTCTGTTATCATTGGATGCAATGCAAGTTCTCCATCGCTTCTAACAAAGGTTTGTCATGGACATACATTTCTCAATGTTTTTATTATATTATTTCTGAAAACCTGAGCATAAACAATGCAAATGTGAGGACATTACTTTGGCAAATTAAGGATTGCCGAACTAGCAGTTCAAGCACCATTTTTAAAAGGTGGAAACTTAGGATATATACTTTTTACGAACAAATGATAAAAAAATAAATGGGATACCAGCTCTAGGCAAGAAGAACAGACTGAACATTAGATCTGTATGGTCTTAAAGAGCTGAAATACCCACTAAAATACAGCAAGGATTGGAAGCCTGTTTCAACCTTATAGAATAGAATAGAATTCTTTATTGGCCAAGTATTCATAAAAAGAAAGAAAAAAATACATTTGTCGAGAATCATAGGTATAACACTTAATAGTAGTCAAAGTGTACAAATAAGCAGTCAAATCATAATAGAAACCATAATAATAAGCGATCAAATCAAATCATACTAACAGTCAATAAAAAAATCATAAGGATACAAGCAACAAAGTTACATTCATGCAGTCATAAGTGGGAGGAGATGGGTGAAAGAAAGGATGAGAAGATAAACAGTTATAATAATAGTAATGCAAACTTAGTAAATAGTTTGACAGTGTTGAGGGAAATATTTGTTTAGCAGAGTGATGGCATGTTTAGTTGTTCTGGTATGCAGTGCTCTATAGCGTCGTTTTGAGGGAAGGAGTTGAAACAGTTTGTGAGGGGGCCAGGATGTGAATATTTTCACAGCCCTCTTTTTGATTTGAGCATTATACGGGTCCTCAATGGAAGGCAGGTTGGTAGCAATTGGTTTTTCAATATCTATCTTCAAAGCCAATGAAGAGCAGGAAGAAAGAATCATATTTATGGGTTTTTAAACAACTCTTTTCTATTATTGGTTGTGCAAATCTTCCAGGAGTCCTTGGAAACTCCTGGAAGATTAAATAAAGTATTTCATTAAATTAAATAAAGTATTTCATAATCTCACATTTTACATTAAACCTGATTGGTTTAGTACCATGGAAAATCAGGTTTTCATTGGCTGGACTGATACAGTACATCTTATTTCATGATAGAAGTGAGCTGTCTCCTGTTAGCAATTACCAGGGAAGAAGCTTTGAAACCCACTTCTAGGCTTCCTAAAGATGTAGGGTGAGTTACTGAGGGTACAAAATGTTGGACTGAATGAGTTTTGGATTTGGTCCGGTACTGCTGTTATGGAGGCAACTTGTTTATAGGATGGGACACTGTCAAAAAGAACCATTCTACCTTCTCAGCCACCATTTTCTCTATCCATCCTCTTTTTTTTTCTATCAGTCAATATTTCCCTAGAGATTCACAACTCAGGAGTAACCATTTCCTGATTTCTGGTTACATCTGAACCTCTTCCATTCTGCCTTTCTTTCTCTGAACCACAGCATGCTCCAGTGCTTGGAATTCTGCTCCCAGCAGCAATTTAACAAGTCAAGGAAAGGAACCCTCCTTAGAAGCATAGCACTCAAGTTGTTAATTACACAGAATATGCCCTAAATAGATTTCTTCTCCTCTGTTGCATGCTTAGCAAAGAAGAGATAATGGAATATGCATTGCATTGCAAAAGGTCATTCTTCTTCTTCTTCTTCTTCTTCTTCTTCTTCTTCTTCTTCTTCTTCTTCTTCTTCTTCTTCTTCTTCTTCTTCTTCTTCTTCTTCTTCTTCTTCTTCTTCTTCTTCTTCTTCTTCTTCTTCTTCTTCTTCTTCTTCTTCTTCTTCTCCTTCTCCTCCTCCTCCTCCTCCTCCTTCTTATAGTTGCACCTGTTTCCATTTTTAATAGACTACAGTCTGTTTAATGTTCACCCATTTGTCTATTCCCAACCCACTGAAGCACACACTGCCCCCTATTTCCTTTGCTTTTTAAAAACACAGTATTAGATTAGCTGGATGTAAATGAGACTTTGGGGTGATAGCCTGATCAGTAATAAGAAGCAGTTGCCATATAGGCTGTGCATATATAATATATACGTGTATGTGTTTATATTTGTGTGTTTGTATACACATCCTGCAATGGAAAGTAATATGGAGGTGGATTCTCAGAAGGGAAGGAGTACATTCCAGAGTAGTAAAAGGCAACGCAGTTCAGATGTTATATGTGAGAGAAAGAGGGTGAAGACAGACCCTCCCTAACAGTTCACAGTGTATATGATGATACAGTAGAGCAGATGCAGACTAGAGTGCTCTCAGTTTGGCAAGATCTTATCTGTAGATATGAAACAATAAAGAATTCGGCTGGGAAGAATCCCTGTATGTCATTTTTTGGTTTTGGACCTCATGCATACACACACACACATACAAAACACAAAGCCAAAGGAAGATTAACCTTCACACACACACACACACACACACACACACATATGAAACACAAAGCCAAAGGAAGATTAACCCTGAATATTATAGTTTAAGCATTTCTCTTTGATGGTGGATGAGAAGAAGGCAAGAACAGATGCACCAAGGAAATGGAATAGCTTCTTTGGTCTACACTCTGCACCCTAAATGACCAGATTATTTCCTGTCTCAATGCAGAGTGGGGCAAGGAAATACAGCCTAAGAAAATGTTACCAGAGCTGTGAACTCATCCTGGGCTGTTCAGAGCATGAGACATAAACTTCCCTATGTCCTTTGCCAACTGTGTTGGGACAAGAAGTCTTCACATTCTTCATATGCTGTCAATTAACTAATGCAGTTTAAGTTTGACTGACACTCACGCTCATCAGGTTGGTGCCACTGCATAATATATTTTAAGGACTGTGGTTATCAAAGCATTGTCATGACTGAATCACTGGAGCTGAGAAAAGGATTAAGGGGATGTTTCAGCACTTAATACTGGTCACCAGGGCAATCCTAGAGGGAAAGACCCATAGAGTGGAGCTTGGCTAACTGTTCAAATCTGCCATTGTCACCGGATGACTCAGGACCAGAGGTGGTATTCAGCAGGTTCTGACCAGTTCTGGAGAACCAGTAGCGGAAATTTTGAGTAGTTCAGAGAACTGGCAAATACCACCTCTGACTGGCCCCGCCCCCATCTCTTCTCTGCCTCCTGAGTCCCAGCTGATCGGCTGGGTCTTCCTTTTGTTGCCCTGCACAGGAGAACAGAGCTGGAAAGCAGGTTAGTGGAGTGGGGAGGGAATGGAGATTTTGCAGTAAGCTTCCCCCAGGAGTGGGGTGGAAATGGAGATTTTGCAGTATCCTTCCCCTGCCACGCCCACCAAGCCATGCCACGCCCCACCAAGCCACACCACGCCCACCAAGACACGCCCACAGAACCAGTATTAAAAAAAAATTGAATACCACCACTGCTCAGGACCATAAGAAAAAGATTGTGCTTGTCGTATCTATTAAGAAGCCTGACATCAGTGACACCAGAAATATTTACGGGTAGGAATAGAGGTCCCTGGTGAATCCATCTTGCCAATAGGATTTAGCCCTAGACCATTAACATTTTCAGTTAGTTCATATGGCCAAAAAAAAAACCCAAAGTAACCACAATTTCACTTGGATATTCGTGCCTGGAAGTTGAGTCATGGCAATTGGACTTCTTTTCTTTTTTGGTTTGAAATGTTTCACTGCTTATCTCACTTGCTTCTTCGGTCTGAGTAAGTTGATTAGGGGAACCCTATATATGTCCTCTGGGGGGGGAGGTTCATTTCTCACATAATCTGAATAGACTCCTTGGGTAGGAAATTAAACCACCCTGGAGACACCAGAATCCTGGGAGATGAAGTCCACAAGTTTTAAAATTGCCAAGGTTGGTTACCCCTGATCTATGTCCTAATTGCTCTTAGTGATTCAGGAGAGAATTCTAACCATGAGCGCCAGAGGTGGTATTCAGCAGGTTCTGACCAGTTCTGGAGAACCGGTAGCGGAAATGTTGAGTAGTTCGGAGAACCGGCAAATCCCACCTCTGACTGGAGATTTTACAGTATCCTTCCCCTGTCATGCCCGCCAAGCCATGCCCACAGAACTAGTAGTAAAAATTTTTGAATCCCACCATTGATGAGCGCACAATTACCTGTGCTTAGTTGAAGCTTGACTGAAAGTATCTAGGCCAGAAAAATCAGTTCATAGGTAATATTGTTCATAAATGTATAGTGTGGATCTTGCAAGGCCTCTGCATTGTTTACAGAATAATAAAGTTGGAAGGGACCTTTAAGGTCTTCTAGTCCAACCCCCTGCTTAGATAGGAAATCCTACACCATATCAGACAAATGGTTGTCCAATCTCTTCTTTAAAATGTCCAGTGTTGGAGCACTCACAACTTGCGAAGGCAAGTCATTCCATTGATTAGAAATTTCTCCTTAGATCTAGGTGGCTTTCCTCCTTGATCAGTTCCCATCTATTGTCCTGCTTTCATTTCTCATAGAACACTAACTATTATTTCAGGATGCACAGAATATGAGTTACTTCAGTAGCAGGTGTACATGCAAGTGAGTAATTGTATTCCCCCCCCTCCCTGATTTCCAGATCCTTGGGAATTCTCTGGAATGCATTTTTACTCCAATGGCCCCCGTCAATCTTTCCTGCACCTGTTACAACACGAAGGAAATAGCTTCTTATAATTTACCCATCTTGTTGCTGGTTGGAGAGGGGAAAAAATGCTCACAAAAGTAACTCTTAATTATTTAAATTGTTTTGTAAAACATAAAATTAAGATCACATCCTTTAATAAGCATAATAAACTTAGCAATGAAGCATAAATAAAATATAGGTTATTAAAGAACTGTAATGTGATAGTAAGGAGCTTATAGGTGCCTATAATTACCGGAACTGCATGTAAATAATTCTACTACTTGCAAGCATTTTCAGCCATTGGGAAGCAGATGGTTTCAAAAGGATTTGGAGAAGAGGAAGCTGTTCCTCTTATTAACTCCCTCATTTATGAACTTCCAAGTGGATCGTTATGAAGTGTGCAACGGTCTGGCTGATCAATGAAAGGTGGGGGGCTTTTCCATTTTTGTTTTGCTCTTTGACATTTAAAATGGGGCCAAAATGAAGATGATGCCGAATCATTTAGGAGTTAATTGATAGCCAAATTAAGTTTAGAAGCACTTCAGTGCCGTATCAGGAAGCTGAAGGCTGTAACAGTAAAACAACCTGATTGATATAAAGAAACTAATCTATTGTCTTTTGAAACTCTCATTTCTTATAGATTTTGGATTTAGTAGGCAAAAATCTAACTCCTTTAAGCCATCCAGCTAGAACTATAAGTTCATATGGTTCATTTCTTGTAGTCCAAACAGCTGCTCCTGATACTTCTCCCTGCAGGTATCTGTTGGGGGATTAGTAAAGCTTCACAAGGTCGTACATCACAAGAAGTGGATGTGTAATTGCATTAAATATGCTTCATCTCCTTAAATTCACTTATCCTGACTCATGGAGATGGGCGAGATCCAGTGTTAATTTTCTGTGAAGTGTTTTATTTTACAGCCGCATTGGTGATGTTTGTAAATCAGAGAGAGCATTCAAGAGACAGCCATCAAGGTGAGTCTGGTCTGAACAAAAATGGAAATCCTGGAGTGATCTTGGCAACTTTGAGGCCCCTAGCAGAATTCAATGATTCCTCTCTTTTCTATTGAGGATATCAAGCCATTCCAGCAACTCCAATTTCTCTCATAATTAAAGCATCCATCCATTTTACAGCATGTTAACAATTACAGCATGGACCTTCAAAATACTTCTGGACATTTTCAGAGAAGTGCAAAAGATTGTAAATAGCTTTCTGTGTGTCCCCATGTGTGTTTGTACATATATATATATGTGTGTGTTTGTGGGGGGCGTTTCTGACTCTATTAGGCAGTGTTTCTCAACCTTGGGAACTTTTAAGATGAGTGGATTTCAACTTCCAGAATTCCTCAGCTAGGAAGTCCACCCATCTTCAAGTTGTCAGAGTTTATTTATTTATTTGTTTGTCCAACCTGTACAAGATAAAATAAACAGGAACAAAGGGAATAAATATAGATAAATAGGGACAGTAAGACAGGGACAGGAGGCACAATGGTGCGCTTATGCACACCCCCTTTAAGGACCTCTTAAGAATGGGGTGAGGTCCATGGTAGACAGTTTGAGGTTGAAGCTGTGAGGGGTTGAGGCTGTAACAACTGAGTCTGGTAGGGTGTTCCAGGTGTTGACCAGTCTGTTCCTGAAGTTGTATTTTCTGCCATCGAGTGTAGAGCGGTTTACCTTGAGTTTGTATTGGTTGTTTGCCTGTGTATATTGTGATTGTGGCTGAAGAACTCAAGATGTTGTAGCAGACAATTTTGTGAACTATGCTTAGATTGAACCACAGGCTGTGTAGTTCCAGATTGGTTGAGAAACTTAGATCTCAAACTTGGGTTAGTCTTGGGGTGTCAAACAGAGGCACCACAGGCCAATCCTTCACTGTTTACAGGATGACCCTGCGGGCCAGATACAAGCACTCCATGGGCCAGATCTGCCCTCCAGGCCTTGAGTTTGACACCCCTGATCTAAGCGATTAAAGGAGGAAACAAGGGTAGAAGTCATCCCATGGCAGTAACTGGATGTCCTTGCTAGCAGATAATCTTAAACCACATATGAGTTTGTCTGTCTTTTTCATCCACTTGGATACTCATGCATTTGGTCTCTAAAACAAGGATTGTTTCCATTATCATTTATAATCTGCTACAGGTAGTCCTTGACTTACAACCATTTGTTTAGTGATCATTCAAATTTACAACCACACTGAACTGATTTATGATCATTTTTCACACTTATGACCACTGCAGCATCCCCATGGTCACGTGATCAAAATTTAGACTCTTGGCAATTGACTCATATTTATGACAGTTGCAGTGTCCCAGGATCACCTGATCCCCTTTTGTGACCTTCTGACAAGTAAAGTCAATGGGGAAGCCAGATTCACTTAATAACCATGTTACTAACTTAACAGTTGGAATGATTCACTTATCAATTGTGGTAAGAAAGGTTGTAAAATGGGGTGAAATTCACTTAATGATGATCTAGCTTAGCACAACAGAAATTTGTGATCAATCGTGGTTGTTAAGTGAAGGACTAACTGTATTCTGAAGAAACAAAAGAAATACACAAGGATCAAAAGCTGGTTTTTGAAAGAATGATGATACATTGAGCAGTTGCCTCACTCACTGAAGTGTATTATCTTTGAATTAGCCTTTCCTCCTGCACATCATAATAGGGACACATAATAGGGACGCGGTGGCTCAGTGGCTAAGACGCCGAGCTTGTCGATCAGAAAGGTCGACAGGTTGGTGGTTCGAATCCCTAGCACCACATAACAGAGTGAGCTCCCATTACGTGTCCCATCTTCTGCCAACCTAGCAGTTAGAAAGCATGTAAAAAATGCAAGTAGAAAAATAGGGACCATTTTGGTGGGAAGGTAACAGCGATCCGTGCGCCTTCTGCATTTAGTCATGCCAGCTACATGTCCACGGAGACATCTTCGGATAGCGCTGGCTCTTCGGCTTTGTAACGGAGATGAGCACCGCCCCCTAGAGCCAGAAACGATTAGCACGCATGTGTGAGGGGAACCTTTACCTTTTACCTTTACCTGCACATCAGAATGCTGGCCATGGACCGTCCGGGGGAATTACGTGATGTTTATCTCATATTACACAAATACCTTGAGTCAATGAGAATTTGAGAACTAATGTTAGAGTCTGAAAGATGTTAAAACAATTCCTTTACCCTTGGAGGAAAATATGTCCAAATGCTCATGCTAATACATCTTAAAAGCCTGCCTTTTAAAACATCCTATAAAAATTAGGAGGCTAGTTTCTGATTTACCCTTCCAAAAGAGCTAACAGAAGCATTTGATTTGAATTTGAATGCTGTTTCCCAAATCTGATGTCATTTCTTGAATTTTGAACTCTGGTAGCACAATTGCTTTTTGGAATTAAAAATATTCTGCTCCTTAGCTGAAGAGAGGTCATTCATCGTTCAGCAGTTCATCATGTTGACATGGAGATAATCTCATGAAGAAGAAGAGCCAGAGACAGAACCATGAAAGTGGGGAGATTTTTTTGCAATCAGGTGAGCTCCAGATGTGTTGGCCTCCAATACTTTGAGTTGTCAGCAGTCAGCCAAACTATTGCTGTCCTCCTGAGTAAGCTGGGAGTTTCAGTTGGGAAGATGCCTGCTTGAAATAGATGTCTACATAACACCTGCCCATTTCAGTTCTTTATACTTTAAATAAAAAGCCTTTCTGATTACAGATTAACAGAGTTGGAAGGGACCTTGTAGGTCATCTAGTTCAACCCAGAGGTGGTATTCAGCAAGTTCTGACCAGTTCTGGAGAACCGGTAGCAGAAATGTTGAGAAGTTCAGAGAACTGGCAAATATCACCTCTGACTGGAGATTTTACAGTATCCTTCCCCTGCCACGCCCACCAAGCCATATCCATAGAACCAATAGTAAAAAAATAATAATCCTACACTGGGATTCCAACTCCTCTTTTAAACCTTTTTTAACACATTGCAAAACTGAGGATTGAGCAATCATTTAACCAAAACAACCATCTTTGAAAAAGTTGGTAAAAACATTTCCTTCATTTTCTGCATATTGACCTTGAAAATGGTTCAATATTAAAGTTATTGATTAAAAGAATAAGATTCATATTTAGCTAACACAATAATGTTTTGCACACTTCTGGGAAAAATATAGATAATCTATTCCTCAAATAGAAGACAGTCATCAAGTCTTAATGTGAAGGAAGGAAGGAAGGAAGGAAGGAAGGAAGGAAGGAAGGAAAGAAAAAGAGCCACACGTAGTGACTTTAAATGAAAACCTTATGTCTCTAGAGTTTTTCTTTTCTCATCCTTCATTGCTCTATAGAGAAATTACAGTAAATCATAATTGAGTGTATTGCCACAAATAGATGCCTGCAAGGATCTATGAACTCCTTACACTTATTTTTGTGACTACCGTGTTTCTCCAACAATACGCCCCCCCCCCAATAGGAAGACCAAGCATGTTTTCTAGGCATGAAATTAAATGAAATGAAATTAAGCCCTTCCCCCAAATTTAGGCCTAGTTTAAAACATGCAAAATTGGGCGGGGGAGGCGGGGGGGGGGAACTTGCCATTAGGAGTGCCCCACGGGCAGCTATGCCTCACCATCAGCCGCTCCTAACAGCTGATCCAGCAGCAGCAGCAGGAACCATGGAAACGTTTCAGCCGCTTCTCGGGCGGGAGAGCCGCCTCCGTAACTTCCACGGTTCCTGCCACTGCTGCCACTGTTTTTGGAGACGGCACTGGTGAGAGAGGGACAGCTGCAGCTCGGCCTGGGTGTGCTTGGAATGCAGGAACGAGCTGCGCACCAGGACTTTTGGAAACTTGCAGAGCCCGAGGCTGGAGCACCAAAGGTAGCAGCAGCAGAGATGCTCGCTCGGCTGGCTCTTCTCACGCCCAACCAGCCACTCAGGATTAAACCAAAACGCAGTGCGCGGCGTTCCCAGATACCTCAAAATGTTTTTTTTTCCCTGTTGTTGCTGGGAAGGGGATGGGGGAAAAGCGGGAGCAACTCAGATGCTGTTTTTGGAGACTGCGCTGGCAAGAGAGGCGCTAGCACTGGCGGGAACTTTGCAAGCTACAGAGGCCTGAGAAGCAGCTGAAACGCTGCCGGCGGACATCCACGCCGCCACCGCTGCCCACCCGCTGACCTGGGTCTGCAGCAAAGGACGCTTGGCAGGGTTAGGGAGCTCTTCACGCTACGCCATTATCGGCCATTAGGAGAGGCTGGTGGCGAATCGTAGCTACCCATGGGGCGCCCTAGGCGAAGGTGCACGGGGAGGGAAGAAATTAATTCACCCCCGAAAAGACATCCTAGCTATTTTTGGGGGGCTCAAAAAAAATAAAATAAGACCCGGCCTTATTATATGAGAAACACGGTAATTTATATGATTAAAATATATTGAGTTTATTAACATAATTGTCTAGAAACACGCAACTCTGTTTTTAATTGTAGCATCGCTGCATGAATACTCACGAGACTTCTAGCCAATAAATTATTTTCAATGTGGAAACTAAAAGAAAGAATAAGAAAGATTAGAACATCTTTGAGTATGAACAGACATCCTGTTGAAAGTTGGTCCATGCATCCTTTGCATTAGGGGATATTTGTTTCTTTTCTTTTTTATATGCATGTCTACATTGCTGGCTTGAAAACAGCATAATACATTTCCTAGATCTTTTTGGTCAGAAAAGACTGTTGGGAAATGTGAAATGATAACAAATAAGATTAAACAAAGAGACAGTGATATATATGCAGGAGACAGAAATCTAAAGCTCAAAGAGATCCAAGGAAAAACTCCCAAAATAATAATATAACCAAATAATAACCATGGCTGCTTTTAGACAAACTCATCTATTTTTTCTAGGATAATTATTTTATCCTCTCTTACCCATCAAGAAATCATATTTTTCTTTCCCTTTCTTCTTGGACATTCTGGCTAACTTTTTGACTACAGTTTAATCGTATGGCTAATTCATATAAGACAGGGTTCTCCAGCCTTAGCAACTTTAAGACTTGTGGACTTCAACTTCCAGAATTCCTCAACAATCTTTGCTGTTTGAAGAATTCTGGAAGTTGAAGTCCACAAATCTTACAGTTGCCAAGGTTGGAGACCCCTGATATAAGACATCAAGCTAAATCAAATACAAACTTCTACTTTTTTTAGTTATTGTATTTGAATTTGGTCAAATTCAAACAACTCCAGGACCTATTCTATGAAGGAATTGCCTCCCAAACAACATGGAACAGAAAAGGGATATATGCAGGCTAGGTTTCTCTAGTCCAATGAGCTAAAATTTCTTGGACTGATCATAAGTCCTTTCCTTCAGCACTGTTGTAACTTTGAACAATGGGCTGAACAATGGCCATAATTCAAGGACTACTTGTGTTATAAAACCAATGTCATGGGATGATATTCATGTTATTTCAACAAAATACCATTGGTAATTTCACTGCTTTTCATATAAGTAGGAATACCTTGAGAGATTTTCAAATATGTTTCAATACCCATGGCAATCCTGAAGTTAATTTAAGTGTCCCTATTGTAATGCATGATGGGTTCATGTGTCTTTATGGATAATTGGACAAAGTGTCAAAAAGTACTTTTACCCAATTTTGGATAATTTACCCAGGTTTAGGAAGAACTGAAATAATGAAAAAGGAATATCCAACCCTCATGTAAAAACAGATTGGGATAGCCAATATTAGCACTTAAGAATTCTGGGATTTGTCCTGTTATGTCTGGTATTGATATCAGCCAAGTGATTCACACTTAATTTTTGTCTTTTTAAATTATACTGTTTATGAGTTTGATTTATTGTTAAACACAGACCCGTTTCAGAGGCTTTTTGACAGTAGAGTGATTGATGGCGTTTATTGGAAGCATCATGATGCCCCAGTTATTTTACGGATGCTTTTGATGGTCTTGGAAAAGATTTTTTAATCTCATTGAAATCAATTTAATTGATTAATTGTTTTTTATTGCACTGTATATCAGAGGTGATGTTCAGCAGGTTCTGACCAGTTCTGGAGAACCAGTAGCAGAAATTTTGAGTAATTTGGAGAACTGGCAAATACTACCTCTGACTGGAGATTTTACAGTATCCTTCCCCTGCCACACCCACCAAGCCATGCCCACAGAACTAGTAGTAAAAATTTTTGAATCCCACCACTGCTGTGTATGTTGTGAACCATGGGGAAACACAGCAATATGGAAGAATGATTAGCAAATTATTACTGTACCTTATGGAATTTGAATTATTTGTTCTTCAAGTCTTTATACTGTACATTTATAAAATTATTATTGAATTACTATGAAATAATGACTTGAACGTTTATTCAAATTTATGTATTTTTATAAAACTATAAAAGGTGCTCTATGCTTTCTATGATTTCTGATGGATAGAGGATGTTTGTGGTACTCAATAGGAAGGTGTTTTGCACTATGGAGATGATATGGTTTGATTTTCCTTCTTTTAGGTTCTTCTTGTTGCTTTTGAGGCAATTCTAGCAATGAGAAGAAACTTCTCTGTAAGAGAACTATAAGAAGAACACTAAGAGCTTCTGCACAAGTTCATCAAGTATGCAAAAGTCTTCCAATCACTAACTATTAGAAGAGGCCTCAGAAGAAACCCAATGCAAAATCTAGTATCCCTGCCTGTAGAGAATCTCAGTCATCCAGGTCATGGTTGTCCCAAAGGTGCTTTTTCAGGAGGCAACTGGACTTTCTTGTTTTTTTCTTTTGAGGACATTTCACTTCTCCTCCAAGCAGATTCTTCAGCTCTGACAGGGAATGGAAGGTACCACCTAGAAGTTGTTTTGATTTTTTTCAATCCAGATACAAAATGGGCTGGGTTCTTCACTGTTCTTTGACAAGAGAAGCCCTTGTAGATAGAAGTGAAAAAGTAAATTTCTGGGATTAGATTTTGACTGATTCCTCTGATTGCCTTAAATATAAATGTTGTTCCTGATCATCATGTCAATTCCGAAGCAGTTTTAGAAGGACTCCTATTTTATGTGGAAATGAGGATAACATTATTCCCATCCTTCCCCAAAGGGCCTAGTCCTTAAAAGTCACCTTCCTGCACAGCCTGTACCCATTAATTTCTGCCTTACATGCCCATTTAGGATTGATTTTTAGATTCAAGCAGAGAGGCGCAGTGTAGCTTATTCTTGTCCTGTTGATTCCAGCTTCACCCATTATTCTCACAAATGACTTTATCTCCATGAAGAGGGGAACAGTATGCTTTGTCTCTGATTAATCCATCTATTTCAGAAGAACAAAGGACAAGACATGCTACAGCCATGCTTGAAATTGATGTCTTGGCTCCTAAGAGGAAGAAATGAAAAACTGGAGGAAAAAAATCTCTTATTAGATGCTTCAAAAATTATTTCAACAGCTAGGAAAGCCAAACTCTTTTTTAAAAAAAATCTACTTCTTTGTTGTTGTGGAAAGAGATGTTCCAAAAGAAAAAAAAATTCCTCCTGATAATTGGTTTTCTAAAAAAAACCCATCTGTCATAATGCTTCAATCTCTTCTCCAAGGGCCATTTTCTCTCTCTTTTGTATTATGTGTGCAGAAAAGAGCACAACTTTACTGAGACCTACTAAGGAAGATTCCAAAATCCATAGTCAGGCGATAGCTTTATGTTGGATATAATATTATATAATATTTTCTGGCTGAGGGATTCTGCAATTGACTTAATCTCTGTTTGTTTCTCTCTGCTAGGATAAAACTTCTTTTCTATCTACTTATAGGTTCTTTCTTCAGTGTTCATCAAACAGAGAGAATATATACACGCATGCATACATACATGTATATATTTATAAGTTTTGTTCTCAGTTTCTTAAGAGCCATCCATTTGCCTTCTATGAAATGATTCATTGATTCAACTGAAGATGAAAATATGTGACATAACATTTCAAGCTTGGCCTTCCTTTAAACTTAGATTCTTAGTCAATTTCCTCTTAGCCTTTTCTATTAGGAAAAAAATATGTGTTATCATGAAAACCCATCACGTCAGTCATGCTGTGAAAGAATGGCATGTCTAAATTCTCTTCCCTTCCCTTCCCCTCTTCATCTCCTCCCTTCCCCATCATCTCCCTCCCCTTTCCCCCTCCCCTCCTCCTCATCCCCTCCCCCTCTTTTAATAAAATTTTTCTTCTTCTCATGCCTCCCTGCCTAGCATAGTTAATATATAATAGTTTGTTTATTATATCAAGTCATATATACATCCATCTCACAATTGAGACTCTGTCCATTATTTAGCTGTTCAGTTTGTTTTCACAAATACTTTATTTTTATAATAATTTATTTAGCAAATGTTCATAATCACCCATAATTCTGGATGGCTAGCAGTTCACAAGAAAGGAATTATGAAACCCTCTTTAAGCAAAGAAAAACAATCATCATTGTTCATAATAGTCATAACAAAATACATGAGGCACTCTAACAAATTCCCTATTTGGCTAATTACATTTCATTTCACTTAAAATAAGAGTTCCATTCTTGAGTACAGTTCTAAAGTTCTGTACATTTTTTCCTAACAGGTAAAGATAATCAGATGGAGTAACTGAGTGCATTTTTTTTTCAATTTCTCAAGTCCCAATGGAACATTTTTATATTTAGACAATTCCAAGTCAAGAAGCAGACTGCAGTAATGACTTTTGGTAAGGTGACTTTTGATGCTGTCTACCAGTTTGTAATGTAATCAGTTTGCAACAACAACAACAACAACAACAACAACCCACCTCTTCAAATGTTGTCACCTTGTGGCAAATCTAGTGCTCCAATTCTCAGCCAGGAAAACTGTGATTGAGTAGCTTGCCACAGATGTCAGCTGATATAATCTCTTTTCAAGAACAGTTGAAAAAGTCAGAGCTAAAGATAATTCAGTTTGAATGTGGAATCTTTCCACGTTCAAGTATCAAAGGTGAACGGAGGGTAGAGCCAAAAATAATCCACAAATATTTCAGGCATTGTTCTATAGATTCAAGGGAAGTGTCTTTGATCATATGACTTCTATTCCTCCCTGCCCCCTTTTATTGACTTCTTAGACCTCAGTAACTGGCTTGATTAGAAGACAATTGCAATGCTCAATTCATTCAGATTTCTAAGATTGGACACAAAGGTGAAAGCAAGCAGAATCAGTCATGAAGAGTCTCAACAGGACTTTTATCGCTAGTCAACTATGCGACAAAAATCCTGACTGCATTTTGTTGGAAATGGCAAGATAAGTCCTCAAAAATTCTGGGGAGATCAAGCCTGAACAATTTTCTGTAGTGCAATGATTCTAAGCTTAGGCCTCTCTTAACTCATTCTTCCAGTCTATATGAAGTGTCCAGGTTTGAAAAAAACTGAGTGATCTGCTGAAATCAGCTACATGAAAAATTTATGTGAATGAACTAAGTAAGAAAAGCAGCTATAGAAACTTTTTTTTAAAAAAAGCAATGCCCCAACAGATTAACATAACTTGTTATTATAAGAAAATAATTCTATGTCTTTTGAACTCTCCTTTTGGTCTGGGAAAAAAGGACAAAAAAAACTTGAGTACAATTGTTGAGTACACATCTCTTCAAATCAATCCACTTGTTCTTATTTATTTTATTTATTTATTTATACTAATACTTATATACTTATTTATACTTATGTACCATCTGGATCAACATAAATATGCCTTTATAGGCTATGCCCCAGCAAGTCGAACTTGGATTTAAGAATGCTAAAATATAATCATATGCTATACATCCAGTTGCACACCAGAAATACTGGAGTGTATACAGGTGTTTGGGGGAGGAATCAATTTTCTTAGCTATCATTTTACCTGAAAAAAAAATCTGTCACTAGGATGACATCTATGGCCTTTTTCCACATTGGAATGTCAGAATCTAGAAAATAATTTATAATTTCATGTATTTATTTATTCAACTTTTATGCCATTCATCTCCTGCAAACTCTGGGGAGCTTACCAGTAATAGTTTTAAATAACAGAATAACATAGTTGGAAGGGACCTTGGAGACGTTCTAGTCCAACCCCCTGAATCTCAACCAGGAGACCCTATACCATTCCAGACAAGTAGCTGTTCAGTCTCTTCTTAAAAGCCTTCAGTGATGAAGAACCCACAGCTTCTGGAGGCAAATCATTCTACTGATTGATTGTTCTGTCATGAAATTTCTCCTAAGTTCTAGGTTGGTTCTCTCTTTGATTAGTTTCCATCCATTGCTTCTTGTCCTGCCTTCAGGTTCTGTGGAGACTACATAAAGGTCACCCCAGTTCCCTGGGAACCTAATTTGAGATACTTTTCATCACTGTCAATTGTTCAGTCCATTCACCCCCATCCTTTCCCATATAATGTTGTGTCAAAGTCTGGGAATTTTAAAATTCTTTCACTTCACTTGGTGTCATGATGAAAATATTTCCTTTGGATTCAGAATGCTGTGCCTAACAGAAGGGCATAGAAATCCTTAACTCCTTGGCATTTCATGCTTTTGCTCTGAAATGAGGCCTACAATTACCACAACTTTCTCATTGTTTTAGGAAAACTGCAGCCTCCTGATTGGAAAACAAGATGCTATTGCCCTAGTTAATTTTCTCCCTGGCTTAGGATTTCAAAAATCACTCAGAAATACCAGCGCTTCTGCTGTTTCATTGACAGATTGATAGCCCGCAATGTGGTTTGTAATACTTGAAGAAACATCTTGAAATACTTATGTCATGATTGAGGTAAGGGTTTTGAGGGGAGAAAAACAGTTGGCTCTTTCTGCCTGCACACTTAAAATGTTGTGCTTTAAATGAATATTAACATACTGCTAACCCAAACACTGAAGCACTTAGTGGAGGAGACACACAAATGTAGGCTACAGTGTATATGCTGAGTGGGTGCTGCAAGATTTCATGCTTTATGAAGAAGATAAATCAATTATTCGTTGTTATTATTATTAAATCAGATTTTAATAGCTAGTCAATCTATGTTCTTACATTAAGTAGTAAGGATTAGGTAAAAGAGTATGTTGGATCAGGAATACCAGCCCATCCTGTTTCAGATATGATGGAAGAGGTATGGAAGGAAAGTTCCAAAGGTGCTTTTTTCAACAGGCAACTGGACTTGTTTTTTCCTTAAAAACATTTCCCTTCCCATCCAAGAAGCTTCTTTAGTTCTTCTTCAAACTTCTTGGATGAGAAGCGAAACATTTTCAAGGGAAAAAAAGCCAAGAAAGGCCAGTTGCCTTTTAGAAAAGCACCATTAGGACAACCATGAGCTGGATGATTGAGAATCTCAGTATATATTTCTTTTCTTGGGAATTGGGTCCCACAGCCTGCTAAAGGCAACTCAGAAAGAACAGTGGTACACTTCAGAGGATTTCAGAGCATTTACTGCTTGCCCAAGATAGAGTACCATTGTAACCTGATATTGGTTCTCCACAAGGCTCCATTGCAACCTGCCTTTTCTAAGCTACCCTATTTTGGGAAAAGTGTTAGAACAGAAATGCTCCAGTTTTAGTTTTTGTTAAAGTTTTAGAGTAAATTATGACTAGATGGTTTATAGTTCAACAAGTTGAATGAATCAGGGGCAAAAAAACATATCATGTAAGTAAGTAAGCAAGTAAGTAAGTAAGTAAAGTAAATATCACACTGTTTATTTTTCAGATTTATCATGCTATGTCAATGCTGCTATGTCATCTTTTTTATCTGGATTTATAATTTAACATGTTATGCAAGCCCAACTTAAGAGACTGAAACAATGGGCTAAGCCCAAGATCAATGTAAATCAGTTCAGCCAGAATTCAGTTCTTTATTTGTTTACACACAATAGACAGAATCTTGCCAGAGTATACCCTTATTACTCTCACCTCAATAAATAAACCCTGGGGCTGGGAGATTATAGGAAGTGACTATTCTTCTGTCTTCTATCCAGCTCTTTATGATAAGTCTAGGGTATGTTTAGTTTAATGAAAAGAAGGACTAGGGGTGATATGATAGCAGTGTTACAATATCTAAAGGACTGTCACAAAGATCAACCTGGTCTTCAAAGCACCTGAAGGCAGGGCAAGAAGCAATGGATGGGAATGAATCAAGGAGAGAGCCAGCCTAAAGCTAAGGAGAAATATTCTGATAGTGAGAACAATTAATAATCGGAATGGCTTGCCTCCAGACGTTGTGGGTACTCCATCAATGAAGATTTCTCAGATGAGATTGGACACCATTTGTCTGAACTAGGGCCTCCTGGTTGAACAATGGTTGAGCTAGAAGACCTTCAATGTCCCTTCCAACTCTGCTACCTTATTATCGCTTACTTTTAGACCAACCCACTCTTTATAGAATCATGAAGATCCTTGAAGGAAGGCAGCCTTCAAGAGAGAAAATCTGTAGCCTTGGATTCTTTGATATAGAATAAGGCTCTGCCTCTATAGCCACTATAAAATTTTGCCCAGAATTCATAGGATACACATTAGCACTCAGTAAAGATCTGCTTATACTGGAAAAAACTGGTGGTAAAATGAATTGTGGAATTCCTCCTTCCTTGGTGCCTGGGCCTCCCAAGGAACAGTTCAGAAGAAAGGAAAGACTTCTGAAGGATCATAAGTGAAAATCATCAAGTTTTCTTTACCAAGTAGGACTGCTCCATCTGACAAATATAACAGAGAGATTAACAGCATTGGAAGGGACCTTGTAGGCCATCTAGTCCAACCCCCCACCCAAGCAGGAGACCCTACACCATTTCTGACAAATGGCAGTCCAAACTCTTCTTAAAAGCCCCCAATGATGAAGCTCCCACAACTTCCATTGGTTGATTGTCAGAAAATTTCTTCTTAGTTATAAGTTGAATCTCTCCTTGATCAGTTTTCATCCATGGCTCCTTGTCTGGCCTTCAGGTGCTTTGGAAAATAGGTTGACCTCTTCCTCTCTGTAGCAGCCCTCAAATATTGGAACTCTGCTATCATGTCTCCCCTGGTCCTTCTCGTCACTAGACTAGCCATGTCATTGATCTTCATATGTTTTAGCCTCCAGTCTCCTAATCATCTTTGTTGCTCTCCTCTGCACACTTTCTAGAGTCTCAACATCTTTTTTATAGTGTGGTGACCAAAACTGGATGCAGTATTCTAGGTGTGGACTTACTAAGGCTTAATAGAATAGTATTAGTACCTCCCTTGATCTTGATTGAATAAAAAGTGAGCAGAAGATAAAAACTCTTCCATTCCCCAAGTGACCAATCCAACCAGTTATTTCAAATTTTAATTTTTAAGACTTTTTCTTGAACAGATTTTTTTTTCTTTGAAATGATAATAGGCAATCATGTTTTAAGTATTCTCCTTTCCAGGTACCTCCTATTTCCCCCCCTATCACTTCAATTCAGCAGCATCCCAATCATTTTAGCTCTGCTGATTGGAGAACTCTGGGAGTTGAAGTCCACATAGTTTAAAGGTGCCAAAGTTGAGAAACAGTGGTTTGCAGGGGGGAATCTAAAATAGTCAAATCACTTTTCAAATTTCCCCATCCACTTTTTGTACAATATTTCTCCAATCTCTAGAGAAAGAGCTCTCCCCGCCGCCCCAATACACTGAATTCAATTTTATTCTGTCGTGATGATGATATCCATTAAAGGTCATTTTTAGATGTTAGCAAGAACATTTGCCATTTTGCAATCATTTCCAAGCTCTGAGCACAGACAGTTTCTCATCAATGACTTCCAAAGGTCTATAATCTGTTTCTGCTTTAACCAGTTTCTGCCCACAAACATGTTTGTGAGACTGCTCAAAAACCCAAACAATTGCCAACATTTCTTTTCCTCAATCTGTGCATAGTTCTGTTGCATGTTTAGTCAGTCTCAAAAAAGTGTCAGATTGGAAACATATGCCTGCTGCAGTTTCTCCTGAAGCAGGAGAATATCTAAATCATATATAGTTGTGTTATTTTTTTACACTGAATGGAGGCTGTGTCTTTATAATAGGGGCTTTGCATTTTCGTGATGCATGGTACCCAGCCAACCTCAGCAATCTGACAAACAGACTGGCATGATTTGTGTCTTTGACAGGCTTGGATGTATGCTGAAATCTTAGGGACACACACAGAAAGACACCAAGTTGACAACCCAGTACCATCATAACATTATGTAAAGTCTCTGATTTTATCACCATGATTCTTTAAGAATTAACTTTGCTCCTAATGTCTTAGGCAGCTGATTTATGACATTTGGAAATCAAATGGGCTTTTTTAAAAAACATAAATGGCTATTTCTGTGATGCTAATTGTGGGAAGCATAAGGATGATGATATGTTAAAGATTATAGATTCTGCTGTAGACTGGCCTAATTTACACAGCATTTTAGGAATTTATAATTCATCAGGTAAGATGTCCCTTAATGAAGAAACAAAGATAGTAATTGGTAAGAAAATTAGAACTTGAAAAGGGAGTAGAGAGAGGGGAAAAAAACTTTATGCTTTTAAGATGGAAATTTTAAGCATACTTATTAAGGCCTAGAACTAGCCCTGATTTTGTGAGGTGAAATAGTCTGCCTCTCAAAGGCCTTTGAGAAATTTCATTGGAGGAAGCAGAAATCATAACTTTCTTGGAAGCTACTAATTCCTTCCTTGCAAATAACTCTCTCATCAAGAAATGGAAGGCAATTTTGTCTATCTTAGAATAGCACCTATGTCAGGTCTTTTCAGAGATGGGCTGCACTCATGTTAACAACCAGTTCACTGGTTGTGAGCATGCGCCCTTTGGGACTGAAATGCAACATGCAGCTAATCAACTTGGTTACAGAAACGGTTGCAGGAACTGGGCATGGCTAGTCTGGTGAAGAGCTTATGCTTCCCACAATCAGCAGCATCACAGAAATAGCCATTTATGTTTAAAAAAAAAGTCCATTTGATTTCCAAATGTCATAAATCAGCTGCCTTAAAGCATTAGGAGCAAAGTTAATTCTTAAAGAACCACGCCGAAAACTTTACCCTCAATATGGCTCCATTTGGCATATGTGGGTGGACTCTGGCTGGCGTTGCAAAGTACAACTCAATGTTTTTCTGACAGCAACCAGCAGCACACTGTGAAAATGTTCACTTTCCAAATAAAGCAGGGAGAAATAAGGGTGACCAGATGTTATGGGCACTGAATCAAAGCCGTGTAAGGCAAGGGCATTTCTGTTGAAAAGCTGGAAGAGTTCTAGGCTCTGTCTTGTCTATCAAGTTAATTCTGCAACTCTAAGACATAGCTTGAGGATGGAAGAAAAAGATATTTCCTGAAAAAGAAGACACACGTTTCTCTTCAGTTTATCCTGTGGCAGATTCCCACCAATCCATAGCTGATACCACCATTGCCACAAATTTGATTAATAATACAGTTCCTGCATGAAAGATTCAGGGTTGCTAGGTCCTAATTATGGTACCAGTATGCACATATTGAATGAAGAGGGTGCAGACTAAGGAGATAGAGAGTTGTGGGCATAGGCGACATGCCACTGCGAGACGTAGTGTGGGAATTATCTTTGACAAGGTGCAGTTTATGTTAAGTTTATGTGTCTAGCAATAACTACAGAAGGAAAAGTTTGAGGGCAATCTTCACAAATGTAACTGAGTGCTCAGAAGGATCCATCTCAAAAAGTGTCTTAAGGCTGCTGCTTGGGACAATCAAGAACTTAGAGGAGATGCATTACGTGAAAGGAAACCATCAGTATATGGAATATTAATAGAACAGTAAATTTTTAAAAAGAGCCACTTTGGTGCAGTTGTTAAAGCACCTGGCTAGAAAGAAGGAGAACGAAAATTCTAGTCCAAGTTAGGCACAAAGACAATTAAGTGTCCTTGGCCCAGTTGCTCTCCTAGGACAAACCACTTCTGAAAAAAATCATCACGAAAACTGCAGGGACTTATCCAAGCAGTGACTAGAAGTCAAGACTGACTCAAAGGCATAGAAATAAACAAACAAATACATATGTTTTATAAATAAATAAATGATTGGATAAATAAATAATAAATGATTCCATGTTGCTCATTTCAAGAGAATCCCTGATCTAAGATTCAATGCTGAATATTTATCAAAACAGACAAACTCTAACCCAGGTTTAAGGATGAATAGATTGCATAAAGCCAAGAATGTTATAAAGCAGAGGTGGAGAACTATGGCCCTCAGGAATTCTGGGAGTTGAAGTTCACAAGTCATAAAAATGCTTCCCAGCCCTGTAAAAGAATAGATAACTATCTTCTGACAACCAACCCCTTCTAGAACTTGGGCCTAAATAGAAGAATAGCATATATATTTATTTTCAGCCAGATAATTACAGTAGGCTAAGGCAAGGATGTTGCACCCTCACTTGGGACCGAGCCCTGGATTCTTCATTATTTTAGGGGATTTACAAGGTTAGAACTTACCAGAGAAAAGATGGATATTTTCTCCCATTTCGTGTTGTACACACACTTACATACTTGATGTTTGCTGATTTGTTCCTGAATTTTAATAAATCAGGCTTTGGGTTCACCTAGGGTTTCAGGAAATGTAGCCAGCTGTACTGGCCAAGTTGCATTTTTTGTAGGAAGAAAAACATGTGTGTTCATGGCAGGGCATGACTAAATTAGTGTGATAAAATTATCATGCATTTATATCGCAATGTTGTATACCTGTGTCATGATAGAGCCATGGTGGCGCAGTGGTTAGAATGAAGTATTGCAGGCTAACTCTGCCCACTGCCAAGAATTCAATCCTGACCAGCTCAGCCTTCCGTCCTGAGCACAGTAAAACGAGGACTCAATTGTTGGGGGTGATATGCTGATTTTATAAAGCACTCAGAGAGTGCTGTAAAGCACTGTGGAGTGGTATGTACGTCTAAGTGCTATTGCTAAACAGTGATCCTCATACTGTCACTTTTATGAAACCAGGAGATTAGGCAGGTACATCTCAACAGAAACCCTGAAATACAAGGCCCTAATTTGCCATCTAGACTTCTTAGGCCAAAAAGTAGTGAGCTTGACAGTACCAACAGCCACAAAACATAGCAAATTAGCATGATATTCTTACTATACTTCTCCTGACCAGGTCACTCCTAACCTAGAGTGAGTCAGGCAGATTCAGACAGGTAGATTCAGACTGAAATAAATACAGATATGAAGCTTTATCCAGAAGTGTTTGGAGTCCTCTGAAGTAGGGATATTTTACAAATACCGAAAAGCAATTGAAATCCTTAGTGTTGATCTCTTGATTTGAGGAGGAAATCGGTTAAATAAAGAACAGTACCTGCTCATCAATTTTTAAGAGAGTCACAAGATTTTCCTGCTCCGGCAGGAAACCCTATTCTATTTCAGACTAATTGCTGTCCAATCTCTTCTTTAAAACCTCCAAGGTTGGAGCATCCACAATTTCTGGAGGCAAGTCATTCCACTGATTAATTGTTCTAACTGTCAGGAAATTTCTCCTCAGTTCTAGGTTGCTTCTCTCCTTGATTAGTTTCCACCCATTGCTTCTTGTCCTGCCCTCAGGTGCTTTGGAGAATAGCTTGACCCCCCCCCCACCCTCTTCTTTGTGGCAACCCCTGTTAGAATATTCATGAACTGGCAGAGATATGGTAACAAGTCAGCCAATGGGAGCTGAATTAGAAACTGAAACTGAAGGAGTCTGGGCATGGCCCTGAAGCTCTGAATGCTGTGCTGAGAACTGAAACTAGTCTGCTCTGAGCTCTGAAGCTGAAAACAAGTCTCTTCTTGTCTGCCTGTTGAAACTGAAACTATTCTCTTCACTGTTTGTGTTACATTGGAAGAATCTACCATTGGTATTGTACATTTGCTCATATTTATTATGTATATAAAGAAGTTAATGAATCCTGCTGAATCAGTCATCTGTGTGTGCTTTCTGGATTTGATTTCTGCAATAAACTCCGACAACCTCTGAGATATTGGAACACTGATATCATGTCACCCGTCATCCTTCTTTTCATTAAACTAGACATACCGAATTGTAAGTGTAATGCTTATTTGAAAAATAAAAATCTTATCCTTTGATGAATACAATGAAATTTCATTTTAATGTATGCTGATTACTGTACGTTTAAAGTGACAATAAATTTCTATTCTATTCTATTCTATTCTATTCTATTCTATTCTATTCTATTCTATTCTATTCTATTCTATTCTATTCTACTCTACTCTACTCTACTCTATTCTTTGTTGAAACAACTCCATAGATAATAAAACATTTTTACTAAGACACAATTCAATTTTGTCTTTGTTTCGCTCCAAATCAATCCATTTCCCATGTTTTCTACACTCCTGAACAGAAATGAGGAAGGGAAATACGATGCAGAGCCTCCTGAGCAATTAAGTAGAGTAACATCATCCATAAAGCAGGGAATCCTATATAACTATCATACAATCACTTCACAATGTGCCACAATTTTGTTTCCACATCGTTGTGTTGATTCTTTCTTTTTTTCAGGATATTTTCCGTTTTCATGCCATGATCCCATGTAATACATAGACTTGGCATTTCTTATCACTCCAAGCCATGCATTTTCCCATTTCTTAATGTTTCTTCCAAATTTCAGTTCTGTGCATTCTTTTTCGCCTTAGACCAAAAGCCTATCATACATTTTCATCATTTTAATTAAACTGGGGTCACTGCAGGGCTAATGTTTGATTTCAACTCAAAAGGTGCATGCAAATTACAAATTCTATATGATTGGGGGAAAAGAAAAAAGAAACAGCATGGGGAATGCCTTCTGGTTCATCCTTTACAAAAGGATTTTTAAAAAGGAAAAGTCCAGTAAATGTATTACTGAGTACCATATAAAGTAGGATGCTACATTTATTATATGTGAAATGCACGGTCCTTGGCTATTTAGAGCAATATTTTTCCATCCATTGCAGCACCTAAGTGAAAAATAAATTTTTTATATGAAAGAGGAAGGGATGGAGGGAGGATGGGTCATCAAGTTTTAAAAAGAAGCTGTGTAGATTTCAGCTCCGAGAATCCTAATCAATGCTATAATTAATAAGTAAAATTAATAATACAGACATTTTGTTTTTTGTTTTGTTTTGTTGTTTGTTTTCCCAATTTTTGTTCTATTGCACTTTACTAATTTATTTGATTCTTTTTATTAGTTTTTATTGTTTTTATTTTTTGTCTTAAATATGATTTTACATTGTGTAAGCAGCCTCAAGTTGCCATGGGCGAATAGGCGGCAATATAAATCAAATAAATAAATAAATGAATAAACAAACAAACAAACAATATTAATAATTAATCATAATAATTACTTATTAATTTCATATTATCATTAATAATAAAAGTCAATTAAGGAATTAATAGGAAATATAACAATAATAAGTATAGGTAGTCCTCAACTTATGACCACAATTGAGCCCAACATTTATGTTGCTAAGTGAGAAATTTGTTAGAGTTTTCCTGCATTTGACAACTTTTCTGCCACATTTGTTAAGTGAATCACTGCCTTTGTTCAATTGGTAACATGGTTGTAAAGTGAATCTGATTTTCCCATTAACTCTTCTTGTCAGAAGGTTGCAAAAGATGATCATATGATCCCAGGACATTGCAACTGTCATAAGTGTGAGTCAGTTGTCAAACATCTAAATGTATATTACGTGATCATGGGGATCAGAGGTAGTATTCAACCAGTTTTGACAGGTTCTAAAAATTTTGAGTAGTTTGGAGAACCGGTAAATACCACCTCTGGTTGGCCACACCCCCATCGATTCTCTGCCTCCTAAGTCCCAGCTGATAGGAGTTCCAGTTGATCAGATCCCAGCTGATCGTCTGGATCTTCTTTTGTTGCCCTACACAGGAGAATAGAGCTGGAAAGCAGGTTAGTGGGGTGGGGAGGGAATGGGGATTTTACAATATCCTTCCCCTGCCACGCTTACCAAGCTACGCTGACCAAGCTACACCACACCCGCCAAGCCATGCCTACAGAACCGGTAGTAAAAAAAATTGAATACCATCACTGATGGAGATGCTGCAACAGTAATAAGTTTGAAAGATGGGCATAAGACACTTTTTTTCAGTGCCATTCAAATGGTCATTTAACAAACTGTTTTAAGTCGAGAACTACTTGTAGTTAAAATTAGACAATGTCTTATTTTCTAATTGGAGTTGTCAAATCTGGTCATTTTTAGCTATTCTTGAGAAATAACTCTCCTTGGAAGCTGCCAATTAATAAGGTGACCAACCGTCCTCCTTTAGGGGAGACAGTCCTCCTTTTGTAAGTTCTGTCCTCCCTCAAAATGTGTCTTCCTACATGTCCTCCTTTTTGATATTTGAAGACTAATCTGTAAATCTCTGTATTTGATCGATGCTGATCCAATCCGTTGGGTGTTGTGCTATCCCAGCCAGTCTATGGGAATTGGTTAGTTACTTAGGAATTGGGAGCTGTTGGGACCCTTAAAGGAATGCATCATGGGAAATGAAGTTAAAGGTATCCTGGGAAACGTAGTACATGTCACGTGGCTACATCTGTAATCCTGAATTGGGCACTAAATTGATCCTCGAGGGGTTGAGGGAGGTTTCCTCCATTATTGCCTGCATTCATGGACTGATAACAGCTTTCTTTCTATCGTTACGAGATGGGTTAGGAAAAGAACTATTTCTTACCTGCATGCTGATATACAAAGGATTGGTCATTATAGAAGAGCTTCGTCACAAATATGAGTCATGAAGATACCTGATGTACCAATAAATGTACTTTGTTATGGATGTTTTGTGGAATTGTCTATCTGCATCTGCACAGCCACAAATCCACCTATGTACATGAGACAGGACAGAAAAGGTGTGATGTGGTGTATTTGTATTTAACATGACAATTCATCAAGGCTCGATATAGTGAGGCAAAACACGATTATGAGACGCATGCGCTCCACGTAGGAGAATTGTTTTGAGAGAGTGTGCTGTGCGCCAGAATGCGCCACGCGCAAGCGGCTTTTTTTTTTTTTTCTTCAATTTATTTGTGTCCTCCTTTTCATTGTAAAAAAGTTGGTCACTTTACAATTAATAACCAGTGTGTCTCAGGATGCCTTGAGATGGAGCAGTTTTCTCAACTTTGAAAACTTTAAGCTATATGGACCTCAATTCCCAGAATTCCCCAATCCCAGGGAATCAGTCCATAGAGCTTAAAGTTGCCAAGGTGAAGAAACCCTGGGTTAGAATATTATTTCAGAGAACAATATGCCCATCTGGAACATTTCTATAATCTCCACACAGCTCACTTATAAGGGGGAAGAGAGAATACTCTGGGTGAAATCTCATTGTCTTTTACTAAAGATCATTGAACCTAAAAAAAAAAAAAAACAATTAGACTGATCAGTTGCCAGGAAGTTTATTGTGTTTTTTCCGCTTGCTCATTCAGAACGAGATTGTTTCACTTAGATGCTGAAACATGCTTGAAGCTGACGGAACTGGTGCTAATTTTTGATTTCCTTCTCCCTCCCCAGGCCTTTTACCTTTTGCGTTGTTTTTTTGAAGGGGGTGGAGTTGGCTGGTTAGTCTGAGATCAGAGATGGTCTGGGTGGTTGCTGTTGTTGTTGTTTTTAGTATAACTTAAGGTGCTTTGGGAGCTTTTCCAACTGATATTCTATGAAGATTCTCAGTCATTCAGGTCATGGCTGTCCCAAAAGTGCTTTTTTTTCCAAGAGGCAACTGGACTTTCTGGTTTTTCTTTGAAGATGTTTTTCTTCTCATCCAAGAAGTTTCTTGAATTCTGATGGATGGTGGGGTGTGCATAAGCGCACTAACGTGCCAACGTCCCTGTTCTATTGTTTCTTTTATTTTTTTTATATGTATCCATGTATTCATAACTATGTTTTTACTTATACCTATTATCTTGTAAGCAATTGACAAACCAAATAAAATAAATAAAATAAATCCTTCCATTCCCCACCATCCAGTCAAAACTGAAGAAACTTCTTGAATGAGAAGCGAAACATCTTCAAAACAAAAAACCAGAAAGTCCAGTTGCCTCTTGAAAAACATCTTTGGGTTTTCCAACTGATGGTCAGGATTTAAATGCTATTTCAAATAATATATCAAATAATATACAAAATAGAGAACCAGTCTGGTGCAGTGGTTAAGATGCTGGCCTAGAAACCAGGAAACAGTGAGTTCTAGTCCCACTTTAGCCATGGAAAAAACTGTCAGGTGACTTTGGGCCGATCACTCTCTCTCTCTCTCTCTCTTAGCCCAACCCACCTTACAGAGTTATGGTGGTAAAAAAATAAGAGGAGGAAGAAGTATTAGGTCTGTTCACCACGTGAACTCTATATACGAAAAAGACAGAATACAAACCTAATTAAGGAAGAAACAAATAGGGAACATGTTCCAAAATTCTGGGAAAACTCTGGAATATCTACAATGCAAGAATGGTAGGTGAAGATGACAGAATTATGGCAAAATTGACTTAATTAGACATAATTATATTTGTTACTATATCTATCAGTGGACATTGCTAAAAACAGCAGAAAAAGAATGTGATTTATGGGTTTGAAGATTAAAGAGGATAAAATATGGAAAGAAGACAGTCATGGTATAAAATATAAATGCATTTATAACTGCTCTAAAGAAAGTTGGACACCCTTCCTTCCTTCCTTCCTTCCTTCCTTCCTTCCTTCCTTCCTTCCTTCCTTCCTTCCTTCCTTCCTTCCCTCCCTCCCTCCCTTCTCTCTCTCTCTCTCTCTCTTTCTTTCTTTTCTTCCTTCCTTCCCTCCCTCCCTGTCTCCCTCCCCCTTTTCAAATTAAGGCATCCAGGTCTGGACTAGTTTTATTGTTGAGCAGCATTCTCTCCCTCTCTCTCTCTCTCTCCCTCCCTCCCTTCTTTTCTTTCTTTCTTTTTCTTTTCTTCCTTCCTTCCTTCTTTTGCCTTTTTTTAAAGAAGGCTATTTACTATAACTTTTAATTTCTTTATTTTCATTTATCTTTAGATCTGTATTGTTTTTCCTTTGTAAAAGACTTATTTAATAAAAATGAATTGTTAGAAAAGGAATGCTTAGTCCGCATGATACATTTGTTTAATAAATAATGGAAAATGAACACCTCCATAAAGACACATTTCCTGTTTCCTTTAACTTGATGAACCAGCCTTAATGTAGATATTGACTCCCAACCTCCACCCTGCCCTACACACACCTTGCATCGGTCAAGGCCCAGTGAACAGGGATAGGTGTAAAAAGTTACGTTGACACTTCCCGGAGAAGAGGTGTTTGAACAGTGGGAGACATTCATTGTCTCCTAATTCCTCTCCTTGATACACACACATACTTGCAGATGGGAACAGCTGATGCATCCACAGCATGGAGATGATTGGATATGCAAAGCACATTCAAGCATGCATAGACAGGTGCTTTCAAATGCAATTAGCGTGCCGTTGAGCACACAGGCACCAATTTGCAAGAACCCCCCACTGCAGGTGCATGGCCAATATGGCTGGCATAATCAATGCCTCCAAATTTGTGTATGCGGCCTACAGAGGCTACGGCTATTTCACGATCACAACGTCAGAATTTGGTAGTTAGCAAAATCGCACTTCTCTTAAAAGTGCTGCTACTTTTACGAAGGGAGACTGTCGATTTTTGAGGCTGCATAAGTCACTGCATAAATGGGAGCATAATCAGCTTGGGAATCTACATTTTACATATCCAGATTTCAGTTATCCTCCCAGCAGGCAGGGCATTTAAGGTAAGGGGTATCTTGTAACAAATTTTCTTGCAATAATTGGGACTGTTTTTTGAATCAACATGCAAGTGTCCTATTCCTTGCTAGGAGATGGGGTAGCAAGAAAGTCAAGATATCAGTCACAACTGTCAGGTGCAAACAACCAGTACCACATCTGAAAAGTTCAATTAGCTGTTTTATTGCTCAAGCATAATATACACAGGAGAGAGGTGAGGCTTTTCACTGGTTTAGAAAATGCCAGAGAAGAAGTATACTCTAGCAATTTGAGTCCTACCTACATATGATGGAGTGAGTACCCATCACTTGCCTCAATTCCTGCCAACTTAGCGGTTTGAAAGCATGTAAATGCAAGTAGATAAATAGGTACAACTTTGATAGAAAAGTAACAACATTCCATGTTATGCCAATTTTTCTTCTACATCAACTTTGCAATCAAATCCCATTTTTTAAAAAAATGTGTGTTATGAATTTTTGCTCTATTGTTTGTCCGTAACTTGAAGAACCTGATATAATGGTTAAGGTGCTGGCCTAGAAACTAGGAGACAGTGAATTCTAGTTCTGCCTTAGGCATAAAAACTAACTGGTTGATTATTGGCCAGTTAGTCTCTCACAGCTAAATCCATCTCATAAGTTTGTTGTTGTGTGGAAAATAGGAAGAAGTAAGAATATTACGTATGTTTGCTTCCATGATTTACTTATAACATAATAAAAATGGGATAAATATCTAATAAATGAATAAATAACTATCCCGCCTTGGGTGTGCTTCCCTAGAGAATGTTCTCTATGCTGCCGACAATAATCTATGGCTACTTGGCATCATCTTAACTACTGCAAGAGTCCAGATATGATACGTTGGCCTTTCTGACTATCTGACCCATCAATCCACCCCTCCTCAGGCTAAATACCATTAAGATGCAGAAGAGTTTAAAATTTCTGATTCTTTTTCTACCAGTCACATGAACCACCTAACCACAGTCACCTAACTACTGGGACCACCATGGCTGATTTATGCCATAATCTTTCAGTTTCAGTTTTTGGATCTTGATATTTTATGATTCCACCCCCCTCACCCCCCCAAACACAATTCTTTGTAGTCTATTCTATTGTCCCCTTGGTATCACCACAACTATTATCCACACTTTCATTTTTTCAACTACAGTTATATCTGGTGTACTATGAGCCAGTACTTTATTGGTCTATATTCAGAAATACCAGAATGTTTTAACCTACTTGTGATCAACTATTTTTTCAACTCTGTTCTCACCAATTTTTCATTACTAGCACTTGGTAATTTTTACAGAGAAGCATTTGGGAACTGTCTTATGTCATTGTTTATAATCAGTTTGTGCAGTCTTTTGGTGTTTCTTCTACTCCCTATCACAATCTGCACTTTGAATCATTTTCATGATTTTCGATTCTGATTTTGATTGCTTTCGTTTGAATAGCTTGCTCTTGAGCAGCCAAAACGAAGCCTTCAGTTTCTTTTCTTTTTTTAATGTTTTAATTTTCAGACACTATCAGGTTTTACCTTTATCTGCTTTCCCCTCCTTTTTTTGTAGAAATTTATTATGTAATGTTTTACTTTGCCAGCATTATGTTCTTGTTTTTATTACATTATTCCAGTATTCATGTTTTATTTTCCGTATATTTAGTAAGTTCCAATGTTAAACTTTGTTCCTGACTGCGTAATCAACCAATGCATGCTTTAGTACAGTACAAGACTCATTGTTTTCAGCAGTGTTAGAGCAACATGCAGATTATCTGAAGCAAATAAACACAGGAGATGTAAATCTAAATGCATACATGTGGAACAAGAATTATAACTGACAGGTAAGGGTTGAAAGCTATAACGTATTAAAACTAAAGAGGTAAAGTAAAAGAGAGGATAATTTGCTTTATATTAAAAAAATATAAGATTTTTAAAGCAGAGGATGACTAGAATTCCGCTCTATTAGTTGAAATATGGACAATATGTCCTTTGAGGTCTTTTCCAAATCTATGATTCAAAGAACAAAACCCAAAATCTATTTGTTGTAAATTCGGGCTGTTTTCATGTGTTAAGACCTCATTAGGAATCTTTGGGGAGCAATGCCAAGTTGGAGTCCAGGTGCAACAGCTAACATTCCTAACATTCCTCAAAATGAAATAAACCTCTTGGATGTTGCAGACTGTAAGTTTGCAGATGGTTATGAAAATATATCTGTTTTGATTTACTGGCATGTGAGAGAGAGAGAGAGGGAGGGAGGGAGGGAGAGAGGAAGAGGGAGATAGAAGAGGGAGGGAAAAAGACAGAGAAGGAGAGGGAGAGAGGGAGGGAGAGAGGGAGGGAGAGAGGGAGGAAGAGGGAGAGGGAGGGAGGAAGAGGGAGAGAGAGAGGGAGGGAGGGAGGGAGAGGGAGGGAGAGAGTGAGGGAGGGAGGAGGAAGAGGGAGAGAGAGGGAGGGAGGGGGAGGGAGAGAGAGGGAGGGAGAGGGAGAGAGAGGGGGAAGGAGGAAGGGAGAGAGAGAGGGAGGAAGAGGGAGAGAGACAGGGAGAGGGAGAGAGAGAGAGAGGGAGGGAGGAAGAGGAAGAGAAAGAGGGAGAGAGAGGGGGAGGGAGGAAGAGGGAGAAAGAGGGAGGGAGGGAGGAAGAGGGAAAGAAAGTGAGGGACAGAGGGAGGAAGAGGGAGAGAGAGGAGGGAGGGAGGAAGGAAGAGGGAGAGAGAGAGAGGGAGGAAGAGGAAGAGGGAGAGGGGGGAGGGAGGAAGACAGAGAGGGAGGGAGGGAGGAAGAGAGAGAGAGGGAGGGAGGGAGGAAGAGGAAGAGGGAGAGGGAGGGAGGAAGAGGGAGAGAGAGAGGGAGGGAGAGAGAGAGGGAGGAAGAGGGAGAGAGAGAGAGAAGGAGGGAGGGAGGAAGAGGAAGCGAGAGAGGGAGGGAGGAAGAGGGAGAGAGAAGAGGAGAGAGAGAGAAACATTTCACAATGGGTATTTTTGTAAAATATTTGTGCAAAGAGAAACAAAGAACCAGAATACTGGAAAGCTGGGTAGGAAAATAATCCCAGCTTATAACTCAAGTTACTTGAGTGGGAAACATTTGAGCAATAAGATTGGTGTTAAGTTTTGTTTTCTTCTGCAAAGATGCTAGCGTTCAATGCAGAAAATGGTGATATTTCAAAAGTTGGAAAGAGAACTGCATCCTGTACCCAAGAAAAGATATGTATTACTTTTAGGCAACAGGGACAATGCAAGCCAGCAAGCAGAAACTGTTGGCAATGAATAAATCCTGTCTAGTAAATCAAAAATGGCAGGCAAGACTGAGACACATCTGGACATCCCCTTCACCCTGCCATAGAAGTGGATCTTATTTGTAACTCTAAAAATGACTGGAGTGCTAATGGCAAACCTACATGGAACCTAGTTCTGAATTAGGAGCATAGTGGCCCACATGGTTAGGACGCTGACTTGGAGGTTGGTAAGACTGCGTTCGAGACCCAAGTGCTGCTGCTCATTTGACCGACCTCAGAAGGATGGAAGGCTGAGTCAACCTTGAGCCTGGTGATATCTGAACTGCCAAATTGCAGGTAACTGGCTGTCAGCAGAAGTAGCCTGTAGTATTTCACTCTAACCTCTGTGCCACATTTATCATTTTTGTTTTAATGTTTACAGGTTTTTTAATGTTTATAAAAGTAACATTACAAAAGTAGCGTTACCCCTAGATGAGAAGGGTGGCACACAAACTGAATAAGTAAAATAAATGTGTTGCCATATTTAAACTTGGATATTGAGTCCTACATTAATTTGAAAAATGGCTACTGACATTCTTATGAAGAGCCCACACACAGGACAAGAGGCCATCAATCCTCTCCTCTCCCTATTTATTAACCCATCGTTTCAAATGACAGGAGAACCACAACTGCACATCTCAAAATATTTGTATATACTGTATTCTTCATAATTCCTGCCCCCTGGCATGACCACTACATTCTTATCTGAAAAAGGGGAAAGCAGGACATTCCAGTTCACATAACTATATACTGCATGGACAGAGTACAAATTAATTTATTATAGAACAGTGGTTTTTTTAAAACATATTTTTTAATATTTTCAGAACCCCTTCTCACTTCCAAAAATTATGGAGGATCCCAAAACAGCTTTTGTATGTATGGGTTATATTTATCATTATTTACTGTATTAATTCCTGCCCATCTAGCAGTTCAAAAGCAGGCAAATGCAAGTAGATAAATAGGTACCACTTCAGAGCGGAGGTAACAGAATTCTGTGTGCCTTTGGCATATAACCATTCTGGCCATATGACCACAGAAAATGTCTTCAGACAATGCTGGCTCCCTCATTCAAGAACTGGAGATGACCACCATGCCCTAGAATCGGACATGTTAGGACAGGGAAACCTTACCATATTAACAATTAAAAGTGGTGGATTTGTAGAATATTTATTAATTGAATCATGTAAAATAGTAACCCCATTAAAAATTGACAAAATAGATTTTTCATGAAAAAATTGTAATTTCTTTTAAACAAACAAACAATTATGACAAGAAGAGTAAAGTTGTTTTGCACTTTTGTAAACAGAATCATAGACTCATAGGACTGGAAGGGACTTTGGAGGTCTTCTAGTCTAACCTCTTGCCCAAGGCAAGAGACCTTATTGCATCCCAGATGAATCTCTTTAATATCTGTCAAACAGTTTTGATTTTGATTTTTGTGTGCTCCTGAGGAGATCTTGGAGGACTTAAAAGGGTCATCAGACCACACTTTAAAAACATTGGTCTACAACAGTGAATTTTAACATCACTGGGTTCACTTCACACATTTGATCTACTGATGTTCTGAGAAAGAGATTCTTTTGAAAATGGATCTGTTAAAGCATCTTTTCACTTTTTTCCCCTACCTGCACCGTTTTTCTTTCTTCCAATAATTAATAACCCACTCACTTCTGAGAGTTTTCTTCCTCAGAATCCAAACCTTCTTTTCAAAATGGCGTCTTGCTAATTTATAAATACGGTGCTCTCTATATATTAAGAGCAGCAACCACAACTGGACTCTAATTTGGTTTGTAATGTTCCCCAAAAGCCATTCTGAGAAAATCTCTTTTTAACTGTGGCTAATTACACACACACAGTTGTGGGAGACGAAAAATAAGAGCATCTGATATCATGTTTATTATTTCTCTCACAAAGGGGAAAATCATAAATTCTTTTTAATGGGATCTTAAATAATAAAAAAGAACATAATCATTACTATCAAAAAATAAATGGCTTTCATGGGGTTTACTCACCAGCACTTTGTCTGATTACAACCCTGTTATACTCACAGCATTAATTACTGGAGACTAATTAGACAAAATTGCAGTGTAAACCCTAATGAAAACTAGTTTGACACACTCTTTGCACTATTCTGCCTAACTGCTAGTTTACCTTCACATAGTTGTTAACCAGTGCTTATTTGCTAAAATAAGAATGATTGGCATTCAAAATTGGCAGAGATATGAAGCTCTGTGACCTGGAAGAGATTCTGCCCATACGAAGATTCCAGAAGCTATATCTGATATTCCTTTAGAACCAAATACTTTGTCCATGTTCAGAGATACTGTATGTTTAGCTTTGGATGTGATAGGGCTGAGCACTGCCAACATACATTTGTATAATCTTTTTCAAATATAATGTTTGGACTTGTGATTTGAAGAATGAATATTTATAATAGGAAATTTCTGCTTAGAAAGGAAATTAAAAAAAAAACCTGCTTGCAGGATCTCAAGAAACCATATTACACCAGAATAACAGCAGAATAACAAAATTAGAAGGGACTTTCTAGTCCAACCCCCTGCTCAAAGGAGACCCTATTTATTTCAGACAAATGGTGTCCAACCTCTTCTTAAAAACTTCCAGTGTTGGAGCATTCACAACTTCTGGAGGCAAGTTGTTCCACTGGTTAATTGTTTTGACTGTCAGGAAATTTCTCCTTAGTTCTAGGTTGCTTCTCTCCTTGATCAGTTTCCACCTGTTGCTTCTTGTCCTGTCCTCAGGTGCTTTGGAGAATAGGTTGACTTCCTCTTCTTCGTGGCAGCCCCTGAGATATTGGAGGATTGCTATCATTCCATCTCCACTCTTCCTTTTTATTAAACTAGACATACCCAATTCCTGCAATTGTTCTTTGTATGTTTTAGCCTCCAGTCCTCTAATCATCTTTGTTGCTGTTCTCTGCACTCTTTCTACAGTCTCAATATCTTTTTATAACATGGTGACCAAAACTAAATACAGTATTCCAAGTGTTAAGGCATTATAAAGTGATATTTAACACTTCCTAGTACCAGGGGTGGGTTTCTACTGGTTTTGTCCACCTCTGTAGAACCGGTAGTTCTGAAGAGCAGCAGACATAGAACCGGTTCTATGTTTGCTGATGTTTTTGCCCACCTGCCCACCTGGCCTCTTACCTGACCTTTATTTCCTGATTTTTTCAACTTCAGCTGTCGTGCGAGGCACAGCTGAGTTTAAAAAGCAGGAAAAAAGGGCTTTTTGAAAGGCTGCTTCTCTGCACGCAGCATGCTGATGATGATTTACAGGCATGCAGCCGCAGCCTGCAGGGAAGCACATCGTAAATCACCAAACCTTATAAATGACTGAACTGGTAGTTAATCTTTTCAGATCCCATCCCTGCCTAGTACTATAAATTGTTCTGTTTCTCCTCTACCTCATATTGTCATATTTTGCCGTTAGCAGTCCTGTCCCATTATGCTTTTAAAAAAGAACTAATTATTTGCACATATTATTGAATAGAAGGTCCTTGGCCATATGCATTTTGTCTTCACTTTCTACTAATATGTGCAGTCCCTCTTTGAGGGAGATGGGCGCAGTGCAGAAATGCAAAACATAAATAAATAAAATGTCAGAGTTGATATTTGAGTCAAAAAGTGTACCTTAAAATGTGAGAAATATGTATGCCAAAAGATAATGTTGTGCTCTAATATGTCTATTAGACCAAGAATTAGGAGGAAGTGCCCTTCACTTAAGCATTTGAAAGAAATATATTAGTACCTCTCTCCATCAATCATTTATATTTAGTCAGACAAATCTCCCCTGGTTCCAAATATTTTTTTTTTAAATCCAAACCACCTCTGAAATGAACACTTCACAATACCTTGTGCCAAAATAGAGTTGCTAATATTTCAAGGAGTTAAGGTGGTATATTCTCAAAGTATTGAGATAACAATTCCCAACGTCCAACCAGGAGAGGCAGGGAAATCAGCTTGAAGGTTGAGTGGTATGGGTGAGTAGGTATGGTTGGCAATTTAACGATCCTGTGAAAAATATCTTTATTTCTTGTTTGTTTAAACATAGTGCACATACATACATTTTCCCTTTCTAAAACACATCTCCTCAGAGCAGCCAACTGAGAGTTATGTTGAGAATCACATCAAGTTGATAAAAGGCTGAAAGACATCTGGATCCATTCATAAATAAGAATCCTGCCCCTCAATACATACAGAGACACCCAACAAACTGCATGATGGATGCTCCCTCCCATACAAACATGCATAAATTCAGAGGTAGCCTGATAGCAATCTGGCTACAATTAGCGTCAATTTTTCCCCCTTTCTTTTCCAAAGCTACAAAATATGCTGGGGTTAGGGATGGGGAGGTAGGTTTAAATCCGATCCATTTTGTTCCTCGCTTGGCAGGACACATTTCTACTCTGAGAGATTTATGTCTGGATTGTGAATAGAATATCCAAGTCCAAACTTGCTAGGTTTTGTTTATGGGCAGAGTTCTGAAAAAAAAAGGCACAACTGATGCCTTCTACACCCTCGCAATCACATCCGACACTCTAAAGGGGATTCTTCTCCTCGGAAAGCAGTTCCTAGATTCACTCAAGGAGAATGCATAGTCACACAGCCCGTTCAAGAAATGCTATAAAGCAGGAATTGTTTCTACTGAGAGGCAGCGGTGGGCTGCAACTGGTTTAACAACTGGTTCGGTGAGTGTGTGCTTCGCGCATGCACAACTTTTAAAAAACGGCTATTTTAAGCTTAAAAACTTACCTTCTACGTCAGCGCTAGTGAGTAAAACAGCTGAGCCATGGCAATCTGTTGTGCCATGCAAATCAGTGAGCTAACAAACAAGGGAAATATAGGACAGGAAAGGGCGGGGTGGGTGGTTTCTGCTTTTCAGGTGTGCAAAGATTTTTTAAGCAAACAGAAAGGAGAGAAATAAAACAAGAATATGGGCCACGTCATACTTTTCTTTTTTAAGTGAGCCCATTTGAACAGTAATGGTGATGGGTTAGGAAAAGTAGAAGCATTAATTGGGCTTCTTTTTTCTAGATCCCAAACGATCAATAACTCAATTGATGACACGTTAGCCACTTTAGCAGCAAACCATCATATAGCCATGGCAACAGCATCAGCATATTGACCCCCATGATCTGGGTCCTCATTTTACTGACCATGGAAAGATTGAAGACTGAGTCAACCTTGAGCCAATCAGGATCGAACTCTTGGGAAATGCAGAGTTAGCCTGCAATACTTAATTCTAATTACTGTGCCACCACACGGTGGGATGCTGCCGGTTTAACAACCGGTTCAGTGAGTGTGTGCTTTGTGCACACATGCGTGCCTAAGGTGCTTATGTGCACCTTAGAAGCTTAGCTGCTTGCATTCCAAGTCAGCAACAGTATGTAGAACAGTGAAGGGACGGAAATCAGCTGTGCTGCATGATTGAGATGAGCTACAAAGCAGGAAATAAAGGACAAGATAGGGTTGGAACTGGTCCAAACTGGCAGCTTCCCACCATTGCCACCACACCTAGACTACTGCATCCAGTTTTGGTCACCACATTATAAAAAAGATGTTGAGACTTTAGAAAAAGTACAGAGAAGAGCAACCAGGATGATTAGGGGACTGGTGACTAAAACATATGAAGAACAGTTACAGGAACTGGGCATGGCTGTCTGGTGAAGAGAAGGACCAGGGGACACATGATAGCAGGGTTCCAATATTTGAGGGCTGCCACAGAGAGGAATGGGTCAAGCTATTGTCCAAGGTACCTGGAGCCTAGATAAGGAATAATGGATGGAAACTGAACAAGGAGAGATTCAACTTGGAAAACAAGGAGAAATTTTCTGACAGTGAAAGCAATCAACCAATGGAACAGCCAGCCTTCAGAAGTTGTGGAAGCTTCATCACTGGAGGCTTTCAGGAAGAGATTGGACTGCCATTTGTCAGAAATGGGTAAGGTCTCCTGCTTGGATGGGGAGTTGGACTAGATGACCTACAAAGTCCCTTCCAACTTTGATTATCTGTTAAGCATCTATTAAGATCTATAAAGAGTGAAATTGTGGCAATAGGCAGATCCAGAAAGCTGCTTCTCCAATGTGAGATTGGTTATTCTGCTCTTCAGATAGGCCTCTGAGGTCTAGTCTATACAAGCCCTAAAGTGAGGAAGTCCAGGATGGAGATGATAAAATGGCTGATATTGCTACTGACCACTGCTGATAGGCACATCCTGGAGAGGCACTCTTATTAGAAACAGAAAGAACATGGAGGCAGTAATGCTACAATTTTCTTCTTGGTGCATTTCCTCCGCTTCCTTGCAGAGCTTTCCTTACAGAGTGTGTTATACAAAATTCTGATCTCTCACTAGGACCTTGAATGGCAGAGTCCATTTCATCCTTCATCATTTCATTCCTCCCTCAGAATGAAAAGTTGTTACATATGAAGAACTCAATTAATTGATTCTCCAAGTGTTACAAGCTGCAGTATGAACCTATTAGATAAACAAAGGGATTAATGACTTGCAGAGAATCTGTAGGAGAAGGGATGGCAGAATCCGAAGGTGGAGTGAAAAGGGAAATTAGCCTAGAATCCTTAGGTAGCTTCAAGAGAACTAAGTTCAAACCTCCCCACCTTGAGTGTGTTTGACTCTTATTAACTCTAAGCAGGTGCCAATATTACTCCAGAAGATTCCTGTGCATGGGCTTTTAGCAATAAAGCAGTTTAGCTGAACTTTCTTGTGTGGATCTAGTCTTTCACACCCAACAGATGCCCATTTTTTTTGCATGTGAAAAAGAAAGGATATTTAGGACATCCAAGTTAATCACTACTTCAGTCCTCAATTTCAATGGAAAAATTCAATAGGTATCCAGCAATGTTTTCCTGTGGAGGATGATAATCAGGCCAAAAATTGTATTCTTACTTTGATTGATATGCAATCAAAAGTGAAGCATTTCTCTTTCAGCCCAAGCCATCTCACAGGGTTGTATTTGTGGGGAAAATAGGAGAAAGGAGGAGCGTTGAGTGTGTTCAGTTCGTTGAGTTATTTATAAAAAAAAATTAAGATGGGAAATAAGTAAATAAATAATTCAAATATTTTCAAACAATTTGCTGGTGGGTGGAGGGCAGAAGAATAGAATATGAAAAGTTCTCACCATTGTATAAGATTTTATTTATTTATTTATTTAGTTATTTATTTAGTTAATTGCTTACAAGATAATAGATATAAGTAAAAACATAGTTATGAATACATGGATACATATAAGAAAAATAAAAAATAAAATAAACAATAGGACAGGGACGGTAAGCACGTTGGTGTGCTTATGCACGCCCCCTACAGACCTCTTAGGAAAGGGGTGAGGTCAATAGTAGACAGTCTAAAGTTAAAGTTTTTGGGGTTTGGGGAAGAAACCACAGAGTCTAGGTAGAGTTTTCCAGACATTGACCACTCTGTTGCTGCAATAAAGTTTGGTGCGATTAACCTTGAGTTTGTATCTATTGTTTGCTCTTGTGTTGTTATAGTTGAAGCTGAAGTATTCATTGACAGGTAGGACATTGCAATGTATGATTTTATGTACTATACTTAGATTGGACTGAAGGTGGTGTAGTTCTAGATTTTCTAGGTCTAGAATTTCGAGTCTGGTGGCATAAGGTATTCTGCAATGAGTAGAAGAGTGGAGAACTCTTCTTGTGAAATATTTCTGGACTTTCTCATCTGTGTTAATATCAGATACGTAATGTAGGTTCCAGACTGATGATGATGTTCCAGTAATGTGTTTTACAGAAGAATGGCATATTTTTTTTCTCTTCTGGAATCCAAGCCTACATAGCATCAACTTTATGGTCTCTGCAATAGGAGCAAGTTTTTAACCAACCATTATAGAAAAGTCTCTGCATAATTTCTTGGCCTCTGAGCCCAAAGGGAAGTTTCCCTTCCCCTCCTTATGGGATGGTTTGGAGGATAAACCAGAGGAGAATTGCAAAGTGCTGAAAATGGTAAATAGCTGAGAAAAGTGCAAGAGACATGATTATTATTAATAATAATGACAACACCATAATAAATAATCCCAGCCGTGCTGTGTCCACTGTGAAAGGCACCGATAAGTGGCAGATGAAACAGCTCTTTCATGACCTCTTTTACAGCTGAGCTGGCAATGCTTAAAGCTCCTTTAATGTTGTGATGGATGTGCTTAGTCAGCTTGGCAAGGTCACAATTTTCTTTTCCTCCCTAAGGGCCAGCTGTCCTGGGACATAACCTTTCGCAAAATACTCTGGAAAAAAAATGAAAGAAAAAAATAAATAGAGAAGGGAGAATTTATGCTTAGTATTTAAGATGCTTGGCAAAAGAGACAGTGAAGGTGGTTTAAGCTAGTCCAGTTTCTGGACATTGCAGAAAGCAATTGAGTGTGTCACGGATTTGTCAATCAACTGTTATTTTATTGATGTAAGGAAATGCTCTATATACAAAAGATTCACCCTCAATGAAACTCAGGTAATTTGGGCCAAGTTAGTGCTGAAGAGAGATGTTAACTCATTCTCCTACAAATTTTGCAGAGAGCCAATGTGGGCACTTCTCTAAAAGCAGACTTTGCAGATGGCATGAAAAAAGAATTGCTACTATCCATCTTTCTCTGATGGTATTCTTTGCTTCATCTGAAAAAAAGGCAGATTATTGAAAGTTCTATGCAACAACAGCATATATATATATATTTTACAGAAGAGCTTATAGTGCAAAAAATAACACTTTAAAATATAAGCATCTGGGAAACACGTCTGCCAAGGTGATTCACATTATCTTAAAACTGGTCTTTACGACTTAACAACAGCTACATTCCCTTATGGAAGTTGAACACAAGGTCTCATATTGTGAGATATTGAAAATAAAAACTTGACCCACTTGGCTGGGTTGGGTGACTATAGAACAGGGGTCTCTAAACTTGGCAATTTTAAGACTTGTGGACTTCAACTCCCAGCTTAGCTGGCTGGAGAATTCTGGGAGTTGAAGTCCACAAGTCTTAAAGTTGCCAAGTTTGGAGACCTCTGCTATAGAAATTGAATGACAAACTGATTGACTGACTGAACAAATAAATGTGATAGACACCATCAACCTGAATTTGAATCTTGGTGATAGTGTGGACATTCATATACTTTTCTGGGCAACCGATCAAAATGGTTTGCCATTGTCTTTTTATTTATTTATTTATTTCATAATTTTATATACCGCCCTTCTCCCGAAGGACTCAGGGCGGTGAACAGCCAACTAAAATGCATACAAAGAAAGATAAATATGATTAAAACTTCTGGAACCAAGTTAGTTGGGCAAAAATTTTGCCTCAGACCAATGATCCAAAGTTATTGAATATTGGAACTGGTGGGGGGTGGAGTAGAGCCATTTAAAGGAAAAATAGATTTAGATAATGTAGTAACAGTAATGCATTTATTTGTTTTAGGTAGCCTAGTTTCTTTCTATTTCTAGTTAACTTGCTTCAAAACATCAAAGTCTGAGGAGCTTCTGATGTACCACTAGGACAACTTGACAAACATAGTTCTAATTTTAAGATACATGGAAAGACGGCTAATGAAATAGGATCATTCATTCATTCATTCATTCATTCATTCATTCATTCATTCATTCATTCTTTGTTCAGCTTAACTGAAACCCACGTCAAAATTTGCCTTTTTTTCTTTTATGCACATCCGTTTTTCTAGCTTATTCTCAAGATACTTCAGAAATTCCTTCAAAAATTTTCTTTTCAGACTGTTTTATTGTGAGCAAAGTATTATTTTTTTTCCTCATTGCAGTTATCTCTCTGTGGCACATCTTGATTTCTGCTTTGGGCTTTAGCAGAATTGGGGGAAGACAGGAAGGATATAGAGACGCAAAAGGTTAATGGTTTACTCCAGAGTAACTTTTCTACTGCTCCCAGGTGGTTGTGACTTTGCAACAAAACTGGAAACTGCAACCTGCAGAATATCTGTACAAGTTATCCTAGTTCAGATATTATTGGTTCCTCTTTAGATTGTGCTTCGATGCTTCCCTCCTGTAATCATGGATAATAAGATACGATCGGATACCCTTTTCATATAAAAAATGTTCTGTAGTGAAATAAAAACCCTATAACGTGCCTTACTGAAGATTTTACAAGAATTTGCATTCCCAATAAATCCAATTCTTAATAAATACAACTTCCTGGCCATTCAGACTAATTGTGTTTAGAATGTTCCTAAAAGATTAATGTCCTGAAATAATTTATATAGTTGCTAAACTCTATGCCCAAGCTGTAAGGATTCACTAGACCTCAAAACACAAGTAGATATTTTATTCAATTAAAGAAACTTTGCTGCTTTCTCAAATTGTACTTGGTTGTTTTAATTTATATGATCCAGTCTTGGACTTTAATAAATGTTTGTATTGGACAGTCATGAGAGAAAAAGAGAGACACATCTCAATAGAATGTGCTACAGAGGTGGTATTCAGCAGATTCTGACCAGTTCTGGAGAACCAGTAGTGGAAATTTTGAGTAGTTTGGAGAACTGGCAAATACCACCTCTGACTGGAGATCTTACAGTATCCTTCCCTGCCACGCCCACCAAGTCATGCCCACAGAACCGGTAGTAAAAAAATTTGAATCCCACCACTGGTGTGCTATCTCTCATGTAAATGATATAAAATGTCGTGTGTATGACAAGCTTCAGCTTAGAAGTTACCATCAACTTCCTCAATCTTATCTGAGATCCAGCCACCTAGAAAAATTAACCTTTACTAAGATCTGGAGATCCAGGGATGACTTAGCTCAAGGATGAAACCTACTGTCAAAATCAGTAATTGAAGTTGCATTATTTCTATATCTATGGGCTGTGCAGACATACTTTGTTATAAGATTCAAAGAGACATGGACCTGTAGCAACATTTCTCTGTCTTTGTTTAATGGTCTCCTTGCTTGATCAATAACAATGGTTGAAAAGAAATCAGGAGACATAACAGAGGTGGTATTCAGCAGGTTCTGACCAGTTCTGGAGAACTGGTAGCGGACATTTTGAGTAGTTCGGAGAACTGGCAAATATCATCTCTGACTGGCACCGCCCCCATATATTCTCTGCCTCCCATGGCCCAGCTGATTGGCTGGGTCTTCTTTTGTTGCCCTGCATAGGAGAATAAAGCTGGAAAGCAGGTTAGTGGGGTGGGGAGGGAATGGGGATTTTGCAGTAACCTTCCCCCAGGAATGGGGAGGGAATGGAGATTTGGCAGTATCCTTCCTCTGGAGTGCAGTGGTAATGGGGCTTTTACAGTATCCTTCCTCTGCCACACCCACCAAGTCATCACTCCATGCCCACAAAACCAGTAGTAAAAAAAATTTGAATCCCACCACTGAGGCATAGCCAAATGGAGCAGCTTGCTGGCTACAATTTACTCTCTTCCCCTCTTCACAGCAATTGTGGTTTAAAATTTTTTGAAACACAGTCTTCAAATCCATAAAATGCTAGGTAAGATCATTGTGTCTAATGTTGCAAACCATTTCCAAGATTACAGAAAATGTGAAAGGGCTTTGGTCCACCAACCCAGGAAACATTTGTCTGGATCAGAAATGCTATTTGTGACAATCTTGGAACACAAGAAGGTGGGTCATACTGACAGTATGACCAAATCTACCCTGTTATTGATGCCACTGGTTGGGTAGAGGGTTGCAAAGTTTCGCCATTAACTTGGAGATACAGAAATGGACAAAATACCTGCAACGATATCAAACTACACCCCCTTCTTCATATGCTCTGTGAATAAAGAAAAAAAGATTAAAAAAATAGCATGCTTTCCTTTATATTAGCACTTCCTGCAAACTGTCATTTGGAAGGAATTTTGAAAGTATTCCCATTTGGCTCTTGATGTTTTTAATTAGAAGCAAGCAATTTTTAATGTGAAAAATATACAACATACTTATTATAATCAATAACATTTGATGCACTGCGGTTAAATTATCCACATCTAGCTTTACCACCGCAAAGATAGTTTCTTTCCAGTCTATTTTTATTTGCATTTTATTATAAGTTTGCGTGTAAATATTAGAATAAAGTGAAAACAGAATTTTAAAGCTAATGATTAAAAGAGTTGCTTCCTGATAGATATTTGGAAACTTGCAGTAAATCTTTGAAGTCCTCAGCATATTCCTGAGCACAATTGATGTGGCAGAAAAGACAGAATGGTCTTCTCTGTTTTCCAGAAATGAAAACCAACCCAACTCAACCTGCACATCCTTGCTTTAATAAAGTTCTTGGCACATATTGAATACTTTTGGCTGGGTTTCTACAACATACTAGAGTTGACTGAAATGTGGTTGAGGCTCCACATGTTGTGTAGATATGTTGTTTTAGCATGTTTGATGAACAAAAGTGACTGTTTTAGCTTGTTCAATGAACAAGACCATCCCCTGAAGCCATCTTATGCTTTTAGGTGTTTAGGTAAATCATGTTTTGTGAACACAGCACCAATTGTTTTTCCTTATCTCCAATTTAGGCTTACTGGATTTTAGGAGTTTAGTAGGTTTCTCCATATAACTGTTGGGATTGCAAAATCCAGAATCACCATCTGACCAGTGGTGGGATTCAAAAAAATTTAACTACCGGTTCTGTGGGTGTGGCTTGGTGGGTGTGGTGTGGCTTGGTGGGTGTGGCTTGGTGGACATGGCAGGGGAAGGATACTGTAAAATCTCAATTCCCACCCCACTCCAGGGGAAGGATAATGTAAAATCTCCACTCCTACTCCACTCCTGGAGAAAGGTTACTGCAAAATCCCCATTCCCTCCCCACCCCACTAACTTGCTTTCCAGCTCCGTTCTCCTATGCAGGGAAACAAAAGAAGATCCAGCTGATGAGCTGGAACTTGGGAGTCAGAGAATAGATGGGGGTGGGGCCAGTCAGAGGTGGTATTTGCTGGTTCTCTGAACTACTCAAAATTTCCACTACTGGTTCTCCAGGACAGATCAGAACCGTCTGAAGACCACCTCTGCATCTGACTCAGTGTTTTTCAACCTTGGCAACTTAAAGCTGGGTGGACTTCAACTCCCAGAATTCTTCAAGTTGCCAGAGTTGAGAAACATTAATAAAACCAAATTGTCCACCTGTAGCCTCTTACCAGCACGAGATAATTTACAGAACACTATTTACAGAATAATAAACCTCACTTTCTTGGGAAAAAGGGAAAACTCCATGATGAGCTATGTGAGAGGCAACTGCGTAAGACAGAGGTCTTCAAACTTGACAGCTTTAAGGCTTGTGGATTTCAACTCCCAGAATTCCTCCTCCAGTCATGTTAGCAATTCTGGGAGTTGAAGTCCACAAGTCTTAAACTTGCCAAGTTTGCAGACCCTTGGCATAAGAGGTTGCCATCATCTGTGGCTAGTTCACAGAACTCATAATGATGCTACGTGGAACAATAGGCAGGACAGAGATAGAATGGTGTTGGCTACGAATTAAGAGTCATATTTTTGTCTATTGGTTAACATTTCTTATAGAGCAGTGTGGTGGCCTAGTGGTGAAGATTCTTGCCTCCCACTTGAAAGGTTAAGAATCCAATCCTAGGTAGCAGCAGATGTTTCTCTCCTAGGATGCAAAGAAAAAAAATATCTGCTGTGAATTTCGTGTAGGATTCAGGAAGAGCATCCAGGCGGTAAATACTCAACTCCATCCAGTTGCCCCAATTTTACCTTGAATAGGGACTAAAGGTAAAGGTTCCCCTCACACATACATGCCAATTGTTTCTGGCTCTAGGGGGCGGTGCTTATGTCCATTACAAAGCTGAAGAACCAGCACTGTCCAAAGACATCTCGGTGGTCATGTGGCTGGCATGACTAAACACCGAAGGCGCACACAACACTGTTACCTTCCCACCGAAGTGGTACCTATTTTTCTACTTGCATTTTTACATGCTTTCGAACTGCTAGGTTGGCAGAAGCTGGGACAAGTAACGGGAGCTCACTCTGATATGTGGCGCTAAGGATTCGAACCACCAAACTGCCGGCCTTTCTGATCGACAAACTCACTGTCATAGCCACTGAGCCACAGGGTCGTAAAAAGGGAAAGGGTTTTTTTAAGCATTTCTTACCTCTTCCTGAGCTCCTATTTCAATTTCTTGAATAGGAAACCTCAAGGAAAGAATTATAGCATTTCAACTTACATATTTTGCTACTGCCTTCTTTGCTTAGTTTGTGTCTCTTCCCTAATCTCACACCCATTGCTGTGTATTGCCAAGACACAGATTTAATTGACACAAGACTGCAAACAAAACAAAATGCAACAAAAAAACAATTATTTATGTATGACTCCATCACATTTCATTTGGTTGGAGATAGTAAACATTATGCTCTCTGGCACTGGGAAACCACACTCCAGTGAAGCAATTTTGACTCAGTTGTAAGCAGAATATTTTTTTGATAAACATTTGTATAAAATGCACAGATATAGAAAATGCTGACAGGAGCTGGAATCATGAAAAAGATAAAGCCAGCTATGGATTTAGTGAGTCTTAGTGTGAGTGCAGATGCGTGAATGTGTGTGTGTGTGTGTTTTATTTAAAACAGTAAAAAAAAAAATCCTTCAGTAGCACTTGATTACATGGACATGTTATGTCATGGCAACACAAATGAAAGGATATTGCCAATTTTCTCAATATTTTTTCTCCCCAGCATATCCTAGAACCAAAAGATTTATGTGGGTCACTAATACAAGTCCTAATAGCACCAAAGTAGTGCTTTGAACCATCTTTGAAAGTAGTACTTTGAACCGCCTCCTGCCATTATCAGCCTCCCGTTGGCCAATACGTTCCCATAGAGTCGGCCTGCTCGGGATGCTGCCGGCTGGACGGCTGGCGACCCCGAGGGTGCGGGTCTTCTCATTGGGGGCACCCTCCCTCTGGAACGAATTACCCCCGGAGATGAGGACCATCCCTGATCTCTTGACCTTCCGGCGCGCGTTGAAAACCTATTTATTTCATCAAGCCGGTCTGGCCTAGGGTTTTTTAGGTTTTTTTTTAATTCGGTCGTATTTGGTTTTAGCTTTTAACCCCTTTATATTTTTTAGCTTTTCAGCCTTTATATTTGGTTTTTTAATTGTTTTTAATTCTGTATTGTTTTTGTATTTTAATTCGGCTGTGCACCGCCCTGAGTCCTGTCAGGGAAATAGGGCAGTATATAAGTTCAATCAATCAATCAATCAATCAATCAATCTTTGATAGATGGTTAAGTATGGCTGAGTGCTCCATCCATTTTGGAAAAAAATGAATGAAAGATTCTCACCAAGAGTTCTGCTTTGAAAATAAGACCTGGAAAGCCAATATTAAGGGAACAATGCAGAAGTGGACTTTAAAAAATTTAACAACCCATTCTATGCCTGGTTGCTGGGTGGGCATGGCAATGGTGGGCGTTGCTTAGTCAGCCTCCTGCACCATGGCAGGGGAGCTCTTTTAACCCTTCCTAGGCTCTGGAGGCTTTCCTTGAGCCTCCAAGAGGGCAAAAATGGCCTCCCTGGGCTCTCAGACCCATTTCTAGCCTTCTGGAGCCTTCAGGAGGCCTGTTTTTCACTCTCCTCAAGCCTCCAAACAGGCCCTGCACTTACCTGGGATCCAAAACAGGCTGCATGAGGACTCCTGGGAGGGGAGGGGTGAATGGGGCCAGCAAGGGTTGGGATTTGCCGGTTCACCAAACTAGCCATAAAATTGACAACCAGTTCACCTGAACCAGGAAGAACCGGTAGCAGCCCACCTCTGGAGCAATGGACATGAAGAGTTTTGGGGCCATAGCCAATGTTACTAGGCAAAACATCAGTTTGTGTATTGTGACTGAAAAAAAAAAGACCTTAATAAAAGTTGGATTAGTCCAAGGAATTTTCTAATTGGATCATTTGAGAGATACAGCCTATCTTTATGTCATTCTGCAATTTTACAAAAAAAAGTATAAATGTTCATTATTGTAAACACATTTTAATATATATTTTGTAATATATGTTTATTATATTAAAACAGTACTAGTTTGGTCTAGAGGTTAAGGCTCTAGACTACAAAGAGATAGGCCGTGAGTTCTAGACTCACTTTAGCCATGAAAGGCAACTGGGTGACTTTAGGCCTCTCTCTCTCTCTCAGCTCAAACTAACTTATTTTGACCTATTTTTAATCTGTATTTTTAATCTTTTATGTACCTACATGGTTTGGTATGATCTTCAAGCCACATATTATAAAGTTTGGCAAAGTAAAAAGAATAGGAGGGTAATTGTATATGTACATATGTATACATCCCACATATTGATCAGATAAGTGTAAATCATATTAACACTCTTAATAGCGCATATAGAATTTGTCATGTCAAGTTTTGAAATGTTCTATGTCCTTTAAGATATTTCACGGATGGGCAACAAAGAAGAAAGGATCAATCTGTTCTCCAAACCACTTGAAGGTAAGACAAAAAGCAATGGATGGAAATTAATCAAAGAGAGAACCAGTGATGGGATTCAAAATTTTTTACTACCAGTTCTGTGGGCATGGTTTGGCGGGCATGGTGTGTCTTGGTGGGCGTGGCAGGGAAGGATACTGCAAAATCCCCATTCCCTCCCCTCCCCACTAACCTGCATTCCAGCTCCGTTTTCCTGTGCAGGGCAACAAAAGAAGACTCAGCCAATCAGCTGGGACTCGGGAGGCAGAGAAGAGATGGGGGCGGGGCTAGTCAGAGCTGGTATTTGCCAGTTCTCTGAATTACTCAAACCAGTTCTCCAGAACTGGCCAGAACCTGATGAATATCACCTCTGGAGAGAACCAACCTAGAACTAAGGAGACATTTCCTGACAGTGAGAACAGCTTGCCTTCAGAAGTTGTGGGTGCTCCATCACTGAAGGTTTTAAAGAAGAGATTGGACAAGTATTTGTTTGAAATGGTATAGGATTTCCTGCTATAGGTTAGACTAGAAGACCTCCAAAGCCCCTTCCAACCCTTGCTTTGTTTAGTTTGTTATTCTATTTATTTTTCATTTAAAAGCAATTCAAGCTCTCTGAATAATATAGGCTTTGAGGACATAAGAATAAAAGTTTTATCACAGCTACCGTAGCTAAAGATTTATGCAAGGAATACAGTATTTACTGAATAAATGGGAATGTGAATACTGTATCCATAATTCTTGTCCTGTTATCAGCCGACATACAAAGAATCATGCTGCTCATTAGCTGCGCCACTTGATAACTTAAATGGCCTTACATGTCGGAAGCACAAGGCAGACAATATCGTATTTAGGGAATTAAACAGATTTAAATAATATTAATCAGGATGGAAAGGATTCTTTGAAAGTGCCAGTTTCACTTGCAAAAATATGCGTGGCAATTGGAATAAGTGAAACTAGGACTGACATGACAAATTGGATGTGAGCTATCAAGGCGTCAAGAAATAACAATTTCACAAATGGGAAAGTTAATAATAATTTCAAAAACAGAGACATTAAGATATGACCCAGTTTTAGGATTTTTTAAAAACTTCGTTAAGTTTTTAAGTTTTAAGTTGATGATACTCCTTATGGCTTTAACAACACTGCCCTTCGATGTTTTTGGACAGTTTCACTTTAGTCTTTGCAATCTATTCTTTTTTTTAATTGATCATAAACTCACTCCTGAGGTAATTGAATAGAACAGACTAATAGAGTTGAAAGGGGCCTTGGAGGTCTTCTAGTCCAACCCCCTGTTCAAGCAGGAGATCCTATACCATTTCAGACAAATGGTTTTCCAATCTCTTTGTAAAAGCCTCCAGTTTCTAGAGGCAAGCTGTTGCACTGATTAGCTGTTCTCCCTGTCAGGAAATTTCTCTTTAGATCATTTTTTTTTCTTTTTTAAAAAGAATTTTTTTTTCTATTGAATTTTTCAATAGAATATGAAAAATGGAAGCTAGGAAGGTTCAGCTCTGCTTTTAGATTAGCTAGAAAGCAAGAAATCCAACAATTTCTTGCGTTCTAGCTAATCTAAATCTATTTAGTTATTTTATTTTATTTCATTTGCAAATCGCTTACAAGATAATAGATATAAGAATAAACATAGTTATGAATACATGAAATAGATACATATAAGAAAAATGAAAGAAACAATAGGACAGGGATGATAGGCATGTTGGTGCGCTTATGCACGCCCCCTACAGACCTCTTAGGAAAGGGGTAAGGTCAATAGTAGACAGTCTAAGGTTAAAGTTTTTGGGGTTTGGGGAAGAAACCACAGTCAGGTATAATATTCCAGACATTGACCACTCTGTTGCTGAAGTCGTATTTTCTGCAATCAAATTTGGTGCAATTAACCTTGAGTTTGTAACTATTGTTTGCTCTTGTATTGTTATGGTTGAAGCTGAAGTATTCATTGACAGGTAGGACATTGCAATGTATGGTTTTATATACTATGCTTAGATTGAACCAAAGACGGCCTAGTTCTAGGTTTTCTAGGTCTAGAATTTTGAGTCTGGTGGCATAAGGTATTCTGCAATGAGTAGAGGAGTGGAGAATTATTCTTGTGAAATATTTCTGAACTTTCTCAACTGTGCTAATATCAGATACGTAATGTGGGTTCCAGACTGATGAGCTGTATTCGAGTATTGGTCTAGCAAATGTTTTGTATGCTCTAGTTAGTAGTGTGATATTACCAGAGAAAAAGCTACGTAGGATTAGCTTAACAATTCTTAATGCCTTTTTGGCTATGTAGTTACAGTGGACTCTAGCACTTAGATCATTTGAGATGAGTACTCCAAGGTCCTTGACAGAGTTTGGATCATCAACAAGATCTTGACTATTCAGCCTGTATTTTATTTTCTGATTTTCTTTGCCAATATGTAAGACAGAGCATTTATCTGTTGAGATTTGAAGTTGCCATTTGTTTGACCATTCTGATACATAGTCGAGGTCTTTTTGAAGGGTAGCAGTATTTTCTGTGGTGTTGAATAATTTTACATCATCAGCGAAGAGAATGCAGTTGCTCTTAGTATGACCACAAAGGTCATTTATGTAGAGTATGAAGAGAGTTGGTCCTAGAACACTGCCTTGGGGAACACCATATCTACCGGCACAGCAGAACAGCTGATGGTCGGGGGGGGAGGGAAAAATAACAACTTACCAAACCAGCAGGTTTGATGGCGCACATGTCAGGTAAGGAGTGAGTGGGTGGGGTGGGGAGGGGAGGGACCAACTAGTGGCATGATTTGTTGGTTCTCCGAACTGGACAGAATCATAACAACTGGTTCCATAGCACCGGACGGACGAGGTAGAATCCCACTGCTGCTGTTTTTCTTTGATTGATCAAGGCCACAATAGAAAGTAAAGATCTGCTGATGGGCCCATCTGGGGATGGTTACAGAAGACAACAAAAGTTAAAGACAAAATGGTAAAGAACATACATGATTGAATTAAGAAAGAAAGAATGAATTGAATGAAAAAGTAGGTGGGTAGGTGGTTTCCCTCATACAATAGGGAAAGCTGTAATAGATCTGAATGAGAGTTGTCTGACCTTGTTGTGTCGAAGTGAGATGGGCGACAAATAAATCTAATAAGAAATAAAATCTTGTGAAATGGAGTTGATGAATTACTTTATAGAGTCATCATCCCTGGATAAATAAGATTGGCCCCCATTTTGATATTCTCCAAAGCACTGAGGACAGGACAGGAAGCAATGGGTATAAACTAATCAAGGTGAGAAGCAACTTAGAACTGAGGAGAAATGTCCTAATAGTGCAGTGGTGGGATTCAAATTTTTTTTACTACTGTTTCTGTGGACGTGTCTTGGTGGGCGTGGCAGGGGAAGGATACTGTAAAATCTCCAGTCAGAGGTGGTATTTGCCGGTTCTCCAAACTACTCAAAATTTCTGCTACCGGTTCTCCAGAACTGGTCAGAACCTGCTGAATGCCACCTCTGCGATAGTGAGAACAATTAATCAGTGGAACAACTCTACTCCAGAAGTTGTGAATGCTCCAACACTGGAAGATTTTAAAAAGATGTTGGATAACCATTTGTCTCAAATGGTGTAAGGTTTCCTGCCTAGGCAGGGGGTTGGACTAGTAAACCTCAAAATCCCTTCCAACTATTCTATTCTATTCTATTCTATTCTATTCTATTCTATTCTATTCTATTCTATTCTATTCTATTCTATTCCATTCTATTCCATTCTATTCGACTCTATTCTATTCTTTTGCAAAGCCCTGAAGATCTGGTTTTGTCATCAGGGGAACTCAGAGTGGGATGGAGCCCATCAAGTGACTTATTTGAGTAACTGTTATTACCATGGGGGTGAGGGCTTATTGCTTTTTTTATTATTATTCACTTTGTATCTTCATAAATCTCCTGAAGTCACTGAAAGTGAGTTGAGTGGCCATATAAATTTTTATAAACAAACAAATAGAAAAACAGGATAACTGTGGAAGGGACCTTGGAGGTCTTCTAGTCCAAACCCCTTGTCAATCAGGAAACCCTGTAACATTTCAGAGAAATGATTGTCCAGCCTCTTATTTAAAACCTCCAGTATTGGAGCACACAGAACTTCTGGGTCAGGTCAAACAAACAGAAAACAAATGGAAGTGAAGAAGCAGGCATAATCATTAAATCATGATCTCCCACCTAGTCCACGGTGGCCAAGGGGATGCTATAGGAAGTCTTTAGGCATGATCATGACTTGAAAGAAGCCACAGTAGTCAAGAAGATATCTGTTGTGGGTTGCAGACAGCTGGTGCAGATGGCAGTGGAATTGGACAGTGGGGAAGAATGGGGACCAGTCAGGGAGTCTGGAGAGGACTCCGGTGAGGGTCCTGCGTCCGATGCAGAGAAGGAGCCAGGACCATCTGGGAGTGGGGTGCTGCCTTCAAAGCCTTTGGAGTCTAGCAGCAGCAAGGCAGAAGATCCAGGGGAGCCTGTTTCCCATTGCGCGTGTGCGCAGAGCTGCTAGAAGGCTGAGTTGACAAAACCTTTGCAGGAAGCAAAGTAGTTCGATCGGTTCTGAGTCATCATTGAAGCTCCTTGTACTTCGGTTGTTTTTTCTTGTACTTTGGTTGGTTTCTTTTTTAGTTAATTTGATACTTGCCAGCATTTCACAGAACTGTATGTGCTTATCTTGGGGGACTGTTTGAGATTAATTCCACTGGGAATGGAAACAATTCTCAGCATTGCAATAAAATAGGGTTTGGTTTTCAAAACAAGTTTGTGACTAATTACAGTTTACGAAGCCTGGGTCAGAACAGTATCTAAGGAAAGCCACTATGTCTGAATTGCTGCTTAAAGGGAGTGTTGGTCCCAGCAATAGGCACTGATAGCTCTTGAATGCTGCTTCTAGTGCTGAAAATTCTGGACCCAACTTGATGGAATAATGATTTTCCATGAACTGGACTTATGTGCTACCAAATATGCTCAAGCTGATGGCCATCAGTATGATGCCATCATTTGGAACTGATGGAGTGTCTAAAAGAATCCTTTGTAAGGTGGCCAACACAAGCTTTCTGACCTTGGAGTCATCTTGGCATCTTGAAGCAATTTTGCAGCCAGAAACACAGGAAGACTTTATTATTTACCCCTCCCTTCCCCTGAACACATGGAAGACATAACTGGCCCAGCAACATATGGACTCTATGGAACAAAGGCAAGGAGATGAATTGTGTTTTATTCCATTTCCAGTTCTGTGTTGCTATGAATAGAGATACTTGCTGTTTTGATTTGCCAGCAGTAAATCTCAGCAGCTGTTAAAAGAGACTGTAGTGTTCAAACAGCCCAACAGCATCAATTCAATGAACCGTCCACCGAAGCCCTGTTTCTTGACTCTGATTTGATTTCTAGTAATTTACCATTTCTTTGGTAATGTGAGATCTGAATGCATGATCAGGTCATGGTTGACTATGGACTCCATAGTTGGTTCTGTTGCAGAATGGGAGGAATAGCCACATCTGGAGTTGTTGGAGAGAAGTACAAGAGAAGTACAATTCCTCACTCCTATTATCATTTATTCAGGGAAGCGGGAGAAGCAAGTCATGATACATTAGAGAGAGAAGATGAGACTAAAATGGGAAGCGTGACAAACATAGATTTAACAAGGTGAACTTAAGCTGAAATAGAGAAAATGAGATTCCGTATGATCCTGAGCCCCTGAAGCGTAGCTAGATCACCTTCAATAAAAGTTCGTAGGTCATTAATTTGTCAGCCCTCCATGGCAGCCAAATTTCAGTGATCACTGGTAGCTTCAGCAGTTTCAGTGATCATTGGTAGAACCTACTATGATCTACATTAGATCACAGAAAAAGAGACAATTTCTGCACAGACTCCTCTGAGCCAATTGTTTCTTATCTTTTTCGTTGGGTGCTTTGCATAATATTGCTTATCCTGCAAGGGATAATATTATAGATATGTATGTATGTGTGTGCGTGTGTGTGTGTGTGTGTGTGTGTGTGTATGTATGATAGGTGTCAATTTCCAGGGAAGAAATTTTTAGTTTTTCTCAAAAGTGAAAAACAGGGCTACATTCTACCTGCCCCTTGTAGTTTTAAAAACCAGCATAACAAACCTCAAAAGTGCTTTTTCAAGAGGCAACTGGACTGGAAGAAGCTTCTTGGATGAGAAGCAAAATGTCTTCAAAGAAAAACCAGAAAGTCCAGTTACCTCTTGAAAAAGCACCTTTGGGACAACCATGACCTGGATGACTGAGAATCTCCATAGACATCTGCATAACAAATGTCAAGATATACTTATAGTCATATCTACTTTGATCCTGACATTTTATTCTTACCTACTATGTGTTATTGCTTTCAAGGAAAGATGTCGGTAAAGGTAGTTCTCCCTTAATGATCTTTCATTTTGCAACTGTTTGGTTATGATGGCATTGAAGAGGAGAATTTGTGACCAGTCCTTGACATTGCAGTTGTTGAAATGACCCCACAATTATGTGATCACTGTTTGTGACCTTCCAACAGGCTTCCATTAGCAAAATCAGTGGGGAAAGAGCAGGGGTGGGATTCTATCGGTTTGGACCGGTTTGGGCAAACTGGATGTTAAAGTTACATCTGGTTTGCTGAACTGGTATTTCAATTGACTGGCTGGCCCTGGCCACCCCTCCCCTCCCCTCCTAGGAGACTCCACGCGGCCCATTTTTGATGAAGGTAAGTGCGGCATCTGCGCGGAGACTCTGGAAGAGGGAAAAACAGGCTTTCCAGAAGTCTAGAAATGTTTCCGGCTTCCAGAGGGCTTCCAGAGCCCAGGAAGCTGTTTGTGCCTTCCCAGAAGTCCAGGGGAAGCCTCCGGACCCTTGGGAGGATGAAAACAGCCTCCCTGGGCTCTGGAGGCCCATTAGAAGCTGGAAACAGGAAATTCCAGTAGGCCACCCAGCAACCGGGCAGCGAACCGGATGCTGGGATTTCTGAATCCCACCCCTGGGAAAGAGGCAGGAGATTGCAAATGATGATCATATAACATCACACCTAATGATTGCATCGGATTCTCCTAGTGACTACAACTCGAACTGCTGGAACTGCTTTCAAAAGTCTACCTGGTCATGTGACATCACATTTTATGATGATGTCCCTTAGTGACCATATTTTCTGGTCCCAATTATTGTTGTTTAGCAAGGACTGTCGGCATAACCTCTGGTAGAACCTTGGCTTCTTTATATATCAAAATCAGTGGGGGGAGGACCTTTTCTTTTACCCCTACATAAAATTCTTCTTTCTCTATCATCTTCTGGAGAGCTAAACACAGGTGACCGACCCGGATTTGTGATGAACTCTATTCAATTCCAGTCCTAAATGAAAAAAAAAAACAAAAAACCTCATCCCTTTTATGGCTAAGCACTCTAACTTTGGAGTCCTTGGCTTAATTTTTTTCATCTTTTGAGATGGATTAAGCAAACCAACTACAAATGCATTGATCCTTCTGTACCCAGCAACACTTTTGCTAGAAGTAGCACAGTCTCCATCAATGGCAGTGATTTCATGCATGCGTCCATATAACTTTCTTAGGAACAGCACATATGTGATTTGCTACCACTTTTTTCTGGATGTTTTTTTTTTTTTTCAATTTCTCAGTCTGGCCTGTAGTTAGTTTAGCCCTGTTGGAAGAAATATTCAAGTCCAGTTCCAAGCTGGAAGAAAGGCACTGGAAATAAAATGGAGGCTGGAGGCTGATTGGAAAGAGAGGTTCTCTTTATTGATGAAACAGAACCATCAACCACATTTAATTCTGGGCAGCTGACCAAATGGAGTTTGGAGTGGGGCTGGTTTATACCTTCTTTGGGCTTTGTATTTGAGCTTCCTGTTCCTGTGCAAGAACATGTCCTTTAATATTCTATTGGCTGTTGTCAGATTCCTATGGGGTCATGTAGAGGTCATTGCTGGCTCTATGGGCAAAAGAAGAAATGCAAATCTTAGGTGCTTGTCTGAGCTAATCTGGTTAGCCTCTGGTTTATTGTTTACCTGAGCTCCCAGGTGACTTTATAGTTTGGGCTGCTCTGGGGGTCATGAAATGAAGGGGCTTGTGTTCTGAAAGAGTTTTGGGCAATTCGTATTGGGCCTTAATGGCTTTCCTCCTGTATTGGATCCTGGGTGAGGGATTGTTTCTAATCTTATCATTCTGCTTTTGTTAGCTGTCAAACTTTGCTGCAAGCAGTTTTGAAATATCCTGTCTCAAATGGATTTCTGCTGGCAGTATTCGCTTTGCTTATGAATAGAGCTATTTAGATAGTTGGTTTCTTTCAATAAGCTCTTTATCTCTTAAGTTCTGATACCTGCTGTGAGCTATTAAGAAAAAGTGGGGACTGCTTTCTGCCTCTAAAAAAATGTTTCTCCATTTCTTCCTTAGGGAAATATAATATTCTGCTTTTTTAATATTTCCCAAAATATTTCATACTTCTAGGAGGGGGGATTCCCACAGCTCCACCCATTAAGGTTGCATCATGATGAAAAGGCCTCATCCTCTGAGGCGAGGATCGCGCGGACAACATTTCCCTCGCACTAAAAAGAGAGGACTATTTTAGATGAAAAAACATGGCAGATATATGCTTCTGTTCCATTGGCTATTTCTTTTGTCCGATTTTTCTATGACCATTTTAACTAAAATAGTGAAATGTAATTAAGCTGCACTAGAAGATACTTATCCATTCAGTTTGAAATTAAGGGTCAGGATTGAAATATATCTTCTGCCTTCTGTTGCTGCCTTCAGCAACATTTTAGAGATTGGATGTCGTAGATTTTTATTCATTTGATTGAGATATTTAAGCTCTTACACTTTTTGCAGGTTCTCGGGCTTCCTTGGAAGAAGAAATGTCAATTTAAAATTCAAAACTACAGTAAAAAGATAAAAAGAGTGCTTCATAAACAGTAAAAGTGGATGAGACAGATTAAAAACTCTGGAGAAACAGCCTCCTTTAAGAAAAAGCTTTAAAGTCCCAATTCTGGAAGAATTCAATGAGCGAACATTCAGTCGGGGTGCTAAGATGTTAGATCCTTGGAGAATCTTCAAAGCAAATTTTGTGAAATCAGTTCTAGTCCACATAAAGAGAGGCAGTCCTTCAGTTTCCTGGTTTCACACTGGGAAGAGATTTAGAAATCACATCCAGCAGTTTGAACTGTGTTACAAACAGATCTGAAAGATGGCAAAGCATTGGCCCGATAGCTGTGAAACACAACTTGAGTTTTCAACCTTGCAGTTGTAATTCTGAATCTGTAGGGGCTCTGGAACATTTTCAGTAGCTGCCCAATGTCTGACTCAATCAGATTAATAGAGCATAGGTAACTAGAGATTTGGTGGATAACTAGATAGGTAGATAGGTAACTAGAGATTTGAGATAAAAGCATTCTATGTGTCTTCGGTGTTTAGTCATGCTGGTCACATGACTACAGACTTCGGACAGCACTGGCTTTTCATGTTGTGGTTCATTGGCAGCTTGTGTAGGTGGCAGCAGAATCGGACAGTGGGAAAGAACGGGGACCAGTCTGGGAGTCTGGAGAGGATTTGGATGAGGGTCCTGCATCTAACAGATAACAGATAATCAGAGTTTGTAGGTTATATAGTCCAACCCCCCACCCAAATGGGAGACTCTACACCATTTTTGACAAATGGGAGTCCAATCTCTTCTTGAAAGTCTCAAGTGATGGCGCTCCCACAACTTCCGAGGGCAACTTCTGTTCTATTGGTTGATTGTTCTCACTGTCAGGAAGTTTCTCCTTACTTCCAGGTTAAATCTCTCCTTGTTCAGTTTCCATCCATTACTCCTTGTCTCGCCTACAGGGGCTTTAGAAAATAGCTTGACCCCTTCCTCCCTGTGGCAGCCCCTCAAATATTGGAAGACTGCTATCCTGTCTCCCCTGGTCCTTCTCTTCACTAGACCAGCCAAGTCCAGTTCCTGCAACCATTCATTGTATGTTTTAGCCTCCAGTCCCCTAATCATCCTGGTTGCTCTTCTCTGTACTTTTTCTAGAGTCTCAACATCTTTTTTATAATGTGGTGAACAAAACTGGATGCAGTACTCTAGATGTGGTCTTACTAAGGCTTTATAGAGTGATATTAGTACTTCCCTTGATCTTGACTGTATCCCTCTGTTAATACAACTTACGATTGCATTAGCTTTTTTGGCGGCTGCTGCACACTGCTGGCTCATATTTAGCTGGTTGTCCACTAAGACTCCAAGATCCCTCTCACAGTTACTGCTATTGAGCCTGGTTTCACCCAGTCTATATGTGTACTTTTGGTTTTTCTTGCCTAAGCGTAGGACTTTACTTTTCTCTACATTGAATTTCAATGTAGAGATGTAGAGTCTGATGCAGAGGTGGAGCCAAGACCATCAGGGAGTGGGGTGCTGACTCCAGAACCTTCGGAGTCTGGCAGCAACGAGGCCGAGGAACAAGGGGAGCCTGTTCCCAGTGTGCATATGCACAGAGCTGCTAGAAGGCAAGAGCAGCTGAGACAAAGGGAGCTACTTGGAAGTAAGCCTGGGAGGTGATTGCCCCTCCCATAAGGGATAAAAGACAGGCAAAGGTGAAGAAACCTTTGTAGGAAGCAAAGTCGTTTGTTCTGTTCAGATTAATCCTTGAAGCTCTGTGTGAACTTTGCAGTTTGGTTGGTTTTTTATAATCCATTTGGCACTATAGTTGTTGGTAGCAATTCAAAGGAGAGAAAGGTGGGTGCTTATCTTGAGGAACTGTTTTGGACTCATTACAGGCTGGGAATAAACATAATTCCCAGTGTTAAAATAGAACAAGAGTTGTTTTAACTAAGGGTGTGCTTAAGTATGGTCTCAGGATGACTTGGTCAGAACACTTCGGCTTTGTAATGGAGATGAGCACCGCCCCCTAGAGCTGGAAACAACTAGCATGTGTGCGAGGGGAACCTTTACCTTTACCTTAACTAGAGATAGTTCTTGACTTACAACCACAACTGAGCCCAAGATTTCTGTTGCTAAGTGAGACATTGGTTAAATAAATTTTGCTCCATTTTACGATCTTTCTTGCTACAGTTGTTAAGTGAATCATTGTGTTGTTAAATTAGTAACATGGTTGTCCCATTGAATCTGACTGTCCCATTGAATCTGCTTGCCAGAAGGTTGAAAAAGGGAATTACACTTCCTTGGGACACTGCAATGGTCATAAATATGAACCAGTTGCCAAGCATCTGGATTTTGATCATGCGATCATGTGAATGCTGCAACTGTCATAAGTGTGAAAAATGGCTGTAAGTCACTTTTTTCAGTGCCGTAGTAACCTTGAGCGATCATTAAATGAACTGTTGTAAGTCGAGGACTACCTGCATTTATATCCTGATGATAATCTCCCCCACTCACCATAAACAGAACACTATGTTGTTTTATCTACAACGTGTAACTGAGGATCTAAGCCAGGGGTGTCAAACTACTTAAATCTGGCCCCATTTTGGCTGGCAGGATGCTGCAGGTGGCCATCCAGGCTGAAAAACGGGGCACAGGAGGGCCACACAAACCCTCCACACCATTTTGGCCAGCAGGGTACTGCAGGAGGTGTCCATCCCATTTCCCACCACAACCGATCCATGGAGGAGAATTACAATGCTGATCTGGCCCTTGAAGAAATTCAGTGTGACACCCCTGATCTAAGCCTTTGATATAAAATATACCAAAACACACTATACCAGTGGTGGCTACCTTTTTGGGCTCCTGTGCCAAAAATTGCAGATGCGCTTGTGCAGGCACACTTGCATGCCAGCACCCAGAAGGCAATGCGTGCGGGGGCCCCCATGCCCCCTGCACCTGTGTGCACGACCAGGGGTGGGATTCAAAATTTTTAACAACTGGATCTGTGGGTGTGGCTTAGGTGGTGGGCGTGGTTTGGTGGTCATGTGACTGGGTGGACATGGCTTGGTGATCATGTTATTGGCTGGATGTGGCCAACTCAATATCATATTGAGGAACGCATCTCCTCGCCTGGCCTCTCATGATTGTGGAGATACTGCAACAGTCGTAAGTGTGAAAAATGGTCATAAGTCACCTTTTTCAGTGCCATCGTAACTTTGAATGGTCACTCCACACAAGCAAAATACCAGCAAAGGAAGGAAAAAAACTCCAGAGAAGTTCCTGAGAAGTTCCTGCCAAGAACGTAATAAGGGTTAACGGAGAGGCAGTTTCTATAAGCAACACCAGAATGTTTCCTTCCTACTTTCTTTACAGAATTAGGCCAGAAATTTCTTCTAACAACCAGTTCTCCGAACTGTTTAGAATGTTAACAGCCAATTCTAGCTAATAGGTGTGAACTGGTAGAATCCCACCCCTGTGCACGACTCCTCTGCATGCACCATGCATCTCTGCACATGCATGCGGGACCCACCTGTGTGCCCCATGCATCTCTGTGCATGCATGAACATCTCCCAGGCCCCACCCCCCCAAGCATGCATGCCAGATATCTGACAATCAGCTGTCGGGAGGGCGGTGTGTGCGCATACGCAATGGGGCTCTTCCAAGTGACCTCTTTTGTGCCGGCAAAAGTGGCTCTGCATGCCACTTCCGGCACGCGTGCCATAGGTTCGCCATCACGGCACTATACCATAAATTCTGTGATTGGGTAGTATGATTATAGTTGTTGGTAGAAGACTTGTAAGTGGGTGCACAGCTCTTCCAGTCGATAAAAATGGAGTTGGAGGGGGGAGCAGCCGCTCAACAGATTCTCTATTATTTCAGGCTGTTGGTTGTTAACACAAGTTCCTTGGGCTAGTCTACACTTGTATACACAGCTAGGTAGGATCCTCTCGTTTGCAGGCAGATTGTCCACCAGATGGTGCAGCCCACTCTTTGAGAAATATTTGAAAGGACAACAAAATTTGAAAGGACAACAAAATAAGCCATTTGACAGTCCACATGGCCAGGGGAGGTTTAGCCAAAACATTTCTATGGGTGTTGAAACTAAAAGATAACCAGGTCTTAGTCTATTATGGTGGCTGCGTGTTGACATCAGCGCTCGCCCAAACTCTGTGACAGTGTTGAAAAGGTTGGAGAGAACGTCTTCATGGATCAGTGCTGCCTTTGGCCAGAAGTTTTGTTGCTCCTGTTCAATTCCTTTCTGGTTTCATATGTCTTCATATTCTGGAGCTGGCTGGGTTAGAATCCTGTCTGCTGTATTTTGAAACAGCTACAACTTTTAAACTGTCGCCAAAGGCAACTCTGTGTATAACACATTAGGGTATAGTCTAAGATATTAGCAGAGCAGAAATCGCTGTTAACTTATCCTCATCCAAAGATACCATAAATAACAACCAACTTAAGTGGGGGATTGTATTTCACATTGCAGAGCACACTGGTGTATAAAACTGCCTCTAGTCTTTGAGAGATAGAGTGATTTCTGTGTTTTCCTTGCTATTAATATAGCCAGAATTTAGGATTATACATGGGTCACTGCTGCTATTTTGCATCAGCAGCAACTCCGGTAGCGATTTCTAAGAACTGAAGAATATGATTCCTTGTTGATCTGGGGTTACTTCTCAGGAGAAATTATGTTTGTGGCGAGTCCTTGGTGCTCTCAGAACTTGGTGGGTTGGTTATTAACAGTCATGCTTTTACCTAGTTTGGGTAATGAAACATCTGCAAGAAAACAGCCAAGTTCAGAAAGTACCAAGGTCCCCTGATTTCAACCCTGAGTTATAAATATTCTTGTTTATTGAGACTCTGTATATTCTGTTTCTTCCTTGATACATCTAGGTTAAGGGTGCAAATCCTTCTCATTTTTCAGGCTACCAGTTTAATCTTCATGGTGAATTACAACCAGTGATGTATTAACCATTAAGCAGACTAAGTATGTGCTTAGGGCACCAGAGTTGAGAATATGGCTTCATTTGTACAGTATGTTCAAAGGAGGGGGGGCACCAAGGTTTGTCAGTGATTAGAGCATCAGTGAGCCTTAATCCACCACAGTCCTTTCATTGGTTCCAAGAAAATTCCACACTCATTTGCACTATTTAGGTGACTCTGTGGGCACAGATAAACCTCCAAGTGGCCTCAACGACTCTCAGAAAGAGTGCTAGCAACCAGATAACTGCAAATCCTTCTATTCTCTACCATTCAGTCAGAACAGAAAAAGCTTCTTGGATGAGAAGCAACATATCTTCAAGGAAAACAAAGAAAGACCAGTTGCCTTTTTGAAAAGCACTTTTGGTGACCTGGATGACTGAGAATTTCCCTAGATAATCCTCATGGTGAACTGATTTCCCCCAAATCTTAAAGTTCTGCATAGATATTATTGGATCCATCTACTGTAATTCAGTGAGCTACCACAGTCACAAACAAAGCAATTTTTCATTCCCTGCACTATTTCTTTGTCTAAGCCTCAGCCTGGAACCTTCAGTATAAAAAATAATAATAATAATAAAAACCTTGTTTAGAGACGAGAGACCTCTTCCAAAAACTTCTACTTGTGTTGCAATATGCAAGCTTCCATGTAACATAGAATTCTTCTCCAAAAATAATCAGGGAAAGCAACAGCACTGATACACAGTGTGACTGAGCAAAAACCCACTACAAAAAGGAACAAGTGTTTTCTGATAACAGGTGTCCACCTTGCCAAGCTTGAAACTAGGACCTTCTGTATATGGGAAAAAAAAAAATATTTAGAAAGGAGTGACTTCTCCTGGAAAGTTCTACTTGTGTTGGAATGTATGAGCTTTCACGTAACACAGAATTCTTCTCCCAAAATAAGGGGAGGCAATGGCGATATGATATGCAATTTGACTGTGCAAAAAACCCATCACAAAAAGAATGAGTGTTCTTCTTATAACAGGCTGCCACCTTGCCCACTTCCTTCGTGGGAAGGAGACCAAGAGTAGTGAATGTATGTTAATTGCACCCTTGCAAGAAATCCTGTGTTTCCACTGATTAAAGCAATTAAAAGTATAGAGTCTGCTGCTTAAAGGCTGACTTCTTCAGGTGTCTCTACATAACCAAAATTAATGCCACTGATTGCTATGTCACCTAGCCAGGCTGTAAAGTAAATTAATTACTCCAACATGCCTAATAAGAGAGTCTTAGGCAGAGCTGAAACCATCTCCTGGCTTTCCATCAGAGACAGCACCAAGACTTTTGCCTCTCTGCTGCCCATGGGTGCAACTTGGCAGTTGCTGACTGTAACATTTCTATTGTATAGTTTATGCTAAATATGCATATCTTAATTGCATTAGTCAAAATAATTAGCTAATATATTTTTGCATAATGACGAGGTAAGCAAATATCACTGTAGCTCAGTGCTTCCTGCATGAGTAAATTTGGAAAATTAATAGACTCCCAATTTCCTAATTATCTATCTTTTATTCCAAACTCAAACAATGAAATGCTATTGCACACTCCTGGGTATCTTATAATTCAGTGCACCTTGATTTTTTTTAAAAAAATAGCACCTGGATGTTCTTCTCTAACTTCCAAGAAAATAAACTAAAATGCAAGGGTTTTTTTCCCCCCCTCTTCTATTCTTTTTCAGTGAAACTGCTATACCAGAATCTTAAATGCTTGACACAATGGAGACTAATCATGATGACATTTTTTAAAAAAATTAACAGTGTTCTAAATTGGAAAAAAAACACAGCTTAAAATAAGACTGAGAATAATGAATGAAGGATGAACTGGAATTAAGATGTCATCCTTGAGTTGAGTGAATCATCTATAAACTAAATGCCTGTGGAGATTCTCAGTCACCCAAGGTTGTAGATGTCTCAAAGGAGCTTTTTTCAAAAGGCAACTGTATTAATTTTTTTCTTTGAGGAAGAAAAAAAAATTGCTTCTCATCCAAGAAGTTTCATCAGCTGTGATGGTGATTCCATAACTAATTCTGATTCAGGTGACCCTGAGGGCAAAGATAAATCCCCAAATGGTGAGAATGCTAATGACCAAAAGAGTACAAAGAAACAAAGCTTTCCATCTTCCCCACCACTATCCAGTGAGAACCTATCCTTCCATACCTCACCATCACAATTGATATAACTTCTTGGTTGAAACTTCTTCTTTGTTCTTCTTCCTCAAGCTGCTCCTTCCTCCTCCTCCTCCTCCTCCTCCTCCTCCTCCTCCTCCTCCTCCTCCTCCTCCTCCTCTTCTTCTTCTTCTTCTTCTTCTTCTTCTTCTTCTTCTTCTTCTTCTTCTTCTTCTTCTTCTTCTTCTTCTTCTTCTTCTTCTTCTTCTTCTTCTTCTTCTTCTTCTTCTTCTTCTTCTTCTTCTTCTTCTTCTTCTTCTTCTTCTTCTTCAAAGTGAGCCCACTCACGTGTTTTACAAATGAAACAAAGAAGAGAAAGAGAAAAAGGAAGAGAGAAAACCACTTTCATAAGCACTTTATGGAAGGCCATTTACAAAATGAGCAGTGAACTACCTGCTTGGATTTTGTGTACTATAACCTCCCATTATTGCATAATTGAATTAGTAGCAAATACCTATTTTCAATACTTGTTGTTGTTGTTGTTCTTCTTCCTCCTCCTCCTCCTCTTCTTCTTCCTCCTCCCCTTCTTCCTCCTTCTTCCTCCTCTCCTCCTCCTCCTCTTCTTCTTCCTTCAAAAAGCTTCTTCTTCCTTGTTCTTCTTCTTCAAGCTTCTCTCCTCCTCCCTTCTTCCTCAAGAAACTTCTTCTTTGTTCTTCTTCAAAGAAACCCCCCCCCCACTCCAGCTGCCTTTTGAAAAAGCACTTTTGAGACATCTATATCCTAAACTTTGGGGCTGGAATACTTGAAGTTTCCGCATACAAAAAACACTTTGAAGTCTCTACATGTGACCTTCTTATGCAAGCTTTGGAATCCTCTATTGCTGTCTCTTCCCTTGCCCGTCTATGATTCATTATGTTCCATCTGTGCTACTGTAGCATCTGATATTAGAATGAACATAGTCTAAGGTCTTGCCTTAATCAAGATTAAGCTGATTTTTTTTACATTTAAAATAATGACAGAAAAAGAGAAAAGAACTACAGTAAAATCATAATAAAAATACATGGTCAAGAAAAGAAACAGACGCACTGATAGAAAGTGGGTTTTTTTTTTAAAAAAAAAAGGTGAGAAAACGGCAAGCTTTCAGACAGTTTGCCACTGTCTTCTGCCTAGGGCTGAGAGAAAGTGACTGGCCCAAGATCACCCAGCTGGCTTTGTGTCTAAGGCAGGGCTAGAATTCACAGTCTCCTGGTTTCTAGTCTGGTGCCCTAACTTCTACAGCAAACTTGGTTTCACATCTCTAGTTGCCAGCCTCCAATTTTAGTTAAATCAATGTCCCGTCACCTTCTAAAAAAAGAACAGTAGAAAAATGCCTATAAACCCAATTGGGCTGAACATATTTCAGTCCGCATAGAATATCTTGGCACATAGAATAGAATAGAATAGAATAGAATAGAATAGAATAGAATAGAATAGAATAGAATAGAATACTTTATTGGCCAAGTGTGATTGGACACACAAGGAATTTGTCTTGGTGTAAATACTCTCAGTATACATAAAGAAAATATACATTCGTTAAGAATCAAGAATCATAATATACAACACTTAATGATAGTCATAGGGTACAATCAACAATCAAATCATACTAGGAAACAGTATAAATCATAAGGATACAAGGGACAAAGTTACAGTCCTACAATCACAAGTGGGAGGGGATGGGTGATAAGGAGTGATGAGAAGATTAGCAGTAATAGTAGTGCAGACTTTGTAATAGTTGAACAGTGTTGAGGGAATTATTTGTTTAGCAGAGTGATGGCTTTTGGGAAAAAACTGTCCTTGTGTCTAGTTGTTCTGGTGTGCAGTGCTCTGTAGCATTGTTTTGAGGGAAGGAGTTGAAACAGTTTAAGTCTGGGATGTGAGGGATCTGTAAATATTTTCACAGCCTTCTTTTTGACTCGTGCAGTATACAGGTCCTCCATGGAAGGGAGGTTGGTAGTTATTGTTTTTTTTGCAGTCCTAATTATTCTCTGAAGTCTGTGTCTGTCCTGTTGGGTTGCAGAACCAAACCAGACAGTTATACAGGTGCAGATGATAAACTCAATAATTCCTCTGTAGAACTTTATCAGCAGCTCCTTGGGCAGTTTGAGCTTTCTGAGTTGGTGCAGAAAGACCATTCTTTGTTGTGCTTTTTTGATATTTTTGATGTTAGGTGTCCATTTTAGGTCATGTGATATAGTAGAACCTAGAAATTTGAAGGTCTCTACCGTTGATACTGTGTTGTCTAGTATTGTAAGAGATTGCCTATCCTAGGGATTTGACGTAGGACAAATGAAACAAAAAGTAACAATGGACACAACTATTGTTAGAACTCAAAATAGAGACAGGACATTTCAATATCAGGACATTTCAATCTCCCCAGATACTTTGTGACAGAAAGCAAAGAAGTAGAAAAAACTTTGGAGAAGAAAACTGAGGAGTACCACTGAGTGAGAGACTGCTCAACTCATTACATTAAAGGGTTTCAAGTAATCTTGTAAGGTCTCAAAAAGTACTATGGGTTTTTACCACATTCCAATTGCTAATTGATAAAGCATTGGTAATCTCTCCCTCCCTCCCTCCCTCCCTCCCTCCCCCCCCCCTTCTCTTTCTCTCATAACCTGCATCTACATATCTACCTTATCTTCTGCCATCACCAATTGCCACGTCTCAACTGAAATTGTACTACAGGTGCTTTTTCAGGAGGAAACTGGATTTTCTTGTTTTTTCTTTTGAAGACGTTTCATTTCTCATCCAAGAGTGAGAAGCGAAACATCTTCAAAAGATTGAAGGAATTAAAGTCCAGTTGTCTCCCGAAAAAGCACCTTTGACCACAACCATGACCTGGATGACTGAGTATATCTACAGACATTTAGCTATATAATTTGGGATGAACACCCTTTGAATGGTGTGGGAGGAGGAATGGATTTCCAGAGAAAAATTGTGGACTATAGGAATCAGGAGCACTACTCAGGTGACCTTGAGGATACGGATAAACCTCCAAGTGCTTCAATGACCCTCTAAAGGGATGCAAATGACCAGCTGTCTGCAAGGAATATAAATCCTTCCATTCTCCAATATCCTGTCAGAGCTGAAGAAGCTTCTTGGATGAGAAGCGAAACATCTTCAGAAGAATAAACAAGAAAGTCCAGTTGCCTCCAGAAAAAAGCACTTTTGGGACAACCATGACCTGATGACTGAGAATCTCTACAGAATTGAACTTGTACATCAGTCTCTAGCTACTCTATGCATCCAGTGATGGGAATTGCAGCTCAATGAAGGCTGATTCTTTTTAATATTTTTTTCCCATTGTTAGTCTGAAAAGGTGCCACCAGATACCTCCTGATTTTTTGCTAACATAGATTAACCAGCTCTCCTCCTATAATGTCTACCATGTAAGAAGTACATACTGGAAAATATAATGAAGAGTGAGTAGACAATAGATCTTCTCCATCCTGAGGTTTATAAAGCCTTAGTATCTGTCATGCCCCTGTTAGAATCTGACTCCGAGGGAGTGGAGGAACAGCTAACAGGGATTCAGAAGTTGTGGAGGAAACTGGGGAAGGGCAGAGGCCAGCTGGGCAGCTAGAGGAAGACCCAGACCCATCCTCTCTTCATCCTAGGGCACGCAGGGAGGAGCGGATAAAGGAGAAATGTGAATGGCGTGTCTATAGGGGAGGAAGGGGCCCTGATCCCCTTCATGGGCTGCAGCTGTGAGGACTGTTTAAAAGGACAAACTGCACATGGCCCAGTGCTGGAAGCAAAGCGTGAAATAATTCTAGTCTGTCAGTTCTTATGTGAGTCCTGGAGTCCTTCCCAGTGTGTGTACTTCGATATCTGTGGACACCTTCAAGCCCTTATCCTGCCTTGTCTCATTAATTTGTTCAGGGTGGTTTGTGTTGTTTTTTCTATTTATAATTTATATATATTTTGAGTTTGAACGGAATTTCTTCCTTTCCGCAACAGTTTGTGGAGGAGTTTTTTTTCTCCAGTCAATGATAATTGGATAATTATCATATAATATATTATATAATATTATAATATATAATTATATAATATATAATGATAATTGGATAAATGATAATTGGCCAAAGTGAAGGAATTAAAGGGACTTCACCTATTTTTGTGACTTTGTTGCTTTTGTATCCTACCCTGGGTCATCACAGTATCTCTTATCTCCATAAATGTGCCAGTGTATAATATTCTGTTTGCACTTGGATATCGTTAAGAAATACCGGTAGTTCTTGACTTACAGCAGTTTGTTTAGTGACTGTTCAAAGCTACAATGGCACTGCAATATGTGACTTATGACCATTCTTCACACTTACAACTATTGTGGCATCCCCATGGTCATGTGATCAAAATTTACGACCGTTGCCCAAGGTCCCAAGGTCATGTGATCCCCTTTTTGTGACCTTCTGACAAGCAAAGTCAGTGGGGAAGCCAGATTCATTTAACAACTGTCTTACTAACTTAACAGCTGTGGTGATTAATTTAACAGCTGTGACAAGAAATGTCATAAAATGGGACAAAAAAAAATCACTTAACGAATACCTTGCTTAGCAACAGAAATTTTAGGCTCCATTGTGATTGTCAGTCAAGGACTACCTGTAAAAGTTGCAAAATTCTGCCAGTTCTAATCCTATTTCAGGAAAGAGAAGTCACTTCAAAATTACTTTAAAAAAAAAACAGTTTGTTTATATATTTTTCCTTAACATACATAAGTGTTTTATGAAAAGCATATTGTCTGGGTCAATTTGCTTACATAAAAATATATAATATTAAACATAAGACATACATAGTACTATTTTTCCAATTTCTAATTTCTACTACTTCTTTTTTCTAACTTTTCAAAATTTAAAAACATAAAATAAAATTTTATACATCATTATATCAACATCAAGACATCTTTTACACTTCCTTGTCATCTTTCTATATAACACATTTTTTCATTATACAATTTCAACTTAATATATAAATAAATATAAATAGATATGAATATAGATATAAATATTTACATAGTTTCTTGTTGTTTACCTAATTGCCATTTTGATTTCTTTTTATTCTTAAACCATTCATGCCATGCATCCCAGACATTATAATATATCGACTCTTCTTTGTCTCTTAATTTCTACTTCTAATTTCTACTTCTGTTGCCCAACCATTGATAAAATAAGTCTCATGTTTGGAAATATTCTGTATCTTCTTTATCTTTCATCTTTAATGTCAGCCTATCCGTTTCTGCACAATCAAGCATTTTTCCAATAACATCTTCTTCTATGGGAAGTTCCTCATTTTTCTAGTGGTGTGCATTCTTGCTGCTGTCAAGACATGTAATATTAAATATAATATTCCCTTTATCGTATTTTTCTGGTATTATGTTTAAGTGAAATATTTTTGGTTTATAATCTATGTGTTGTTTTAACATTTTTTTAAACCATGTATGTATTTTTGTCCAGTATTTTTTGCCTTTACAGATGTCCACCATTTCAAATTTACTTTTAAAGGAGAAAGTATTCCAGTGAAATTCTCACTACTGGTATTCTTAAAAGAGCTGGCCAAGCAATTTGAACAACTTACTACGATTTGTTTAATGGCAGTTTGAACTTACAGTGTCCTTGAAAAAAGTGATTTATAACCCAACTTAAAGTTACGACTGTTGCACTGCCCTCATGGTCACATGATTTGGGTGCTTGGCAAATGGTTCCCAATTATAACAGTTGCTATGTCTTGTGACCACATGATCATGATTTGTGACCTTCTAAGCCAGCTTCCAACAAGGTGGATTTGCTAAACAACCATATGTTTTATTTAACAACCATGTGATTTGCTTAACAATCACATTGATTTGCTTAATGATGACTAAAGATCACATCATTTAATTGTGGCTGTAAGTTGAGAATAACCTGTATCCTATATTGAGTAGAGTAGAGTAGAGTAGAGTAGAGTAGAGTAGAGTAGAACAGAACGGAACGGAACGGAATGGAACGGAACGGAACGGAACGGAACGGAACAGAACAGAATAGACTTCTTTATTGGGCAAGTTTGACTGGATACATAAGGAATTGGTCTCTGGTGCAAAAGCTTTCAATGTTCATACAAACAACAAAATAATATAATCATGAGATTATATAAGATGTAATCATAATGTACCAACAGTAGAAGGTAATAGGAAAGATGAGAACGATAATAGTAACGCAGCCCATATGTCCTATATTTCATTTTACAATAAACTTTCCATTAGTCTATGACACTCTTGTTTTCCATGTTTCAACTTATAGAGAAGTCTCTTCTTGAGACTGGACAGTATCATCAGACAAGGAGATTTCAGACTGATGGACAAATGAGAGGAAACAAGCACTGGTTGGAGCATCCTTCACCATTCCTTGCAATAAAATAATATTGAAGTTCCATCCAAACAATTAGAAAAAATAATCCAACTATATGAGCAAAAGAAAGAAAAACAGAAGCTTCTTATGTGGGAGAAGAATGCTCTTGAGATATGGTCCATCATCAGAACATTCTTGCAATGTACTGAACTTCAACAGTTAGTAACTCTCCTTCTTCCTCTTCTTGTGTGTCTAGATTTTCTTTTTACTAAGTTAGAAAAGTGTGCTACTTATGGGAAGATAGGCTGTCCATTGGAAGAAATCTCCCAAAGTGTAGAGAAATATGTTCTGTCAATATAAAAGCCTATAAATTAATACTCAGTCCTCATTAAAATATTGCAGTAGGAACCTCGCCCTGTTGGAATTGGCGAAGCTACTGTAGAAGGCGGCTTTATAAATGAGAGAGAAAGAGAGAGAACAATCTCTTAAGTTTCTTTCTTTCTCTTGGAACATTTTCATTGCTAAGGCTTCACGCCAAGTTCTCTAGACAAAAAAGGAATCATGCTGAACTATCAGCAGGGTTTCTCAAACATTAGAAAAGCTAGAAGAAAGGAAAATAAGTTTATGATTGTTTGGGAAACAAAACTTTCTTTCTAAGCTAGATTCAGATTGAAACCCGAAAGCATCGTGTATGCAATAGCTCTAAGCATGTGACAGCCCAGACTTTTTCCCACTTAATGTTGTTTTCCAGATACACAAGACAGCAAATGGAGTGCAATTCTGATAAAATTGCTGTTTGTCATATTGTCTAGGATCACACTTCATATAAAAGTGACAACTATACAGTATTTCTCTGCAGTAGCCATATCTGAAATCATCTGCAGAAGTTTGTAAAAATCTCATTTTTTTTTGTCTTCATTTTTCTACCAGGGAGGAGAAGGAGGAGGCAGGAAAGCTGCATGAAGACATCTGTACCAGATATATAATTCCCTATTTCCCCACATAAGTCAACACCTACTTCTGTTTTTGCTTTTCTATAATATACAGTACATAGTCTATTACTCATAAAGATAGAATATAACCAGTCAGTTGAATGAAAAAATAAATGCCTGCCCCAATCCAATCAACATTCTAATACAATGGCTGCATTTATATAGCTGGGGTGGTACAGTGGTTGGAATGCAGTACTGCAGGCTACTTCTGCTGACTGCCAACTACCAGCAGTTCAGCAGTTCGAATCTCACTGAGTCAAGGTTGACTTGACTTTCCATCCTTCTGAGATGGGTAAAATGAGGACCCAAATTGTTGGGGGCAATATGCTGACTCTGTAAACCACTTAGAGAGGGCTGTAAAGCTCTATGAAGTGGTATATAAGTCTAAGTAATACTTTTATTGCTATTCTGCAATTATACATGTTCTATCTCAGACTAGGAAAGTAGGTAAGAAAAGAGACAATGTAGAATTAGTGGAAAGTAAATACTCCAATGTCAAGAACTATTAATTATCCCACATGTATAGGAAAACCCACCAACTTTTTCAAATGCAAGGGGAATCCGTGTGCTTAAGCATCTGCTAATGAAAATGATGGGATCTAAAAAGAGTTAACTTGAACTAGATTATTACCAATAATTTAAAAAATCCCTGTAAGAATCTGCTCTTATATGAAAGTAACTATTTGAATCATGTTGAAAAACATGGGTTTGAGATGGATGCACTGTACCTGAGTTGACTGAATTGTGATGACCTCATAACTTCGGATACATCTTTAGAAAGTTCAGATGAATCATCTTTAAGATTCCATGAAAAGAAAATTACAGAGGATACTATAAACAGTGGAACATCACTTCTTAGATGGCGAATCTAGATCTGTAACTATTATGTAGGCCAACCTCAGGTAAGATATGTCATAAAGACAACTTTCTCACTCTCTTCTGCTTGAGCAGGGGGTTGGAGTAGATGAATACCTTCAAGATCCCTTCCAACTCTGTTATTCTGTTCTGTTCTAATAGTAGATGGAACATGGAGAAAAAGAAAGAAGAAGTAAGAGGGGAAGGGAGAAACAGAAAGAACAGTAGAAAAAGACAGAGAACAAATAGAAGGAAGAAACAGGAAAGTGTAGAGAACAAGTCATTCGTCTCATATTTTAATAAAAACAGAGTCCAAGTTGTATTTCTGAAACTGATCTCAGACCAAAGTTATACTTCTACATTCGTATTTTATGAATATTGGAATTCACTTTTCCACTTAAATACAGCATATTAAAAAAGGGTAACTTATGGGAAAAGGTACAGATTGTACATTTTAGGAGAAATACTACAAAGAAATCTGTTGTACCAGTTCCCTAAACATGCACATTTCTTACAATATGCTTCATTTATATGCACTGTGTAGAGTATATGTTGATAGGCAACATTCGGAAATGTAAGGCTGTTTGGTATTCAAATTTATCAAAGAAATGCTCTTTTGTAAGAAGCATTTTGAATGAAGAACAGCCAACTCCTCTTTTCACCATTGAGGAGGAATGGGATATCTGGCCAAAAACACGATCAGTGATGTTTTTGCTTTTGTTTGCTTTACATTCTTAATTCAAAGATAAATTCTACATTTTAGAATAAATTCATGGGCAAAGCTTTCCATCTGTTTTTCACTACACTATGTAAACCAGGGCTGTCGAACTTGATTTCATTGAGGGTTGCATCAGGGTTGTGTTTGATCTTGGGGGGGGGGGGGGGGGCTAGAGGGGCATGGCCAGGGGACATGGCCAACTCAACATCACTTGTGTTGGGTGTGCCTATGGTGGCCTGAGAGCTATGCCAGTGAAAATGGTCTCCCAAGCTCCGTTTTCAGCTATGACAGCCTCCTGCAGCCTCTGCCAGTGAAAATGGAGCTTGGGAGGGCCACCTGCAGCCCACCCAAGCTCCATTATTTCTGGCAGAGGCACCATGGATTGGTCCTTTGCTGTTTCCAGGGTGGTCCCATGGGCCAGATCCAAGCATCCCACAGTTCGGATCTGGCCCCCAGGCCTTGAGTTTGACATTCCTGATATAAATTAAAGGCAGAACCTGGACAAATGTCCCTTTGTCTTGTAGAGAAGGAACAATTCTGCGGGAGAAAAAGAGTCCTCAAGGATTCATGAGCTTTTCCTAGCACAGGCTTCTGCAACTATGGCCCCTTTGCAATTCTTGCACTCAGGGGTGGGATTCAACCGGTTTGGTGATTACACTTTGCGCGCATGCACACCTGACGTGCGCTGTGCACTTGTGTAAAAAGAACATCATCTGTGCCGCCTGGACAGCTGAAAAGCACTGCGCGCGGGTGCACAGTGTTTGAAAAGCCTATTTTTTCTTGCTTTTTCAACCTCAGCTGTGCCGCGCAAAGCAGCTGAGGTTGAAAAAGCAGGAAATAAAGGACAGGTAAGAGCGCAGGTGGGCAGGTGGGCCAAACAGCAGCAGATACAGAATCGGTTCAGTGTCTGCTGCTCTTCAGAGCTACCAGTTTATAGAACCGGGCAGAATGGGTAGCATCCCACTCCTGCTTGGACTTCAACTCCCAGAATTCCCAAGTCAGGCTGACTCTTTCAAAGTCCACAGGTCATCAAAGACCTGTGGCCCATCCCTGTGCTAGCAGATCTTCCCGTCAGTTTTCCCCCAGTTTATAAAACTGCTTCCTTTGAGACTATTTGAATAGGATATGGAGTTTTGGTAAACAATCTCTCTGTCTGATTGAAAGTTCATATTTTTTTAGCCTGGATGCCTGGATGCCAGAAAAGCGCATGGCTTTTCTGCAGAAGACTCAGAAAAATAACATTACTTTTACCAGCCCATGCATATGTTGTGCGTAGCTTTCTAACTGCATGCAAGCAATGATCATGGCAGGTTTAACCTATGTTTAGTGTATCACTGTCAATAACTGTTTTGTGAAACTTCTGCAATATCTACGAGCCAGCTGGTATTAGAAGAAGTGTGAAGATATTTTCATTTGGTAGCCGGGAAGGGTGGGGGAGAAGGAAGTGGGAGGCAGGGGAGGTTTGTGGGTGCATGGTGAAGTCTGTTGCATGAAAATGAAAGATTTTATTTTGTTAATATGCCTTTAGTATTTTCACTCAGTTTAGATGGATTTATGCCTTGTGAAATCTGCTGATACCGCAGCACTTATTTTGCTTGGCAGCTGCTATTAAACCTTGTGGTACATTTGCATTTTGTAAACTTTCACTCCTGGGAATCCCAGTGGGGATGGTGAGTTACACTATGAAGTCTGTTTCAGGCTGATTTGTATCTGAGCATTTATGTGCAGTAGGAAAAAAAAAAAAAACCCTGGGTGTTCAAGAGATGCACTGGGGGAATCGTGAGCTGGGAAGAACAAGGATTCAATTACTGCTTTTGACAGGCTTTTCAGTATGCAAGTGCATGAGGACCAAGGAAGGTGAAACCGAGGTTCGTTTATCTAAAATAAAGTCTCCTTTCAGTTGAGTAACAAAGAGTAAGGAGCTCGGAGGATAAATTCTATAAGGTAAAAATAAAGGTTCCCCTTGCACATACATACTGGTCATTTCTGGCTCTAGGGGGAGGTCCTTATCTCTGTTACAAAGCCGAAGAGCCAGCGCTGTCCGAAGACGTCTCCGTGGTCATGTGTAGGCATCAGGAAGGGTATCCAGCTGCTAAACACTCAACTCCACCTAGTTGCCCCAATTCTACCTTGAATAGGTAAAGATAAAGGTTCCCCTCACACATATGTGCTAGTCATTTCTGGCTCGAGGGGGTGGTGCTAATCTCCATTACAAAGCTGAAGAGCCAGCACTGTCTGAAGACGTTTCCATCGTCATGTGGCCGGCATGACTAAATGCAGAAGGTGCGCAGAATGCTGTTACACCTTCCCACCAAAGTGGTCCCTATTTTCCTTCTTGCATTTTTACATGCTTTCAAACTGCTAGATTGGCAGAAGCTGGGACAAGTAACGGGAGCTCACTGCATTACGTGGCGTTAGGGATTCGAACCGCCGAACTGTCAACCTTTCTGATCGGCAAGCTCAGCATCTTAGCCACTGAGCCACCACGTCCCTTAAATCCTATGAAGAATAGTAAAAAGAACTAAGTATATTTAGCCTAAAGAAGAGAAGCCTAAGGAGAGACATATCTATCTATCTATCTATCTATCTATTTATCTATCTATCTATCTATCTATCTATCTATCTATCTATCTATCTATCTATCTATCTATCTATCTATCTATCTATCTATCTATCCATCCATCCATCTATCCATACATCTATCTATCTATTTTTATTTACTTACTTACTTACTTATTTGTATGTATTGCTATTTTTACAAATGACTTAAGGCGGCAAACATACCTAGTACTCCTTCCACTTCCTATTTTCCCTACAACAAAAACCCAGTGAGGTTATTTGTGGTGAAGGAGAGTCACTGGCCCAAAGTCACCCAGCCAACTTTCATGGCTAAAGTGGGCCTAGAATTCATGGACTCTCAGTATCTAGCCTGCTGCCTTAACACTAGACCAAATTGGAAACCAGTCTGGGTCTGCTAGACATGTCTTCCAAGAGTTGAACAATGGTCACGTGTATGTATTGCAGGGGTCTCCAACCTCTGGTCTGTGGCCCAGTGCTGGATCGCAACTCATTGGGAACCAGGCTGTAGAAGTCATGGGTGACTGCACGCATGTGTGCAAAGCTGCATTTGTGAAAGTGCCACATGTGCATGCGCAAAACCATCTTCCCCATCACCAGTGTCACCACCTCCGCTGGTCCACCAAGCTGGAAAAAAAAATACTACTGGTTCTGTGGGCGTGGCTTGGTGGGCATGGCAGGGAAAGGATACTGTAAAATCTCCATTTCCACCCCACTCCTGGGGGAAGGTTACTGAAATCCCATTCCCTCCCCACCCCACTAACCTGCTTTCCATCTCCATTCTCCTGTGCAGAGCAACCAAAGAAGACCCAGCAGATCAGTTGGGACTCGGGAGGGAGAGAAGAGATGGGGGTGGCGCCAGTCAGAGGTGGGATTTGTCGGTTCTGCGAACTACTCAAAATTTCCGCTACTGGTTCTCCAGAACTGGTCAGAACCTGCTGAATACCACCTCTGGAACCGCTGCTGTATTGTATAGTTTCTCACCCCAGCCTGAAATGAGGCCATTTTGATATCTCATCAACGGCATCCTATCCTTTCTGGAAAAAGACTGTTTTTAACCTGCACTTTTAGCAATCTGCAGAAAAGAATGTCAACTCCCTTGGCTTTACTCATTTGTCCTGTAATAATGATATGGCAATTTTTAAATTGCTGGTTGCTGAGATTTTTGTAACAGTCAAAACATGACAGTTTTGGATTGAAGACTTCCTTTATTTTTAGAAGAAACATTTTTTACCAATTTTATTTGTTGCCTATTCGCTTAGAAAAAAAGCATTTCTTTCCTGATTAGGTCATGTCAGCCCTGATTTACAATTTAGCTTACAATATATTTAAAGATTTCAAGTAAAATGTGGGTTTTATTTATTTACTGTCACATAGATAAAATATCTCCTGCTTCCAATGGACTTGTGTATAGTTGGATCAACTTTAAGAACTGAGCATAAACCAGAAACAGATTAACCATTATAAATTGATTGAGGAATAAATCTTTGATGGCTAAAATTTCTCCAATATTAGAATGCAGAAACAAAGCCCAAACTCAAGAATTCAGATTAGGGACCCCATGAAAAAGATAAAATGCATCTTGAGTTATTCCCATTCTTTTGTTGAGTGTTAATGAATCTCACCCCAATTCTCCTTATTAGAATTACGAGTTGTGCTGCCTTCCTTTAAATTATCTCTTGTTCCTGTTGATGGAAGAGACCCAAAGAAGCCAGTGTAGATGTGTGCTTTGTTGTGGCCTAGTTTTGTCATCTTTGCTCTGGGTTACTTTTATTGCTGCATTGTTTTATTTGTTTCCCCTGTTTTGCTGTGAACTGCCCAGAATTGTTGGAGCCTCTTCCCCCACCCCTGAGGTCACATAAATGCAGTTTGGGACCTTAGTAACTAGCCATTTGCAGTGTCCTGCAAATGGCTAGTGAGCACAATTTAGCAATAGCACTTAGACTTATATACTACTTTACTGTGTTTTACAGCCCTCTCTAAGTGGTTTTCAGAGTCAGCCTATTGTCCCCAACAATCTGGCTCCTCATTTTACCCACCTTGGAAGGATGGAAGGCTTGAGCCTGGTGAGATTCGAACTGCCAAATTGCAAGCAGCTGGCAGACAGCAGAAGCAGCCTGCAGGATTGCATTCTAACCACTGTGCCACTATGGCTCATACAATGCTTTTTATGCATTATTTATTTATTTATTTATTTGATTATTTATATCCTACCTTTATTTTTTTTTCAAGTAACTCAAGGCAGCAAACATATCCAACACCTCCTATTTTTTCCTCAACAACAACCCTGTAGGTGGGTTGGTAAGAGAGAGTGACTGGCTCAATCATCCAGCTGGCTTTCACGCCTAAGGCAGGACTAGAACTCACAGTTCTAGTGATTGGCCCGAAAGTCACCAGATGTCTTTCATGGCTAAGGTGGGACTTGAATTCACAGTTTCTTGCTTTCTGATCTGGTGCCTTAACTAGGCCAAACTGTCTCTCCTTCAGTGTTTATGTCCAGTTTACAGCAGCAAAACCCCATAGCAAAACATGGGTTTGCTTTCTCTCTGTGGTGTCTGTTTAATAACTGCAATTAACTTAACAACCAATGTAATTCGCTTAATGACCATTGCAAAAAAGGTCATAAAAGCATGTCGATCATGTCATTAGTTGCTTTACATCCATCATAACATATGACTGTAATAGACAAGCTCAATTATAGTTGTACGTCAAGGACTATATGGAAAAAAAATCCTTATGACATGAGCCCATCCACTGTGGTTTGTAAACCAGGTTTTAGGACACAGTCAAATGAACCATGGCTTAATGCAACTGTTTATTATCTTTATTCATTTTATATTACTTACTTATTAAACAAATTTAAACAAATGGTTGCCGACTCATGACTCTTGACAAATATATCTTTTCTTTTATGTATACTGAGAGTATTTGCATCGAGACAAATTCGTTGTATGTGCAACCACACTTTGCCAATAAAGAATTCTATTCTAGGGCAATTTCTTAATCTTATATATTTTTCCCAAACCCGTGTGATATTTCTCCTTTGCTTATTAATGGTGGCTGTTTCATCCCAATTTAAATTCAGCTCCTGTATTTCGTTCTGAATTGAAATTTTGCACCACAAAATGTCACAAAAGTAATTCTTTATCAAAGGTCTACCAATTCTTTTGCAATGAACAGATGTTTTGGTAAGTAATCTGAGTTTCATCTTTTGATACAGGCCATTTGTATTGCATTGTCAGGTGATGACTTATCTTCTGGCAAAGAGGCCTATGTTAAATGTACAATTTGCATGCAGGAGTTACTGCTCTATAGCTTTCATTTGCCATTTTATCTACTGCTGTAGAGAAAATCCCAGCTTGTTATTTAGAACAAGGTACCAAAGAGGTGACATTTATATGAGAATATGTTCAGAAGCCTTTTCACCAGGTTTAGGGGAAAAACTCTATTTTCAATTCCTAATTCAGATTGCTGGGAGGGGGGCGAATAACAATATTGTCAGAGCTTAAATATTCTTTTAAGTCACTCATTCCTTTCATTATCCATTTCCTTAAGAATGGATCAATAAAAGACTTTATCTAAAAATTGGCAAAGAGAATGGTTCTCTATTCTCTGACAAACCAGTGACTCAGACCAGTGGTGGGATTCAACTGGTGTAACAGCCGGTTCGATGAGTGCGTGCATGCTAAATGCATGCTGCGTGTGTGCGCGATTTCATTTGAAAAAAGTTCTAAAACTTACCTTCTACTGTAGCCCCAATGAGTAAAACAGCTGAGGTGTGGTAATCCGTTCTGCCAGGCCTATCAGGTGGGCTTCAAACAAAGGAAATATAGGACAGACTAGCACAGGGGCAGGTAGGTGGGGCCAACTGATCACCGGAACTACTGGTTCGCCCAAACTGGTCCGTACCGGCTGAACCCCACCCCTCACTCAGACCAACAATCCTGCAAAGGACACGGCAAAGACAAGAATTGCTCATTGAAATCCTTACATCTATGTGTGAAAGGATTTTTTGGTAGTTTCAGGGAACTGAATGACTCCCCCCCCCCACTGCTCTGAAAATAAAAGCATCCATTTTGGAACAGGATAGAAGAAACACTTGAATAGCTTGTCCTGCGGTCCATATCAGCTACCGGTTCGGTGATCGCATGCGCGTGCTTGTGTACCTAATGCGTGTGCAGCTTTCCCCACACCAGCTGAGGCCTGCAGAGCCAATCAGCTGAGAGGATAAAGAAGAGAAAAGCACAGAGGCAAGCGGGAAGAACGATCCTGCACTTTTCTCTTCTTTTTCCTCTCAGCTGATTGTCGGAGGCTTTTTTTCCTCCACTCAGCTGATCGTGGGAGGTGTTTTTTACTACCAGTTCGGTTGAACTAGTCCGAACCAGTAGCATATCACCACTGGTCCATATAGGCAAACACTTAAGGGATATATTTGTTTAAAGAGTTGCAAAATGGTATCAAAATTAAGGAGACAATGTCAAATCATGTGCTTTTTAGCATTAAATTTCTCCTAGAAATGTCATATTAAATGTCGAATTGACTCACTGTCAAATGTAAAAAAGTTTAATTAGTTTTAGTACAGAGATTATTGTGATGTTTGTATAAATCTTTGTCTTTTGAGTTTGTATATTTGTATATTTTAATTTTTTGTATTCAATAAAGTTTATTTTAAAAAAAAATGTCGGATGGCCTTCCTGACAACTCCACATGGTGTCAGGAAGGGCATCCGGCCAGTAAATGCTCAGCTCCATCCAGTCGCTCCGACTACTCTAAATTAAGGGATTACAGGGTCATAACAGGGAGGGTTTTTAAAAATTCTTCTTAGCAAACAATGCACAGATTTCAGAGCTTGTTTTTTTCTTAAGGAAAAAAAAAAAAAAACAATCAGCAGCAGCCATCGGCTGCCAGAGAAGGAATTTTCTACTCTACACCTGTTCATGTTCTGATAGTTATCACCCTCTCCAGGTAATGCCATTTTGTAATTAAAAAGAAACAACCCCGCTTAACAGATGCAAAGATACATTTAACATCACAAATCTAATATAGTTGAGCTGAGCGAATTCTGTAGAATGCTAGTAGGATAGGGGGGGAAAAAAGCATGTTTTCTATTCTAATTGGGGATGATTGTGTGCTGCCATTAACCCAGACCATTAAGAAGAGTCTGGGGTTATGGAGAAACACGCTTCTCTGGATCATTACAGGTAAGTGAGCAAATAGGGAGAGCAAATCAGAGTTTGCGAGGGGCTTAGAAAGATGCAAGAGAGGAAAGGATAAGGAAGGGAAGAGAGGCTGCTGGCAGCTGCTGTGGCTGATTTTTTATTTTGCAAAGAGCCGCAAACAGCAACGGTTTTCTCGGGGCTGAGGATTGACTGCTGATTGTTCCCTACTAGCTGCGGATTACTTGCTGTGTCCAATTGGTGCATTGCTCCAGTTTTGAGGCAGTTCAAGTGAACATATACAGAACTGCCACATAGTGATGTCATATAAAGAAGTCACCACAATGCAGAAAAGATGTTGAGAACCTAGGAAGAGTTCAGAGAAAAGCAACAAAGATGATATGAGTTCTGGAGACTAAGGAAACTCAGTATGTCTAATTTAACAAAGAGAAAGGTTAGGGTGTCAAGATAACTGTCTTCCAAAACTTGAGAAGAGGTCACAGAGATAGAATAGAGCTGGGAGGCACCTTGGATGTCTTCTAGTTTATCCCCTTGCTCAAGCAGGAGAACCTATACAATCTCAAACAAGTCACAGTCCAGTCTTTTCTTAAAAACCTCCAGTGATGGAGAGCCACAATTTCTGAAGGCAAGCTGTTCCACTGGTTAATTGTCCTCACAGTTAGGAAGTTTCTCCTTAATTCCAGGTTGCTTCTTTCTTTGATCAATTTCCCATCATTATTTCTGGTGCTTTGGAGAATAATTTGACCTCCTCTTCTTTGTGGCAGCCCCTCAGATACTAAAATACTGCTACCATTCATCTTTTCTTTAGACTAGCCAGACCTAAAACCTGCAACTGTTCTTCATATGGTTTAGTCTCCAGGCCTTTGATCATCTTAGTTGCTCTTCTCTGAGCTTTTTCAAAAGTCTCAACATCTTAGAATAGAATAGAATAGAATAGAATAGAATAGAATAGAATAGAATTATTTATTGGTCAAGTGTGATTGGACACACAAGGAATTTGTCTTTGGTGCATAAGCTCTCAGTGTACATAAAAGAAAAGATACATTCATCAAGAGTCAAGAATCAAGAATCATAAGGTACAACACTTAATAATAGTCATAGGGTACAATAAGCAATCAAATCATACTAGGAAACAGTCTATAAAAATTGTTAGGAAATAAGTAGCAAGGTTATAGTCATACAGTCGTAAGTGGGAAGAGATGGGTGAAAGGAAGGATGGGAGGATTAATAGTAATAGTAATGCAGAATTAATAAATAGTTTGACAGTGTTGAGGGAATTATTTGTTTAGTAAGAGTGATGGCGTTCAGGGAAAAACTGTTCTTGTGTCTTGTTATTTCGGTGTGCTCCATAGTGTTGTTTTGAGGGAAGGAGTTGAAACAGTTTATGTGAGGGATAAGGGGTCTATAAATATTTTTATATGAGGGGATGTGAGGGGTCTATAAATATTTTCACAGCCCTCTTTTTGACTTGTGCAGTATACAGGTCCTCAATGGAAAGCAGGTTTGTAGCAATTTTTTTTCCTGCAATTCTAATTATCCATTGAAGTCTGTGTCTGTCTTGTTTGGTTGCAGAGCCAAACCAGACAGTTATAGAGGTGCAGATGATAGACTCAATAATTCCTCTGTAGAATTGTATCAGCAGCTCCTTGGGCAGATTGAGCTTTTTGAGTTGGTGCAGAAAGAACATTCTTTGTTGTGCTTTTTTGATGACGTTTTTGATGTTAGGTGTCCATTTTAGGTCTTGTGATATGATAGAACCTAGAAATGGGAAGGTCTCTACTGTTGATACTGTTGATACTTTTTGTAGAAGAGAGAGGACTGAATTGTTGAATTATTTGCCAAAGCATGTGAGGGCAGGACAACAAGCAATGAGTGGAAGCTTGTTAAAGCTATATCCTACCTGGAACTAAGAGGAAATTTTCTGACAGAGAGAGCAATTAATGGAACAGGTTGCCTCCTGAGCTGTGGGTGTTCCATCGTTGGAGGTTTTCAAGAAAAGATTGGACAGCCATTAGTTGGACTATAAGATTCTATAATAAGGGGGTCAGTCTAGAAGACCTTCAAGTCCCTTCCAGCTCTATATTTCTAACTAGAAAACAAACTCACAGAGCAAGTGACTATGGAGTGCAAATAGAAGTTTGACAGGGAAAGTAAAGGGGGAATCTCTTCTCTCTCTTTTGGGCAGAAAATACAGGTGAGGACTTTTGCATCAGATGACCAATTTTTCAGACTTGTGTGTATGTGGCGGGTTTCAATTATTTTGACAAGCGCTAGAATCTCTTTCAAGAAGCAAAGGTTCAACAAGTTCCTCTCTCTCCTGTTGTTAACTTATTTTGTCAAAAGATGAAGAAAAGGTTTAGTATCCTGAAACTAATCTTCATTAAGAGGAAGGAACTAGTTAAAGAAGTGACTGATCCTTGAGATAATGATTGAATTCAGGAAACTCCAGGTAAAGGGAAACTCAATTCAATAGCAATAGCACTTAGACTTATATACCACTTTACAGTGCTTTACAGCCCTCTCTAAGCAGTTTACACTGCCAGCATATTGCCCCCAACAATTTGGGTCCTCATTTTACCCACCTCGGAAGGATGGAAAGTTGAGTCAACTTTGATCCTGGTGAGATTTGAACTGCCAAATTTCAGGCAGTCAGCAGTAAGCAGAACTGCACTCTAACCACTGCGCCACCATGGCTCATAATGCTAGATAAGATCAGGCTGCATATTGCAGCCTGACTTTACCCATAGTGCAAGATAGGTTTTGAGGGTCTCTGTGGGAAGGTAGGTCAAGACCAACGGCTTGATTTCCCAAAATGCTCAGGAAAGATGAGAAATGCTATAAAATGAGATCTTCAAAATACAACCATATACAATGCTTACAAGAAAGGAAAAATGGAATATTTTTTTTAAAAAAAAACCAGCACGGATATATACTGAGCTCCTTAAACTCTGAAGAGAACAAAGGAAATTGGTATACGCAATGAAAGTTGGGGCACATAACCAATAAAGAATTCAAGAAAGTTTCTTGAAACTATAGGAACTGTGTGAGAAAGATTGAAGTTCAGGGTGAGTTGAGGTTTGTTAGATATACTAAAACGCCAAGAAACAAAAGGAAAGAGAATGCAAATATGTTGCAGGGAGAAAATGGTGACTTGGTAATGGATAATAATGAAATGGTGACTCCTATTTCATCTCTATTTGTTAGGTTAGTCTTGGTCAGTAAACAGTAGACATTTCTTCTTGAAAAATACAGGAACTCTGTTGAAAGAGGTTACAGTAAGGGAAACTTGAAAGCTTGATAATGCTTCTCCTCCCCTCCCTCTTATCCTGAAGAGAATTAGGGTTACATTTTCAACTACTGAAGAAACTAGCAAAGGTGATTTCAGAATAATTGTCTGCAGTCTTTGAGAACTCCTGGAAGAGGTCCCAGAAGATTGGAGAAGAACTAATGTCCCCATTACAAAGCTGTCAATTTGACATTTACAGTAAGCAAGGTCTCCAAACAGATTCTTAACCAGCATATTTTTTTAAGTACTTAGATATCTGAAATGTTGTCAGAGAGGAGAGAATGAGGACTTGTTTTCTACAGCCCAAGATAGTAGCATCAGAGACAATAAGTTAAAACCACAAGGCAGTATACTGAGGTTAGACATCAATACATTTCTTGATTATATTACAAGTAGTGTTGCTTCAAGACAGCAGAGAATACTGGCAAAGAGTAGAAATCCGGGAGGTAGCAAGAAGTGTTAGAGAAGCTGGGCAATGGAAACACCTGATCCTGTAAGAATGCAGCAGAACTCCACTCCAAAAGGAGACTCTCAATGCATCCAATCATTAATAAACTGCTTTAACTCCTCAGAAACCTAGAGGAGCAACAGTAGAAAGATGTCTATTTCTTCTCCACTAAGCTTCCCAATACATACCTGGCTGAGAAAGAGTACAGAGAAGATGAACAATGATGATTAGGGGACTGAAGGCTAAAACATATAAAGAACGGTTGCTGGAATTGGGTATATCTAGTTTAATGAAAAGAAGGACTAAGGGTGACATGTTAGCAGTGTTCCAATATCTCAGGTGCTACCACAAAAGAAGAGGAGTCACCCTATTCTCCAAGGTTTCTGAAGAAAGGACAAGTAGTAATGGATGGAAACTAAACAAAGAGAGAAGCAACCTAGAACTAAGAAGAAATGTCCTGACAGTGAAACGATTAATCAGTGGAACTATTTTCCTCTAGAAGTTGTGAGTGCTCCAACACTGGAAGTTTTAAAGAAGAGATTGGAAACTATTTGTCTAAAATGGTATAGGGTCTTCTGCTTGAGCAAAGAGTTTAACTAAAAGACTTTCAAAGTCCCTTCCAACTCTGTTATTCTGTATATTGCCAAATGGTCAAGTATCTTGTTTCTATATATATTTAACTTGGACAATTTTAAGGTTTTTATTGGTTTTATTGTTTTTCTTGTTTTAAAATATTGCAAGATTTTTTAAAACTTTAATACATTTCTTTCAATTGTAAGCTGTCCAAAGTCAGTGACTGAAATGGATGGCCATAGAAATTGAATGAACGATCGAACAACGAACAAATGAATACCAGACAGAGTCATCAAGCATTGAGCAAGTGACTGTGTACGACTGAGTAAGGAACTATAGTTGCAGGAAAAGTTTATGTATTAAACAAATGTATATGCAGTATAATAAAAAAAATCATTAAAAAAACCCCACCCCAATCTCCATGGCAGCAACAAAACAATCAAATTAGCTACTTGATCAGCTCTGTTTCCATTTCTGGTCCCCAGGACTGCTGACCCACATTTTTAGACCCTTTCAGAAAAGCTGCAATGTGAAAGCCAACCATACCTCAGGGGGAATGATATTCCATAGAAAAGGGGCTATCATTGAGAAGGCCCTTTTTCATTGCCCCAACAAATGTATATACCTAATTGATGAAACCTGTAACATACCTTGCCTTCATGTACTGGTGGGGAATAATATGAAACTAAGACTACAGGGTCTGGTTATAGGATAAAGCATTTGCACACTAAGAATTTTTTTATGTTAAAATGGATATAAATCTGGTATATATTATATATTATTATTAAGATATAGTGACAGATAATTTATTTATTTATTTATGCAAGCATTCATAGAATGACATAAAGATAGATAAATAGAAAATAGAATTCTTTATTGGCCAAGTGTGATTGGGGACACACAAGGAATTTGCTTTGGTGCAAATACTTTCAGTGTAAATAAAAGAAAAGATAAATTTGTCAAGAATCATAAGGTACAACACTTAATGATAGTCATAGGGTACAATAAGTCATAGGGTACAATAAATAACTGAAACATTTCTCTATTATGGCCCTGTAATCCCTTAATTCAGGGTAGAGTCAAGGGAAATGAATGAAGCTGAGCATTTATTGGCCAGATGCCCTTCCTGATGCCCACATGGAGTTTGCAGCAGATTTTTTTTCTTTGCACCTCTGAGGAAAGAGGTCTGCCGCTACCTAGGATTGGACACTCAACCTGCCAAATGGGAGGCGAGCACCTTCACCACTAGGCCACCATGCCAGTCTCTAGTAGAATAATAACACAAACCAACAACAATGGCAACTAATGTATAAAAAAAAGCAGAATATGCAAAGAAGCATAGTGAAAGCATGAGAATAGAAATAAGATAATCAAAAAATTGAAAAGAATTAAAGCAGAAAAGAGAACAAAATAAGGCATCTTGTTATTGAGTTAAGTGATAGTACCGGGGGTGGGGATGGGTGGGAGAGAAATGCTGGAAATAACAAATATAGGAAAATATTCTGTAAAGAAAGAGGCCGGAACCTCCAATTTAATTACAACATTTTTATTTGAGAGCCTGTTGATGATAAAAAGTTCCTGCTCACAAGAGTTTTATCACCTCCTACATTTGTCACCATCCATAACTGAACTTTCAAGAGGAATATAAAACCAATTCAGCTCCAGGACAATGGATGTATATATATATATATATATCTTGAAAGCAAATTATAATGTCCTACGGGACTGGATGGCTCACTGGATTAATTCATTGAACTCATCCATGACTAATCTACCCAGTAAACATTTTAATTGGTTAACATTAGAAGAGTCCATCAAGAATAAGTTCAGAATGACCTGACTAAGCCTGTCTTGGTCCTTTAGGTCAATTTTTATTAACCCTGGGATTTGTTCAAGATATTGAGACTACGTTGCTCTAATTATAGAAAGAATTGCACTTAAGGTTGTTTTCAAATATGCCGTAGCTGTGAATATGACTGCAGAGGATGAAAAAGAACCATATTTGCTATCTCTGTTCATGTAGTCCTTGACTTAATGACTGGTTGCTAAGCAACCATTCAACATTACAACACCCCTAATTTGGGGCCACCTATGACCTGGGTTTGAAGCCCCCACAGTCTCCCTATCCCTGTAGTTTATGACTGTTTGCAATATCCTGTGGTCATGTGACTGCATTTTATTAGTTTTGCTGAAAACCAGCAATTTCTTAACTACTTAATCACTACAGCATTTGCTTAACGATCATGGCTTTGGCCAACAACCATCTGTGACCACCATGTTGGTTTAACGATCACTAAAAATAAGTGTCACAGTTCCAAACCAAGCCAGCAAAAGAAGAGGCCACACTGTAAGCAGAACAGGTCTCTTTACTGGAGTCTCAGCTTGCCACTTGGTGAACGACACAAGTAAAGGGGGTTCTAGCCAGCATTACTGGCTTCTGCTAGCCAACTGGCTATAAGGACTCAGTATGCCCTGTCCTCCTGTTCCTAGTTGCTCCCAACTGGATCCAGCAAGTACTTTTTTGGCCCAGCTGCAGCAAGTACTCTTCAAGCACGGTTGCTCCCTGGTTGTCTGTAGCAAGTATTCTTCAGGCCTGGATGGCTTCTGAACTGACCACAGATGGCTTGCCTTCCTGGTTCCACTCTCAGTGTGAGTCCCATCACTCGACACCCATCTGTGGCCCCATGCATCCTCCTCCCCCTGTGTGGAAACTCTGAAACAGTGCATGGTGGCCATTTTGAATGGTGCGCTATCTCGGATGTCGACAATAAGGTTGTAAAACCTGATAGGTCAATTTAAGGATCATAAGTTCACCTAACAATCATGGCAGCGCTTAAATTTGCTTAAGGATCGCTGCAAATAATAAAACCTGAACAGTCAAATTTTATGACCATCGCAATGTATGATCATGATGGACTGGCTCCATTATGGTTGTAAGTCCTGGACTACCTGAATTACTCTTGCTAGAACTGATGACATTATCTCATTTGATAATGAAAATTATCTGCAAGAACACCACTGTGCTCATAGAGCACCAAGGACCTCACAAAATATCCTTTCCTCTAGCACCAGACCAAGGTAAACTCCATCATAACCCATGGAAGAAGAGTCTACTCTCTGGAAGCCTAAAAGATAGGATCTCTGATAGGAGGCAGTTCCAAAAAGAGGGGACATGGAATGTGTCCAAACAATTTCACCCAGAAGGAGAGCAGATACCTTTAGGAAGAGGTGGTCTCACCAATAACTTGGCCTTGTGCCATGTAAGGCTTTAAAGATGATAACTGGTCCATTTAATTCATCTGAAAAACAATTGCAATCCAGTGCAGTTTACACAGCAGTGGCCATACTTGAATTAATCCTGGGGCACCTAAATCTCCACTTGTTGCTGCTTTCTGGACCAGATACAGCTTCAATGGGCATCCCCATTGCAGAGCCCATTGCAATAATCCAAATAAGATGTGAGTAAGGCATTATTATTATTTAGCATATGGTGAGAGCATGACAGAGAGAGGTAAATATATAAACAAAATCCACATAATTATATACAAAACTTCTATGGGGGTTTGACAGTGGCACGAGTGCTTATGACCACATCATAATCCATCAATGGTTTTCTGGATAAGTTGGGGTATAACTAATGTAATTTTTTTTAAAAAAATGTAGCCTGATATCATATGTATGATGGATAGTGGAAACTATTAATTCTTTGTTATATGACTGTAGTTTAGTAAACAGTCAGTTATTGGAGTTCACTATTTTAAATAAATATTAACTGCTATCAAGCATTTTACTGGCAACTAAATTCCAAAAATGGATAACTTTAACTGGGTTTTCAGTCTAGTTCTGGGTCAGCAAATAACCTTGCTGACTCTAATGGGATTTATTTTCAGAAATGTAAGCTTCCTAGTGGCTGTTTTGGAATATTGTTCAGCTGCTTGATGGGTTGGAACTCAGGTCTGCTCTGGCTTCCTTGTTTGAAGATAGAGCTGAAAGACAGATACCCAATTTCTTTACTCAGTCTGAGCATTTTTAGAAAAACTGAGTTGAGAAATCAATATTTCAATGTTAAGGGAAAAGCAGGGTATATATATTTTACCCATAATACAATTTTTAGAACAACTCATGCATCTGGTATACAAATTATGCAAAAGGATAGTTGGGTTGTTTGTAAGAAAAAAATCTAAAATCTATATCAGGATGAAATGTTTACTATCACAACTTTCAGACTCTACCCAAAGGTGCTTTTTTTCAAGAGGCAATTGGACTTTCTGTTTTTTTTATTGAAGACGTTCTGCTTCTCATCCAAGAAGCTTCTATAGAGCTAAAGAAGCTTCATGGATGAGAAGCGAAACGTTTTCAAAAAAAATCCCAGAAGTTCCAGTTGCCTCTTTAAAAAAACACATTGGAACCACCATGACCTGGCCCAGTAACTGTATTTGTGGTTTTAACTAATTTTAATTGGGGTTTTATTAGTTTTTAATTTTTAATTGAATTGAATAGACAGCTGGATCAAATTATTTAATCTATTTTTAATTATATTTATTGTATATTTATTGTATATTTTTTAGTAGGCTGTACACCGCCCCGAGTCCCTTTTTGGGAGAGGGAGCGGTATAAAAGTGTGATTAAATAAATAAATAATAAAATAATAATAAATAATAATGACCTGGATGACTGAGAATCTCTATAGACTTTCAAAATCTTCTGACTTATTCACCAGGCATTACAAAGAGCAACCGTTGAACACTTTAGTTCTACATGATCTAAGGTTGTGCTGTCAAGAAATCAGAACATTGCCATCTAAGCCTCTAGCTCTTTAATTGCAAGTATAATTTGTAATTTTCATAGTTTCATACTTTCATCATTTGTAAGAGTGCCACATTGGTTACAAGTCTGTCAATCCATTCATCTCTCTTTTCTTTGAAGCAAAAGTGGTGACACAAAATCCTGAATACTCTAAACAAGAAGGCGTGAGGGAGAGGATCTTTTCTAAAGCCTTGCTTCCTCCATGCTGCTTTATTTACTGCAAGAGAGTCTGGAAAAGCTATTTGAAAATGGAAGACTAAGAGAACTGGAGAGATCCTTTCAAAGCAGGTTCTGACCAGTCCTGGAGAACCGGTAACAGAAATTTTGAGTAGTTCAGAGAATCGGCAAACACCACCTCTGACTGGCTCCGCCCCCCCCCCCCCCCCCCCATCGATTCTCTGCCTCCCGAGTCCCAGCTGATTGGCTGGGTCTTCTTTTGTTTCCCTCTACAGGAAAACAGAGCTGGAAAGTAGGTTACTAGAGTGGGGAATGAGTGGGATTTTGCAGTAACCTTCCTCTGACATGCCCACCAAGCCACACCCATCAAGCCACACCCACCAAGCCACACCCACAGAACCAGTAGTAAAAAAATTTGAATCGTACCACTGATTCAAATGCCAAATAATTAGATACTACAACTAGTAACAGAGGCTAAGAGACTGTAATTCCCCCCAAGTCACTCAGCCAAACATGGTTTAGCTTGGTTTTTTTCAAGAACGCACTTGCTGAATTTCAAATTTACTTATATTTCAACTTCATTTAGACAATCCACCAGAACAGCTTTAGGATGTATTCGACTCAAGAGATCTTACAGGAACAAAAAGAATCCAAATAACATGCAATCAGAAGCTCTTGTTGGGCATATTTCAGAGAGATCTATAGGAGATATACTGAAAACAAGAGTGATATATCAAAGGAGAGATGCATCTACCACAAAAAATATTCTATATTCAGCTCTTCATCTAAAACATTTGCTACCTACAAAACATTTGCTAGACCAATACTCAAATACAGCTCATCAGTCTGGAACCCACACTACGTATCTGATATTAGCACAGTTGAGAAAGTCCAGAAATATTTCACAAGAAGAGTTCTCCACTCCTCTACTCGTTATAGAATACCTTATGCCACCAGAGTTGAAATTCTAGACCTAGAAAACATTGAATTACGCTGTCTTCAGTCTGATCTAAGTATGGTATATAAAATCATACATTGCAATCACTTACCTGTCAATGAATACTTCAACTTCAACCATAACAACACAAGAGCACACAATAGATACAAACTCAAGGCTAACCGCACCAAACTTAATTGCAGGAAATACGACTTCAGAAACAGAGTGATCAATGTCTGGAATACTCTAGCTGACTCTGTGGTTTCTTCCCCAAACCTCAAAAACTTTAACCTTAGACTATCTACTATTGACCTCACCCCCTTTCCTAAGAGGTCTGTAGGGGGCATGCATAAGCACACAGACGTGCCTACCGTCTCTGTCCTATTGTTTCTTTTATTTTTCTTATATGTACCTATTTCATGTATTCATAACTATGTATATACTTATACCTATTATCTTGTAAGCGAATGACAAATCAAATAAATAAATAAACAAACAAATAAACAAATAAATAAATAAAATCTATGCTATAATAGGCTAGCAAAAATGTGAAACATCGGAGTGTCTTCTCGTGGTTTCATTACTAAAGTAGTGAGGTAGAGGTTGGTGAGTTCCATGAAAACAATACCCTAATCAAGGACTTATCTAGAAGCAAACCATACCTCACCAGTACTGACCAAAGGAGCTACCATATATAAATGGAGCAAACTCCACACTCACTAGCCCTGATGATATTATCTAGTCAGGTAATGAAACATCTTCAAGCAAGCAACTCAGAGGCCACTCCAAAGTGTTTCCTTGCTCATAAAGTCCTGATTTTGCATCTTCACTTACAAACCTACGAAGTTTAATTAAGGAATTACTTTTGCCATGTTCTCTGTATACTCTGAAATCAAACAAATAGTTTTAAAATATTACCCTCAATTGTACATATAAATCTTCTGCAGGTAATGAACATATTCTTCCAATTGCTGAAAGGACTGGACACTTATCTTGCTCCTTAAGATAAAATACCACATCCACATAATGCATTGCTAAGTCTTCTTTTTGCTATATACCATGCCCAGAATCCCATTTTCTGTTAAATAATAATCGCTGTAATTAATAGACTAGTTATTTTATCTCCCTAATCTGGTTACAGTAATTTATCAAAGGTATGTAAATGAGTGCAAAAGCACAGTTCATTATTGTTTTCAAAGGCTACCCATTTCTAGCAGAAGCATATATAATGTAATTCCCTGGAACTTAATAAGATATGTGTTTTCATGCAATTTAGGGACGAAAATTTATTCAGGACTATAATTTCCCCCCCTTAAATGTCACCCTCGATTTGTTTGTCAAATATTTCCTTTTGTGGTTAATAATAACAATGGCTAATTGAATGGGTGTCTTTGGGACATGCATCTTATGATCATCAAAAGTTACAACTGGTGGAGGAATAGGCTATATCACTAATATTCTAAATAGCCACTTCATCAATAAACAGAAACTAGGTTTTTATGATTGCTATCACTTTTTAAAGACACAGAAGAAAAGAGAACAGTTAGCAATGTTTCCAAGCTCACATAAATCTTTTTTTCTTTGGCCCTGCCTGTCCATTAAGGAGTGGCAAAGCAATACAGCTATGCCAGAATGGTATAGAGCAGGTGTGTCAAACTCGTGTCACCATGGCATTGTCATATGACATGCTGCGACTTTTTCCCACTTCGCTAAAACTGGGCATGGGCATGGCCAGAGTATGATGCATCCAGCCTGCGGGCTGTAAGTTTGACAGCTGTGGTATAGAGTTTTCTGCTTGAGTAGTGGGTTGGGTCTAGAAGACTCCAAGATCTCTTCCAACACTGTTATTCTGTTAATTTATGATAAAGCAAATAGGAGAGGAGAGGAGGGGAGGGGAGGGGAGGGGAGGGGAGGAGAAGAGAAGAGAAGAGAAGAGAAGAGAAGAGAAGAGAAGAGAAGAGAAGAGAAGAGAAGAGAAGAGAAGAGAAGAGAAGAGAAGAGAAGAGAAGAAAATTATTTATTTATTTATTTTATTTGTCAGTGGCTTACAAGATAATAGGTATAAGTAAAACATAGTTATGAATACATGGATACATATAAGAAAAATAAAATATAAAAGAAACAATATGCACACCCCCTATAGACCTCTTATGAAAGGGGTGAGGTCAATAGTAAATAGTCTAAGGTTAAAGTTTTTGGGGTTTGGGGAAGAAACCAAAGGGTCAGGTAGAGTATTCCAGACATTGACCACTCTGTTGCTGAAGTCGTATTTCCTGCAATCAAGTTATTGGCCAAGAGTGATTGGACACACAAGGAATTTGTCTTTGGAGCATAAGTTCTCTGTGTACATAAAATATATAAGTGATGAATCTTAGATTGCCAGTAGTAGAATGGCTCCTTTATTGGTATGTTCCTGATCTGCAATAAATAGTGGAAATATAATACACTGTTTTTTCCATAATTCTATAATACACATGTTTCTTCCATATGCTGAGAATCAGTGTCACAAATTTCTCACTCCAGCAGATGGGGTTTGCTACAGACCCCATCTGTCAAGGAATTTCAGCTGGTGGGTTGAGGATGAAGACTGAGCCTTTTCTGCTGTGGTCCCCACCCTGTGGAACAATTGTGCCATCAGAGGCAAGATCTGCCTCCACCCTCTTGGTCTTCCAGAAGGGAGATAAAATGTGGTTTTTCCATTGGCTTGGGGCCTTGAAGGGGATGCTCTTCACTGGAAGTGATTGATGGGATAAGAGACAACACCCTACCCATGTGCCATCTATCCCCTTGGTCTTGTTTAAGACTTACTAATTTTAACTCTTTATATACATATATTTTCACTACTTTTGTAAGCCATTCAGAGGCACTTTATGGGTGAAATAGGCATCGATTTAACAAATAAATAAAATTTCCTACATTGAAAGTTGTACCACTCAATATGGTTGGCATAAATTGGGAAAGATATGGTTGTTCCATCTTTTGTGGCTACCCAACAGCTATCTCGAGTATGATGACTCTCCATCAACAAGTACCAATTCAGTAGTTACTCTCTTCACACAAATCTCCCTCCCCCCTCCCCCGATTACATGACCTCTGTATAAATGTAGTACAAATTATGGGGCAGACATGGGGCATTGTATATGCCTTTGTTTGTGGGAAAAAAAAATAGATCAAATAAATGTTCCGAAAAGAAAAGAAAGAGTTTAAGGAGATGTTATTAAGCACAGTAAATATCTGATGAGAATACAGTTGAGAGTTCCTCTCTTACACCCTGGAGATAAATTAGCCACTCCAAAGTGGGTGCCAGTTGGGCAGAGGGTGGGGGCAGCACCGGAATGCCTTTCAGGGTTAACTCTCTTCACCCTTTAAATGAGCAGAGGATAAGGGTGGTGGAAGAGAGTTCTAATGTGTGATTCATTAACACTTATGCTGCTGGAACCCCTGTCTCCTTCCATGCTGTGCTGTTGATTAATAATTGACATTCCAAGAAAAGCTATCCCATCTTGGCAACAACATGGCTGGCAACAGACAAGATTTTATATATGCCAAGCTTCACCTGGGAGGCAGAGGTGTAAGTGAATCCAGAGCTCGAAGCCAAACGTGTTCTGTCTGGATCCAGGATTCTGCAGGGAGAAGAAAGGATTCTCCTTCCTTCCTTCCTTCCTTCCTTCCTTCCTTCCTTCCTTCCTTCCTTCCTTCCTTCCTTCCTTCCTTCCTTCCTTCCTTCCTTCCTTCCTTCCTTCCTTCCTTCCTCTCTCCATCTTTCCTTCCCTCCTCATTCTCTCCTTCCTTCTCCCCACCTTCCTCCAACAGGATGTCAGATCACATTTGTAGCTTCATTGAGCTTTTAATGAATGACAATCTAACTGTTGCCAAATGCAGATTAGTTTTGTATTTACTACATATACTGTATTGGATTAAAGTAGGGATGTCCTTTTCTTTTTCATGACTCAGGATAGATTCAGATTTTGGGTTGCATCAGTGGTGGGATTCAAGAGTTCCCACCACCAGTTCTGTGAGTGTGGCTCGGTGGGTGTGGCTGCAGGGGTTCTATCGTGTGACACGTGTGACTCACGCAATCACGCGTGTGCCAAACACGCATTTTGCGCATGCGTTAAAACAGTAAAAACTAAGCTACTGGATGTCTCAGCTGTTTAGAACAGCAATCCGCTCTGCCATGCCAAACAGCTGAGATAGTTAAAAAGGACCTAGGATCAGGGGCAGGTGGGTGGGCCCAACTGCAGAGAGTCTGAGAGACTTGGAGCGAATCAGTTCTCTACCAGCTGATCTTTGGTGCTACCAATACATTAGAACCGGGCTGAACTGGTAGAACGCCACCACTGGGTTGCATGCCAAGAACCACACTCCCTGCAAAGTTGGAGGAAATTTAGAAATGTATGACTGGAGATGAAGATGCAAATTCCTCTTACATTAGATTTTAACCTGAGTTAGAGAAACATTTTAGAGCAGGGGTGTCAAACTCATGGCATCACAGCAGCATCATGTAACATATTGGGACTTTCCTCCTCCCCTTTCCTAAACTGGGCATGGGCGTGACCAGCGTGTGACGCATCTGGCCCGTGGCTCGCAAGTTTGACAGCTCTGTTTTAGAGGCTTCTATTAGAGGTGAATAATTTGAGTTATTTGAACTACTGACTGCTAATGTACTTGATGTTTTGTGGTTTTTGTAACTATACCCAGTTTTATTAGCCGATTTAAAAACAATATTGATATAGATAAAGCATTCATGTGCTATAATATAAATTTTATTTTATTGTTTTAAAGACAATAAAAGAGAATACACCATCCATTTTGTATGTTTCCCAGCCCCACATATTTTTGTAAGTAGATTGCGAAACATTATCCCTTTGCTTTCAAAGGAGAGGGAAATTCATAAAACTGATTTTTGGGAGCAATAGCATTAATTCTAAAGTAATAGTAATAATATAAATAGTAATACTAGTAATAATATAAACCTACACATAATTAGAGGTCTTTAAAAGAGGTCTTCACTTGAGACTTTTAAGAAGAGATTGGACTGCCATTTGTCAGAAATGGTGTAGGGTCTCCTGCTTGGGCAGGGGGTTGGACTAGATGACCTACAAGGTCCCTTCCAACTCTGATTATCTGTTTTTTTTTTAATTATTGCAAATGGTAGATTTGTGAAGGTCCAAGCATGCTTGCTGTGAAATTCTGGAACTTGAAGTCCACCCATCTTAAAGCTTGACTCTGTACTAGATATCTGTTAAGTCAAGACTCCAACTCCTCCATTGACAAACAGCCAGAAGATTTTCAGGTTAAGACGTGGCATCTTTATTTTCTCTTTCTTCCAACCATTCACAGTCTTTTTCCACAGCCAAAGATCTACACATGGAGATCTTTATTCCCTATGAGAGGGGCCATTGCCCCATCCACCTGTGCCTTTACTCCCGAGTCAACCCTTGTTCCTTAGTTGTTCCCTTCTCCTAGCAGCTCTGCACATGCAAACATTGCGAACAGGCTCCAGTGCTTCTTCTGCTCCACTGATTTCTGACTCCGAAGGCAGTAACTGTTGGATGGCCCTGGCCCAGTGGTGGTATTCAGCCGGTTCGCAATGGAATGGGCGAACTGGTAGCAAGAATTTGGCGTGGGTCGCCGAACCGGTAGTAAGATCTGGCTGGCCACGCCCCCCACCAGGTTGCCCTCTCGCCCGATGCTCACTGATCCCGCCCACCGGCCTGACATTCCCTAGGGTATTTCTTTCTTTTTTTCCCCTCCCGACAGTCAGCTGTAGATAAGATCAGCTGTGCTGGAATTTCCCTTGCTGAGGCCCAGGAAGGCAAAAAATGGAGGGAGGAGCTCAGCCCCCCCCTCCATTTTTTGCCTTCCAGAGCCCCAGAGGAGCCTTAGGGGAGCAAAAACGCCCCCCCCCAGGGGCTTCTCTGAGGCTAGGAAGCTCCCAAAACGGAGCTTGGAGGAATGCTGCATGCTCCTCCCATCCTCTGTTTTTTTTCTTCCTCAGCCTCAGAAGAGCTTTAGGGGAGCAAAAAGCCTCCCTCCCCCCGAGGCTCCTCTGTGGCTAAGAAGCTCCCCAAAATGGGTGGAGACTGCAAAAAAGAAAAGCCACGCCCACCCAGTCACATGGCCACACCCACCAAGCCATGCCCACAGAACCGGTAGTAAAAGTTTTTGAATACCACCACTGCCCTGGCCCCATCTCTGCCTCCGATGCAGATCATTCGTCAGAGCCTTCCCCAGACTCCAGGCCCATGTTCCTTCCCAACCTCCTCACTGTCTGAGTCTGCTGCCAGTTCTGCTGGCTGCTGGCGGGCCACAACAATGGGCTATAATCCCATCAAACAGACTACAAGATGAAATTCCCAACTTCTTTCAATCAATATGTAATATTATGAGATTAGACTTTCTAATGATGAGCTGACATATATAGGTAGTCTTCGACATATGACCACTATTGAGCCCAAAACAATAATAATTCTACAGAGGAATTATTGAGTCTGTCATCTGCACCTCTATAATTGTCTGGTTTGGTTCTGCAACCCAACAGGACAGACACAGACTTCAGAGGATAATTAGAATTGCAGAAAAAAACAATCACTTCCCATCTGCCTTCCATCGAGGACCTGTATACTGCACGAGTCAAAAAGGGGGCTGTGAAAATACTTACAGACCTCTCACATCCCGGACATAAACTGTTTCACCTCCTTCCCTCAAAACGACACTATAGAGCACTGCACACCAGAACAACTAGACACAAGGACAGTTTTTTTCCCAAATACCATCACTCTGCTAAACAAATAATTCCCTCAACACTGTTCAACTATTACAAAGCCTGCACTACTATTACTGCTAATCTTCTCATCACTCCTTATCACCCATCCCCTCCCACTTGTGACTATATGACTGTAATTTTGTCGCTTGTATCCTGACGATTTATATTGACTGTTTCCTAGTATGATTTGATTGCTTATTGTATCTTATGACTATCATTAAGTGTTGTACCTTATGATTCTTGATTCTTAACGAATGTATCTTTGCTTTTATGTATATTGAGAGTATTTACACCAAAACAATTTCCTTGTGTGTCCAATCACACTTGGCCAATAAAGTGTTCTATTCTATTCTATTCTAAAAATTTCTGTTGCTAAGCAAGACAATGGTTAAGTGTGTTTTGCCCCAGTTTACAACTGGTCTTGCCACAGTTTTTAACTGAGCAAGCAGTTTTTATATTAATAAGATGGTTGTTAAGTGAATCTGCATTCCCCATTGACTTTGCTTGTCAGAAGGTTGCAAAGGTGATCCCATAATCCAGGGCACTGCAGTTGTTGTAAACATGACCCAGTTGCCAAGTTCCTGAATTTTGATCATGTGTCCATGGGAATGCTTTAATAGTCGTAAGCAGGGGTGGGATGCTACCGGTTCTGCTGGGCTCTATAGAACCAATAACTCTGAAGAGCAGCAGACACCGAACCGGTTCTGTGTTTGCTGCTGTTTGTCCCACCCGCCTGCCCGGGCTCTTGGCTGTCCTTTATTTCCTGCTTTTTCAACCTCAGCTGCTTTGTGTGGCACAGCTGAGGTTGAAAAAGCAGGAAAAAAGTGGCTTTCAAATGCTGTGCACCTGCACGCTGCGCTTTTCAGCTGTCCGGGTGGCACAGCTAAAGGTTTTTTTACACATGCACATGTAAAAAAATTGGTAGTAACATCGGTTGAATCCCACCACTGGTTGTAAGTGTGGGAAAACAGTCATAAATTATTTTTTTCAATGCAGTTATAACTTTGAACGGTCACTAAAGGAATGCTTGTAACTGAAGAATCTCTTGTACATGTAATACAGTGAGAAGATAACACCCTGAAATGTGGACTGTCCCTTGTCAGATTTTGGAGGATAGAGATTATTATAATGCAAAAATTCATTGTACATAGTGGCAAATGAATAAAAAAAAAGCAATATACAGTAACATCTAACAATTATAACAAAATTAGAAGGAAGTAATTAAAAAAATAACTGTCATAGTCCTCCATTGTAATATCACATTCCTCTTGGTTTCATCTCTTAAGAGGGTTCAGTGTAAACGTTTTCCAATCTGTTGATCAGAATTCCATTCATTACATTTTTAAGGCTCCATCATAAATTGTTTAAAATGACCATTGATAGTGAATCCTCATGTGTTAAAGCAAAATGGATCTGATTAATGGTAACACCTGAGCTAAGAGGCACTTTAACTAACTTTAACTGTTGTGATATGATGGCAGAATATTCCTTCCAGTTAATGGCAAGGATACAAAACACCTGAATTTAGCAGAGCAGATGCTGTCTTTATGGTTAAGTGCACAGATTAAATTGACTTCTGAAGAACTGAGTATAACTTTGTCCTTCTACCACCACACCAATTATTTGTTTCTCTGTTTCTATCAGTGGCTTGTAATTGAGCAAATAAAATTCTAATTCTAAATTTCATACCTGCGTAAGCAAGAAATATCTACTTTACCCCAATTTAATTAATATGTTTGATGGGTGATGGTGGTAATGAAGTTGGTTTAACTTGCTACATTTTTGATGGTACTACTGAGTTGATAATTGCCTATAGCACTCAACAATTAAAGCTATATAAAAATGAAGATTCCTTTAACTGAATCAATCTATTGGTGCCATCTGCCCAGTATTTGTTAAGCTATACTCACTTCCCAGGTATCAGAAAGGAAGCTGTTCTCAACGATGTATAACCCTCTAAATTATGTGTGAATTCATGCAAACCCCCATGAATTACATTAATAACTTTATTGGGTTTAGAGTTGTGCAAGAAATCCAATTTTATTGGATGTAGAGTTGTGCAAGGAATTTTAATCTGTTTCTATCAGCCGAACACATATTTTGCAATTTTACAAAATAAAGATTTTTCATTGATGGTTATAAAAAATCAAAAGTAAAAATCAAACATTTTTAAGCAGAGCTTATTTGCTTTCTAAAAATCATGAAATCCAGATTTCCATGGAAGTTATTTCCATCTCATTTGTTTAATTGTATAATAGTTGATTTTTGCTAGGCAGTGTCTGATATTACCTGTTGTTATGTCATCAACAGCTTTACAAGTGATTGCAAGCTCGTTGCATTGGACCCAGAAACTCATAAGAAATAAAGCAGTAACATAGGAAGTGATGTTGCTCCGAAATGATAGAATTGCTTCTTTAGCATTTTGGCCTCTCCAATTTGGATTAGCTGAAATATAAAAAGGCTGTCCTTTTTATTTATTTTTAAAGAATATGCATTCATAGATCTTAACCCACAAATTAAAATATAAAACATCCAATTTAGAGACCTTTGTCACAGCTGAAACTAATCATATCCAGATTATGTACAGATCCAATGACTTCTGATCACAATTGCCATGGCACAGAATATGACCACCTTTGAAGATGGTCCTGGCTCTTCATGATGACCTAAGAACATCTCTGAAAAAGCAAAGACAACCACCATGGCAAAGACTGAAAAACCAACAAGTAGAATGGTTTTTTTCAAACTGAAGAAAGAGAGGACGGGACATTGACCACATGTGTTCCAGATGGTGACTCCTTGTGAGGAGAACACAGGACAGTGGTGATGAAGGGGTCAAGCCACATGTGGCAGAGCCTTTTAAAGAACAGTAAATTCATTAACCTCATTTTCTAATCACTTTCAGAAATTGCTGATTTAACTGTCTTAAGGCTATTTGCAACCTTCAGAACTAGAATTTTAAAAACCATATGGTGAGTTGATCTTCATTCTTGAACAAAAGAAAAATTAACCATTAAGTTAAAATCACAATTTTTCAAAGAGTGTGAGCAGAAATCAATAGCTACCATATAAGTATTGTCAACAATTGTATCTGTTTCTATGGATAAACTATGTCCAAAGATGTTAATGAACAAATGTTATGACAATTATGCTTGATCCAGAAATATTAGAATAAGAAATGTTGAATAATTAAAAAAATGAAGATTAGATTAGATTAGATTAGAAGATTAGATTAAAATTCTTTATTGGCCAAGTGTGATTGGACGCACAAGAAATTTGTCTTGGGTAATAAATTTGGGGAAATGGGTAAAGTGAAAATTCCTAGTCAGCACAATCTCCTCAGCTTTCCCCAACAGAGTGCTCCTCAGATTCTACTGGGCTTCAGTTTCTGTCATTGCTAAGTAGCAAAACTTCAGATCTAGTCAGGGATAAATTCATCTAAAAACCCTACATATCCAGAACAGTCCAAGTTAGGAAAGATGTATTGTTTTAAAAAGCACCTTATTTTAAGATGAATATGCTTGTTGTAGAAATGGAACCAGAAATATTACATCCTTCCATAGGTATTACTCATGCTGGTTTTCAGCTCAAAGCACTGAAATGTTTACATATTTCAGCCTTGACATAAATTTGCCCAAGGAAAAGAGCACAAGCATCTTCCACCTCAAAGCACAGCAGAAATGTCTTCAAAAAGGTGAACTGTAAGCCTGTTTTGTTGTAACTGTATGCCACACAATTCTTGCTTCTGACAGTTTATGTAGAATAACAGATTAGGGGTGCATAAATCCAAATTCTTTAACCACTACGTGCCAACAACAGTTGACTTTTTGCCGATCACTTGCAGTTGTCTGAATGAGGGGTTCTTGGTGCTTGGCTGTTTTCTTGCAGATGTTTCATTACCCAAACTAGATAACATCAAGAAACATGCAAGAAATCAACCAAGCTCAGACAGCATCAAAAATCTCCTGATTTTAACTCTGAGGTACAAATATTCTCTTCACTGGTTTTCTCATGTCTCCTGGTAGTTTTTTTTTTTTTCTGGAACACTGCTACACATTTGGAATTAGATTTACAATGAAGCAAAGCTGGGTTTTTCTTTTTCTTTCTTTCTTTTTTTTTTACCTCAGATTGTCTTTTTCCCCATCTCTTCTTTTTTTCTAAATGCACTACTGAATCTGGCCAAAAGAATATTTTCCATCTCTTGATTGAAGTCCCAACTAAGAACAAGAGATATTTGTTTGGCTCACAAATTCACTTATTGCACTTGTATGTGATTTCCACACTTTTGGATCAATAGAGGAATCAAAACAGTTACTTTCAAAATCCATACAAAATTCATCAAATTTTACTACAGAGTTCTGCAGCCATAAATGCAGACAAAATACTTCTGTTAAAAACAACTCAGAAATATATTAGGAAAAACGGCTGGTAAAGCAATCATGCACACAAGGAGAAATTTTAGTTATATTTTTAAGCAGTTGTGAAAAAAACTGAAATGAGATTCTGACATTGTTAATTTATTTCTTTAGGACTAATTCTTGATCAATGCCCTGGCTTTCAGCCTCAGTTATCCTGTCTGTAAACTGGAGGTATGAATGATGGGAGTGAAGGCAAATTTTAATTGTTAACACCAGTCTGATAAATTTTCTTGCATTTTTTCACCACGAAATCTCATCCAATGTGATGAATGAGAATGTGTTTTTGACATTTATATCTAAGGAGAATGGCAGTTTGGAGACATTTGCAAGACTAATTCTTATGCTGTTTTAGGTAGATCAAAGGTGGATGAGTGTGAATATCTTGTACAAACATATCTCTGATAGTTGCAATCTTTCTGGATTTCTTTTGCATTCAATCATAAGGGAAGACCTTATACTTTACAGAACATGTTTCAATTTGATACTGCTGCAGAAAGGACACATAAAAAATTAAAAAAAGATCAGTTGATAAGGGATAGATTTGTTCACTGCTATTTAACCAAGATCTTTATTCTTGGAATATTGCTTAAAATTGAATATTAGGCAGTTTTATTTGTTTTGTTTGTTTCCTAAAGTTCCCACACCCTGGATTACAACATAGTTGATAGTCAATAGCTTTGTATGAGTGCGTGAATGTGTGCACATGGGTTTTTAATCCCTTTAAGCAGTGTTTCCCAATCTTGGAAACTTTAAGAAGTGTAGACTTCAACGTTCTTCAACTGGCTGGAGAATTCTGGAACTTGAAGTCTACACCTTTTAAAGTTCTCAAGGTTGAGAAACATTGCTTTTAAGGAATGACCCACATGACACATCCAACTAGAAGAGATGCAGACAAGACAAAAGAGAGGTCAGACACATTCTGCTGTGTTTTGAGTACATCGTGGTTGTCCCAAAGCTGCTTTTTTCAAGAGGCAACTAGACTTTCTGATTTTTCTTTGAGGATGTTTCACTTCTCATCCAAGAAGCTTCTTCAGCTCTGACTGGATAGTGGGGAATGGAAGGATTTATACTCCTTGCAGACAGCTGGACATTTGCATTCTTTTAATGGGTTGTTAAGGTCACCTGGAGGTTTATCTGTGTCCTCAGCAGGGGTGGGATTCTACTAGTTCGCACCTATTCACTAGAACTGATTGTTAACATTCTAAGCAGTTCGGAGAACTGGTTGTTAGAAGAAATTACTGGCCTAATCCTGTAAGGAAGACAGGAAGGAAACATTCTGGTGTTGATTACAGAAACTGCCTCTCCGTTAACCCTTTTTACATTCTTGGCAGGACTAGACATCCTGTCTCAGAACTTCTCTGGAGTTTTTTTCCCCTCCTTTGCTGGTACTTTGCTTATGTAAAGTGACCATTCAAAGTTACAGTGGCACTAAAAAAAGTGACTTATGACTTATTTTTACATTTACGACTGTTGCAGCATCCCCACAGACATGAGAGGCCAGGCAAGGAGATGTGTGCCTTGATGTGAGTGATATTAAGTTGGCCATGCCCAGCCAATAACATGACCACCAAGCCATGCCCACCAACTAAGCCATGGCCACAGAACCATTTGTTAAAAAAATTGAATCCCACTCCTGGCCCTCAGGACCACCTGAGTGCTGTAAATTGGTGTGGAGCCTTCTTGGAACTGTTGAAAGGATTGTGTTGTAGATTGGAGATATATGATGTCATATCCTTCCCCTTCTGTTGAGAAAGGGCTGTTCAATTTTGACATATATGGCCTCTTTAACCCCTCTTTCAAACCAGCGGTCCTCTCTGTTCAAAATATGGACTTTGTTGTCGTCAAAAAAGTGCCCTATCTTTTAAATGCAAATGGACTGCTGAATCCAGTTTGTTCTCCTATATTGTGTCATGTGTTTGTGAAATAGTTGTTCTGTTTTCCCAATGTACAGATCTGCACACAACTCACTGCATTGCCTTTTGAAAAAAAGCACTTTTGGGACAACCATGATCTGGATGACTAAGACATTTGGGAACATCGGTTTCATTTGGACAAAGAGAAGACTCTGTGAAAAACACACAAGTCTGTCCCTCCTCTTGGAACACAGATGAATAGCATAAAAGCCATGCAGCTTCATAATCAGCCATTGTGTACCATCTGGAAGCGGAAACGAGAGGACAGCACAAATTACTTTTGTAGTCCTGTTTCCAAGACAGGTGTATTGTTGTGGGATCTTTTGGCAGCTTATGTGATGTTGCCCAAGATGGATGAAAATCATTACATTTTATGCAGTCAGCAATTTTGACACCAATGCTACTGTTAGTTTCTCTGTGGTTTTTGCTTTTAAAAAACTTGTTTGTGCTGGGAATGACAAGAAGATTGCAGATACTCTGCTAGGAAGCTACAGTAGAATGGCTAAGGTTTGGTAGTGGCCAGTTGAGTTTATTTTTTTAAAAAATAGCATCATTTTTGGAGCATAAGGAAGGATTTTTTTTTCTTGTTGTGGCCTTCCAAGATATATATTTTATCTTGACTGGAAATGTCAACATCCAGTATAAATAATGGATCCTAAGAAAAATGGCATGCATTGTATACAGTTATGCATATTCACAAATTAATACATGTGCTGCACAAAATCTATCACTCTTGAGTTGAGTCCAATTATCTTTGAGACTCTCATTTGTTTTATTTATTTGTCTCTTTGTTTGATTTGTACGCTATCTTTCCTTCAGCAGTTCAAGGTGGTGTACAAAGCATTCTCTTTCTACAATTTTCATAGCCTTATCAACCCTTATAAGTTTCCATTTACAGCAAATTTGAAAGAAAGTTGGCTTGTCTACGTGTCACCAGAAAATCTAATGCAGAGAGAGACACGTTGAGGTGTTTTTAATTCATTTTTCTTCATTTTGTATAAAGTGGAGATGATTTTTTTCCCCTTAATCCAGAACTGGCGGTAGTATAGGGAATAGAATTTCCTCCCCACTTTTCTGGTCACCAGATGAACACTGATTAGCTCAGAATATTCCCTAAAACGAAACTTGCATTATTAAAAGGAAGTTCAGTGCAGTTCAATATTAGCAGAAACATGCAAATACTGAAGTTAAACAGAGCTTAGTTTCAACTGTTAGATAAGGAACATGAGTGGAACACTTAACCATATTCTGTTAATTCATAAGCAAATGCATGGTAAATTTAAGCATTTCAAGATATAGGAAAGAATTCCAAAAGAAAATGTCATTGTGGTTTGCAAATAATTGAGGTTCTTCTGCAGTGGTGAGATTCAATTTTTTTTTACTACCGGTTCTGTGGGCGTGGCTTGGTGGGTGTGATAGGGGAAGGATACTGTAAAATCTCCAGTCAGAAGTGGGATTTGCCAGTTCTCCAAACTACTCACAGTTTCCACTACTGGTTCTCCAGAACTGGTCTGAACCTGCTGAATACCACCTCTGCCCTTCTGTTTGGAAATATGGAACAAGATTTTCTTGTTGTTGCTCTTTCTTAAGGAAATATATTTTACTACAGAATTTATAGCTATTTTCTTTCCTAAGAGAAATGCAAGCTAAAATGTAATTTGGATAATTTTATTTATTTATTCCTTCCTTCCCTCTTCTTCTTTTTCCCTCCTTCTTCCTTCTCCTTTCTTCTTCCTTCCCCTCTTTCCTTCCTTTTCTTTCTCTTTCCCTTTCTCCTTTTCTGTCCCTTCTTGCATGCTCAAATGCAACAGGGAAAACATTTCTCCTTTGGTTTTGTTTTTAGTTTATTTTGCTAGCCCTCTGCCAGCAAAAATGGAGCTCAGGGGAAGGTGGGGGCATGGATAGGCCTTTAGTTTGAACCCCTGAGTTAGACTTATATACCACTTCACAATGCTTTACAGTCCTAAGGTTTACAGAGTCAGCATATTGCCCCCAACCATTTGGGTCCTCATTTTTACTGACCTCGAAAGCATGAAAGATTGAATCAATCAACTTGAGCCAGTTCAGAATCAAACTGCAAGCAGTCAACAGAATTAGCCTGCAATACTGCATTCTAACCACTGTGCCACCATGTAAAGCTAGGAAAATAATAAATGCAAGGTTATTGATTTTTCCTTTTAAATTTCTCTGCGATCCCTCATATTTTGTGGCTTTAAATTCATCTTATGGATAATGGAAGTAGAAACTTTCCAGAACAGGAGCCTTGTGATCTTGCATCTGAATCCTTTGCAGCTTTTTATTTAAAATGGGTAACGTACACCAGACTGCTCCCTTACTACAATTTTTCTACTTTCCCATCTCTATTTATCTATTTACCTCCATGGAAAGCTTGGATTGATCAGCCTGATGCCACACACTGAAAATTCCAAAGGGATGAATTCTGAAACAATTTTAAAAAACAAACATTGGAACTGAACTGTTGTGACCATGGCATCCCCATGGGTCAACCATGGAAAACATCTACCCTGTTGTTTTAGCTTCCCTGAGGCTAAAATATGAGCAAAACAAGGGGAAAACAAGTGAGATCATCTCAGGAAAGTGAAATCCTTTACAACTTCAGCACATAATTTATCTGAGTGATTCTTTCCAGCTATCCTTTCAAATCAACTTCATTTAAAACAGCAAATGACATTTGCCCCATGAAGTTCAATTTGCACTTTCAAAGGTGTCTGTCACACTGACTAACACTCTAGTGTGATTACAGCCACCAAATGGAGGTGAAAGGAGAGAACCCTTTGAAACATAAGCCAAGTGGCAAATGATATCATTCAGTCATAGGCAGCCCCCTCCCTCTACAACTTCTTAAATTGCATTTTGAATTAACAGTTGTTGAATTCTGCTGTCTTGCTTAAGCAGTAGAAGAGTATATTTTAGAAATAGGGAGCAAAACAGGAAGACTTTGGGATGAATGTATCTATCAGTATTGGCTTTAGTGACTTCTTGGTTGAACACACATGAAGCTGTTGGGTACCACAGCTGCATAAAAGCAGGGTGTACCACCATTGCAACATTCAATGGGGGCTTTTTGTCAGGTCCTTAGGATCTACCACTTGCGGCCCTTTCTGGATCGGGATGCACTTTGCGCAGTCACATCTGTCCTCGTCATCTCCCGCCTAGACTATTGCAATGCTCTCTACATGGGGCTCCCCTTGAAGAGCATCCGGAGGCTTCAGCTGGTGCAGAATGCAGCCGCACAGGTGGTTTTGGGGGCTTCTCGGAGCTCCCATGTTACACCGCTCTTGCGCAAGCTGCATTGGCTTCTGGTGGCCTTCCGGGTGCAATTCAAGGTGTTAGTGGTCACCTTTAAAGCGCTCCATGGCTTGGGACCTGGGTATTTATGGGACCGCCTACTGCCACCATTGGCCTCCCGTTGGCCAGTGCGCTCCCACAGGGCAGGCCTCCTTGGGGTGCCATCGGCTGGGCGGTGCCGGCTAGCGGCCTCGAGGGTGCGGGCCTTCTCTGTGGGAGCACCCTCCCTCTGGAATGAATTACCCCCGGAAATGAGAACTATCCCTGACCTACAAACCTTCCGATGCGTGTTGAAGACCCACCTTTTCCATCAAGCCGGTCTGGCCTAGAGTTACTTGTAGGGTTTTAATTGGTTTTAATGGTTGTAGCTTTTTAAATTTTTCTGGTTAGTTTTTATTTTTATTTTATTCCAGCCACTAATTTAATCCATTTTATTTCTATTTTAAAAATTGTATTTGTAACTGTGCTGTTTTTATTTGGCTGTACACCGGCCCGAGTCCCGTCGGGAGAGGGGGTGGTATATTAAATAAATAAATAAATAAATAAATAAATAAATAAATAAATAAATAAATAAATGAATGAATGAATGAATGAATGAATGAATGAATGAATGAATAAATAAATAAATAAATAAATAAATAAATAAATAAATTTGCAAGTCATTCCCGATGCCCTTTCACCCCAACTTTCATTGCTCTGCTTTTTTCTCATCACTTCCAGATCAAAACTCATTAAGTTTGGATCTCAACCTCTTATCTGGAACTCACTAGAGCACCTTCTGCCAATCAGGTAGCCAATACTTAAGATTGCCAAGAACTGTGCTCTGCAAATGCCAGCCAATCACACTCGTTCTCTCTGATTGGTCAGTGGGTTTGATCTCCACTAAGAGCATCTCATGCAGGGGTATCAAACTGATGTCATCATGGCAGCATCACATGACATATCAGGACTTTTATCCCCTTCAACTAAACTGGGAGTGGCAGTGGCCAGTGCATGATGCATGCGGCCTGTAGGCTGGGAGGCTTCATGAATCTACATGGATCTCTTGTCAGCAGGAATGTAATCTGAGCATGGGGTTAATGAAAGAGGTTTTATAATAATAGCAGAAAAGAGAATTCACAGGGGTAGGATTCTACCAGTTCAGACCGGTTCAGACAAACCCCTTGTTCTGATATTCAGCTCATTCCAAACTGGTTCGCTGCAGCAAGAAAGTGGGCCCACCTGCCCACGCCTGCTCTTTCCTGTACTTTATGCCTTTGTTTAGAGCACAGCTGATTCATGTGGCAGAGTGCTTAGCCACGCCTCAGCTGTTTTCTTCACAGAGGGTGCAGTTGAAGGTAAGTACAGGCTTGCCTTTTTTAAATATGGAGTGTGCGTGTGATCATCAAACCAGTTGTTGTTATACTGGTGAAATCCCACCCCTGGGATTAGTTACGGGAAATATAGGGTAGGGATCATTAAACCTAGTACCTAACCAACTGCCTCCTAGCAGGAGGATAGTCAACCAACATCACATGTCTTTGGGAAGAAAGGAAAGAGGAAGATAATTAAATCTTCTGAGATTTCAAAGAGTTTTCAATGTGTTCTAGCAGGATAGATATTGGGCAATATTTATTTTATTCGTTGGAAGTGTGATGTGAATGGCACCACATTGTCAATCCTTGCATCACGCCATCCCTGCCATTCCTCTACCATTCTTGATTCAAAATGCCTTGGCTTCAGACCACTGTTTTTTAAACTTGCAACTTTAAGATGTGTGGATTTCCCAGAATTTCCCAGCCAGCTTACTGTGGGTTGAAGTCCTGTAATGCAGAGGTGGTATTCAAGCAGGTTCTGCCCAGTTCTGGAGAACCAGTAGCAGAAATTTTGAGTAGTTCGGAGAACCAGCAAATTCCACCTCTGACTGGCCCCACCTCCAACTATTCTCTGCCTCCCGAGTCCCCAGCTGATCGGCTGGGTCTTCTTTTGTTGCCCTGCACAGGATAACAGAGCCGGAAAACGGGTTAGTGGGGTGGGGAGGGAATGGGGATTTTGCAGTATCCTTCCCTTGTCACCCCACCAACCCATGCCCACCAATCCATGCCATGCCCTACCAAGCCATGCCCACAAAGCCAGTTTGTAAATTTTGTTGAATCCCACCACTTCTATAATGGTATGTGAGAAAGTCCTTGGAATATTGGATGAAGACAGTATTTCAAGGTAACAGGTAAGAGATAGTGTAACCCGCAACTAGGTAGTGAGTGGAGCAAGAGGTTTCAGAAGAGACCCTCCCTAGTTTCGGTAAGCTGTGAAGGAGATGGGTGGGAGAATTGTACTTTGATATTGAAAGATTGATGTTGAGGAATAAAACAAATAGGAATCATAATCAGATGAGCTATTTTATTGTCAAGCTACATTGACAGAATCTTGGAAATGTGAATGTGCAATTCTCAACCCACCCATCCACACCCATTCTTTCAAGAAACTAGAGAGGTCTTTCTGAACTTCTTGCCCCTCCCTCTATTTAGCTGTGGGTTACTCTGTCTCTTATCCAGGGGTGGGATTCTAACAGTTCTCACCTATTCGCTAGAACCGGTTGTTAACATTTTAAGTAGTTCGGAGAACCGGTTGTTAGAAGAAATTACTGGCCTAATCCTGTAAGGAAGGCAGGAAGGAAACATTCTGGTGTTGCTTACAGAAACTGCCTCTCCGTTAACCCTTTTTACATTCTTGGCAGGACTAGACTTCCTGTCTCAGGAACTTCTCTGGAGGTTTTTTTCCTCTTTTGCTGATACTTTGCTTGTGTGGAGTGACCATTCAAAGTTACAATGGCACTGAAAAAAGTATCTTATGACAGTTTTTCACACTTACGACTGTTGTAGCATCCCCACAGTCATGAGAGGCCAGATGAGGAGATGCGTGCCTCAATGTGAGTGAAGTTGAGTTGACCATGCCCAGCCAGTCAAATGACCACCAAGCCATGTCCACCAACTAAGCCGTGCCCACAGAACCGGTTGTTAAAAGTTTGAATCCCATCCCTGCTCTTATCTGTCCATCTTCTTGGCAACTTCTCTTCACCCAATCTCCCCGGGTCTTCTTCATACAGTTCACATTTAATTAATAAGTTTTAAAAACACTCTTTAAACTTTCTCATGTCATCTTTAGACTTTAGTCTTTTTTTCATGTCATCTTCTACGCATGGTTCTTTATCATTTACCCTTCTGCCATGCCAGTGACACCATGTAACACTGCTGTATTAAGGCTGGCATATCTTGATTGTAGCCTTCCAGTTTTACGCAATGCATTTGGGAGAATATTTAATTCATACTTGCTTAAATATTTTGTTTTCCCACATAAAACAAAGACTGCCTTTGGTACTTTTCCCTTTCCTCTTCAGTTCTTACTATGTCTTGGGTTTTTTTTTTTTAAATGCAATTGTCTACTGAATATATTCTACTGAGGCTTAAGCAGTAGTCACAGCATTCAGATAGCCTCTGCATTTCACTTTTTGCTCTTAATGAAAACATATTGTACTAGTCATCTATGTATTGCTAGACAGGCAGGCTGAGGGGCTAAAATACACATTATGGAGGATGCATATCCAAGTTGAGAAGATGCATCCCTGTCAAAGTACATCCATATCCACAAATGATAAAGATGTCTGCCATGCTGGGATAACTAGAAGCAGTGAATCAAATATATTTTGTGGACAGTAATACCTCTATGACTAATGCGCTATGAATATCTAATGGAATCAGGTCCCAAAATACCTGTTTTTTTAAAAAAAGTAAAGTTATAGATACATATTTCTGGTTCTTTTCTTTTTTTTAAAAAAAGCAAACTCATATTTATATTATGTCATTCAAATCTTTGTCTTTTTCCTAATGTAATTTTAAAACTTCCTAATACGATTATATTATTCATTGTATCCTATTAGTGAAAACAAAATTACTAGTATGATCCTATTAGTGCATGACAGAAAACTGTAGACATGATGAAAGGTTCCTTCTTATGTCTAGATTCAGGGGGTCATTTTTCTTTATTACTCCTGACATATATAGCCTATCACAAATCTTCACTATCATGAATAGACTGTGTTTTGGGGAAAACAAAGCAAAGCACACTAATTCTCCATTGAAATTCAGAGAAAGAATTTCTACAACAGTAGAAAGAGAGGGGGAGGAGGAGAAAGCATCAGAAAAAAGAAGAGATGACTCCACTCCCAAGCTTATAAATGATCTCCAGGAAATGAAGTTCTAGACTTTTGGCCCTGTGATACCTAACTTTGCATTTGGAGGGTTCCTCCATTCCAGGCGTGTTCATCATGACAGCATCACATGATGCATCACGACTTTTTTTCCTTTTCACTAAACCGGGCATGGGCGTGGCCAGCACATGACACATCTGGCCTGCGAGCCATGAGTTTGACACCCCTGTTCTATTTAAAGTGTATCCAATCCAAATTTAAGTCCAAAATAAAGATCGAGAGGGAACAGACAGTTAGAATTTGCCCATCAGCAGCAAACATCTGGAGACAACCGTTACACTTTTATTTAAATTATCTCACTTGTTGCTAAACACACTTCTGTGCTTATTAAGTAGTATATGTGCATAGTTTCTATCAGTGTTTTTCAAACTTAGCTATTTTAAGATGTGTGGACTTTAACTCTCAGAATTCCTCATTTCAGCCCTGGAATTCTGCAAGTTGAAGTCCACACATCTTAATGCGGCTAAGGCTGAGAAACACTGATTTATATAGAAACTTCTCTATGTCTTTGTCTTGTCTTCCCCTCTCAATGGTCAATATGTAAGTGGCTGTGTTCTTCCTGTGGCGTGTCATACCTGCAGAGCTGTTTTGGAGAACAAGGTTAAAGAAAAAAGTAAAGTTTTTGTAGTGTATATACTATTGATACATTGCTAGTTTTGTACAGTTTTTCTTGGACCAATATACTCATTTTAATACACATAGAGTATCACATTCTGGGTCTATTTGGCCTCATTATTTCCTGTTCCAACTTCAACCTTTTGATTTCAATCATTGGTGGAATCTGTTCCATGTATCATAATATTCTACCTCCCTTTTATTTTTTAGCTCTAATGTTAATCTATCCAATTCTGTGCAAACCAATTTTTTTTATTATTTCCCTTTCTGATGGTATATTTTCACTTTTCCATTGCTGGGCATATACTATTCTCGCTGCTGTCAGAATATATAATATTAAATATATTGACCCCTTACTATATCCCTCTGTTATAATTCCTAGCAAAAATAATTCTGGTTTGAATTCTAAACATTAGTCCAACCATTTTTTTCTAACCATTTCTTGATCTGTTGCCAAAATTCCCTTGCGGTTATGATTTTATAATATTATTAGCCACCAATGTAATAAGATAGTAGGTGTATAAATTTACAAAAGAAACAAATAAACATTTGCTAAATAAATAAACATCCAACACTTTCAAGGACTTAGATTGCATATATAAAAAGATCAATAATTCTTCAATCTCAACTCCTGGTCATTTTTGATTTTGGCTTTGCTTCTGGAGTTTTATTTTGCTTCCAGTCTACTCTATAGTATTTCTGGTGATCTATCATCTCCCCCTTGTCTGACCTTGCTTGAGTTCTTAAGATCAGCTTGCCTGCATGGGCATATTTGGCATCTCAAAATGTAAGGCTTCTTTAAGGAAGTTCTGTTGGAATTAGATAACAGCCTTGTGTGTTAGTTTCTACTTTGAAAAACCCTTTGATATTTTCCAGTGTTGTGGTTATCTGCAGATTGCTGGTCATTGTCTCCATCCTCTTATCCAACGAATCCAGCTTGGTGGCCATAATCCCAATTGCGTTCTCCATATTGGAAAGGGAAAGGGACAAGGATTGGAGCCAGTTGTGTCACAGGAACTTGGAGTTGGGACATTTCTTTGAAGCTTACATCTGATGCTATGCTTGGACTCTCTCCATTTTTTCATCTTTGTCTTTGCTTATGACACACACAACTGTTTTTCTCTACATTGGGGCCCTTCCCTAGGAGTTCTAAAGATGTGCAATTGAAAACTATTCCCATATTTCCTCAACCTGCAACTTGGGAAATCCATGCAGTTTTTTAGAGCTTTCTCCACTCTTTCCCTGTGACTTGAACAAAACCCAAATCGGTAGGAGCAAAGCAAGTTTGGAAGAAGAAGAAGAGCTTTCCAAAAAAAAACCCCAACCATCCAGATGTAATTCAAAGCCAAAACCTTCTGGTTTTAATCCACTGCCTGCCATAGCCTAAATCCTGGCTCGAATATTTGCCAGGAGATCCCTCTGCCAAGACAGGAGCCTGTTGCAGCAGAAAATTATTCCAAGCTCCTCTCTACTATTGATGCTGGAGGAAGAATGTTTTAAGGATTAGGCCTTTGATTATGAAACTGTGTTAATTGCCAGTGTCCCAAACACTGAGTGATATATTGGCCAGCAAAAAGCTATTGCCAATTTACTTGGAATTCAGTACTTCCCTTTCATTTTGCCCTGTTAGATAACTAGAACCTGTGAGATGCTTACTAGATTTTAAAGGAACCGTTTCCTGGCTTAAAGCTGAAGATATCCAATTTAAGTTCGGATACCAGTTTATAAAATCAATCAATCATGCTGTATCATGCAACTTGCATAATCAAGTCAACTTGCAACTGGCTATCTTTGGGCAACTTCCTTTCTGTCAGCTCATCCCATCTCACAGGAAAAAGCTGTGGAGGAAGGGGTACTAGTTATGTTCATTGACTTGAATCATTTCTAAACATAATAAAGGTGGGATATATATAAATATAAAATCATCATCATCATCAAATGCTCCACTTTAAGCATAAATAATAGGGCCCTCAATGTGAAGCATAGCTCTAATAGTGAGGAAATATCTAGATTTATATTTAGAAATGCTGTGTTTCATTTTAGAACTTCCTAGAGGATATAATAATTTGAACTGAAGTGATGCTACAATCCCTCAGAGAATGCAGTGTGGATATTCATCTTGCAAACCAAAGATCGAGGAAGGAATTCAGTAATATCAAAAACATAACCAACACCTAATGAAAACTTATACACACACACACAGTGTCATCTATTGTATGTTGATTGTATTGATTATGACAGTTTGATGCAATGATTGAGGCATGGAAGGATTATGTTCATTTGTGATCATCTGATTGTTAGCTCTGTCACTGAGACCCATTGAGGACACTTGGGGGGGAGTTATCTGTGCCTTCAGGATTACCTAAATCCGAGTGCAAATGGGTGTGGTAACCTCTTGGAATTGCTGAAAGGACTGTGTTATAAACAGAAGATAGTAGGTGTCAGCAGTCCATCTGTATTTGAAAGGCAAAGATCACTCTTAGCGAGGCATAAAATCTGAGCAAATCAAGGAGAAAGTCTCTTCTGCGTCATTTTTTCTGTTTATAACAATTTTATTAAGTTATGATATAACATACCAAAAATGTAAAAAAAAAAAGTACAAAAGCAAAAAGGAGAAATAGGGAAGGGGAAGGGAAGAGTGTGGAGAAGAAGGGAGGTGGGGGAAAGGGCATATTAATGATAATTATTCGTTTCTCAGAGCAATGATTCTCAACCTTGGTAACTTTAAGAGGGGTGAATTTCAACTTCCATAATTCTGGAAATTGAAGTCCACATATCTGAAAGCTACCAAGGTTGAGAAAAATGTCCTAGAGAAAGGAGGGGATACCAGTTAGGTAAAGAAGTTAGGTTTTCTACCTTTCCCAATAGCTACCCAGAAATCAGATCATTTTACCACTCATTCTCTGAATCTAATTAGATATACTGCAGTCCATCTGCTTTTCTCAATATGCATAGATCTATCCACACTATAACCAGCAGGACAATCTATAGCCTGGTGATCTCCTGTAGACTTGACCTTCCTTCTTGCATGATTTCAAGTTCACCTCTGAGTGTGTCACACATTTTGGTCTCCTAAGATCTGATCTGTAGTGCTATGTAACCCCAATTTAATTCATAACATGACCTAATAGAATATAAATATAATAAACATAACAGAGAATCCTCTTCCAGTGATTACCTACACATTCTTCACAAGCTCTGCAATTTTTCAGCCCAGCATAAAACATATTCCCAACCCTTTAGAAATATCATTCCACCCATTGTGGCCCTTCACACATTAAATTGGGTACTCAGCTATGACCAGAAATTGGAACTGTCTTCCATGTGATAAATGGCTAGAACTGTGTAGTCTAGGGGTGTCAAACTGGATTTCCTCAAAGGCTGAATCAGCACTGTAGTTCTCATCCACAGGCCAGCCAAGGGGGAGATGGGATAAACGCTTCCTGCAGCATCCTGCCAGCCAAAACAGGGTACAGGAGGGCCACACACTGCCCTCCCCATGCCCCTCACCCTGTTTTGGCCAAAAAAGTGTTGCAGGAGGTGATCCAGGCTAAAAAAACAAAACGTGCATGCCCCCTCCCAGCCCCCAGTGTCCCCCCCCCCATGCCCTATTTTGTCTGCCAGAGGCACTGCAGGCCAGTCCTTTGCTATTTCCAGACTTGCCCCATGGGCCAGATTTAAGCACCCCATGGGTCAGATTCAGCCCATGAGTCTTGAGTTTGACACCCCTGGTCTAATCTAAGAGAAGTACTGGAGGGGGCATAATAGCAATCTTCTAATATTTCAGAGACTGTACAGAGATGAGGGGGTCAACCTATTCTCCAAAGCACTTGAGGGCAGGACAAGGAGGAACTGATGGAAACTTATCAAGGAGAGTGTTCTGGATTGGTCCATTTGTATTTAAAATACTTACCCGTCATTGGCCGAGAGTCCGGCGGGAAAGCCTTGCCAAGTCATTGGCTGGGTGAAGCGCATGAAGCCTTTAAAAGAGAGGCTGCCTGCGCTCGCCGGTGTGTTCGTTCTGAAATTAAAGAAAGAGCTGAAATTACTAAAAGTACGTGCCTGCCTCGTTATTGCCGCCGCTAAAACACTGGCGACGAGGATGGGATCGAGACAGCACTTTTAGCAAGTACGATAGCGGCGGAGATCGAACGGCACCATGTCTGGAAACAACACCCCGCCGGAAAAAATTAACCCGGCAACGGAGGAATGGCAGACCTACGTGGACCGATTCCTCATGTTCCTGGAGAGCAGCGACCTGAGCGGCGTCTCCGAGCATCGAAAGAGAGCGGTTTTTTTGACCCATTGCGGCCAAGCTGTGTTCCGAATGGCGAAAGCGCTCGCATCCCCGACCGATGTAAAAACGCTAACCTGGCCCGAACTGGAGAAGATACTACAAGACCACTACGCCCCTACCGTCTCCTGCCTAATTAAACGCCATGAGTTTTACCTCCGTAATCAGAAGGAAGGTGAATCCATAGCCGACTTCGTGGCAATATTAAGAGACATCGGGGGTGAGTGCGAATTCTCGGATTTCAACGAAGCCCTAAGAGACCAGATCGTACTAGGGCTGAGAGATCCAATACTACAGAGCAGACTGTTAAATCGCCCAAAAATAACAGTCAAGGAGGCTATAGAAGAAGCCACCGCAGCCGAAGCAACCCAGAAATCAGCAGCGAGAATGAAAAAAATTAACCAAGCTGCAAACCACAACACCAGAGAACCACCAAAACCAGAGGGAGAACGAGAGAAGACCACGACACACCATGAGGATCTAGAGACTCAGTAGTGAAGAAGACGAGGTATGCCACCTGAAGACAGGTAAAGGGAGAAAAGAGCGGGCAAACAGAAAATTCGACTTTGAGTGCAACCGCTGCGGGGGAAATCACCCCAGATCTGAGTGTCGCTTCATCGATGCGATCTGCAGAAAATGTGAGAGAAAAGGGCACATCGCGAAGGTATGCAGAGCCAGATCCAATTATAGCCCGAGGCGAAGAGGAAGCCCTCCCCCAAGAGAGAGAGAAAGAGCAAAAGAGAAAAAAACCAGTAGCCGTTGGAGCCAAGAAGGAAGACAGGGAAGATACAAAGAATCAACTTACCGGAAGGAAGAAACACACCAAACAGTCATAATTGGACACTCAAATACGAAGAATATAAGGAAAGTCCACATTCAAGTAAAAATTGAAGGACAAGACTGTAAAATGGAAGTGGACTCGGGATCCTTCCTCTCTATGGTATCGTGGGACACTATCAAAAACTTAATTCCAGACATCCAACAGGAAGAGCTTGAAGTACAAAACTTAACCTTAAAAGACTATCAGGGTAATAGAATTCCGGTTGTGGGCGTTGGACATTTTCAGGTAACTTTCAAAAATCGCACCGAAATTTGACCGGAACAGACCAAGTCTTTTGGGATTGGAATGGTTCGACCCGTTGGGAATTGGGATGACCGGTATCAACCACGTCGCAGATGCAGACTGGGAAGCAGACCTCATTCAAGAATTCCAGGACATATTCAGCGGCGAACTAGGCAAGTACCGGGGTAACCCGATATCTTTTAACCTAGACCCTAAGGTAGCCCCAATTAGACTAAAGGCAAGGCGCGTCCCTTTCGCCTTAAAACCAAAAATAGAGGAACAACTAGACAAATTAATTAAGCAAGGAGTCCTCGAACCAGTGGACCATGCCAGGTGGGAGACCCCCATAGTTACCCCTATCAAAGCGGATGGGTCGATTCGTATCTGTGGGGACTATAAGGCGACCCTCAATCAGGCGTTGCAACAAAGTGCATACCCCGTTCCGGTTGTGCAACACTTATTACATTCCATCAAAGGCGGAAAGATTTTCGCTAAACTCGATTTGGCTCAGGCATATCAACAGCTACCGGTAGACGAAAAAACAGCAGAAGCCCAAATGATTGTCACTCACAAGGGCGCATTTAAATGTAACCGCCTCCAATTCGGCGTTAGTGTGGCTCCAGGCATTTTTCAGAGCTTAATGGAACGTCTCCTGCAGGGAATACCGGGAGTCATTCCATACTTTGATGATGTCCTGATCGCAGCTAAAGACAAAGTGCAACTGCGAGACCGACTAAGAAAAGTGCTCACCAAATTCGCGGAAACAGGTCTCAAAGTTAAAAAAGAAAAATGCACATTAATAACTGAGAAAATCGAATTTCTGGGATACCTAATTGATGGCAATGGCATCCACCCGACCGAAGGAAAAATCCGGGCAATCAAAGACGCCCCCATTCCGACTAACAAAGGAGATCTACAAGCCTTTCTGGGATTAATAAACTTTTACCATGTTTTTCTGCCGCAGAAAGCAACGGTGGCCGAACCCTTACATAGACTCCTGGACAAAGACACAGTTTGGAAGTGGGGCAGTCGGGAAGAAACAGCTTTTAACAAAATTAAAGACCTTATTACTTCAGCAAAGGTACTCATACAATACAATGAGACTTTACCATTGATATTAACTTGTGATGCATTACCCTTTGGGATCGGAGCCGTTCTAAGCCATCTTTTACCTAATGGCAGAGAAGCCCCGATTGCATTTTATTCAAAGACATTATCTAAAACCCAACGAAATTACAGTCAAATAGACAAGGAAGCACTAGCCATTGTATCAGGTATTAAAAAGTTCCATGAGTACCTCTATGGCAGACTGTTTTCTGTAATTACCGACCATAAACCTTTACTAGGAATTCTGGCTGGAAACAAAGCGACGCCTAACATTTTATCACCCAGAATGACGAGATGGTCAGAATTCCTCGCTGCATACAACTATGCATTAAATTACCGCCCCGGTCCATCCATCTCGCATGCTGATGCGCTGAGTCGTTGCCCATTGCCGGACAGTGACCCTGACCCAAACCCGAGCACATCCACTCTACTAATTGAAACCCTGACCGACCTTCCGATGACAGCAGCAGACATCGCTCGCGAAACAGCCAACGATCATCTACTGCACAAAGTGAGTGGGTGGGTTACAAAGGGATGGCCAGAAACTGAACTACAAGACTCATATAAACTCTTTAAACAGAGACAAACGGAACTTTCCGTGCTAAAAGATTGTGTACTTTGGGGGGACCGGGTGGTTATCCCACTAAGACTGAGGGATCCGATTCTGCGGTTATTGCATGAGGGTCACCCTGGAGTTGTTAAAATGAAAGGTTTGGCTAGAAGCTACGTTTGGTGGCCGGGGTTGGACAAGGATGTTGTTGAGTGGGTTGCGGGTTGCCAGCCATGCCAGACATCCCGACCCTCACCCCCGAAAGCACCGGTCACTGAGTGGGAGCTACCCAGGGGCCCATGGTCTAGAGTCCATATAGATTTCGCGGGTCCGACAAAAGGTTATACATTTTTAATCCTGGTAGACGCTTATTCAAACTGGCTAGAGGTAAGCCTAATGCAATCAACTTCTTCGGAAGCTGTCATTCGACAACTCAGAAAATGGTTTGCCACACACGTCCTAGTCTCAGACAACGGCCCTCAATTTACTGCTACAGACTTTGAGGGCTATTTAGCCAGCTCAGGCATACGCCATGCCCTAACCGCGCCGGCACACCCGGCAGCGAATGGACGAGCCGAACGCATGGTTCGGTTCACCAAAGAAACACTCCACAAGTTAGGCCACGGTCCTATACAAACACGCATCGACAAACTACTTTTCATACAACATACCACACCTAGCAGCACTACAAACAAAACCCCAGCAGAACTACTCATGGGGAGGAAGTTACGCTCCCCTTTAGATAGGTTACACCCCACATACTCTACAGACAAACCACTAGACTCTTCCAGCAAGCTCTGAACATTTCAAATCGGAGACTTAGTCTATGCAAAAAATTTGGTTGGACACCCATTATGGGTACCAGCTACAATCACACAAATCACCGGCCCACGATCATACCGACTCACCACTTCTGATAATAAAAGCTGGAAGCGGCATATCGATCAACTAAGATCCCGCACCCTTACAAGACCTTGCGACCCCCTTGGGGGGGAAGGGGATCAACCACCACACAATCAAGAAACAACAGACCCACAACCAACCAACAATCAACAAGCAGCAGACCCACAAACAAACAATGACACCCTAACTTCCACACACACACCCTCAACACTAGCCCCGGTCGATTTGCGCAGCAACGTACCTGAGCCAGGGGAACTTCCAGACGAAACAGCAGTCACGGCCGATGATAATCCAAGCCAGAGAGGGAGCGGCCTAGCCATCTCAACCAGTCGAGCTAGGCCCGCTAGGAGTGACTCGGCCGGCTCGACCTTCCAGAAGTTTCCCAGGTCAGAGGCTGGAGGATCAGCAGGTCCACCCGCTCCGACAGTCAACAACGAAATGACTGAGCCGCGCAGGTCCAGTCGGACCCGCAGGGGCCCCGCCTATCTACGGGATTACGTAACATAGGCGCGGCTCCTGATTGGTCGGACTGGACCAAGAGGGGAGGGGTGTTCTGGATTGGTCCATTTGTATTTAAAATACTTACCCGTCATTGGCCGAGAGTCCGGCGGGAAAGCCTTGCCAAGTCATTGGCTGGGTGAAGCGCAGGAAGCCTTTAAAAGAGAGGCTGCCTGCGCTCGCCGGTGTGTTCGTTCTGAAATTAAAGAAAGAGCTGAAATTACTAAAAGTACGTGCCTGCCTCGTTATTGCCGCCGCTAAAACAGAGAGTTTCAACCTAGAATTAAGAAGGAATTTTTTTTAATAGCAAGAAAAATTAATCTGTAAACAACTTGTTTGCATAAGCGCACCAACGTGCCTACCGTCCCTGTCCTATTGTTTCTTTTATTTTTCTTATATGTATCCATTATTCATAACTATGTTTTTACTTATACCTATTATCTTGTAAGCAATTGACAAATGAAAATAAATAAAAATAAATGAATAAAACAAAATGTTGTGGATGCTCCATCACTGGAGGTTTTTTAAGAAGAAATTTAAGAAGAGAAATTTGTCCAGAATATTATAAGGTCTCCTATAATATTTGAGCAGGGGATTGGACTAAAAGACTGCCAAGATCCCCTCCAATTTTGTTAACTTTATAAATGTTTTCATTTTAATCCAGCTAAAAGAATGAGTACGTGATTGTAATGTAGTTAAAGGTTCAAAAATATTCATCTTGCAAAAGCTTGTTCTCTCCCCAACCCCCAAAAGAAGCCTCATTTTCTGCTTTTGCTGATGAATCAGAATTTGGATTTAAAAATATAGTGAATTGTCATGTATTCCTATTCTCTCCTTTGATAATGTTTAATTCTTCTATTCTCTCATAATGATGCATTCAGGAACACACTGAAGAGAAGCCTACTCTGCATTTCTTTGGTGTGCCTGGAGGACTGGTACTTGAATCTTATAGATGAAAGGCTAATACTTTTATCCTTTAAATTAGTCAGCCAGCCTTGAAAAACTAAAAGACTTAAAAGGAATAATTGGCCCTTTGCAGGGCAAGAACAATGACGCTCTCTTTGATGCTCAAGTTCTATTTTGCATCTCTCTTAACATTCATATTTGTTTCATTGTATGGGCAAATGAAATAATGCTATCTAATGAAGTATACATGGAATGCTCATGCCTTCTTAATAAGGATTGGATTCTGCTTGATTACTCTTTCCCTAGTAGCCTAAACCTGCGAGTTTGTGAATGAAGGAGCTATTACTTCATTTTGTATTGTCGGATGCAAATTTAGTAAGTTATCTTTTACTAGACTAGCGTTTTGCAACCTTGGCGACCTTAAGATCTGTGAACTTCAGCTCCCAGGATTCCCCAGCCAGCATGTGAGTTAGATCCCACAGATTATAAAGTTGCCAAGATTGAAAAACATTGAACTAGAGTAACACTGTCTGTAACTAGTAAGGAGTATCTACTAGCTCTCAATTTTTACAACCTCTTTTGCAGATTGCAAATAATTGTCATTGTTAAGTGAATTCTTCTGCCATTTAGAGAATCCAGTCTTACGCATTGACTTGCTGGTTGATGGTCATCTATCTTTCTACCTCATCAAAACATGGCTTCAAAAGCACATGATTTTGTCTCCTCATATTAAAATGTACCTGGTAGTTTTTTTCCCCAAACCATCTGGGCAACAATAAATGGTATAAAATAATTCTTTCTTGCTGGACAGCTGAGAAAAATTTCCATAGACTGAAAAACTCAAAGGAATATTTTCCTGTCGGAGCATAATGGGAACAATCCAATCAAGAAACTTTCTACTTCTTTGAAACTGAAGACAGATGCCAGAGCAGCCAACCATGCCTGCTTTTCTGCTGGCATGAACAAAATAGCAATAGCACTTAGACACATACACTGCTTCACAGTGCTTTACATCCCTCTCTAAGCCATTTACAGAGTCAGCATATTGCTCCCAACATTGGCTCCTCATTTTACCAATCTCGGAAGGATGGAAGGCTGAGTCAACCTTGAGCTGCTTGGAATCGAACTCTTGGAGCGAGCAGTGAGTTAGCCTGCAGTAGTGCATTCTAAGCACTGTGCACCACAGCTCTTATTAATAACAGCAATACAGTTCCAAACTATCCTCTATGTATAGAACTTAGAATAGAATAGGATTGGAAGGAATCTTGAGGATCTACTAGTCCAACCACCTTGAGGAGGCTCAATATTATTTTGGACAAATGACTATCCAGTCTTTTCTTGAAAACCTCCAGCAATGGAGCACCTACAACTTCTAGAGGCAAGCCGTTCCATCTATAAATTGTTATAGTTGTCAGGAAATTTCTCTTGATTCTAGGTAGGATGTCTTTTTAATGATCTTCCACCTGTAACTTCTTGTCCTGCCCTCAGGTGTTTTGAAGAATAGGTTGATACCCTGAGACAGCCTCTCAAGTATTGGAAGACTGCTATTATATTACACCTAGTCTTTTCTTCATTAGACTAGAGATATCTGCTTCCCTCAATTATTCATTGTATGGTTTATCTTCCAGACCCCTTATCACCTTCATTGGTCATTTCAGTCCTCTTTCTAGACCCTCGTTATCTTTTTTGTATTGTGGTGACCAGAACTGGATCCAGTAATCTAAGAGTGGAATAATATAGCAGACCTCTAAGGATCTGTTGTTTTGTCCCTTAATAGTTAAAAAAGATTAACTCTTACATCTCAAGAGGATCATTTGAATAAGCTGGTTAGAGAAAATGAAGTTCACTCCACCAACATGAACTAGCCTGATTTATTGTAATTATAAACTGTTGATGTGGGAATCATCTAATGCAGAAATCTCAAGAATGTGTTTCAGCAATTTAGTTTTTATGGTACGGGCTTGATGGTAAACATACGTAGTAAGGACTAAATTTATGAAATGTATCTCATTTCCTAGATTCACATATCAGGTGACTTCCATGTTGGTTGTTTTTACTTTCTCTGCTTTCTGTATCAAATTTTATTATGAAAGATCAAAATGGCTAGAAGAGCAATGTCAACGATTTCAAATGTATTTGATTATTAAGGGCAATTATCATTGTTACATATAAAGAATGGTTGCCGGAATTGGGTACATTTAGCTTAATGAAAAGAAGGACTAGGGGTGACATGATAGCAGTGTTCCGGTATCTCAGGGATTGCCACAAAGAAGAGGGAGTCAAGCTATTCTCCAAAGCACCTGAAGGCAGAACAAGAAGGAATGGATAGAAACTAATGAAGGAGAAAAGCAACCTAGAACTAAGAAGAAATTTTCTGACAGAACAGTTAATCAGTGGAATGACTTGCGTCCAGAAGTTGGGATATTCTGGGTGATAGTTCTTGCTCACAAAACCATAATACAACCAAAAAAAATTATAAAAATAAAGCAAAGCCAAATGTCAGTTGAGATTCTCAGTTATCCAGGTCATGGTTGTCCCAAAGGTGCTTTTTCAAGAGGCAACTGAACTTCTTGTTTTTCTTTGAAGATGGACAGAGGGGACCGCTGGTTTGAAAGAGGAATCAAAGAGGCCATCTATGTCAAAACTTAACAGCCTTCTCTTAACAGAGGGGGAGGGATACAACATTATCTATCTCTAAACTACAACACAGTCCTTTCAATAGCTCCAAGAAGGCTCCACACCCATTTGCACCACTCAGGTGGCCCTGATGACACAGATATAACTCCAGGTGACCTTAATGACTTGCTAAAAGAATGCAAATGACCAGCTGTCTGCAAGGAGTGGAAATCCTTCCATTTCCCCACTATCCAGTCATGAAATGTCTGGTGGCTTGTCATCTGTGCTACAATTAAGCAAGAACAAAAGCAAAAAAATCCTGAAGCTTCTGGAGTAAAGTTAAAATACTTTGAAATGTGGCTTTGAAACATCAAATATGTCTCTATGAAAATCCATCAAGAAAAGTATCCTGCTCCATTTTTTTCCTAGAAAACCTATCAGCAAGACACATTTCTCCACAATAACAGGTTCTCACAGGTACCACTCCTTGAATCATGAAGTCCTTTTCTATGGACAGAATAGCATAAACCATCTTTGCAAAATTATGCCCCTAATCTGCTTTAAATTCCTTGTAGCTTTTGAGTGCCGAATTCACAATTTCTGATTCACAAGCTTAATTCTCAGAAAAGCTCCTCTTATTGCTTCTGTTTCTTTCTTCTGAAATGCAAATGCCAGCAAACTGCTCTGAGGAATAATGAAATATTGGCCAACAATTAAAAATATTATTTTAGAGAAATTTTCCAGGTAACTCAAACAGATAGAATTGATTGTGATTTTTTGCTCAATTTAAGGTTTTATATTTCCTTTTAAATTAAAGCTAGAAAGCTTTTTTTTTTTTAAAGGTGTAAAAGTATGGTAAAGTGACTGGCCTTTAAGCCTTCAATTAATTGAACAAAGATTTTTAAATTGTTCATTTGGTTTCATTAGGAAATGTATAATAGAATAATAAAGTAAAACAAATGATATAAAGCAGACCCACTAATTAGCTTTACATGATTGATACGGCTTTGGTCTAGGCATTTGATCTTGAACAAAATGCAGTTCCTTGTTAAAAGGATTTTTAATTGATGTGCAAAGAGGTATTAGATGGTGTTGGAAAATAATTACTCAAAAGCTATTCATGCATTTGGATGAACATAACAAATGAATTTTGGGCACAGGATTTGGCGGAGTGGACACGTACTAATTAATAACAAGAAGAACAAGCATCTTCCAGTCGTTTTTAACCCAGTCTTTGCTAGGAGATTGCCTAGCAATTATACACCATAATGAGGTTGTCAGCTAAACAAAATCAACATCACTTAGATGTCAGGCGAGATTGCTAACACCGGAGCCCATCCAAGTTGCTCTCTTCCTTATTACAGATGGTTATATGATATTCATCAACCACTACAGGGAAAAAAAAATAAAATAAGCACTTCTCTGGTTCTCCAGCTGCTGTTAAGATATGGGTATAACAAGGTAGCAATGTTATTCCAGTTAATTTAAGATTGTAAAAAGGATCATATTGGGATGGCAGAAGAGTTTAAAGATCTTCAGGTAGAAATCTTTACTCTGAAGAAGGCCATCATTATCAAAACCTCTGTTACCTGAAATACTTAATTATTCTAATCCATGGTGCCCTCCGTTTACTTCCTGTTCATGCATACTGACATATTTTGATGCAAAATGCAGATGCTCTTTTAGAACCCGCCTTCTTTTTTGGAGGGGGGTTTGTTTAACTGATGGATGCCGATGTGGGTGATTCCAATAGAAATATTTTAAATACTTTAAAAATAACAGGAGAAAAAAATCCCCTAATACAGCTAAGAAGATACAGTGCAGGCAGCGGTGGGGCTGCTGCGGGTTCGCAGGGCTTCAGGAGTTCTTCTAGCTAAGATTCTGTGCAGTTTGGAGAACCCCCAAATCCTACTCCTGGCTGGCCCTGCCCACCCCTCCCCTCTCAGGAGTCCCCACATGGCCTGTTTTAGATGCAGGTAATGGCATAGCATAGCATAGCATAGAATACTTTATTGGTCAAGTGTGATTGGACACACAAGGAGTTTGTCTTGGTGTAAATACTCTCAGTATACATAAAGAAAAGGTACATTCGTTAAGAATCAAGAATCATAATGTACAACACTTAATGATAGTCATAGGGTACAATAAGCAATCAAATCATACGAGGAAACAGTCAATATAAATCGTAAGGATACAAGAGACAAAGTTACAGTCCTACAATCACAAGTAGGAAGGGATGGTCGATAAGGAGTGATGAGAAGATTAACAGTAATACTAGTGTACACTTTGTAAATAGTTGGACAGTGTTGAGGGAATTATTTGTTTAGCAGAGTGATGGTGTTCGGGGAAAAACTGTCCTTGTGTCTAGTTGTTCTGATATGCAGTGCTCTATAGCGTCATTTTGAGGGAAGGAGTTGAAACAGTTTATGTCCGGGATGTGAGGGGTCTGTAAGTATTTTCACAGCCCTCTTTTTGTTTGGAGAAGTATACAGGTCCTCGATGGAAGGCAGGTTGGTAGCAATTGTTTTTTCTGCAGTCCTAATTACTCTCTGAAATCTGTGTCTGTCTTGTTGGGTTGCAGAACCAAACCAGACAGTTATAGAGGTGCAGATGATAGACTCAATAATTCCTCTGTAGAACTGGATCAGCAGCTCCTTGGGTAAGTGCAGGGCGTGCACAGAGGCTCGGGGAGGACAAAAAACAGGCCTCCTGGAATTTCAGGAAGGCCAGAAATTGCCCCGTTTCCAGCTTCCAGAGAGCCTCCAGAGCCCGGGGAAGACAAAAACGCCCCCTCAGCCATGGTGTAGGACGCCGACTAGGCTACATCCACCAGGGCCAAGCCCACCCCTGAGTGCAGGTAATCTTCTTGGGGTTAATCTCATTGCCACACTCACAAAGTGGCTGCAGTGGGATTTGCCTACGCCTATTGTTATAGTCAGTGTAGCTAGTTACAAAAGATTCTGTAAAAGTGAAGAAAAGAAAAGGACCAGGAGAGACATGATAGCAATGTTCCAACATTTGAGTGGCTGCCACAGAGAGGAAGGGGTCAACCTGATTTCCAAAGCACTAGAGACAAAGAATGATGGATGGAAACTGAACAAGGAAAGATTCAATCTGGAAATAAGGAGAAATTTTCTGACAGTGAGAACAATCAACCAATGGAACAGAAGTTGCCCTCGGAAGTTGTGGGAGCGCCATCACTTGAGACTTTCAAGAAGAGATTTTGGTTGCCATCTGTCAAAAATGTTGTAGGGTCTCCTGCTTGAGAGAGAGGTGTGTGTGTATTGGATTTGATGACCTACAAGGTCCCTTCCAACTCTGTAAATCTGTATCTGTATTTATTTTGCCAGGAGAGAATTTAGTGAGGTTGCTCTCTGCCACTCCTTTTAACATCCTTTCCTTAGAGGTTCCCTATCATATTAGCAGATTTTTTTGTCAAATTCTTCTAATCTCTTAAAACTATTGGTTTGTCTTGAACTATCTTTCAGACTGATTAAGAAAAATTATTTATTTATTTATTTATTAGATTTTTATACTGCCCCCTCTTCCAAAAAAGGGACTCGGTGCGGTGTACAGCCAGATAAAAACAGAAACAAGATATAAAAATTGTACAGTTAAAAGCAATTTAAAATGATTAAATTAATGGCTGAGTTATAAAATTATCAAAATGTATAAAAACAGGTAAAAATTTAAAATACCAAATTTAAAACCCCACAATTATTACTGGGCCAGGCCGGCCTGTTGAAAAAAGTTTACTGCGTGCCGGAAGGTCTGAATGTCGGTAATGGCCCGTATCTCCATGCATGTCATTTACGGAATCCAAGCAAGCGAATCAGGATGGGCAACTTGTCTTTCAGATGTTGCTGAAGAACCCACCATATGGGCTGAGGTGGTATTCAATAGGTTCTGATCAGTTCTAGAGAACTGGTAGCAAAAATTTTGAGTAGTTTGGAGAACCGGCAAATATCACCTCTGATTGGAGTTTTTCCATATCCTTCTCCTGCCACATCCACCGAGCCATGCCCACAGAATCGGTAGAAAAAAAATTGAATCCCACCTCTGTCCCTGGGCTATTTTTGCTAAGGTTGTTGAGAGTTGAAATGCAGTAATATTTGGTGTCTCTTTCTCTCTTGTTGATCCTTGTCTTAATTTCACACCGTAGTTTTAAGCCTGCTTTAATTTTTCAGGGTTTATTTTCTGATCTTTGTTACTTTGTGATTTTGGGTGCTTACAGATGCAGATATCCTTATCCTACCCACCCAAAGAAATTGTGCCATTGTCTCCCTCCTTGTCTATGGAAGATTCTCGATCTCCCAAGTCATGGTTTTCCCAAAGATGCTTTTTCCAAAAGGCAACCAGACTTGCTTAATTTTTCTTCTTGAAAAACATTTCGCTGCTCATCCAAGAAACTTTTTCAGTTCTGAAATGAACTGAAGAAACTTCTTGGATGGAAAGCGAAATGTTTTTCAAAGGAAAAAAACTTTTAAAAAGTACAATTTCCTTTTGGAACAAAACACCTTTGGAATTCCCTTCATGTTCCCTTTCTATGAAAAGGTCCTGAATAGCAAGATTCCTCTCAGCTGAGCCAGAACAATTGCAAAAATAAAATAAGCCCTTTCTGAAAGTACCCCTAATCTGATTTATTTACTGTTGTAAATGCATTGTTTTGGCCTACGTTTATATTCTATTTTTTAAATTGTCTATAAAGGACTCCCATAAATAAATACATTGTGGTCCAGTTCTCAATTGCCGGGAAATCCCATGCTGAATGTAAACAGATCCATCTGTTACACTGTTAGGATACCAAATAAATTTATAGAATTCATTGTCACAAGATGGTAGAGCAAGGGATGCAACCTTTAAACATGGATCTAATGAAGAATTATCTCCGTGGAGGAAGGGTTTATTGAGAGTCTCTTAGAAAATCTATTAGGAGTATATACTGAAAGGGAATCTCTATCTAAGAAAGTCAACGTTTGATCTAACATTGTAGAGTCCATTTACAGTGGACATTTGGTTTGAAACAGAGGGAGCTCTTACACTCAGTTGTAAGATGTAAGCCTCCAATAAAAGAAGCTCAGAATAAAACGCAAAAGGGTTAGAGGGCACTTCAGCAAAGCAGCTTGTAGGTTCAGATTCCTGGTCAGTAAACTCAATCCTTTATCTTCCTCCATCCATCTCTTGCTAGGAAAACGCATTCTCTGTTTCAAAGAATTTACCACCAAAAATACGTAATATTTGGCTTGATATATCCCAACAGATGTGCCTGGAAAGACTTGCTTAAGATATTGCGTTTGGTGTTTAACCTTCTGTGTTTCCATCGTATTATTTTTAAATAAGTATTTGTTTTTTAAAAAAATAAATAAATAATATGACCTGAAGTTGTAATATTTGTGGGAATCCTGCCATATACTTGCTGCAAATGAGGAAATGCCACAAGGCTTTGTTCCAAGATTATACTGATATGATTAAGGGGGAAAAATTAAATGCAAGGCTTAGAAATCTAATGGTTTGTCAAACACATTTTGAGTGAAACGGGGAACATAAAACCTCCTCTGGTTTATTTGGCAACTAATTGGCTTTTGGGGTATAATGGGCTATGGGTCCCTATGGCCCATAGGAACGTTTTCTAATTCATTCTTTTACAACTATCATGAAATAATTGTGAGGAGGAAAAGTTTATAAATTCTAGCTTTCTAATTGGAGCCACTGCTTCCCCATGAAGAAGATAAGGCTTGATGGATATCATCTAGAAAATAGAACATTGAATCTTAGAGCTGTAAGCAGGGGTGGGATTCTACAGGTTCGCACCTATTCGCTAGAACTGATTGTTAACTTTCTAAGCAGTTCGGAGAACCGGTTGTTAGAAGAAATTACTAGCCTAATCCTGTAAGGAAGACAGGAAGGAAACATTCTGGTGTTGCTTGCAGAAACTGCCTCTCCCTTAACTCTTATTATTCTTATTCTTGGCAGGACTAGACTTCCTGTCTCTGGAACTTCTCTGGAGTTTTTTTCCCCTCCTTTGCTGGTACTTTGCTTATGTGGAGTGACCATTCAAAGTTACAATGGCACTGAAAAAAGTGACTTATGACAGTTTTTCACACTTACGACTGTTGCAGCACCCCCACAGACATGAGAGGCCAGGCGAGGAGATGCGTGCCTCGATGTGAGTGATATTGAGTTGGCCACGCCTAGCCAGTCACATAACCACCAAACTATGCCCACCAACTGAGCCACGCCCACAGAACCGGTTGTTAAAAAATTTGAATCCCACCCTGGCTGCAAGGGATCTCAGAGGTTTTCCAGCCCAACCCCCTGCTCAAGCCCAGAAAAAAGGGATCGCCAATGTTTTACATCCAAGCATTTGGTAGAAGCATCAAATAAAAAAAGAAAATGATCCAGATTTTATGAAATTGCTAAATTCCATAAGGTTTTGGCTATCTCACCATAAGATCTTGCAAATATTATATAGAACAGCACTTGATGGCTGGATTTCATAATTCTTTGGTGTTTGGAGATTTATGGAGGGTGTATGTATTAAAGAACATAATAATCATGGTTGGTGTACTACTAACTCTTGATTTAGACTACATTTTGTTCCTTTCTGGATCTAAGCACGACTCATCATTATTTGCATTCACTAGACTGGATGATTGCATTAATGGGACTAGTTTTGTCCTGTCAATTTGATATCTAGTAGACATTTTGCATACTGTCATTCTTAGTAAAATCTAGTGCATGTGAATATTATAAAATAGGCTATTTTATGAAGAGCTAAAACAAATTCCAAACCAAATCAGAAGGCATCCACTTCAACTCTAGATCCAGTCAAATGCAAGGTGTTCCTCATCTCCTTGCTTATAAAGAATACAAAGAATGATCATTTATTTAAATAAAATGAGATGAAATGCAAGGAACAATTAAATCAGAATGGAGCTGGAAAGGACCTTGGAGGTCTTATAGTCCAACTCTCTATACCATTTCAGACAAGTGACTGTCCAGCCTCTTCTTAAAAACCTCCAATGATGGAGTACCTACAACTTCTGAAGCTAAGCTGTTCCACTGGTTAATTGTTCTCACTATCAGGAAATTTCTCCTTAATATTCCAGGTTGCTTCTCTCCTTGATTAGTTTCCATCCATTGTTTCTTGTCTTGTTTTTTGGTGCTTTGGAAAATAATCCTCTTTGTGGCAGCCTCTCAAATACTGAATTACTGCTATCATGTTCCCCCCTGGTCCTTCTTTTCTCTAGAATAGCCAAACCCAAACCCTGCAACCATTCTTCATAGGTTTTTATCTCCAGGCCTTTGATCATCTTAGCTGCTCTTCAATTGGAGATCAGTAAGATAGTCATGCTTCAAAGACACAGATTTAGATGTGCAGAGCTAAGTTTTAAATGGTATTTATATATTTTAGAAAAATGGTATCATTGCTTTGGTACAGAAGTAGACATCCTTCGAGGACCCAGATTGTTGGGGGCAATATGCTGACTCCATAAACCCCTTAGACAGGGCTGTCAAGCACTGTGAAACGATATACACAGTAAGTCTAAGGGCTAAAGGCTATACAGTTGGTCTTTCAGTGGGTAAATTTCTGGTATTTAACAGAATACCCACCTTACAGACACAACTGATGAAGCTTCTTGGATGAGAAGATAAATGATTTTTTCTTCTTACTCAAAAACAAAACAAGCACAGTCCAGTTGCCTCTTGAAAAAGCACCTTTGAGACTGAAGGTGACCATTGGTGTAGAGAGAGGAGAGATTGTATAACCCAATGGGAATTGCTGTACATTGAACTCACTGACCCTTTCCAATTCTCAGATCCAAGAATTGAAAATGTGTTCTCTAGCTTTCTTACTTTAATTGCTTATATAACCAGTGTTATTTCATGAATTCCATTTAAAACTACCAGAGTTAAAAACGGAATAATTTCTGGCAGAATTTGATGACTCTCTTAGGATACCAGCTACAACATTTTTGCTTCAAAGATGATATCACACTCAAAGTAGAAATGGACTTTTATTTAATAAAAGCAGCAGAGGGAAAAATGAACTACCAGTAGGCTTAAGGGATTGTTAAACCAATAATCTGTGTTAAGCACATTAAGCCAACAATCAAGCCATTCCTTGGTCATCAGGTACTGCACATACAGTAGGAGGGTTAAGAAACAGAACACTTTCAAGTAACTCTGTGCCGTGGTCATGTGGTGCTGCTTATTGTGTTGGTTAACATGTAATTCAAAGTGATGGTTATCATCTTTAAAGCCCTTAATGACATGGGACCAGGTTATCTGAGGAATTGGCTCACCCCACTGAGTCCAGTAGAAGTGACATGTCCCACTGGTCAAAGAGTTTTGGTTGACAGGGCCTAGAAGGGGGGGCTTTTCTGCTCTGGCTCCCACTCTATGGAATATCTTCCTGCCTGTGTTGAGGTCTGCCACCACCATTTTGGTCTTTCAGAAGGATGTTAAAACTTGGCTCTGCCGGTGATTCTGGACCTTAATGGGAGCACTCAATTTTGGAAATAGTTGGTGGATTAACTGAGTAGATATTATGGCTGTATTGAACTTGCCCTTCTTGTCTTTGTCCTTAATGTTTTAATAGCTTTTATATTTATGACTTTAATTCCAAGCTGCCCAAAGTCCTTTTTCAGAATGAGATGGGTAGCATATCAAATTAATCAATTAATAACATAAATAAAAACATACCCAGATGCTGCATTTGATTGCACAAGATAGCATTTGTTGACCCTGCAATAAAAATGCAATGGTGATAATGATGATGATATTGATGATGATGGAGGAAGAGGAAGAGGGAGGAGGAGGAGGAAAAGGAAGAAGAAGAGGAGGAGGAAGAGATGGAGGAAAAGGAAGAGGAAGAAAGAGGAAGAGGAGGAGGAAAAGGAGAGAAGAAGAAGACAACGAAGAGGAGGAGCAGAAAGGAAGAAGAAGAAGAAGAAGAAGAAGAAGAAGAAGAAGAAGAAGAAGAAGAAGAAGAAGAAGAAGAAGAAGAAAATGTGTGTTTTATTTAAATGAGAATGGGAAGAGACATTGTCTTTTGAAAATGGAGATAATGGACCAGACTGCTGGAAGTATGCACACAGGAACCTATCCAAAATTTGAACACTTTTGTTGCACTTCTCAATTGAACCTAAGTTTTTGTGAAATTTGCAAATTTGGGGGGGTGGGGTGAAGTCTTAACAGTTGTTGAGAGATATAGGAATTCATCAAAAAAGGAAGAGGGAGAATAAAACAGAAAAGAAATAAAACCAAAATGACAACTGATAAATAAATCTTACTGCGTTGCCTCCTAGATGTATTTGTACCAATTCCCACATACCCATTTGTCACCTTCTCCTTTGTTTTATAAATCTGTTAATTAATAGTGTTTCTTCTTCTTTTAGTCGATCTGAAGCACGTTTTCTTGATTATATTAATAGCAAGTGATAATAGTGTAGATAGTATAGGTACTTTTTTCCCCCCTGATATATCAGCTTGCCAATCACTATGGAAACTAGAAAATATTTACCGAGCTGAAACACTGATTAATACCTGCTGATTATTTTGACATTATAATGCTCCGATTTAAATGTAAAGAATTTCACCATGCAGCAAATTTTTCATCAGATTTTTCATCAAATGCTGAAAGGGGAAGGGGAGTGAGTCATGTTTTTTTTAGAATAGGTCCTGAAGAAAAAAGGGGAGAGTTCAAGAGAAAAAAAAATTCCTGCAAATATCCTTACAAATGCACATTTTAGATTAACATTTGATATATCAATTCAATATACCAATACTGTAAACTTTTACTTAATGAATTATAAACCAGTATATTGCTATGTGAACGCTCTAACTTGGGTACAACGCAAATGTTAAACCAAGCCAATACCAAGCTACAGGTATCCTCAACTACAATGGCGTCCCAAATTTATGTTGCTAAGCGAGGTAGGTATTATGTGAGTTTTGCCCCATTTTACAATCTTTTTGCTACAGTGATTAAACCATGCAGTCATTAAGTGAATCTGCCTTCCCCATTGACTTTGCTTATTGGAAGCCAGCTGGGAGAGTTACAAGTGATGATCATATAACCCCAGGACAGTGCATGCCAATTGCCAAGTCATCAAATTTTGGTCATGTGACCATAGGGATACTACAATGGTCATAAGTGTGAAAACCAGTCATAAGTCATTTTTTCAATGCCATTGTAACTTTGAATAGTTACTAAATGAATAGTTGCAAGTAGATGACTGACTACCTGTGTTGATTTGAAGGCATAAATCGCCTGGTGGCCTTCTTAAAATTACTAATATATTTCCTTCAGTTGACAAATATATTCACTGTGATTGCAGAATAGAATAGAGTGGAACCGAACAGAACAGAACCGAACCGAACAGAATAGAATAGAATAAAGCTGGAAGGGATCTTGCAGATCTTCTAGCCCAGCTCCAGCAGGAGAACCTGATGTCAGGTTTCCAAGTGATGAAATCCATTTAAAAAGAAAATCCATCTTCCAAAAAGATTTATTTTATTTAGGAAAACATCAAATTGGCAAAGTCCATGATAATTCCGGATCTGACACAACCTGGAATTACCAAACAAGATTACAAGTTAGAAACAACCCCCAAAAGTCACATTCTCCAATAGAAATAATTCAATATTGCTTGATGTCAAAAATCTTCACTGCAAGGGGCCTAAGCACAGACAGCTCGTTTTCCCACGGGAAGAAAGATCACCTAGCCAAAACACTCTCTTTATCTCCACTCCTCCCCCTGCAGGAATGTGGCAAGCCTGAAACCCTTCTCCCCATGACTGCCACAGAGAAAGTAAGCAAAAGAATATATACTAAGATATATACTAACTAAAATGGCTACACTTATGTCAATTTCGGGCTTGACACCTATACCATTTCAGCCAAGTGACTGTCCAGTCTCTTCTTAAAAACCTCCAGTGATGAAGCACCCACAGTGTCTAATGACAAGCTGTTCTACTGGTTAATTGACCTCACTGTTAGGGAGTTTCTTCTTTATTCTCTCCTTGATTAGTTTCCAACCATTGTTTCTTGTCCTGCCCTCTGGTGCTTTGGAGAATAATTTGACTCCCTCTTCTTTGTGGCAGCCCTTCAAATACTGGAATACTGCTATCATGTCACTTCTAATTCTTCTTTTCTTTAGACTAGCCAAATCCAAATCCTGCAGCCATTCTTCATATGATTTAGTCTCCAAGCCTTTGATCATCTTAGTTGGTCTTCTCTGAACTTTTTCCAAAGTCTCAACATCTTTTTTGTAGTATGGTGATCAAAATTGGTCGCAGTATTCCAGATGCGGTCTTACTAGGGTTTTGTAAATCTTTAAAAATGATTGTCTTTGTATGGAGTTTTGGGAAAACCTTTCCTCTCTCATCTAGAGCATCTTCTTCTGGTCCAGACCTGTAAACAGCTTCCCTCACCATCATATGAAGTACTAATGCCACTTTATAATGCCTTGATAAGACCACACTCAGAATACTTCATCCTGCTTTGATTGCCACAATGTAAAAAAGATGTTGAGACTCTAGAAAGAGTGCAGAGAAGAGCAACAAAGATGATTAAACATATAAAGAACAGTTGTTGGAATTAGGTATGTCTAGTTTAATGAAAAGAAGGACTAAGGAAGACATGATAGCACTGTTCCAATATCTCAGGGGTTGCTACAAAGAAGAGGGAGTCAAGCTATTGAATGCTTGTGAAAAACGGTTACAGGAACTAGGCATGGCTAGTCTAGTATTATTTATTTATGTGTCAATTTGTCAATTGCTTACAAGATATTAGGTATAAGTAAAAACATAGTTATGAATACATGGATACATATAAGAAAAATAAAAAATAAAAGAAACAATAGGACAGGGATGGTAGGCATGTTGTGCGCTTATGCATGCCCCCTATAGACCTCTTAGGAAAGGGGTAAGGTCAATAGTAGACAATCTAAGGTTAAAGTTTTGGGGGTTTGGGGAAGAAAACACAGAGTCAGGTAGAGTATTCCAGACATTGACCATTCTATTGCTGAAGTCGTATTTCCTGCAATCAAGTTTGGTACGATTAACCTTGGGTTTGTATCTATTGTTTGCTCTTGTGTTGTTATGGTTGAAGCTGAAGTATTCATTGACAGATAGGACATTGCAATGTATATACTATACTTAGATCAGAACGAAGGCAGCATAGTTCTAAGTTTTCTAGGTCTAGAATTTTAAGTCTGGTGGCTTAAGATATTCTGCAACGAGTAGAGGAGTGAAGAACTCTTCTTGTAAAATATTTCTGGACTTTCTCAACTGTGTTAATATCAGATACGTAATGTGGGTTCCAGACTGATGAGCTGTATTCGAATATTGGTCTAGCAAATATTTGGTATGCTCTAGTTATTAGTGTAATATTACCAGAGAAAAAGCTATGTAAGATTAGGTTAACAACTCTTAACGCCTTTTTGGCTATACGTTACAGTGGGCTCTAGCACTTAGGTCATTAGAGATGAGTACTCCAAGATCCTTGACAGAATTTGGATCATCAACAAGGTCTTGACTATTCAGCCTGTATTTTATTTTCTGATTTTTTTTGCCAATATTTAGGACAGGTCTTTTTGAAGGGGAGCAGTATTGTCTGTGGTGTTGAATAGCTTTATATCATTGGCGAAGAGAACGCAATTGCTCTTGATATGATCACAGAGGTCATTTATGTAGAGTATGAAAAGCGAAAAGAAGGACCAAGGGAGACATGATAGCAGTCTTCCAATATTTGAGCGGCTGCCACAGAAAGGAAGGGGTCGAGCTATTTTCTAAAGCACCCGAAGGCCAGAAAAGGAATAATGGATGGAAACTGATCAAGGAGACATTTAACCTGGAAATAAGGAGAAACTTTCTGACAGTGAGAACCAATGGGACAGCTTGCTTTCGGAAGTTGTGGGAGTGCCATCAGTTGAAACTTTCAAGAAGAGATTGGACTCCCCTCAGTCAGAAATGTGTAGAGTCTCCTGCTTGGGCAGGGGGTTGGACTAGATGACCTACAAGGTGCCTTCCAATTTTGATTATCTGTTATCCGCTCCAACTCTGGAAGGTTGCTAGCTTGTCAACATTTATTATCTTCTTCCCCAAAAAATCAGAAGCAAATTGGGATCTTTAAGGGGAGCTATTTTTGAGAAATTGTGGAGTGGGTTGTATATTTCAACTCAACTTTCATTTAAATACCTTAATCTATGACAGTACACCAAGTCACAGATTAGGAACATCAAAGATTGTAATGTCAGATAAAGCAGCTCCTCAAATTCTAGTGCAAGAAAGCAAATAATTATTTTCCTGTCCAAGTTGCTGTTTGCCACATGAATTCCATTACCAGATGGATTTTGTACAGTGTTTGAGCCTGAGTGGTTCAGTGGGATAAAGGAGGCATAGTTCATCTCCTTCATTTCTTATTTCAATAACCAGATTATTGATATACTAATCTGTTGCGACAGTCTGCAATTTGGCTGCCAAGCAAGGAACGTTCAAATCAAGCTGAGACTAATACACAGCGCTTTCAGGTGATTCTGTAGCGAGAACAGTGTTACTTTGAGTTGGGTTACATTTTCACAGTCAAAGCTGCATAAAAGAGGAGAAGGAAAGAACACTTGACAGGTAGTGTGAGAGGGGGTCAGACCAGGAGTGGGATTTTCCCGGTTTGGACCGGTTCGGGCGAACCCCCTAGCTACGATGATCAGCTGGCTCTGAACTGCTTCGATCCAACAAACATATGGGCTCACCCGCCCGCCCCTGTGTTGTACTCACTTATATCTGCTCAGCTGATTCGCGTGGCAGAGTGGATTTCCGTGCCTCAGTTGTGTTACTTCCCCAAAGTAACACTGAAGGCAAGTAATTGTGATAGCTGTGCATGCGCGCAAAGCACATGATTAGCGAACCGGTTGTTACATCGGGAGGATCCCACCCCTGGGTAAAGCTATTCTTCAAAGCCCCTGAAGGCAGGAGAAGAAACAATGGGTGGAAACTAATCAAGGAGAGAATCAACCTAGAACTAAGGAGAAATTACCTAACAGTTAGAATAATTGATCAGTGGAACGGATTGCTCCAGAAGTTGTGGGTGCTCCATCACTGGAGATTTCTAAAAAAAGATTGGACAGCCATTTCTCTGAAATGGTATAGGCTTTCCGCCCTGAGTTGGGGGTTGGATTAGAAGACCTCCAAGGTACTTCCCAACTCTGTTATTCTATTACTATGTCTAGTTTTAATGAAAAGGTAGAGTAGGGATGACATGATAGTAGTCTTCCAATATCTCGGGGCTACCACAAAGAAGAGGGAGACAAGCTATTCTCCAAAGCACCTGAGGGTAGGACAAGAAGCAATGGATGGAAACTAATCAAGGAGAGAAGCAACCTAGAACTAAGGAGAAATTTCCTGACCAATAGAACAATTAATCAGTGGAACAACCTGCCTCTAGAAATTATGAATGCTCCAACACTGGAAGTTTTTAAGAAGGGATTGGACAACCATTTGTCTGAAATGGGATAGGCCTATGTGGGCAAACCTATGCCACATGTGCCGGAAGTGGCACACAGAGCAATTCCCCCCCCCCCCCGGCATGTGAGAGGTCGCCCGGAAAAGCTTCGCTGCGCATGCACGTGCACTCCGCTGCCCAACAGCTGATTGTCGGGTATCTGGCACGCATGAGCAGAGGGGGCAGACGTGGGTGTGCAGGAGATATGCGCACATGCACAGAGATGCACTGAACATGAGGGGGAATCATGCACGCATGCACAGATGTGGCACAGGAGGGGGAATTGCATGCGCAAAGACATGTGGCGCACAAGGTGTGGAATGTTGCGCGCATGCACAGACGTGCTGCACATGAGTAGGAATCACGTGCATGCGCAGCAGGCAGGGAGCAGCATGCATTGCCTTCTGGGTGCTGGCATGCAAGCGTGCGCAAGTGAGGGAGCACACTGTTATCAGCACGGGAGCCGAAAAAGGTTAGCTATCACTGGTATAAGCTTTCCTGCCTGAGGAGGGGGTTGGACTAGAAGACCTCCAAGGTCCCTTCCAATTCTGCCATTCTATTTTATTCTGTTCTATAGCTCAGGCTGCACACCACAGTCTTTCATGCCACTGTAGAAGCAGTGTGATGAGGGCACCACATTTTTTCCTAATCAAAAGGCAGAAGGCAAACATCTATCTTATTTTATCCAGCTTCAGTGTATTTGCTACTTAATGGAGTTGGTCTCATCATGAACAGCACAGAAGAAACACTGAAAATCAAACAATTCATGGAGGGGGAAATCACTTCTGCAGATCCACCACAATCGGTGGAGGAAGGTCTTCAGTGAAACAAATTAAAAAGGGCTAACTTCTCACTTGCATTTCAGAATTCCATCCTAGGCAGTCAGACTGCCTAGGATGTACACAGGTAGAAAAGTAAAAGGCAATTTTGAGGTTTATTTAAAAACAACTATTGTAATTTCCAGCTTCTGGACTTTGTTTAGTAGAAGAAATGGAACTTTTGAAATGAAATCTGGTTAATGGTTGCCCTACTCTTCCTAGAAAATAATTTATAACAGCGATTCTAGCAGCAATTCCTATTTTATCTTTACAACCTCATAATGAATGCTTTGTGATGAAGTTTTAATAATTTTTTGGATACAGTTGTTAAAACATAAAAAAATACAGGTACACCTTGTCTTACCATCGTAATGGAGACTAAGTCATGACAATCATAAAATAGGTCAGCCACATGACCAACTTGATTTTATGTTCTTTTTTTTTACAGTGGTCATTAAGTAAATCATTGAGGCTGTAAAGCAAACCCATTGTGCATTCTAGGATATTTTTCTGAAATCTGGAAGTAAACTCTGGTTTTTGTCCAAAAAATGTTGTAAATCGTGGTCCTGTGACCACTGATATGCTGAAAACATAAATATTGGCTAACAGAACAGAAGAACAGAAGAATAGAATAATAGACTAACAGAATACTAACTGAATAACAGAGTTGGGAGGGACCTTGTAGGTCATCTCGTCCAACCCCCTACCCAAGCAGGAGACCTACACCATTTCTGATAGATGGCAGTCTAATCTAACTGATGAGCACCCAAAATCTGATCATGTGGATTTTGGAGCATAAGTACTTTTTAGGGTTAAATGTCCTTTGTGATTTCGAACAGTTACTACATAATGGATCCTAAATTGAAAACTACCTGTATAAAACAAATTTGTTAAAAATGAAATATAACTGGTAAATGGCATAGGAAATATTTTAAACAAATAAAATCCAACCTGACTATAGCATTATAATTCTAAAACAATTATAGAAACATTGAAAAAGTATCAACCTGAATGCCAGGTGGTCCTTCATAGACAGAATGTTCCATTATGTTTGGCTAATAGGTCCTATTTCTACTTCACATTATTTAACAGGGGCACCAAGTAACAATCCTTCAGCTACCAATTCTCCAAATTTTTCACCACATAGGATTTCCTGAACTTGCTACAATGGTGAAATTTAGGATATTTTGAAGAGCAAGCTGTACATCACCAGTGCCCATCAGTTCTGCTTGCATAATCTTTCCAAGAAGTAATATAAATAAACCAAATAAACACAAATACAAAGAAGATTGGTACATGGATTGTCCACAAATTAATGTGTAATTCAGAAAATAAAATTCTTTGAAGATGAAATTATTGCTGCTTTAGAAATCCCGGGAACATGAGTGGCATGTTGGAAAGGCACTTCAGCCCTCTCCATCTTGTGGTTCTTCAAATGCCTTCTACTTCACCTCCCTTTATGTCAAACATGTCTCATTTTTAACTGGAGAAGATTGATTATTAGGTCTGAATGAGAGAACTACTCAGGTCCCAGACTATTCAAAAGAAAACTATTTCAATTTTCTTTGTTGTTGTTAATCTCAAAGTTGTGTCCGACCCATCATGACCCCATGGACAATGTTCCTCCAGGCCTTCCTGTCCTTTACCATCCCCGGAATCCATTTAAGCTCACACCGACTAATTCAGTGACTCCATCCAGCCACCCCTTCTTCTTCTGCCCTCAATCTTTCCCAGCATTAGGCTCTTCTCCAGTGAGTCCTTCCTTCTCATTAGGAAGGACTCACTGGAGAAGAGTGAGCCAAAATATTTGAGTTTCATCTTCACGACCTGGCCTTCTAAAGAGCAGTCAGGATTGATCTCCCAATTTTCTCAAAGCACCCTTAACCTTAAAGAATAAGAGAACTCTTGGGTTGATTGTTAAGATTCGTGGAAATATGATTGTGATAAGACATCCCAACTTCCTTCAGATCATTTGGATATCAACAATTTAGGGGCCCAAATCTCAAAACTAATACCTTGATCTGAGCTCACGAAACAATACTCAATTGTAATTTTTTCGGAAGGTATTTAACCTCAGATACAAGATATTGGGGTGCAAAGACAGGCCTTATCTTTGGACACACAAACAAACCTTTTCCTGAATTGAGAAAACTTTTTGTTTGTCATTCATGCCCTGGTCATTTCCTGTATTATTGTAAGGTGACATAAGCAACAATCTTGTCCCAATTACATTGACCCATTCATTGTGATCAAGCAGGAAAGGTATGCGACAGACTTCATTGGCTTAAGAATTTTGGCTGGTGGGATCTAAGAAGAAAGCCTTTACCATTTCCATCACATTATGAAACTTCTTACTCCTTGATGAGGTAGGCCTTCACTCTACTGCACTTTTTGAAAAGAGTTAAGGCCTGATCTGTCAATTAGCAAGGAGAAATAATAATGGTAGGAAACCCTGGGGGTGCTTGATGGCTTGGGGGTGCTCTCTCTTCATGGTCTGTTTCTGTTGCTCCCCTCTGGGAAAAGGTTCAAAGTATTTCTAGCAGGGTTTCCAGATTCTGTAACAGCTTTGTTGCCTATACCATGGTAAACTCACAAGATTTGTTTCTCTCGCCGTGTACGTGTATACATCTGGACTAGATGGTGTTGTTATTTCTGTGTCATATAACATATGTGTGTAGGTGGGTATTTGCATAATTTTTTGTCATGTTTATATAGTGTGTATTGGAGATGGTTGACCCTTTGAGAGCTGCATGCACAGGAATTTCATTTTAATTTATGCCAATTAGTGTACATTCAAAGTGACAATAAAGTTATTCGAAGTCTAAGTCTTCTAACTTTGTAAGTGTGTTATTCTGACAACCACAGCTATAACTTGTCTCAGCTGATATGTACATTTGTATGGCGTTTCTACTTGTTTCAACTGATTTTATGTTTCTTCACGGCTCAGAGTCACTTGTCTGATTTGGGCACTTTAGAAATTGAATAAATAAATAAATATCATCATCTTTTAATGACCCCATAATCCCTTGTGGGATGGAGTCCGGGCAACTGAATGGAACTCTGAGTGTTTACTGGCTGGATGCCCTTCTTATCGCCAATACAGAGTTATATTCAGCAGATATATTCTCAGTGTGCCCAGAGAGAGAAATATCTGCCTCTACCTAGGATCGAACTCACAGCCTCCTGAGGTGAGAGCTCCACCTCTAGGCCACCTCACCACTCCAAATAAATAAATACATACATACATACATACATACATACATAAATATCCCTGGCACTAATCTCATCACCCTCCTGTCTGTCCACATTTCCTACTTGAAAAAGCCCAATACAGGTAGTCCTTGACTTACAATTAGTGACTGTTCGAAGTTACATCACTGAAAAAAGTGACTTACAGCCATTTTTCACACTTAACGACCATTGCAGCATCCCCATGGTCACGTGACCAAAATTTAGATGCTTGGCAACTGACTCATATGTATCACGATTGCAGTGTCCCGGGTCACATGATCACCTTCTACGACCTTCTGATACGCAAAGTCAATGGGGAAGCCAGATTCAACAATCCTATTACTAACTTAACAGCTGCAGTGATTCACTTAATAACTATGGCAAAAAAAGATCATAAAATGGGGCAACAATTACTTAACCACTATCTCATTTAGCAGCGGAGATTTGGGGCTCAATTTTGGTCATAAGTCGAGGACTATCTATAGTTGATTTTCTTTTTTAATTGGCTTTTGGCTCACTGTGACTCAGCATTCCAGGATTTCTGAAATTTATTTTTATCGACTCATTTCTAAACACTATTTGGGAAGATTTTGCATCTGTTATCCAAAGGAAATGTTAACCAATTTCATTTTTCTTTTGTTAATTTTGACAATCGCCAATCATTTTTTTTTACTCTTGCCAGCTTAAGTATGTGTTTTTTCCTCGGGTCACAAAAGCACATTATAAAACAACACACAAAAGACATTTATTATAAAGAGCACATGAAATTAAAATAACTGCTGAGCAGTTCCTTGCAATGTGGACAGTACACCGCATAGAGATATATTTTATGTTTAACTTTAAAAAATTATTGAGTTACAAGTGAATGCCTTATGGTTATTAACTTCCTTCCTTGAACATCCATAAATATAAAATATGCAATTTAATAAAATTAATTTAGCCGTTTATTGCAAACATTTCCTTGGCGCCTAATGGGTTTGTTTTCTCCTTATGGCAACACTGCATAAAATGTAATCATTTTAATATTTTCTTTATATTTGCTCTACTTATTTCCTATGAAATTGCATAGTGGTCTATATTCAGTTTGCCTAATTAGATCAGAGAGGGTAGTTCTTAGTTAGAGAGGGTAATAACACGTAATAAGTGTAATGGGCTGTGTGAGAAGACAAGATTCTTAACAGACAAGAAGCATCAGGTGAAGCTAGGCAGAATCACATCCGATACCTGTACAATTAGCACAGGGCCTCCCCAAGGCTGTGTGCTATCTCCTCTTCTCTCTATATATCAATGACTGCATCTCAAATGATCTATCTGTTAAAACACTGAAGTTTGAAGATGATACAACAGTGATTGGTCTCATTCGAGACAACGATGAATCCACATGCAGACGGGAAGTTGCAACTATGATCTTATAGACAACGATCTCTCAACCCTTGATTGGCAATCTCTATTCAGTGGATGTAATACTTTGAAGACCATTACAACATATTTTTACTTGAAGTCAAAGGAGTCATCAAACTATATGTACCAATAACAACTCCCCCCCCAAAGGAAAAAAAAAAACAGATTACCCATAACAATAAGGAAACTCCAATCCAAATAGAGATCACTCTGGTGGAAAAACAAATCTGGTCACGTTGCCAACTTCAAAAGCCGATACAAAAATTTATGCCACCAAATTAAAACTGAATGCACCAATTATCACATTAAACAAGAGGAAAACCTTCTATGCACCAATTCCACCTGCGCTTTTTACAATTTTGTAAATAACAAACTAAAAGACTTAAGGTCCATCCCACCCCTGATAGGACCTAATGGTAAAGACTGCAACAATGACATCATTAAAGCCAACTTCTTTCACACATTCTTTGGCTCAGTATTTGTAATCAGCAATGGATCATGCCCAGTATTTCCTAGTCGAGCCACAGACAACTACAATGATCTAATACATATCGATTTTACAGAAGACAATGTTGAAAAAGTACTACACAATCTAAAACCATCTCTATCTATTGGACCGGATGGAATATGTGCCTACTTCTTAAAAAAGCTATCCACTGCCATAGCAGATCCTCTAAGCATAATCTTTGATAAATCTTTCAGGACCAGCTCCTTGCCTAACCTATGGTCACAAGCCACGGTCATCCCCATCTTCAAAAAGGGAGACCCCAGCCTAGTTGAAAATTACAGACCAATCTCTTTATGCTGCATCACCTGTAAAGTCATGGAATCAATTATTAACCAATCCATTATCCTCCACTTAGAGACAAACAACCTACTCTCTAATAAACAATTTGGTTTTAGAAAAAAACTATCCTGTAATCTGCAACTCTTACACTGCAAAAAACATATGGACTACACAACTCAATCAGAGCAAAATAATAGATGCAATCTACATAGACTTGTGTAAAGGCTTTGATTCAGTGGTACATGACAAACTACTCCTAAAACTAAAATCTTATGGTATCTCTGGACAACTGCATAACTGGATAGAAGCATTCCTGTCAAACAGACACCAAATGGTCAAAATTGGGAGTGTCCTATCAAATTCTGTACCTGTCAATAGTGGTGTCCCCCAAGGCAGTGTTCTAGGACCAACTCTCTTCTCACTCTATATAAATGACCTCTGTGATCATATTAAGAGCAACTGCATTTTCTTCACTGATGATGTAAAGCTGTTCAATACCACAGACAATACTGCTCCCTTCAAAAAGATCTTGACTATGTATCAGAACAATCAAACAAATGGCAATTTCAAATCTCAACAAATAAATGCTCTGTCTTACATATTGGCAAAAGAAAAAAGAAAAGAAAAGAAAATACAAGCTGAATAGTCAAGATCTTGTTGATGATCCAAGCTCTGTAAAGGACCTTGGAATACTCATCTCTAATGATCTAAGTGCTAGAGCCCACTGTAACTCCATAGCCAAAAAGGCATTAAGAATTGTTAACCTAATCCTACGTAGCTTTTTCTCTGGTAATATCACACTACTAACTAGAGCATACAAAACATTTGCTAGACCAATACTCAAATACAGCTCATCAGTCTGGAACCCACATTACGTATCGAGAAAGTCCAGAAATATTTAACAAGAAGAGTTTTCCACTCCTTTACTCGTTATAGAATACCTTATGCCACCAGAGTTGAAATTCTAGACCTAGAAAATTTGAATTACGCCGTCTTCGGTCTGATCTAAGTATGGTATATAAAATCATACATTGCAATGCCTTACCTGTCAATGACTACTTTAGCTTCAACCATAACAACACAAGAGCACACAATAGATACAAACTCAAGGTTAACCGCACCAAACTTGATTGCAGGAAATACGACTTCAGCAACAGAGTAGTCAGTGTCCGGAATACTCTACCTAACTCTGTGGTTTCTTCCCTAAACCCCAAAAACTTTAACCTTAGACTGTCTACTATTGACCTCACCCCTTTCCTAAGAGGTCTGTAGGGGGCGTGCATAAGCGCACCAACATGCCTACCGTCCCTGTCCTATAGTTTCTTTTATTTTTCTTATATGTACCCATTTCATGTATTTATAACTATGTATATACTTATACAGTACCTATTATCTTGCAAGTGATTGACAAATCACATAAATAAATAAATAAATAAATTTGCCTCATGGTGTAACTGGAACAAACTGGAACTGAACACACTCAAAACCATAGAAATGGTAGTAGACTTTAGGAGAAACCCTCCCATACTACCACCTCTTACACTACTAGACAACACAGTATCAACGGTAGAGGCCTTCAAATTTCTAGGTTCTACCATATCACAAGACCTAAAATGGACACCTAACATCAAAAACGTCATCAAAAAAGTACAACAAAGAATGTTCTTTCTGAGTCAACTCAGAAAGCTCAAGCGGCCCAATGAGCTGCTGATACAGTTCTATAGAGGAATGACTGAGTCTGTCATCTGCACCTCTATAACTGTCTGGTTTGGTTCTGCAACCCAACAAGACAGATGCTGACTTCAGAGAGCAATTAGGACTGCAGAAAAAACAATTATTACTAACCTGCCTTCCATCGAAGACCTGTATACTGCACGAATCAAAAAGAGGGCTGTGAAAATATTTACAGACTCATCACATCCCGGACATAAACTGTTTCAACTCCTACCCTCAAAATGATGCTATAGAGCACTGCACATCAAAACAACTAGACACAAGAACAGTTTTTCCCCGAAAGCTATCACTCTGCTAAACAAATAATTCCCTCAACACTGTCCAACTATTTACTGCACTACTATTACTATTAATCTTCTTATCACTCCTTACTGCCCATCCCCTCCCACTTGTGATTGTATGACTGTAATGTGTCGCTTGTATCCTTACGATTTATACTGACTGTTTCCTAGTATGATTCGATTGCTTATTGTACCCTGTGACTATCATTAAGTGTTGTACCTAATGATTCTTGACTCTTGATGAATGTATCTTTTCTTTTATTTACACTGAGAGCATATGCACCAAAGACAAATTCCTTGTGTGTCCAATCACACTTGACCAATAAAGAATTCTATTCTATTCTGAGAAAGAGGAAGAAGAGCCATAACCAAGACAATGGACAGATAAGAGAAATTGCAGGAATGTAATTTGAGAAAACATCTCAAATTTCTCTTCCCCCACTTCCCTTGGATCCAAAGGCAAGAAGGGAAAGGGTACATTCAAACATAATAATGTCTACCAGAACATTTCCTCATATTCCATCCTTTATAAATATGTGGAACAGTTTCAAACAACTTTAGAACCACTCTATAGGCAAAGTTGCTTTGGCAAGAGATGTGGCTGAAATTAATTTTCCTCTTGTCAACATTCCAAGTGACAAACCCAACCAAAAGCAATCATGGCTGGGACAATCCAATCTCCTAATGCAAAACGTTAACGAGTACATCATATCGGCAAAGAAGATGGCAAAGCCAGATCTAACTAATTCCCACCCAATCCCACATAGTTAAAGTTCATGTTTTCCTTCCCCTCTATTGGTCACATTGGTCACATTGTCCAGTGGAGACTTCGGGTATTGTTGTGAGAAGTCTTTTTTTGGCTCTGGTAAACACCTGATAAAATGTCCTTGGTTCCCATGGCTGGCATCTTGATATCTGAAGCTTTGTTCTATCTACCCTTCCCTCCCCTTAGCAAGTTGAGAAGTGAAAATAGTTGCAACAGCAAAAATGCCATTCGAATCTTAACATCCCTTGCCTGGATTTCATGTATTCTCAACATGCAACATCAAAAGAGAAAGTTGCCTTTAATAGATGATCTTCTTGCAGTTCTTGTACTTACCTTAGAAACTCCTCTAAATGTCTTAGATTATAATTTCCACTGTTCTGGTCTAGCTAGTTGAGAACTATTTGTCATCTAATGAATCTGAAAAAGCTGATTTGATAACTCGGTCAAGTTAGATGGAGGATTATGAGAGATATAATTTAACAAATCCAGAATGCTGTAGACTAAATACAATATAATACTATACAATATTCTTTATTGGCCAAATGTGATTGGATACACAAGGAATTTGTCTCCAGTGCATAAGCTCTCAGTGTACATACAAACAACAAGCAACAAAGTAATATAATCATAAGATACCAATAGTAGAAGTTAATAGGAAAGATGAGAACGATAATAGTAAAACAGTTCTACTACATGAATAAATATCCTTAGACATAAGGCAGTGCTGAGGTACAAAATTGTGCTACATAGTCTCAAATTTGATAAACTCATTTAAAATGTAAATGGGGATTAGGGAAGAAGGAAAGTTAGCTTGCTACAAAACATTTTTTTGGGGGGGCTATAATTTATACACTCCTGTCTCTCTTAATTGCTAGCAGCAACAGTGAATTTTTCATTGAATATTTTTCCTTGATATATTTAATTCCCACTTTTTTGGCCTTCTGCTTGATAAAGGCAATAACTTGTGGCTTGAAATGTGTTGTGAGCTCATGATTTGGAACAAGGGTAACACGTTTTTAAAGAAGCACATTTTCTTTTAAAAAGCCATTAATGCATTACAACTGTGAGTAATCTAATCCTGATATAACTGAAGCATATGTACTCTTTGGAAGGTATCCTTCCCTATCGAGGAATAAATTTGGATTAACAATTGAAGCTTTGCAAATGTCTTTTTGGCTATCGCTGCCACGTGGTCTCCAGGAGAAAAACCACTAAGTCTCTCAAGTTGTGAATCTGATTCATCATTGAAGGTGCATCTTCTCTTCCCCGCCTCTTAAAAAAAATCCTCACATACTTCTATGGAAGCAGAACTTTGGTTTGCTTAACCAGGACTGTCTCCAGAATGTTAATGCTGGATTAGACTTCCATGTCACTGAACCAGTGATGGGATTCATATTGTTTTACAACCGGTTTTGTGGGCATGGCTTGATGGGCATGGCAGGGGAAGGATAGGGTAAAATCTCCAGTCAGAGGTGGGATTTGCCGGTTCTCCAAACTACTCAAAATTTCCGCTACCAGTTCTCCAGAACTGGTCAGAACCTGTTGAATACCACCTCTGCACTGAACATCAGTGAACGTGTGCTTTTGTCATTCGGCATAGCTGTTGCTTTTATATTTCTGCGCATGTTAACACTTTGGCAAGAGGACAACAAAGCGCAGGACGCACATCCCCACACAACACATAGTTGACATTTAGGAGTGTGCAGTGGTGGGATTCAATTTTTTTTATTACTGGTTCTGTGGGCATGGAAGGGGAAGGATACTGTAAAATCTCCAGTCAGAGGTGGGTATTTTTCGGTTCTCCAAACTACTCAAAATTTCTGCTACCGATTCTCCAGAACTGGTCAGAACCTGCTGAATACCACCTCTGAAGGTGTGTCCATCGGCCACCTACACTTAATCCATCAACTCCCTGGTAGTGTAGGTATGCATCAATGACTATGCAGTAGGAGACAAGTCTAAAGCTTTGGGCAGGAGGCACACCCAGAGACTGTAAGAATTAAACCTTGGATCTGACATCAAGATCCACCTCTTTCCTTGTGTTTTTATTCAGAAGATCCCATGGAGAAACATGCACCTTCTCCAGGTGTTGAACAGAAATGTCATGTTTCTTCATGAGATCTTCTGACTGCTAAGTTGTTGTTTTTTAAAATTTCAACTCTTGTCTGACTGTCCTTAGGTAGGCTGATTACTGATTCCAAGAAAATCAGCTTTCTATTCCTATTTATCCCTGCTCAGTGTAGTCCACTTGATTACTGATTCTGCTTCATAGTAGCCCTATTTTTTTTAAAACAGCACTTTTATCTTAAGTATTGAATAGGGGCTCCACCGTTTCTCATTTCTGGTTCATCTCAAATATATAACTTTATGGCAGCAATGATAGGGGGAAAAATGTTAGGAGTTGGAAAAGTTTAGAATTGCAAATAATCTTCTTTCCCACTGTGCCAACAATTCCATGGACTTTTTGTATAATATATCCAACATAATTCTGGCTAGATCCAGTTCTAGGAACTAAGCTACCACAAAGAGTTTGTTATTGCCTAGGGGGAGTTTCAACTGGCAGGCAGCTTCCTAAATTGACTTAAGTTTTGGAAGTGAGAGAGGAAGATTGGGGCCGATGGCTGCAATGGGCAAACTGAAATTCATTTAATTTGTAACTTGCCATTTTATCCTATAAACTCAAATACTTATTAGCACTGTAAATATGCCTTTTTTTACTGGCTGCCTGACAGCTCGCATGTTTTCTGCGTTGTCTTCTTAAACATTTATGAGTGTTCATGAATATGCAACATTCTCAGTCTAATGCCTGCAAAGTGGTTGCAAGTACAAATGCTATGTTAATATTTCATAGGGCAATGGAAGCAAATCAACTATCATAAATTTTGAACAAATATGTTGCTTCATTAATAACTAATGAGCCAGTTGCAAAGGAGCTGGTGATTTGGCATTTAATACCAAAAGTGGTGTTTAAAAAGTGCTTATGTGGTGGAATAATCATTCCTTCTAAAAGGAATTGCACAGGGCGGGAAGGAAAGGAGGGAGGGGGGAATGAGAAATCAGCAAATGAAATTATTTTCCTATATTAAAGCTTCCAAAAACGGATGTTCTTTCTCAAAGCACAAGAGGAAGAAAAACTTATTGTTGAATCTATATAACGACTTTCATTCTCAAGTAGTTTCCTTTTCCATTTGTTTCTTGTTGAAACCATTTGCATACCATAATTTATAACATTTGTGACTTTTTGAATCAGGTCTGCAGGTTACATGAAAGTCACAAGATCAAACTGTAATTTGCACACAAATGTGGGAATGTAAAGCACTCTTGGAAAGATATGTGTAGCAGCAATCAGCCAAGAATTGCAACACCTTTGTGGTTCCACTAGCTTCCTCTTCAAGAGCTATATTTAGGACACCTAAAGGTGTACTAAGATTGCTAACAATGGTCCTAGTATTGTGTGGCCATCCTTTTCTGGGCTTGGAAGTTGAGAAGGATCAGGTCTGGTTAATCCTTAAATGGCAAGATCTTCAGAGAATACCACAGCTCTAGTCTAGATGGGGAAATCAGAGAACATCCCGTGTGGAGGACATGGCAAATATTTCTCATGAAAACAACACTGATGTTGTTTTAGGCATTGCATTCATCTCTAGGACATATGTACCTCTACTACATCACATACTGTTTTGATTCTCATGGTTGCTTTATAATGCAATTCCTTTTAGCTTTTGAAGTGGCACAGGGGTTAAAATGCAGTACTGCAGGCTACTTCTGCTGACTGGTGACTGCCAACAGTTTGGCAGTTTGATCCCGACTGATTCAAAGTTGACTCAGCCTTCCATCCTTTCAAGGTCAGTAAAATGAGGACTCAGATTGTGAGGGGCACTAGGCAAACTCGTAAACTGATGAGAGAGGGCTGTAAAGCACTATGAAGAGGTATGGAAGTCTAAGGGCGATTGCTATAATCAAACAATTTCCTCATTTTTTACTGACCCTGCCCATGTTGCTGGTGACATTATGGGACAGGAAGATGTTATAACAGAAGAATAGAATAGAATAGAATAGAATAGAATAGAATAGAATAGAATAGAATAGAATAGAATAGAATAGAATAGAATAGAATAGAATAGAATAGAATAGAATTCTTTATTGCCCAAGTGTGATTGGACACACGAGGAATTTGTCTTGGTACAAATGCTCTCAGTGTACATAAAAGAAAATATACATTCGTCAAGAGTTAAGAATCATATGTTACAACACTTAATGATAGTCATAGGGTACAAAAACCAATCAAATCATACTAGAAAACAGTCAGTATAGATTGTAAGGATACAAGCGACAAAGTTTCAGTCATACAGTCGCAACTGGGAAGGGATGGGAGATAAGGAATGATGAGAAGGTTAATAGTAATAGTAATGCAGACTTTGTAAATAGTTGGATGGTGAATAAGAGTTGGAAGGGACCTTGGAGGTCTTCTAGTCCAACCTCCTTCTCAATCAGGAGACTATTCAGGACAAATGTCTATTGTTCTAAGTATCGCCCAGATTTCTCTGGGCCTGGATTTCTTTGCTCCATCAATCCTACTTTCTTCCCATGATTTCTTCCCTTTGCAAGGTATGGGATTAATTGGAAATGGTGTTTAGATGTGTTAGACAAATATATGTCTTAGCACACTGGTTTCTGTTGGAATTATGCCTTTAAAAGATAGCAGCATTGGAAAGTTTTTTTTTAAAAATGAGAATTTTATTCTTAAAATAAAAGGATTTAGTAAAAATGATCCAGTGCGGGTGTATATGCACACATGCAGCCATGTGCCTAAAAATGGATCGGAGGAGGTGTGACACATTTAATGTGCTTGAAATCAATCACTGGGCAAAAAACAGCATATAGAATTTAGGGGGAAATTAGTCTTTAAATGAGAAAGAAATAGCATGGAGAAAATTTAGATCTGTCTATATCAGGAGTGTCAAATTCAATTTCATTAAAGGCTGCATCAGGGTGTGTGACCTCGGGGTGTGTGTGTGGCCAGGGTGAGCATGGCCAGCTTAACATCACTTGTGTTAGGGGCGCCTGTAGTGGCCTGAACATTTTGCAGAAAAAATGGGCTCCCAAACTCCGTTTTTGGCTGCGATGGCCTCCTGCAAGCCTCTCAGCACCAGTACAGTCAAACCGGTTCCTCCAACAATCAGCTGAGAAGATAAAAGAAGCAACAAGAGCATGGGGGGGGGGGGTGGATGGGAGGTCATTCCTTGCTTTTCATTTCTTCATCCTCTCAGCTGTTTGGTGTGTTAGGAGCGCATGCACCCATGTTAGAAGTGTGCATACTTGCATGCAAGTTAGAGGTGCACATGCATGTGAGTGCATGTGCAATCACCCACCGAACCGGTAGCGACCAAGGTAGAAACTCACTCATGGCCAGATCTAAGACCCTGTGGGCCAAATGTGGCCCACGGGCCTTGAGTTTGACACCCATGGTCTACATAATACACAATAAATGATACATGATACACAATAGATGCAAACTCAAGGTTAACCGCACCAAACTTGATTGTAGAAAATACGACTTCAGCAACAGAGTGGTCAATGTCTGGAATACTCTACCTGACTCTGTGGTTTCTTCCCCAAACCCCCAAAACTTTAACCTTAGACTGTCTACTATTGACCTCACCCCTTTCCTAAGAGGTCTGTAGGGGGCCTGCATAAGCGCACCAACATGCTTACCATCCCTGTCCTATTATTCCTTTTATTTTTCTTATATGTACCCATTTCATGCATTCATAACTATGTTTATTCTTATACCTATTATCTTGTAAGCGATTGACAAATCAAATAAATTCTAAATTCTGAAATGATCTGTCTATATGCCAGCTTTCCTAGTAAAAATATAGATATTACTAATTATGGCGTTATGGAATGTTAAGAAGGAAAATTAGGGAGAAAAGTTCAACCAAGGAAAACAAAAACAATCCAGGTATGTCTATTTGGAGAATATGTGAGGGGCAGAAAGATATAGTCATCCATGTAAAACCTGCTTCCTGTATTTGCCAAGCCCACACTTGATCAAATCACACCATGTTGGATAGTAATTGTGCTTGTATGTGTTAAATATAAGTAGAATTCTGTTTTGGTGTTTCTATAGAGCTCTGTAGAAACTGCAAACACAAACTCTAAAGCTGGATTTGTGATCCCAAGAGAATTTCACTCTCATTCAGACAAATGAGAGCAGAAGAGACTTTACTGCTAAATCTGTTGGTTTATTGAAGTTAAATAAGGTATAAATGTTTTTAATTTTTCTCTCCCTCTAGCACATAACTGGGTATGTCTCTGGCTGTCATGTCAAGGCAAAATCTCTAGCACTTTAAGTGCTTAAAAAGAGGAGCAGAACAGTTGAGATGACAAGAGAAATAAGAGACAGTTTGGTCTAATGGTTAAGGCACCAGGACAGGAAGCAGGAGACTGTGAGTTCTAGTTCTGCCTTAACCAGAGAGAGCCTGTGGGGTGACTTTGGACCTATCATTCACTCTCAGCTCAACCCACCTCACAGGGTTACTGTTATGGGGGAAATAGGAGGAGGAAGATGTGTGGGACATATATGCTACCTTGAGTTATTTGTAAAAACAATAAAGGTAGGATGCAAATACAAATAAATAAATAAACAGGCACACTTGCAAGATATTACTGATATAATTCTCTTTGGAACAGATACACAATCTATTCTACTTTTATAACAGAATGATTGCAGAAGACTGAAAGGAAAAATTTCTACCTCCCGGAATCCATATGGGCAAATTAAGAAGAAGAAGAACTTTATTGTCATTGTACAAGTACAACAAAACTATGGATGCACCCCAGCAACTGTTTGCAATACAATAAAACCAAAGCACTTAAAAATAAAAATAAGAAAAATAGAGTATCCATGTCTCCATTTGCAATTTGAGAGTGCAATATCTACGAATATACACAAAATATACATCCAACACTCTCTGCCAATAAAGAGTCCCATGAAATTTTCCCTCCAGTAGCTACTCTTTAATATATTTTTCAGTCAGGTAGAACTTCTTCAGTTCTTTGGTTTAACTAGTCAACTGAGGCAGAGAGAGAGAAATACGGCTGTCTCACGAGGGGTTGCCTAGGAATGGCAGAACTCTTTGATGGAGATTGGTTTTATGGAGCCACTTCAATTCATTTTTTGAGAGTTCCTTGCTGCTCCCTGCACTTGGCTGTTTTCTTGCAGACATTTCATTGCCCAAACTAGGTAACACCATCAATGCAAGGACCTCTCATTCCAACCCTGATATCAATTCATTTTTCACCCAGCGTTGCTAATGGAGTATGTCAGAATATCAACACAGGGAAGGGTTAGGGATACTGGGAGTTTGGGAAATATCATGTCCTTGTCAATTTTCCTGGAAGCTCTCAGACAATATCGTCTTGTGTCAAAAGAGATATAGAAAGAGGACCCTATTTCAGTTCTGCACATTTCCAGAAGGTGGCGCTGGGGAACTATTGCTCTTCCCATGGCAACAATGGATTCATGTTCTTCAAGGCTTGTTTGGGTCTTTGAAAAAAAATTTCATGTGAAAATTCCAGAGTTGGCTTTTTTTTTTTTTTTTTGGGGGGGGGGGGTTCCTTCTATTAGGAAACATAACAAAAACTACAAAGAGAAACTATCCCAAATCCCCCCAACATATTTTTAATCACCACCACCACCCCCTTTTAAAAGAGCATTAAATCCTATGCAAAAATAGCAGCAATTCCAATTTTTAAGAAAAGAGAACATTAAATCCTCTGCAAAAATAGCAGCATGATAAAGAAATCTGCAAAAAATGTCCTCTCCCCCCAAATCTTTCTGAAACAATCTTAGCCCAATGTAATACCCTTAAATTTACAATTACTTTGAGATTAAATCATAACTGATTCTGATGTTTGAAAGTGATTCTCTTATTACAATTACATGGAGAGAAATGATGCTCAGGGCATATCTCTCAGATGTCCCGATTTTGATGCATTGGTCCTCCTTTTTTTTAGCATTCATAACAGAGATTTTCTCTTTCAATCTTGTAGCAATATCACACAGAGAAGGTTCCTGAACTTCCATTATAATTCAAATGCCTATTCTTCAGCATAAGAGATTTACCATGGAATTGTTGTGATTATTATTATTATTATTATTGCTGCTGTTATACCACTTCACTTCTGGAGACTCTGAGAGGTTTACAGTATTAATGTCAGAAAATTAAAAAGCAAACAGAACTTGATTGTATCTGAAGAGGATCTGACTCTCAAATACCAGGGTATCCGAGGAGTAGTCTTGCCCAGTAGTGCAAATCAACTGGTGTAACAACCAGTTTGGTGAGCATGCACTTTGCGTGTGCACATGCACCTCATGCACATGCATGCCAAATGCATGCACACAGCGTTTAGAAAAGACCATTTTTAGCTATAATACTTCCCTTCTGCTGCATCCAGTGAGGAAAACAGCTGATGCACGGCAAACCGCTCTGCTGCGTGAATCAGCTGTGCTCAAAAACAAGGAAATAAAGCTCAGGAAAAAGGCAGGGATGGGTGGGCGGGGCTAAATGATCACCGGAACTACCGGTTCACCCAAATCGTTCCAAACCGGTAGAATCACCCCTGGTCTTGCCCCAATTGGTTTGGCCCACCTCACTCACTCCAGCAGAAGGCGCTTGCTACAGATCTCATCTGTCAAGGAATTTCAGTTGGTGGGGTTGAGAAGAAGAGCCTTTTCCATGGTGGCCCCTATCCTTTGGAATATTTGCTGCCAGAAGTGAGATCCGTTCTTTTGGTCTTCCAGTTTTGCCAGGCACAAGGAACCAAGCCCACACTGTGGGTTGATTAAAATCACTTCTTCATTATTGCAATGCCTGTTTACAAGAATCTTGCCAAATTGGCTGCATTTTCCTGGGAAGGGTGAGGTAAGGCTTTAGGGGAGGTAAGGCCAGCTCTCTACTTCCCCTGAAGCTTACCTCACCCTTCCCAGGAAAATGCAGTCAGACTCTAAGCTTGTGTTGTGGTTAGCCAGCAGCAGGTGTGGATGGCTGAGGAGAGCGAGGATTCAGATGAGGGGCCAGGATTATTAGGGAGTGGACTGCTGCCTTCAGAGATTGTGGGGTCTGGCAGCAATGATGAGGAGGTTCCCAAGGAGCTTCTGCTAAGTGTGCGCAGGGCTGCTTGCAGGAAAGAGCAGCTGCAGCAGCACGGGTGACTCAGGAGTAAAGCTGCAAGGTAATGGCCCCTTCTTCAAGAAGATAAAAGCCAGCTGTGAAACTAACCTTCTTTGCAGAAGGCAAAGAGGTTTTGAAACTCCAGCCTCATGGACGTTCCGGTATCCTGAGTTTGTATTTGAAGATTCTTATTTTGCAAATTATTTCTTGTCTGTTACCTTTTGGCAAGTCTTGGATAGCTTTGCAAAACTTGTGCTTATCACAAATAATTATTTTGTAAAAGCATTACAAAATTTCTGTTCTTTTTGTATTGTGTTTGATTTGTCGGAAAAGGGCGTGGGCAGAACAGCTTGGAGGAGGGGAGCAGGACAGCACAACTATCGTATACCCTTTACCAAAGATCGATACACTCCTTCTATCTGGGATGGTCGTCCTCTTTCACCGAGCGCATCACTTCAGGAGGGACACACATAAAGTGGTGAGGGAGGGCGGGAGGGGACATCTGTCTCGCCAGCCAAATCAGCCGAATCAACCCTGGCGATCAATGGGCTGTCAGATGTCGTAGCCAGATCTCCCTCACATCCTGAACAGCAGCGAGGATTATATTCGCATGATATTGGAACAATGAAGATGTATCACTAGATGAAGAGGTAGTCAGGAAGATACTCGATTGTGCAGAAATGGATAGATGGACATTGAAAATTAAACAGAAAGAAGATGTAGAGTATTATCAGACATGGAGCCTATTTTACCAATGGTTGATAAAAAAAGAGGTGGAGATTAAGAATGTAAATTTGTATTGTTAAGCACATTAAATACCCAGACAACACAATGTTTATTAAGCACTAAGAAATGTATTTAATAGAAAATATTTTTTTTTAAAAAGAACTCTAAGCTTGGTTCCTTCTTCACACCTCCCTCCCACTGTAGCTGGAGATTCCACCAGACCTGTGGCCCCAACTGGGGTTGACAGTTGGTTGACAGGATAAGAGAGAAGACCCCACCCCAGTGCCATCCCACCCTGAGCCATCCCCCCCCCCTTTCAGGACTCTATTTACATTTTATTAATTTTCACTACTTTTATATTTATCTTTTTTTCATTTTATAAGCCACTGAACCAGAGGTGGTATTTAGCAGGTTCTGACCAGTTCTGGAGAACTGATAGCAGAAATTTTGAGTAGTTTGGAGAACCGGCAAATCCCACCTCTGACTGGCCCTGCCCCCATCTATTCTCTGCCTCCCGATTCCCAGCTGATCAGCTGGGTCTTCTTTTGTTGCCCTGCACAGAACAGAGCTGGAAAGCAGGTTAGTGGGGTGGGGAGGGAATGGGGATTTTGCAGTATCCCTCCCCTGCCACGCCCACCAAGCCACGCCCACCAAGCCATGCCCACAGAACCTGTATTAATCTTTTTTTAAAATCCAACCACTGCACTGAACGTCGCTTCAGGAGTGAGATGAGCAGCAAATACATAAATAAATACATAAAGAATAATTATAATCAGCATTCTACAATTGCATGTGCTTGCTGAACCAAAAATGCTTTTTTGAAAAGCCAAATTTTATGCCTATCTAGAAATGAAATTAAGGGGTTTTGGTGGGTGGGTGTTATTTGTGTGTGTGTGTGTGTGTGTGTGTGCACATGTTGAAAAGAATGGTATTTGTAACTCAGTAGGGCATCACTGAGAAGGTCTGAGGTTAAGATTCCTGAGGATGGACCCTTACAAGGTCTCTCTCCAGATCTTACTAGATAGATGGACTACATTCAGACATCATGGACATATCCAGGATCTGAGCCATGTGCTGTGGATGATGGATGGACTCAGTTGAAATTCTAAACACTTACATTGCTTTAATCTGCAGATTTAAAACATTTTAATTTTTTGATCGCTTATGGTACCCTATGACTATTATTAAGTGTTGCACCTTATGATTCTTGACTCTTGATGAATGTATCTTTTCTTTTATGTACACTGAGAGCATTTGCACCAAGACAAATTCTTTGTATGTTCAATCACACTCGGCCAATAAAAGGATTCTGATTTTATATGGATCTCCCCTTGAAGGCAGAAAAGAAACTTCTATTTGGCTAGTGGAATCTTAATTAAAGTTAGTTAGTTTGCTTAGATTTCATATTTCTTAACGATCCATCTCCTTTCCTAAACTGATTAAATGATACTCCTTTCCCAGCGTCCCTAGTTGTCATTTTATTTCTCAATTCAGTCAAAACGCTTTCCTATTTCACACTTATTTTTCACAAGATTTTCAGCTGAAACATTTTTCAGCTGAAACATCTTTCAGCTGAATTTCTTTTTAATCTTAAAGGACTAAATAATCAAGAAGTAGAATAATATATTGATATAAAAGTTATGGATTGTCCGTACTCAGGATATGCGTTTCTGCTTTTCATTTCTAGCTTGAAGGGTAGTCTAATTATTATTATTTTTCCTGATTTTTCAGTTGCGGTATATTGAGTCTTAAAAATGGTGACTGAACAACATACGACTTGGTTATGGATTTAACCCTTTTTTTCTGGATTTGCACAGTACATTGATTCATCAACTTAGAAACGGGCTGTGCAACTCACTACACCAAAAAACAAACACATTATTACATGTGTTGAATCCCATCTGAAATCCACTGAGGAAGCTCCTGGGAAACACTGAATAGTTAGTTGCATTTGATGTTGAATTGAGTGAGCTATTCATTATCAAAATGCCACGTGGGTTAATTTCAAAATTGCAAGATGAAAGCAGAATCAGACACAGGGACAGCAAGCCATCTTCTCTGGATTGGCTTGATGGAAATCTTTTTTTTTTAAAGATCTTTAGAAGGTTGGCTTTAATGAAGTTTATTTTATTTATTTATTTATTTATTTATTTATTTATTTATTTATTTATTTATTTATTTATTTATTTATTTATTAAACTTATATATTGCCCTATTTCCCTAACAGGACTCAGGGCGGTGTACAGCCACATTAAAATACAAAAACAGTGCAAAATTAAAAACTATTAAAAGACCAAATATAAAAGGCTGAGAGCTAAAAAATAGAGGGCTAAAAACTAAAAACCAGACGAAACTGAATTAAAAATCCCCTAAAAACCCTAGGCCAGACCGGCTTGATGAAATAAATAAGTTTTCAATGCGCATCGGAAGGTCAAGAGATCAGGGATGGTCCTCATCTCCAGGGGTAATTCGTTCCAGAGGGAGGGTGCCCCCAACGAGAAGGCACGCACCCTCGGGGTCGCCAGCCATCCAGTCGGTGGCACCCCGAGGAGGCCGACTCTATGGGAGCGTATTGGTCGACGGAAGGCCGATAATGACAGGAGGCGGTCCCGCAAATATCCCGCAAATTTTCCTTCGGTTCTCTTATCCAATCTGTTATATTAACTGAGAACAGGCAAGTAAGAGGGATCTGAGTGTGTGATTTGTAAACTTTTCTTCATAGGATTAATTGCACACCCAAATTGTTTTTTTTCTCCACACACATACATACACCCCAAATAAAAGGCCTGAGTTTGAGGTCAGAACAGAGCTCTGCAGTAAATGTCAGAAGAATGAATTGGGTATCATGTAAATGACTTGTTTGAACTTCTTGATTTGTTTTAGATAGCTCAAGCACAAGCAAACCTATTGTTTTCTTTGTTGTGTTTGAATGTATATGAGTGTGTGCTTGGATATTTATGGAAATGCAGATTCCATACGCCAGCAAAGATTTCTTATAGATCTCCAGCATTGTCTAAAATTTGATGGGATATGAATTGAAGGTGAATTCATTTTTGATCAAGTATATAAAAAGCAGCATCATACTTTGTTATATAATGTAGACATTTTTAAAAAAATACAAAACTCTCTTTTGATTTATTGTTGTGATGATGGTAAATCTTTCTTGTATATTTATGTGCTTAGCTTACCTCCTCCATTATTTGTAATTTTAGAATATTATTTCTTTGGGGTGATATTATTTTGCTATCAGGTTCTATCGTTTTCATTTAAGCAGAAATATTTTGGTGTGCATAACTGTGTGTCGGTTGCTAAGGTTGATTAAAAAAAGGTTAATAGAAAGATAAACAAATTAATTCCCATTCCTATTATTATATTACCTGATTAATTTTGTAATATTGTATAGCCCCTGGCTATGCTAGTTTGATAATTTATATAACTCAATTACCTGTTAAAAAGTCAAAGACAATTGTGCATTAAATACATTTTATAATAAAATATGGCATATTTACTATGTTACAGCATTTTTTCATAATCAGGGAATAAATATGTCAGGAATGGAAAAAAAAAACTTTGAGAAGATTTTCATAAGGCAAATGCTAAATGTTCAAGGCACATTTTGTGAATGTAGAGAATTTTTTTTTCTTTTGGGAAATACCTATTTATGTTAACAAGATTTTATTGATATTCAACTCACCATCCTGTTACCAAGTTCAGAATTACATAACTTTTTTTGAGCCCAAGAGTAACAATTGGTTTTTGAATATCAATGAAAGTAAATTCTTGCCCAAAGTAGTAAGTCTTGTTATTATTACTTTAATAAGTTATAGTTATTACTACTATAACTATTGTAACTATTATTACGACACTGTAATCTTTAATTTCCCCATTCTGTCCCATTAAAAATTTTCATTAAATAACAACATTCAGAAGAAGCCACAACCAAAGGTTCTGAGGTCCACCATATAGATAATATTCAACTTATACCACATTTGACCTCAGAATTTCTGTTGCTAATCAAGGCAGTTATTAAATGAGATTTGCTCTATTTTACAACCTTTTTTTGCAGAGTTGGTAAGCCGATCACTGAAGTTGTTAAATTAATCATGCGGATGTTAAGTGAATCTGGCTTTCCCCATTGATTTGCTTCTCGGAAGTTATTTGGGAAGGTTACAAATGGTGATCACATGACCCCAGGAAAGTGCAACAGTCATGAGTACATGCCAGTTGTAAAGCACCTGAATTTTGATCATGTCACCATGGGGATACTGCAACAATCATAACTGTGGAAAACAGTCATAAGTTACTTTTTATTCGATTCAATAAATCAAAGTTAGGTTAGTTTGGCTCTTACTTCAAGGAAAGGAAATTTAAATGTTCATGTACAGTATGTTCCCCAGATCTTCCTGTATAACATTTTATAAATGGCATGTCTTTGAATCAATGTCACATATCATAATAAACCCCCGAAACTCTCTCTTTAATATGTTTCAGTTTAAAGCAACTGCTGTGTGTTAATTGTGATCACTAGGTACATAACCGACATTTTGGCATTCAGTGGTTACAGATCTAACTTAATAAGGGGGGTGCGAATGCTAAAGCAACAAGGGTTGTTTTTTGGAGGTTTTTTTTTAATCAAATGACATTGAATTAACATACTGTATAATAACTGCCTTGTTAAATTTAAATTAAGCCCTTATTTGAGACGCATAATCTGGAATGTGACTCAGTGTTCTAACCGCATTTAGATTGTTGTCAGTACAATTAGGATTTAGACTTTAAAAAGTTATTCTTTAATCAATTGCTATAGCAACTGCAGCATTGCCCAGGAGAGATTCACATCCCCCTCCCCTAAAAATTAAAGGCACCCCCATCTCTGACACCTTTGTTTATTCCAAACATCTGCATAATCTATACATCTGCTGAACCTACCAGAAACCCAGAATGGGCTTTTCTTCTCCTTAGTTTAAATCTTGCCGTAAAGTCTTACAGCTTTTCATTATGGCTGCATCTGTACCTTCTGGAAATGATACAAAAGTTTAAGGCATCATTTTCATTCCTCGAATGGCCAGGTTCTAGATTGTTTTAGTGATGAGGCTACTCACTAGAGCTGTTCTGATGTTTCCAGGTGGGACAAAGTTTTAATGTGGGACAAATTAAGGGCAGTAATCGGTTGATTATCCCTTACCTTTTTCTCCTCATACCTGGCATTTTCTGCCAGCAGGAGAAATAACCGCTAATCACTGCTTTTAACATGTGGTGGAACAGGCAACTCGGAGGGGTGCTTAGGATAGAGGTGTTAGAACCTTTCAAGTCACGGACCAGAATCAGATTCAGATTCAAAATAGAGCTGGAAGGGACCTTGGAAAGGGGTGGGCTGCAGGGGGTTTGCAGGGGTTCGGGAGAGCCCCTAACTAAGATTCTGTGCATTTATTTATTTTTATTTATTTATATTTATATTTCTATACCGCTCCCTCTCCCAAAAAAGGGACTCGGGGCGGTGTACAGCCTAATAAAAATACATAGAGTAAATATAATTTAAATAAAATTTAAAACTAAATTAAATAGATAAACCGGCTGCATCCCGTCTAACTACAATTACACATTTAAAAATCCGGGATTAATAAAAAATTTAAAATGGAAGATTAAAAACTAAAACCCAAAATTAGGTATAAAACCCCAAAAACCCTTACTGGGCCAGGCCAGCCTGTTTAAAAAATAGGGTCTTAACCGCGCGCCGGAAGGTCAGGATGTCCGTCATGGCCCGTATCTCCGGGGGGAGATCATTCCACAGGGAGGGGGCTCCCACAGAGAAGGCCCGCACCCTCGGGCCACCAGCCGACAACAATCAGGCGGCGGTACCCCAAGTAGGGCAACCCTGTGGGAGCGTACTGGGCGGCGGAGGTAGACGATGGCAGTAGGCGGTCCCGTAGATACCCAGGTCTGGAGCCATGGAGCACTTTAAATACCATCAGTACCACCTTGAATCGAATCTGGAAGGCCACAGGAAGCCAGTGCAGCCTGCGGAGAAGCGGTGTAACGTGGGAGCTCCGAGGGGCACCCACGATCACCCGCGCGGCTGCATTCTGGACTAACTGTAGCCTCCGGAGACTCTTCAAGGGGATTCCCATGTAGAGAGCATTGCAATAATCCAGGCGGGAGATAACGAGGGCGGAAGTGACTGTGCGAAGTGCGCCCAGATCCAGAAAGGGCCGCAATTTCATAGAACCCCCAAATCCCACTCCTGTCTGGTCCCGCCCACCATTCCCCGCCCCTCCCAAGAGTCCCCACGTGGCCTGTTTTGGATGCAGGTAAGTGCAGGGTGTGTGCAGAGACTCAGGGAGGGTGAAAAATGGGTCTCTGGGAAATTTGGGAAAACTGGAAATGGGCCCAATCTCCAGACCCCAGGGAGGCCATTTTTGCCCCCCCCCCCCCCCGAGGCTCAAGGAAAGCCTCTGGAGCCTGGGAAGGGCAAAATCGCCCCTCCCCCATGTTGTGGTGCAGGAAGCTGACTAGTCCACACCCATGACCATCCACCAACTGGGCAGAGAACCCATTGCTAAACTTTTTGAAGCCCACCTCTGACCTTGGAGGTCTTCTAGTCCAGCCCCCTGCTCAAAAGCTTGATGGCATCATTGGTACAGGAGATCCTATACCATTTCAGATAAGTGACTATCCAGTCTCTTCTTAAAAACCTCCAGTGATGAAGCACCCATAATGTCTGAAGGCAAGTTTTTTCCTCTGGTTAATTGTCCTCACTGCTAGGAAGTTTCTCTTCAATTCCAGGTTGCTTCTCTCCATGATTAGTTTCCATCCACTGTTTCTTGTTCTGCCCTCTGGTGCTTTGGAAAGTTGTAGGCAGAAAAATTATCTGTGCCATTGACCTATCTGTCTGTCTGTCTGTCTGTCTGTCTGTCTGTCTGTCTGTCTATCTATCTATCTATCTATCTATCTATCTATCTATCTATCCAAGCTATTTCTTTTTTTTAGTGTCACATTTTTATTGGTTTTTCACAATTTAAAATGCAAAGAGAAATTCAAAAAAAGTAATAGAAAACTAGGAGTAGTGGGAGGGAAAAGAAAAAAATATGGTATAAAGAGGGAAAAGGAAAGAAAAAGGCACCAAATTCCAACTCTCTTTAACACAGTAGAAGATAACTTTACATCCTCAACTTTTTATTTTTATACAACAGTATGTACAAGCCATTTCTATAACAACAAGCCTATCTAATTAGCAAAAACAAAAAATCATTTTTTTTCATTGTAAGCACAAAATCCAGAAGCAATTTCCAAATAGAAGCAAGGTTAAATATTTTCTCTTCTTTGATAAAAGAATTAATTCGACCATCTCTGCTTCTCCTTGCTGTGGGGAATAATATATGCTTCTGTTTACTATTGAATCCTTATCATAATTTATATTAAGGGACTCCCCTATATTATATCAATTTCTTTTAAACCTAAAGGGGAAAAATACTTTTTCTAGTTTTGATATTTTACTAATTTTTAAAAATACTCAGATATTATATATGAAGGGGAAAAAATCCCTTCATTTTAAACTCAAAACCTAAAACACAAAACTACATTAGAGCTTTCTATCTATCTATCTATCTATCTATCTATCTATCTATCTATCTATCTATCTATCTATCTATCTATCTCTATATCTATCTATCTATCTATCTATCTATCTATCTATCTATCTATCTATCTATCTATCTATCTATCTATCCCTATCTATCTATCTATCTATCTATCTCTATATCTATCTATCTATCTATCTATCTATCTATCTATCTATCTATCTATCTATCTATCTATCTATCTATCTATCTATCTCTATATCTGTCTATCTATCTATTTATCTATCTATCTCACCAATATAAGTCCAATTAACTCCATTCAAGCTATTTCTAAATATGGATCGATCAATCTTTGGAAAGACTACTACAGTCTGAAAATGGCTTGGATGATAGGTCAGTGAAGTAAAGGACACGTGGTAGGTCAAATGGGATGGGGACTTTCCTACCTGTTTCACTACTCCTCTGCCCTGCCAACCTATCAATAAGATTATTTAGTTTTGGACATGGTTTTAAAGCAGAGGTGGGGAACCATGGCCCAAGCTGGCTCAGGAATTCTGGCCTGTGATGGCTCAGGAGTCCAGAAGTCATAGAAGGGCCATGGTTCCCTTGGTTTAAAGGCTTCCAATCCCATGGAGGGATTTTGGATAACATTGAGCAATCTCCTTCCCAATTTATCCTGTCCTCTTCCCTCCCTTCTCCTGCACTTGGGACATGTTCAGTGGTGGGATTCAATTTTTTTTACTACCGGTTCTGTGGGCGTGGCTTGGTGGGCGTGGCTTGGTGGGCGTGGCAGGGGATGTAAAATCTCCAGTCAGAGGTAGTTTTTGCTGGTTCTCCAAGCTACTCAAAATTTCTGTTACCAGTTCTCCAGAACTGGTCAGAACCTGCTGAATACCAGCTCTGGACATGCTACTTGAGTTTGGCAAGGGAAGCAAGTAGAATTCTCACCAATTTTGCTCTCCTACAGCCAAGTCCATATTTGCCAAGAGAGTGGTTGTCCTGGCAGTGAGTGGCCACAGGTACTCAGAAGTAGCCAGCAGGATACATACAATGACACCGAAGTGAGCAAAAGGACAAGTAAGAGAAAAAGTACAGACTACAGTCTCTTTTGTCAGCAAAACATTGTAGGTGACCTATAGAGGTGCTAGAATCTACAACCTACAATCTGACTTTTTCCCACTTAAATTAACAAGAGCACCACTCCTTTTATTTGAAGATAGGTTTGTCATTCAAAAGACTATTAAAGTCATGTTTAGAAACAAGTTCAGCGGTCTTCCAGAGGAATATTTAGCCTGGATATATAAGGAATGCATGTAATGGCCACTTTAGATCTGCAAGAAGGCAGGAGGCTGGTTATTTTGACAGCCCAGACAAAAGAAGCAGGGAGGACAATGCTCACTAGTTGGAGGGGGAAGGGTGGTTCCCACAGTAGCTTAACATGGCCAATAAGATCTGTGCAGATCCCAGCTTTAGATCCTCATTGTTAGCAATGTTTCCAACGAAGTACTGCAAATTATTTACACAGCAAGTAGTTTGTGTCAAATTGTTTATTTATTTATTTGTTCATGTTTCTATACCGCTCCCTCTCCCAAAAAGGGACTCGGGGCGGTGCACATTCAACAACGAAAACAGTACAGGTAACGGAGATGAAATAAATAAAAATCTAAAATGGTTAAGAACAACACCCAACAGAAAGATTATCTAAAATTTAATTTAACCCGAATGATTCAATTGGCTAGACCGGCCTGCTTGAACAACAAGGTCTTAACTGCGTGCCGGAAGGTGAGGATATCCGACATGGCTCGTGTCTCCGACGGGAGACAATTCCAGAGGGATGGGGCTCCCACAGAGAAAGCACGTAGTCTCGGGGCTGCCAGTCGGCAGTGATTTAGTGGTGGGACCCCGAGCATGGCAACTCTGTGGGAGCGTACTGGGTGGCGGGAGGTTGTTGGTGGCAGAAGGCGGTCCCGTAAGTATCCAGGTCCCGAGCCATGGAGCACTTTGAATACTATTAGTACCACCTTGAATCGAATCCGGAAGGCCACAGGAAGCCAGTGCAGCCGGCGGATAAGAGGTGTTATGTGGGCGTCCCGAGGGGCGCCGATGATCATCCGCGCGGCGGCATTCTGAACTAATTGTAGCCTACGGAGAGTCTTCAAGGGGAGCCCCATGTAGAGAGCATTACAGTAGTCCAAACGGGAGATGACGAGAGCAGAGGTGACTGTGCGAAGTGCGCCCAGATCCAGGAAGGGTCGCAATTGGTAGATCAGACGAATCTGATAAAAAGCACTCCTGGTGGCGGCTGCAATATGGTCTTCCAAAAACAGACGCACATCCAGGAGGACACCCAAGTTGCGTGCCCTTTCCACAGGGGATAGTGTCTCTCCTCCTATGGTCAGCAATGGAATAAGCTGACTGAATCTGGGAGCAGGAAACCACAGCCACTCGGTTATGGTCGGGTTGAGACAGAGTCTGTTTTGACCCATCCAATTTCGTACGGCCTCCAGGCACCGCGTCATCACCTCGACGGCTTCGTTGGGGTGGTCTGGAGTGGAGATGTACAGCTGAGTATCATCAGCGTACTGGTGGAATTCCACTCCAAAGCCACGGATGATATTACCTAGCGGCTTCATATAAATGTTGAACAGCAGGGGAGAGAGCACCGACCCCTGGGGCACCCCACAGAGTAGGGGTCTCGGGGTCGATCTCTGTCCCCCTGTCAACACAAATTGCGAATGGTCGGAGAGGAAGGAGGAGAACCATTGAAGCACGGTGCCTCCAATCCCTAGCCCCTCCAACCGATGCAACAGGATACTGTGGTCGACAGTATCAAAAGCCGCCGATAAATCGAGGAGGACCAGAACAGAGGAATGGCCTCTGTCCCGTACCCTCCAAAGATCATCCATCAACGCGACCAACGCCGTCTCAGTGCTGTGCCCGGGCCTGAAGCCCGATTGGAGGGGGTCAAGATAATTCGCTTCATCCAGGTACTGCGGGAACTGACGTGCTACCACGGTCTCTATAACCTTCGCTACAAAGCGAAGGTTGGAGACAGGACGATAATTGGATAGTAATGCTGGGTCCAAGGACGGTTTCTTGAGGAGGGGACGAACCACTGCTTCTTTCAAAGCAGTGGGTAGAAACCCCTCTCTCAAGGAAGCGTTTATAATGCCTTGGAACCAGCCTCGTGTTACCTCCCGAGTGGCTAGAACCAGCCAGGAAGGACACGGGTCTAATAAACAAGTGGTAGCATTCAGTCCCCCCAGTATTCTGTCAACGTGTTCTTTGATAACAGAGTCGAACTCAACCCAGTTGACCTCACCGATATCTGATCCCGCCCTCTCGTCTGGAGAGGACCAGTCGGAGTCCAAATCGTTCCGAATCTGAGCGATTTTATCCTGGAGAAATATGGAAAATTCCTCAGCTCGACCTTGCAAAGGGTCATCCTGTGACTCCACTTTTAATAGGGAGCAAGTCACCTTAAACAAGGCAGCTGGGCGGTTTTCTGCGGATGCAATAAGGGTGGAGAGGTAAGTTCTCCTCGCCATCCTTATCGCCACTAAATACGTCTTAATATAAGCACGTAGTAGTGTTCGGTCAGAATCAGAACGGGTGGATCTCCAACTACTCTCTAGGCGTCTTTTCCGGCATTTTATCTCCCTCAGCTCCTCGGAGAACCAAGGGGCTATCTGGGAGCGGCGCCGGGTCAGAGGCCGCAAGGGCACAACCCGATCAAGTGCTTTAGCAGCCGCCAAATTCCAGGCGGCAACCAAGTCCTTGACCGAGTTGTGTGTGTGAGTTTCGGGGAGTGGCCCAAGCTCCATCAGGAACCTTTCAGGGTCCATCAGGCGCCTGGGGCGGTACCATTTTAATGGTCCCGCCTCCCTGCGGTCAAGAGGTGTGGAACGGAAGTCAAGCTTTAGGAGTGAGTGGTCTGACCATGACAGGGGTTCTATGACTATATTCCCTACACCCAGATCACTCTGCCACTGATCAGAGACAAAAACTAAGTCTAGGGTATGACCTCCGATGTGAGTAGGGTCCCGGATTAATTGGGTTAGGCCCATGGCTGTCATGGAAGCCATGAACTCCTGAGCAGGTCCCGAGGTACCGCCGGCAGAGGGAAGGTTGAAATCACCCATGACCATAAGCCTAGGGGTCTCAACCGCCATGCCAGCAATAACCTCAAGAAGCTCAAGCAGGGCAGATGATGCATAGCAGGGAGCCAGGTAAGCAATCAACAAGCCCTTCTGAACCTTGGAACCAAACTTCACGAAAAGAGATTCACATCCAGACGTCTGAGAAACAGTGGACTCCCTCAGACAAAGATCTTCCTTGATAACTAACGCAACACCTCCACCCCTTCCCTGGGTCCTCGGCTGATGAAAAGCCCGAAACCCGGCCGGGCACATATCGACCAGAGGGACACCCCCCTCTGGGCCCAGCCAGGTCTCGGTGATACCCACCAGGTCCGCCCCCCCCTCTAAGATCAAGTCATGAATGAGAGGGGCTTTGTTCATGACGGACCTGGCGTTACACAACATCAGTCGAAGGCCCAGGGCCCGAACACTCAGACCACCTGGAGAACGGGAAGTGATAATGGGGTCGGAGCGCGTCACAGCAGATAGAGAGCGGAGACGCGCTCCCGAAACAGAATGTGGCCCCTTATAGACGCCAAATCTGCCTCTCCCGCTCACCGTTTTAATGGATTTGATGACACCCTCTTCTGGATAACCCCCCATCCTCAATTGAGCCATGTCGGAATTATAACTGCAATGGCTAAAAAGAAACTCAGGTGTCCTGTCTGATGGGTTGAGCATTAAACTGCAGCAAGCTTTATGAAGCTATAGCCTTTAGAAACTGTTAGCAAAGCATCTCTCTCTCCGTGATTAGAGGAATGCAAGGATGAACCTCTAACACTGCTATTAAACATCATCATTTGTTCCATGGCTGATGGTTCAGCTGGGCAATTAACCGTTTGCCCTTTTCTGAACTTGCTTTATATCTTTAAATGTACATTCTAATGTGGAAGGGCATCAAGACAATGTGAAATGTAATATAAAGAAAATTAATTGAAAGAATGGCTTTTTATTAGCCTTCCATCACAAAGCCTCATGAAATTTGAGATTTGCTATATTATTATTAGTATTGATCATTGCACAGTGCTGCAGCTTCCCAAAAAAAAGCCAACAATTTTAGGCTGCAAAAACAGAGGGATAGAATCAGGATCATGTGAAATGTTAATATCATTTGACCTTGGTAAGGCCACATTTGGAATACCGCATCCAGTTTTGGTTGCCATGATGTAAAAAAGATTCTAGATGAGACTCTAGAAAGAGTGCAGAGAAGAGCAACTAAGATGATTAGGGGACTGGAAGCTAAAACATATAAAGAACAGTTGCTGGGATTGGATATGGTCTAGTTTAGTGAAAAGAAGGACTAGGGGCGGGGGTGGGATTTCACTGGTATAACCACTGTTTCAGCGATCACGCACTTCATGCATATTCACACTAAACACATGCTCCATGTTTAAAAAATCGCATACTTACCTTCAACTGCAGCCTCTGTGATGAAAATCATCACTTCCTCTTCAATCATCTGCAATATCAATGAACCAGATTTTTTTTTCTTTTCCACAACAGTAGTGTCAGGCATGTTTTGGGCCAGATGTCTGTTTGTTTGGATCCAAAATTTCCACAAGATCTTGACCTATTCATTTTCAAGAACTTTGTCAACTTGGTGTTCCCAGTGATTTTTGCTGCACTCAAACCCAAACTTCTGTCAATTATTATTATTGTTAAATTTATTTGCTTCCTATCTTGCCATGGGACTACTCTAAGTGGCTGTAGATCCAGAGGTGGTATTCAGCAGATTCTGATCAGTTCTGGAGAACTAGTAGCGGAAGTTTTGAGTAGTTTGGAGAATCGGCCAATACCGCCTCTGACTGGCCCCGCCCCCATCTCTTCTCTGCCTCCCGAGTCCCAATTGATCTGCCGGGTCTTCTTTTGTTGCCCTGCACAGGAAAACAGACCTGGAAAACAGGTTAGTGGGGTGGGGAGGGAATGGGGATTTTACAATATCCTTCCCCTACCATGCCAACCAAGCCACACCACACCCACCAAGCTACATCCACAAAACTGGTAGTAAAAAAAATTGAATCCCACCACTGTAGATCCAATATCACTAAGAAAATGCACAATCATAGCAAAGACGTGATATGCCAAAGGTTTCTGCCTTACAATCATACCCACTGTTATTTTTTTCCTTAAGATTACATCCCCCTAAATATACTCTTCTCCTTTATCAAGTCTGGAAATCATTCCAATAATCGCTGTTCTGGACAGTTAGCAGCAGCTTGTAGCTTCAGATCTGTGTGGGGACCCCAAACACTATTTTATTTTGAAATTATTGAAACCAGATGGACTTTAAGGATGATGATGCACAAGAAGCAACCAAATCACAGCTGGACCTTGGCTCTGAAAGGAGTTCAACCACTTTGGATGATCCATGGTCGCCATCCAAGCATAAAATGGAAAACATGGACCATAGCCTTTCCATTTCCTCCTAGCATGGGAAAGTATAAATAAACAGCTACAATATATTTTAAAACCAGGGTAGGATGAATTATGCAAAAAATGCTTTATAACGGAGGAAATGGTCCAAATTTCCTAACAAATGGTGCAGGTGCTTTTGAGCTACATTCCTTCAAAATAAGGTTGTTAGGAAGGGTTTTTTTCCCCCTTTCAGAGAGCTGGTAACTGCCTTGTTTTTCTCCAAAGCAGGACAAAATTTACAGAAAGACTAGTTCACTATTAAAAGAAAGAACACATGAGGGTTTACAAAGCATGTACTCTTAAATTTAAATATAGATATATATATTAAAATAAACCTACTTTTGATTTGGTGACAAAAAGTAATAAAATATATAGAAAAACTGAGCCTAAAATGAAGAATATCTGTGACAAGCTTCAGGAAAGAGATTGATGTTTTTTTGTGTGTGTGTGTGGAAAGGAAGACGGATGCCCTATTCTGAATGTGCTAAAGTTAGTTGCTGGGAATGAAGCAGAGGGAGAACTTTAAGAGACTAGCTAGCTCATTATATTTTTCCCTAAAAGAAAATATCATCCTGAGACCAACCAAAAGATAAAACAACCATACAATCTTTTATTTTGGGGGATAGACAGAGGAGAATCCTAAGGGGGGGCAAACACTTTAGAGAAGAGTTAGCTTCAAGTCCACTTTGCCCCACCAGGAGATGCTGTGATTAGAGAACATTTCATTACTCCGTTGGCAGAACTTGTCAGTCACAATATAAAGATATTAAATGTTGCATTGGTAACACATTTCAGGTAATCAGTGCTTGGCAGTAGCTGAGCGTGGCTCACGTGGTTAGGATGCTGAGTCAAAAGACCATTGAGAGGTCAAGAGCTCAGCAGTTTGAAACCCGAGAGCAAGCTACAGGATGGAATGAGCTCCTGTCAATTTGCCCTAGGTCCTGACCTCCTAGAAGTTTGAAAGCATGCAATAGATATAAGGTACCACTTTGGTGGGAAAATAACATCCCCTGGGCAATGGTGATGTCATCAACTATTCCTTTCAACTCAGAACTGCTTCTGATGCTAATTTAGTAGTAGTAGCTGAAGTTAAGTAGCTGTTGGATACATCCAGACATCATTAAATACTGTGTAGGTTAGTCCTAAAGGTGCTTTTTCAAGAGGCAGCTGGACTTTCTTGTTTTTCTTCAAAGACGTTTCATTTCTCATCCAAGAAGCTTCTTCAGCTCTGAGGTTGGGTGAGAAGCAAAACGTCTTCAAAGAAAAACCAGAAAGTCCAGTTGCCTCTTGAAAAAGCACCTTTGGGACAACTATGACCTGGCTGACTGAGAATCTCCATAGATGTCAACCCTAAGTCCCATACCTGCATTAAATTTGTTTTCTTTTTGTGTTGTAAAGGTCACCTTCAAGAAGTGAGTGGAGCTGAATGTCAACTCACAAAATATTTCTATGGTCTTTTTAGAGTTGCCAACAGAAAGAGCGGGGGGAGGTGGGGTTTGAAAGAGCAGTGCAGCAGCTTGGAAATCAAAAGTGCATTCCATAAATAGTTTTCAAAGATAGTAACTAAATGACTGAAGTTTCTGCCATGCAAAATTCTAACTGAAGAACATGATTGATGACTCTTGGCTATGGATATGTTTCATTGGAGAATATGAATTATAATACACCCAGGGGGTGGCAGAAAACCAGGGTCAAGGGTGACAATGAATTGTGTGTCTCAGAGTTGGCTACACCCAGGCAGTGCCAGACATGTTAACTCCCTATAAATCTTTTTGAAGTTTTGGAAATTTGGCTCGAGACTCATGATTTAATTGGGGTAACTGCCAGAATCTAGACATAGATATATATGGAAGGAACTTCACAGGTTTTCTCATCCAACACCCTCCTCAAACAGGAGAGTCTATACCATTTCAAACAAGTATCTGTCTAGTCACTTCTTAAATAACCCCAGTAATGAAGCACCTACAACTTCTGAAGGCAAGCTGTTCCACTCATTAATTGTTCTCACTGTTAGGAAGTTTCTCCCTAATTCCAGGTTGCAAAGTCTCTCCTTGATTAGTTTCCATCCATTGCTTCTGGTCTTGCTTTCTGGTGCTTTGGAAAATAAGTTGAAATAATAGATTGTATAGAGATGGACAGGCTAACAATGAAAATAAAAGACAGAGAAGATTCCATTTACTATAGGGTCTGGTATAAGTGATTTAGAAATAAAAAGAAAATGGCAATGAGAGAATATGTAAATATGTAAATACACCATGGAGAAGATTGATGTGTAACGATAAAAGATATTGATCTATAGCAAGAGTAAGATGTAATGGTAAAGGAATAAGTAAATACATATATTGAAAAATGTAAGGAGATGCAAAAGATGTCCTGATGTTGATAACCATGTATAAAGTTTTATTTTATGTTTTTAAAATTTGAAAACTTAATAAAAAAAATTTTTTTTTTAAAAAGGAAAATAACTTGACCCGCTCCTCTTTGTGGTAGCCCCTCAAATACTGGAATACTGCTATCATGTCATCCTTAGTTCTTCTTTTCTCTGTACAAAGTCCCTGCAACCATTCTTCATATGTTTTAGTTGCTGAGATTCAGAAACATGGCTGTAGCACCCTTTATACATGTGCATGATGCTGATGTTGGTGACTTTAGTAATACTAAACCAGCATGCCAAGAAAGGAAAAAATATCAAAAGTGGGTCTTCTACCCATCTCCCCTCTTCTCCCTCACTCTGAAACTCTTTCTCTAGCAAGTAGAATGAATCACAGTAGATATAAACATTTTTCTAGCGCTCAGCACTAAGAGAAAGTTTAGGCTGGGAAGCTACACATATGTTTCCTGCCACTTATTCTATTTCCCAGGGTGGTTAATTCATTGGGGAGGAATCACTCAACCAGAGAAACTTGGGGGACTTTGTACATAGAACTCCTTGCCTGCAAATCTTGCAAGATAGATCCCAGGCTAGAAGTCTATTTATAGACGAGGTGACCTTCCTTCATCTAGCTTGGTTTCAAACCAGTAGACCAGTCTTCTGCAAGATGATGTTCTCCAGATAGCCTGGGACTGTAATGACCTAATTTCCCAGCCAGCTTGGTGAAATGATTTCATTCCCAACAGAGCAACTTGGGGAAAGCTGCATGAAGTCAGGCAAAGTAATTAAATGATGAATATCCTTTCCCCATGTTTATAAATATAGGGAAAAGATTCCCAAAATCACAGTTTTACCAAAACCTATACAGTCAGAGCCGTGCTCTCTTAAAACTCCTGCGATTGAGATCATATGATAGGTTTGTTGATGGGGGGGTGGGGGGGAACAGTGGCAGAGCCAAACATGGGTATAAAAAGTTTTCCTGCCTTTGATGCCCCCTGTTTGTCTCCTCTTTCTGGAATCTTCTATTCTTCCCAAGTAGCAAGTGGCAGAAAACCCAAAGGTGCTTTTTTCAAAAGGCAACTGGATTAAGTTTTTCCCTGAAGACGTTTCACTTCTCATCCAAGAAGCTTCTTCAGTTGAGAATCAATGAACTGAAAAAGCTTCTTGGATGAGAAGCGAAAGGTCTTCAAAGAAAAACAAAGGAAGTCCAGTTGCCTTCTGAAAAAGCACTTTTGGGACAACCATGAGCTGAACGAAAGAGAATCTCCATAGACAAGCAGCAAGAAAGAAACTGTTATTCCTTACTAAAGTCTGAGCTGGTTTCCTGGACAGCATGATGCCCACCTGAAGTGAAGCTGAAAGCCACCTATGGCACTGAGGTCTTCAGGATGCCAATTCTTATCCTGGAATGTGTTGGTTTGATTTAATTTTGAATATGTCCACAATAGATCACTCCAAGCCCCTGCTGCAGTGAGTCATCTTAGAGATTTTAGTAGAGAAATATTGAAGGTATGCTGTTAAACATCCCAATGGGATCAATCGGACTTAATGTTAGCTAGATGACACCCTGCAGTTCAGATCCTTGTATTTTTTAACATGTCAGTTTTTCACAGCTATGACTCTTTGATGAGTTACGTTTTCCCTTCCTCCAAGCCCGCTCACCCCTCCCAGTTTTGTTCTTCCCCATCTAATCATTTAGAATTGATACATATGGTATGTCTGCGATGAAAAACAAATTCTATAAATAACCATTTCACTGTTCTCTTAGTCTAAGCCTGCTTGGCACCTTGGCATGATAGCCATTAACCAATTTGTTGTAGGTGTTTGTTCAATATACACAACTGACAGCACCTAGCACCTGTCACTATTAATAACTCCGTTCTCCAACTCTTTCATTATTATCACTCTTGTGTAAAAAAGTAACCTCCACACTTACAGATGTAGTTTAATGAGACTCATGTTGCAGCCAGGTGTCCAACAGAGTGGGTATCACCTATACATCTTTGTTCCCAAACAATGCTGAAATATCCATTAAAGGTATATTCGTAAGAGCAGACTTGTAACTGGCATCTCTAATAGTACACCTCATTTGGAACAGATGGAGGAGAAGGCAAAAAAAAGTAAACAAATAACCACAGAAAAGTATATTTCGCATTCGTGCTGTTATTTTATTTTTAAATAATTATCTGATTAAAAAAGCCAAAAGCCAATTTTCAGTGTTATTTCTCACCAGTGGTAAAATTGTCATCCCTTTGGCAGTGAGGTGACACTACAAAGGGGTGATGGAATTCATAAGAGTGGCAATGGTATCTTGACTCAAGCAGACAAGATTTAAGGGCTGCCCAACCTAATTAATTTACAGCGGTGGGTTTTATGCAATAATCCAAATGGCATTATACAATGATCATAATACACCTTAAACTGCACATTGGGTGCCCTTTATGATTAATATGATTAATTTATTAATAGGGTTCTGCAGGGAGTGGGAATAAAAACAAAGTTAGAAACACTCACTGAGAATTTTGCTAAAGCTACTTTGACAAAGTATGTGATTGCATCAGAAAAGGACGCAAATCCGTAAATAGATACTTCCTGATAATTGAAGCAGATATGCTGGTGCCTGAGGTAGGATGGAGAATTGGTGCAGAAAACAGCCCTGTCCAGCCATGCACAAAGCATCGGGTGAAGTCTCACTTGCACTAAGAGGATGAAAATTATACTTCGTTGTTATTTCTAAGAGGTGCTGGGCAATAAATCTGAAACTTCAGAATGAAAAAAATATATATAGATGTTACATATTTTGACACTGTTAACCTGTTGGATGTGTTTGACTGAGTGATGAAAGTGATGGTAGAATGTGTGCTGTATAAACAGGAAAGCAAAATAAATTAACTCAACCAATTAAACCTATACAGATTGGATTTACTTTCAAAGAGGGACTATAGTTGTTCCCCAGTCAACCATATTGTGTTAACGATTGTACCTATCTTGTACCTTTCTTGAAATTGAGACATTTTAGAGACTTACAAAAATGGGATCTTTCTAGCAACGTATACTTTTTCTTTTTTCTGTTTTGCATCTTCTAATAGCCATGCACAAACCAATAGAAAATAGGCAGAAAGGGTTTGATTCAGTGGTGCGTTTCAAATATTTTTACCACTGGTTTGGTGGGCGTGGCTTGGTGGGTGCATTTTGTACACGTCCGCACACTTTGCATGTGCGTGCATGCCAAATGCATACTTTGTGAAGGCACAGAGGCTTTCTGACTCACCTCCTGCAATCCTGCACACTCCCTGTCACTTCAGCAGTGCCTTTGTAGGCAACAAAAGAAGACCCAGCTGATCAGCTGGGACTCGGGAGGCAGAGAATAGATGGGGGCGCGCAGCACTCTGCTGTGCCAAGCAAAGCATCTGCACTTCAAAAACAAGGAATAAAGTCCAGGCAGGTAGGTGAGCCCAACAGCAAAGCGTCAGAGAGAACTGGTTCAGTCTTCTCTGCTTATTGGCACTACCGGCTCGGCAGAACTGGGCCAAACCAGTAGAATACCACCACTGGACATTAATTTATTCTTCACAGTACTTGAGAGTAGGACCAGAAGCAACAGAAGGAAGCTTAATCATTGGGTGATCCAACCTGGAAAAAAGAGGAATTTCTTGACAGTGAGAACAATGAATCAATGGAACAGTTTGCCTCCTGGAGTTGTAGGTGCTCCATCACTGAAGGTTTCAAGAAACGATTAGACAATCGTTTGTCTGGGATGATTGTACAAGGGCTGACATTGTGGTGTAAAGGAAATAATCTTACACTTAATACCAAAAAAAAAAAAAAACCTAAAGAACTTATAAGTAACTTCAGGAGGAAGAGAGATGTACATTTACAATTGTGCATAAATGGCGAGGAGGTGGAGAGGGTTGGTAGTTTTAAATTTCTGGGCACTTATATCTCAGAGGACCTCTCATTGACTATGGATGCTAACATGCTTGTGAAGAAGACACAGAAGAGGCTGTACTTCCTGAGAATGCTCAGGAAGGTAAATCTATCTCAGCATATACTTCTGTCCTACTACTGCAGCACTATTGAGAGTGGCCTGACATATAGCATTCTTGTATGGTATGGGAGCAGCTCTGTAGCAGACAAAAAAGGTCTACAGAGAATCATTAAAATTGCCCAGAATATCATCAGGCTCCAGCTACCAGTCCTGGATGACATCTTCGCATCTCGTTGTTTAAGGAAGTTGCACAACATTCTCAGAGACTCTTCCCATCCTGCTTACAATCTTTTTGAACTGTTGCCTTCTGGCAGAAGATACAGAACAATTAAAACTCGGACCATATGTTTTCTGAACAGTTTTTATTCCAGAGCTATAATTGCACTTAAAATGAACTTAAGGACCACCATCAGTGAGCTGTTGCACAGTATCATTTGGCCTGTTGTGTGGATGCTTATGTGTTTTTAGGGGGCAGAAAATTTTGGTGGGTGGAGGAGTGTTTGGGGATTGTCATGTGTGTGTGTGTGTGTGTGTGTGCATTTTGGGTCTGGTCTCTGGGTGTTATGTGAATTTTGTTTATGTGTATACTGTGTATATACGTACAATGACAATAAAGTATTATTATTGTTGTTGGGGTTTTTTTTGTTATTGTTGTTGTTTAAGGGAAGGGTGTAAAACTGGATTTCTTTGAGGGCTGGATCAGCATGGTAGATCTCTTACATGGGCCAACTGGCCGGGAAATAGGATGGATGCCTTCTGATGCCTTGTGCAGCTTCCCATGCCCCATTTTGGCCAGCAGAGTACTGCAGGAAGCCATCCAGGCAGAAAATGGAGCATAGAAGTGCTTTGTGTGGCGGGGCCCTGTTTCCCATTTTGACTGCAGAGGCACTGCAGGCTGGTCCTTTACTATTTCTAGGCTGGCCCTGCAGACCAGATTTAATTATCCCATGGGCTGGATTTGGCCATGGGCCTTGAGTTTGACACCCCTGATATAAGGACTCCTGCCTTGGGCAAAGGGTTGGACTAGAACAAGGCTCTTCAAACTTGACAAGTTTAAGACTTGTAGACTTCAACTCCCAGAATTCCTGAGCTAAAATGACTGGAGGAGAAATTCTGGGAGTTGAAGTCCACAAGTCTTAAAGCTATCAAGTTTGAAGACCCTTGGACTAGAAGATCTCCAACTTCTGTTATAGCTCTGTAATTCTATCACTCTATGATTCCTTGCTACCTCACACATCAGCTCCAATAGTGAACTTCTCTATCCCTGCTTATTCCCAGCAAAGGAAAATAAGGAGAAAGTATATTATAGCAGCTGGATGCTGATTTTGGATCAAGAGATTTATGTTTATGTTCCCAGCTACTGTCCAGTGTTTTGACTTCAGAACACTCACAACTGCTTCTAAGAGTTGTTTTATAGGAAAATCCCTCACTCAAAAAGAGAAAAAAATCATAATATAGATGTATGTGGTTCTTGGTACTCTCTGAGCTTGATTATTTTTTTTTTTTTGCAGATATTTCATTACCAAACTAGCAGTATATATTAGTGGCTTGCTCTGTCAATGTCAGTGAGAATAGTTTTGGTTCTTTGATTGATACAAATATTCTCTTCTATCCATAATGTAGGTGTGTTTTTAAAATATACATGTACATGAATTTTGAGCGGAGGATTTAAAACACAGCTGTTGAAGCACAGGGCATTGACAGGGAACCCTTTGTAGCCTCGTACACACCAGGAAGGACCTCAGGATTATGATAAAGATGTGGACATCAAACGAAAGTATATTTTGGTGACGTAATTATCAAGCTCAGTTTCCCAGTGGCACTCACCTGCTGCATGAATCTGGCATAGTTTTTCAAGTGTGGTCATCAGCTCAAACCACACAGTAAACTAAAGGTTTAATTATACACTTTGTACAGAGATAGATAATACAAATACTTATATACATACATACTCTGTGTGTGTGTGTGTGTGTGTGTGTGTGTGTGTATACACACACAGAGTATATATACTTACACACACACATGTATATACATGCAAATATACATGCACACAAACATAAATATGTGATTATTCGGTAAGCATTTTCACATTGTAATTGGATTATTGGTGCATTTAATTATGCCAGGAGAGAAATGGAGAGAGAGGGAGGGAGAAACAGGGAAAGAGAAGCAGGTGCACAATTGGTTGAAAAGATTTTTTTTCTCCATATAAGAGAATACTTGTGAAATTTATGGGCCATTTAACATGTTAGTTTAGTTTAAAGAGGTATGCATTTACATGTGTTAAGCGTTCCTTGCAGATCTCCTTTAACCTTTCTTGGAAAAGGTCAACACAACAATCATTGTGCAATTTAAGCATCAAGATGATGGTACGGTATATCAGTGCAAATCTGAGAAAACGAGCTCGGGCAACCTTTTTCATTTGCATCCTATTCTTTAATCATCACTCCTAAAATGTTTGTTTCTTTCAGGAGTGCGCTGTTGACCCACATCTCGCCTTATGCCACCAGACTTGAAATTCTAGACCTAGAAAACCTAGAACTACGCTGCCTTCGGTCCGATCTAAGTATAGTATATAAAATCATAAATTGCAATGTCCTACCTGTCAGTGAATACTTCAGCTTCAACCAAAACAACACAAGAGCAAACAATAGATACAAACTCAAGGTTAATCGCACCAAACTTGATTGCAGGAAATACGACTTCAGCAACAGAGTGGTCAATGTCTGGAATACTCTACCTGACTCTGTGGTTTCTTCCCCAAACCCCAAAAACTTTAACCTTAGACTGTCTACTATTGACCTCACCCCTTTCCTAAGAGGTCTGTAGGGGGCGTGCATAAGCGCACCAATGTGCCTACTGTCCCTGTCCTATTGTTTCTTTTATATATATATATATATATATATATTATTTTTCTTATATGTATCCATGTATTCATAACTATGTTTTTACTTATACCTATTATCTTGTAAGCAATTGACAAATCAAATAAATAAATAAAATAAAATAAAATAAATAAAATATAACTGACAATAATAATGTTATACCAGGGATGTTAGCAACACCATTTAAAGAGATCTATAGAAAGGAATGAATTTATGCCTAACAGTCCAGTGGTTTCATACAATTAACATTTCAACAGTTAGTTTGTACATTCAGTCTCATGAAAAAAACGAATGCAAAGCTTTTATAGATTAATTGCTAAGTGAAAGCAAATAAATGGTGCTTGCCTAAGGCTATTGTTTTAATACCAGGTTGAACTTAGATATGAGTTGGGGTTAAAATCCAGACTTCAGCTTTATGCCAATCCAGGTGTCTGTAACATCCATTGCTGCTAGGCTTTCAACTTGGAATCCTTAAATCACTATTTTTCCCCCATTCTGTTATTTCCCTCGCATGCCACTCCGATCAGCATTAGAAAGTATGGTGGTGATGTTAAAGGTTGCTTCTAATTGCTGTTTGTTTACTCCTCTCCTTAGAGACCTTCAGATCAACTGCACTGAACCCTCAGATGATCTTTTATGATTTGATAGTGCAATCTCTGTGCTATGATGAACAGCCAGTTGAAAAAGACACTGGTGATCTTATCTTGTGTGCCAGAGATAGCCTGGGAGACAGAATTTGTGCTATATATTGATAAAAACAGTAGCAGATAATACTCTTCAGTCTGATGCCACCCATGGTTTGTTTTTAACAGCTTTCTTTCTTTCTTTTTCTTTTTTCCTTCCTTCCTTCCTTCCTTCCTTCCTTCCTTCCTTCCTTCCTTCCTTCCTTCCTTCCTTCCTTCCTTCTCTCCCTCCCATTCTTCTCCCTCTCCCCTCCCCTCCCCTCCCCTCCCTTCCCTTCCCCTCTCTCCTATTCTTCCTTTTTTCAACTCTTGTTTCTTCATTTTTCTCCTCCCCAAACACACAGTCTTTCTTCACAAAGTTGCAGAACAATGACAATGAAACCTTCCTTGGTCTTCTTGACAGGGGAATTTGAGCATCTTTGCCCATAAGGGAAAACCTTCCTTGGTCTTTTGAAATGCACTGAGGAAACATCTTTAATTATTCAAGTTAAAGACAAATGAAGATCTTTTATTATCATCTTCACTTTTGGATCCATCATCATGAACCACTACCGCAGTTCATAATTCTGGTTTTGGTTTGGTGTGAGACGTAAACTCATTCTTAGGGTTTTCTCTTTATATCTGGCATGGGCAACTATGGTCTTTTCAAAATACTATGGCTTTATCATGGTTATATATGAAGGAAGTCTATATTTGGCACCATATACCCTCTGTTTGGGGGGGGGGGAAATCTACCTATATGGCCCTTAAGAGCTGACACCAACCTGATGGTATATAATCAGTTAGTGATTTTCTGCAGATTATCATATTCTATTATCTAATTTCTTTGTTTGATATTCAGCATTTTTTTTCCTGAATCAAAAAGTTTGTAGCTTGTATTTTGACTCACTTTCTTGGGTAAATTGCATCCAGTTTTGCATCACCGTTGTGTACCAATTTTAGCTGCTAATTGCTCACTGATGTCTGTTTTACTCCCCTAGAAATTAAATATATAACCAGGGATTTATGATCTATTAGTTAGATGATTACATTTAATACATCAATTACCCAAGCTGCTCTGATCTTTATCCAGAGGAAGGGCTGGACAGAAACATTATTATTCAGAATTTCCAGATCATGATATCTATGAGTGGCAAAATTCATTCTTTCTGTATCGTAGATACACACAAGGCTTATGTGCTTCTGTAGGAGAAGTTGAGTGAATCTGGAACATCTGTCAAAATCAGATGAATGGAAATTACACAAAAGTTTATTTTGAACAATTTCCTATCAATTTAATTGGTACAGACATCCCAGCAGAAGATAATCTTTAAAAAAGAGAGAGAGAGAGAGAGACGACATATTTTCCAATTGCTCAAGAGCTCCTGCTGAGTCTCACATTAGACAACAAACATCAGTAAAGCCTTGAGATTCAAGTAGCTATGATAAGTAAGGAAGACAGACATGCCAAGATTCACAAAGCGGTTAGAATTTCAGCCTTATCTCAGAGCTGTGTAATGGGTGTGTTTGAAGTTATGGGAAACTTTTATCATCATTGCTAAATCAAAAGATTTACTTCCTTCTGTTCCACATTGGCTTTGCATTTCTGGATTGGTGCTTCCCTGTAACGTATATTTGTGCTATTTTGGATTTGGATTTCTGCTATTTTGAAGGAAAGGGGAAAAACATTGCTAAAGTAACCATGAGACTAGAAATCCTGTCCTTATGTCTCAGTTACATTCTGGATTCCTTCTTCTACTGCTGGGTTGCCACAAATTCATTTGGTTGTTTCATGAGATCCTGTTCTGAGTTGTTGTTGTTGTTGTTGTTGTTGTTGTTGTTGTTGTTGTTGTTGTTGTTGTTCTTCTTCTTCTTCTTCTTCTTCTTCTTCTTCTCCTCCTCCTCCTCCTCCTCCTCCTCCTCCTCCTCCTCCTCCTCCTCCTCCTCCTCCTCCTCCTCCTCCTCCTCCTCCTTCTTCTTCTTCTTCTTCTTCTTCTTCTTCTTCTTCTTCTTCTTCTTCTTCTTCTTCTTCTTCTTCTTCTTCTTCTTCTTCTCCTTCTCCTTCTCCTTCTCCATCTTAGCTATTGTCTATCCACTGCAAGATGAAAGCCTCCTCCAAATGTTTCCAACCAATATGGTCCTGATCTTCCTTTTGCCAGTTGGGCCCACATTGTTTGCTGATGTTGTCATTCCATCTACTTTTAGGTCTCTTCCATGGATGCTTTTTATCAAGTGGGATCCACAGCCTTGGTCCACCTGGCATCAGTGCTTTTGGCTATGTGACCAGTCCATTTCCATTTCAACTCTTGATGATATTGTATACTTTTCATTTGTTCTCTAATCCACGTGCAGGTTTTTCTGTCTTGTCTTGTAATACTGAGCATGTCCCAAAGGTGCTTTTGCAGGAGGCAACTGGATTTTCTCTTTTTTTTTTCTTTGAAGACATTTTGCTTCTCATTCAAGAAGCTTTTTCAGCTCTGACTGGATGGTGGGGAATGGAAGGATTTATAATCCCTGCAGACAGCTGGTAATTTGCATCCTTTTAGATCACCTGGAGGTTTATCTGTGTCATCAGGATCACCTGGGTGGTACAAATGGGTGCAGAGCCTTCTTGGAACTGTTGAAAGGACTGTGTTGTAGATTGGCGATAGATGGTGGGGAATGGAAGGATTTATATTCCTTGCAGACAGCTGGTCATTTGCATCCTTTCAGAGGGTCGTTGAAGCACTTGGAGGTTTATCTGTGTCCTCAGGGCCACCTGGGTAGTGCTCCTGGTTCCTGTAGTCTGCAAATTTTTTTCTGGAAATCCATTCCTACTCTCACACCATTCAAAGGGTGTTCATCCCAAATTGCATAGCTAAAAGTGCATAGAAATTCTCAGTCATCCAGGTCATGGTTGTCCCAAAAATGCAAATGATCAGCTGTCTGCAAGGAGTATAAATACTTCCATTCCCCACAATCCAGTCAGAGCTGAAGAAGCTTCTTGGATGAGAAGTGAACCTTTGGGACAACCATGATCTGAATGACTGGGAATCTCTATGGACTTTGATGCTGAGCATATATCTTTCCATGACTCTTTGCACCACTCGTAGCTTTTGTATCAATTGTGAGGTTAGTATCCATGTTTCACCAGCATAGGTTAGAACAGGTAGCAGACACTGATCGAAAACTTTTCTCTTGAGTTTATCAGTTACAATATTGTCCGCCATTTTCTTCCTCATTCCTTCAGAGCATTACCCCATGAATAGTTAATTGTGCATTCATTATAAGAATCTTTTGAAGTTTTCATGAGGGATACCTGGCAAAGACACCGTGCTGGAAAGAGGTTTTCTTTTAAAAATAATCAGCAATGGGAAGAGACAGCAAGGAGAGAAAAACAATGTTTCAATTTCTCTTTATCTTACACACAGGCAAACAGGGCTTCAAGACTTCATTTGGAGCATCGGAGACAATGCACTGCTCAAAGCAAAACATTGGGGGCAATGTGCTTTGCTTTGGCACTTGGGAGCTTTTGCATCACAAGTAAAGAAGGGCACTGAACTTAATGAAGCAGGATGGCTGTTCTGAACCAGTAGCTAAAAGTGCCACGATATAGGGTGCTGTGTAGAAAGCCACAGAAATTATGTAGAGACAATTATAACTTCATGTACAAAATGCAGTAAGTCACCTGGAGTTACCTGAGTTGTCTGAGTTGAGCAGCCATAGGTCAATTAAATCAATTAATTAAAATCAATAATCAGTCAAGCTATAGATAAAAATGCTTTAAGCTTGAGAAACAAAGAAAGTGTTGGAAGAAATTCAGTTTGGCTCAGCCCCAATACTCTGACTAAGTGATAAGCTATACTCAGAACTGGTGAGAGTAGAGTAGAGTAGAGTAGAGTAGAGTAGAATAGAATAGAATAGAACAGAACAGAACAGAACAGAACAGAACAGAACAGAACAGAACAGAACAGAACAGAATAGAATAGAATAGAATAGAACAGAATATCTTTTATTGGTCAAGTGTTTTTGGACACTCGAGGAATTGGTCTTCGGTCCATAAGCTCTCAGTTACATAAAAAGAAAAAAATACATTAGTCAAGAATTATAAAATACAATACTTAGTGATAGTCATAGGTTACTAAATAAGTAATCACATTATACTAGGAACAAATAAAACAATATAAATTGTAGAGATACAAGCAACAAGATTATAGTCATAAGTGGGAGGAGGTAGGTATAAGAGGAATGAGAAGAATAATAGTAATACAATCTTAGTGAACAGTTCGATGGTATTGTGGGAATTAGTTGTTTAGCAGCGTGATGGCATTCAGGGAAAAACTGTCCATGTGTATAGTTGTTCTGATGTGCAGTGCCCTGCAGCATCATTTTGAGGGTAGAAGTTGAAACAATTTATATTCAGGATGCGAGGGGTCTGTAGTTATTTTCACAGCCCTCTTTTTGACCCGTACTGTATACCAGTCCTCAATGGAACACAGGTTGGTAGCAATTGTTTTTTCTGCAGTTCTAATTATCCATTGAAGTCTGTGTCTGTCTTGTTTGGTTGCAGAGCCAAACCAGACAGTTATAGAGGTGCAGATGATAGACTCAATAATTTCTCTGTAGAACTGTATCAGCAGCTCCCCGGGCAGTTTGAGCTTTCTGAGTTGGTGCAGAAAGAACATTCTTTGTTGTGGTTTTTTGATGACATTTTTGATGTTAGGTGTCCATTTTAAGTCTAGAACCAGCAACGTTAACAGGTGTCTGCTGCTGCAGTCAGACTAGGAATCTCTCCCCTATTTGGAAGTGTGTTTGTGATGCTGCAACACACATAAACAAATGGTGGGACTTGTTTTCTGATATTTTAAAGTTCTTTTCACCAGTCTAATGATCCTTACCATTCTAGAGTGAACTGAGTTCCATCCCATTATAAGCGGGTTGAAGGCTAAATCAATCAGAGGCAGGAGAAAGAGGATTGATTGATTTATTAAATATATATGTCAACCATCTTGCCATTAAGAGATACTAGGCCATTTACAGTGAGATAAAAATATGACAATCTAAAATATTAAAACAATGGATACTAATATTAACAAGATAGCTACGGAAGGAGGTGATATACAATGGTCTTCTCTTAATCCACTAACCACCTCCAGGCTCCCATCGGGGCACCAGGCCAATTGGGAGAGCTAGGATTTAAGGCACCCCCAGAAGGACAAAAAGGTGGCATAGACCTCATCTTGTGGGGCACAATGTTCCTGCGGCAAGGAGCCATGGCAGAAAAAGACCCCACCAGCTGGAATTCCACACCATGCACCTTCTAACAGAATGGGTGGGATGAGTCTATCTCATTGGTATGAGATGTTCCATGCTTCAATGGATGTTTGGAATTGCTAATCACCTTTAAATAAATCTATCATGAGCCACAGTGGTGCAGTGGTTAGAGTGCAGTACTTCAGGCTACTTCTGCTGACTGCCGGCCGCCTGCAATTTGGCAGTTCAAATCTCAACAGGCTGAGGTTGACTCAGCCTTCCATCCTTCCTAGATGGGTAAAATGAGGACCCAGATTGTTGAGGGCAATAGGTTGACTCTGTAAACTGATTAGGGGGAGGGCTGCAAAGCACTGCAAAGCGGTATACAAGTCTAAATACTATTGCTATCTGTAATCACATATTTGGTGTTAACCGAAATATATTTATATATTGCAAACAGTGTCCACAGTCTATATTATTAATCATTTCAATCAGAAGAGACTCTAATGATTCTGCATGTCACAGGAGGGCAGCAAAATTGCTTGAAGAAATGTTATGATTTAAATCTTGAGTTATGTCTTGGGAGTCCATGGTGACAAAAGGTATTTAAAGGGAGCCCGTGGTGAAGAAAAGGTTGAGAATCACTGTCCTACAGGACTGTCTGGTTGGTTTAAGAGCCATGGTGGAGCAGTGGTTAGAGTGCAGTACTGCAGGCTACTTCCACTGACTGCCAGCTGCTGCAATTTGGCAGTTCAAATCCCACCAGACTCAAGGTTGACTCAGCCTTCCATCCTTCCGAGGTGGGTAAAATGAGGACCCAAATTGTTGGGGGCAAGAGACTGACGCTGTAAACCGCTTTGAGACGGCTATAAAGCACCGTAAAGTCGTATATAAGTCCAAGTGCTATTGCTATCATTTTGGAGTCTGTCTGGCCCTCCAGCAGTTCCTTGGAATTGTTCTGAAATTAAGCAGCCGGCCATCAGATGGCAGAAAAGACATTCTTTAGATTTCTTTTAGGTTGCATCAATAGAATTAAGTGCCCAACTATTTTAGGTGAATCAAAGCTATTATTTTGCAGATATAACTACCTCAAACTGTTACTAAAGGTTACATTTACCCTAGCTGGCTCAAACTGTGCCATAGCACCATCTGTTAACATTAACATGAAATTGTCATTTTGTGCCAAGATCTCCCCTCCTCCCACTCCCAGGTTAAATACCTAAATGAATCTGTGTCTGGAAAGGTGGTCTATAACAATAATAACAGTTGCCATTATGAAGCACATTTCAAAAAATAAAAAACATTTTGCCCAGATTATTTTTAGAGTTACCGTGTTTCGAGAGTTTAAGAGATTGTTCAGCCTCTAACAAAATGCTTGTTAGGATCCTTTGGGAGTTGAAAATAGAAATTAGGCAAACACGCACACATCACCAAGTCAGACCAAAACCACTTCGACAGTTTGGAAAGCGCCCAGTTCAGTTTGGCCCATTTGTGGGTTCTGTGATTGGACTGAAAATCTGTATCTTCACTTGGAATCTTTGCTATGTTCCATTCACTTGGCTGGCAGGTCAACAAACAGCTGTAGCTGCTTCCTGCTTGATGGGATTGGATGCATTTTTAAGGAACAGCAAACTCCTCTGAGAAAATGAAACATACCAAATTCCAGACAAACAGGTGCAGAGATTTCTGCGCTAAACATATTGGAACACATCTGAGGGATCCCGTGATCAGTTAATATCTTAAGTACTGATCCTAGAAACAGGTCTTAAAAACAAATCAGCCTTCAACAATTGTGGTCTAATGCTGGCTGCACAAAATGCAGTTCTGAAACTGAGCAAATAGATAGTTTTTAACCCTTTTTACAAGTGTATACAACTCAGAGGCATTGCAGGGCTCCAGTTCAGGTATTAATATGCCACAGAGGCCCATGGCCACATTATTATTATTATTATTATTATTATTATTATTATTATTATTATTATTATTATCATCATCATCATCATCATCATCATCATCATTATTTAATCTTTAGTGAGATTCACAGCCTTTGGGGCTGATTGATAGCTCGAGTCCTAACCAAGGACCTAGGAACTGTTCAGGTAGCGCTGGAGGATATAAGCTGTTCCAAGTAGGGTGTTTTTTTTGTAGAATCAGGGTATTCAAGTCTGATAAATTCAGAATTTCCAAATAGTGAGATAGCCCTTTAGGTATTGCTCCAAGGACTCCAATTACAATTGGGATAACACACAATTTCTTTTTCCAATGTCACTCAACTTCAATCTGTAAGTCCCGATACTTTGTGATTTTTTCTTACTGCGTGTTCACAATTCATGCATCACTAGGTATTGCAATGTCAATGAACAACCCTTTTTCTTTTCAACTATTGTTATGTCAAGTGTGTTGTGGGCCAAGTGCCTGTCCATCTGAATTCTGAAGTCCCACAAGATCTTGACTTTTTCATTCTCCAGAACCTTCTCAACCTGATGTTCCCAGTAATTGTTACTATACTCAAATCCAAACTTTTGGCATAGTTTCCAGTGAATGATTATTATTAATTATTATTATTTGATAGTCTTTTTTTCTTCAGTATAAGCAGCTAGAAGATATTTATATCCTTTATCTTTTGCAAACTACTCACAAGAGTAATAATCAGGGTGTGAGTGAAGTGGACTTCTCTCTAGGTTTTCACAGTTAGATCTTGGCATCATCCAGATCAGGGGTGTCAAACTCAAGGCCTGGGGGCGGGATCCAGTCAATGGGGTGCGTAGACCTAACCCACAGGGCTGTCCTAGAAATAGTGAAGGATCGGTCCACATTGCCTCTGCCAGTGAAAACAGAGCTCGCGAGGGCCGCCTACAGCCTTCCTGAACTCTGTTTTCACTGGCAGAGGGTTGCAGGAGGCTGTCCCAGCTGAAAATGGAACTTGCAAGGGCCGTGCGTGGCCCCATGACCTTCGTTTTCCCTGGCAGAAGGTTGCAGGAGGCCATCACAGCCAAAAACGGAGCTCGGGAGCCCGTTTTCACTGGAAGAGCAGTCGGGCCATCACAGGTGCCCCCCAACACAAGTGATATCATGCTGGCCATGCCCACCCTGGCCATGCCCCCCAACACAAACCTGATGCAGTCTCTGGCTGCAGATACTCTAGTCCAAATGCTGTAAGCAGAATGACTGCAATCAATCACTCCAGCAGGGCAAGATAGTGAGTCCAATCATTCCAGCGAGGCACAGAAGCACGGCAGTAGTTCAAACAGTCAGGAGGAATGCCTGGAATGCAGGCCACAACTCTTAACACTAGATGGATTCAGTGTTTGTTTCCGACAAACACCCTTCCCAACTGCCTCTCTGTTAAACTCCATCCCAAGATGTGCCTTGTGAAGGAGTCAGGGCCCTTTTCTTCCTCATAAACCATGCCACCCACATTGCTCTCTTCTGCATTCTTCCCTGCATGCCTTAGAATGAGGAAAGGGTGGGCCTTGGTCTTCAACTGAACCCCCTCTCCCTTGTTTTACCTCTTCCCTGCTCTGCCCAGCCTGACTTTGCCCTTCCTCAGTTTCCTCCACAGCCAATGGAGCCACTCTCCCGCTCTCTGTCAGCCATTTGTCTTCCCCCTCAGGTTCAGACTCTGATGGGGGTATGACATGGAGTTTGACACCCCCGATCCAGATCCATCTCCTCCTTGCTTTCCTTCTCCTCCCCCCACTTACAGAATATAGAGTAATCATTTTGGAAGGGACCTTGGAGGTCTTCTACTCCAATCCCCTGCTCAAGTAGGAGATCCTATACCATTTCAGAAAAGTGGCTGTCCAGTCTCTTCTTAAAAGCATTCCAGTGTTGAAGCACCCTCAACTTCTGTCTCCTTTGGTGGTGAAGCTAGTCTCCAGCCTTGAAAATCAGCCCCATCTCTCTATCTGTCCAACCCATGTGCAAGACCACCAAAATCCCAGTCTACAAATACAATAGCAAGTCCATACAGTTCCATGGCTGCTTGTGCCAGATGAGTTTGTCTTCCTGTTTAATACACAAAGCACCAGCATACTGAATAAGGATGATCTTTAACATCCTGTAGTTTGTGCACAAATATTTGGCCACCAGGGTCCTTTGAAAGCCAAGCGAAGGGCCAGGAGCAAATTGTATGCTCAGTTTTAAAAGTGATCTTTAAGGCATCCAGGTCTTGTTTCAGTCTCTCTTCAGCAAAGGAACATTTCCAGAGACCAAATACAAGGGTGTGTGCCAAGTTGGCTTAGCTTAAGTGATTTGTGTGTGAAGTCATCCCAGATGCTTACATGATTTGACTGTGCTTTAGAAAAAGAACATATTGGGTTAAAATTTCCTAAAATGGCTTCTTGGTGTCTTAGTTTAGGAGAGAGAATAATGCAACAATTGGAGGACTTCAGTGAAATAGATAAAATTATGAATGGAAGCAATAGATTGTTGGTTTCTCCACCCCCATTCTGTTACAACTGGGATCACCCAATGGAAGTAGTTGGCAGTTTTGTCAGAACTGGCAACAGGAAATACTTTTTCACACTATATGTAATTAACTTATGGAAGTCTCTTGTGCTGCCATAAGATATGGTGATTACCACTTGCTTCACAGCCAATCTTGATGTTACACAGCACACAATATTCTCTGAGCTCCTTTTGCATCTATGGAAAAACCTCATAGCTGGAAAAGCAGCTGGAGGAGAGAAAATTTTGAGTAGGGAAGAAGATTGAATAACTCTCATTTTATGCCCTTCCTTTGCTGAAATTTCCAATGCTGCTCCTATTTTTTTTTTTAAAGGTATGTGATGCACATACCTATGTAACATCAACTCTAGCTTTGAGAGTGTTTTCTTTAATACACTATATTTTTTGTGATAGCTCACACCTCAGTTGAGTTTTACACCTGAAATATTTTGACAATAACAGTGAAATTGACTTTTATTGCTTGGGAAAGAGTTTTTGAAGACATCCAGTATTTGGGGTCACATTAATAAATTCTAAACTTGTAGTATTTTGGTTAAGAAACTTCATGGAAGAAGTTATGACAGTTCACTTCAACATTCCCACTGCAGGGATATGAGGTTTATGAAATCAAAAGCATTTGACCTTTTAATGAAATGTAAACAGAGATTTGCAGGGTTAACAAATTTCACTCTATTCAACTTCCAAAATGTCCATGGTTACATGAAGAGCTTGTGTAAACTTGATGGTTGTATCCTGAATTTGTCTGTCTCTCTCAGTTGAAACTTTGTCCATCTCAAAAAAATAGCAGTTTCTTAACAACAGGGTTTTTGTGAAAAAGCAAAGGTAAACCCTTCTGGAATTTTGGCCACTATTTCTCTAACAAAGTCAGGGTTGCTGCCAACTTTGCTTAATTATGAAAGCCTTCTGTTATCAACCCCAATTTTACAGCTACCAAATTGCTGATTTGAAAGGGATCTTGAGCACTATAATCAACTCATCATGAGAGAGTTAAAGTGTGAATCAGATGTTTCCAAGCCAGAATTGGATATCATATGTACATAAATCAATCATTCAGTTTGATGGCTACCAAGTGCCACATGAAATATGACATCGTTTGGAAAGACAAGAGGAAGAAGAAAAGAATTTAAACCCCAATGCTATACAAGCATTTTACGTCTTCTCATGGGCAGTAGACAATAAACTGTTGCAGATGACAATTCTTACCTGCAATAAAACTTCTAATCTAGTTGGATCATGTCTGTGAATCTTCTGCTATGACCAACCAAGGAATTGACCTAATCTATGGATCCATCAGCTTGGTATATTTTAAGGCTTGAGACTAGAAATCAGGTGACCATGAGTTCGAGTCCCATCTTAAGAACAAAGTCATGACCTTGGGCTAGTCGTATTCTTTCAGCCCTAGGAACGAGGCAATGGCAAACCATTTTTGAAAAAACCTTGCAAAGAAAACTGCATAAACTTGTCTAGGCACTCTTCAAGAATCAAACAAAATTGAATAGAAGAAACAACATGAAGTTATCTATGATATGTTGCCTAGGCTAAAGTGATTGTCACAGCCCCCTCCTTTCAAAATACTAGGCTTCTCTTTAGTATAGCCCTCTAGATATGTTGATATTGTCATCCTCAGAATTTCTCACCAGCATGATGACTTTCTAGGAATTGCAATCCCAATACATTTGGAGAGCACATCTTTTAGCAAGATAGCAAAGCACTTTTGTTACAACTGGTAATATGATAGCCAAATGGAACTTCTAGAAGGAAAGCAGGATTGTGTCATGAACAAGCAATCGAAATGAACCACTGAACTCATGCATTGCTTCCTGAGTCATCAACTGGCCAATATTGGGGAAATAATGAGGGATAAGGTGGGTTGGTATTCCCCAATTTTGTTTTCTCTAGATGCATTAAAGTAATCCTTTTAGTTCAGCACCGTGGGAAATGGTCAATAATAGCAGTTGAACTTTGAAACTTTTTAAGGGCCCAGGCCAGTGGTGTATAGTCATATTTAATAAGAAATCCTATGAAAAGTTATAGTGGATTTCATGCACACAGATGAACACAGCTATTTGAAAAAAAGCAAAGCCTTTCACGCACTCCTCAGCTATCACATTAAATACGTAGGCTTTAAGTCCAACACCTTGCCTTAATATCATCCTCCAAGTCAGGATGTTCCTCTGAAGCATGTTCTGTGTTATTGATTCCTGCCCCCATTCATTGTGAGAGTTTCAGGACCAAACTTTGATTGATGAGAAGAGATGCTCTGCCTGTTATCTAACTGATCTTTCTGAGGGTTAACAACAGACACAGCTGAAGCTGCTAAATGCTCACTTGTGGTTTCTCCAGTCTAACCACAATGTAACAGAAATCAAATATTTTACACATGCCTCACCCTCAGTGACCAGACTCCCTTTCTTTCAAGCACATCACATCACTCCAGTCTGCATGACACAAAGCTTCCTGTTTACTGCAAAACTTTCATCTTTCTATTGTTCAATTACATTAGTATTGTGCTGAAATTGGACTTTGCAGTTCTCTTCCTCAAAGGAACAGTCGTGCCCAAACAACAGAAGGTGACTGTACAATACGAGACAATCCAGGCTCGATATGAATATCCTGTTTTGTTCTGCTTTTTGGTTCTGGGGGTGGGAGTGGAATCACAGAACTTAAATATCTATATATATAAAAGCCAAATATCACTCACTCATCACGAACTCGCCAGAACCGTAAAGCTTACAAACTTGAAACTTAGCATGTATGTTTCTCTTGGCTTTTAGGTGCTCGCCAAGAAAGGATTTTTTGAAATGACCATAAGATCATTAGTATTTCTTATACAGTAATTAACATGCTCTGATGCTAAGGAGTTCTACTCACCTCCCCACCTGAAAAGAACTCTGTTTTAACTTTCAGTTGCCTCACATTCTGTTACCTCAGTTCAAACTGGCAGACGTTCCAGTCCTTCACTCAGGAACGGTCTGGGGCTCCATACAATACTAAATGTCGGTACCTCACCAAAATGTCTACACCTTCCACCTATGGAACTGTTTCTGGACTCAAGGTGGAAGGAGCGATATTCCCTTATGTGTTTCAGTCATTGACCACTACTGAGCCAATGGATTGTGAACTGAATTTCTCCTGCATAGCTCGATCACAAAGTTTCATTGTGAGGCACGGGTATCCAGCTAAGATATATATATATATATATATATATATATATATATATATATATATATATATATATATATATATATATATATATATATATATATATATATCACACAAATATCCACATCTCTGTGCAGAGGTGATTTTCATCCATTTATTCAACACATTTCACAATGAAGGCTTTAAGAGCTGAAATACCTTAGTATTATGGAAAACTTAGAGAAAATGGATTCTTATCTTCATTAAGAACAGTTTTGCATAGAGCTTTTTAAAGGAGAACCCATTGCTCCAGATCCAGGAATATTCACAGGCGTAGAAGGTGTCCGGGTTCCAAATAATATACCCACAGCAAACAAAACTCTGTGGCAGGTAGATTCCTCAAAGAATAGTTTTATTTGATAATGTCATATTGGCACAGGGTGGTGAAAACCAACTCTGAAGGTTCCCATAGGTTTTCATCTAATTAAAACTTTTTTTCCCTTCCCCAAATAATCAGTCACATGGTCCAATCACACTGCTGTCTGGTTGCCTGGTGATATAACTCTGCCTTCCTTTGACCAGGTGTGAGAATGTCCTTGGTTTCCAAGGGAAAGGATTTTATTTTGGCTACGAATCCCCAGCTATTTCTACTCCCCATCCCTATCCCTCAACTCCAGTGTGGCAACACTGAAACTCCGAGATGGCTCCCGTCAGGTCAACTTCAGGGTTGGCAGAAGAAAAGTGAATGACATCATGTACATCTAGTTTTATTTATTCATTTATATGGGCCACCCATCTTACCATCAAGTTGAGTCTGAAATACCTGAAAGTATTTCATGACTTTCAGCAATTGAACAAAAAAGTAACAAAATAAACATTACGAAACCTCGGTGGCACGGTGGTTAGGTTGCAGTATTGCAAGCTACTTCTGCTGCAGCCAGTTGCCTGTAAGTTGGCAGTTCAAATCCCACCAGGCTCAAGCCTCAAGATTCAGCCTTCCATCCTTCTGAGGTGGGTAAAATGAGAACCCAGATTGTTGAGGGCCATATGCTGACTCTGCAAACCACTTAGAGAGGGCTGTAAAGCATGTAAAGCAGTACATAAGTCTAAGTGCTATTTCTATTGGTATTAAAATAATAAATAAAAATAAATAAAAATTACCAAAGATTAGCTCGGAAAGGAAACTGTATATAACAGGATAGGGGTGAAGTCTTCTTTTCCCATTAACCATGCTCAGCATGGAACAACTCTATCGGGTAAAGGTAAAGGTTCTCCTTTCTCATATGTGCTAATTGTTTACGGCTCTAGGGGGCAGTGCTCATCTCCATTACAAAGCTGAAGAGACAGCGCTGTCCGAAGACGTCTCTATGGTCAGGTGGCCGGCATAACTAAACACCGAAGGTGTACGGAACGCTGTTACCTTCCCACCAAAGTGGTCCCTATTTTTCTATTTTCATTTTTATATGCTTTCGAACTGCTAGGTTGGCAGAAGCTTGGGCCAAGTAATGGGAGCTCACTCTGTTACACAGTGCTAGGGATTCGAACTGCCAAAGTGTCGACCTTTCTGATTGACAAGCTCAGCGTCTTAGCCACTGACCCCATTGGGACTCCAGGCCAATTGGCAGACCCAGTTTTAAGGCCATTCTGGAAAACTGAGAGGATGGTGGCGGATCTCACTTCAAGCAGCATGATGTTCCAAAGTGGGAGCTAGGGCAGAAAAAGCTCTTCTGGATCCTATCAGGTGGAAATCCTTGACTGATGAGGTCCACGGCATGTTCCTTCTGTCAGCATGAGGAGGTTGGCCATCCCATTGGGTGAAATGTTTCTTAGGTGACCTGGATCCATGCCGTAAAAGCTCTTTAAACATGATAACCAACACCTTGAATTGGACCCAGAAGCAAACTGACAACCAGTGCATTTCATGCAATAGGGGTGCTACATGGGCCACCCTAGGGACTGCAAGAATTATCCATGTAGCTGCATTTTCTGTTAGCTGTAGCTTCTAATTATTCTTCAAGGATAGCCCCATATGAAGTGTATGGAGTGTCCACTAAACATGATGTCATCCTGGAATGGTCCAAATTACTTCATTTGCAGGATGACATCATGTCCTGTGTGACCTTACATGACTTCTGCAAGATACCTTTGCTTAGGTCAACTATATGGAGCAGGTCCCTCATGAATTCTAATGGAGCACTTGAAACCATCAGATGGAATCTTATTTTGCATTTAAGACAGCAAAACTAATCAGTTTAAATATAATGAGAAGAGTGATTCCTTTTATTGAGCTATTGACCACACCGGAGAAAAGGCTATGAAGGAACTGAAGAGATTGACTTTGAGGTAGGAAATATAGAGAAGAAGGTGTTGGCTGTGGGAAGCAATGGATATGAGAGTTCCAGTGAACATTTTGCTGGTGGACAACCAGACTCTTAAATGGGTCTGCATAAGCAATGTGAAGTCTTGATTGATTGCCAGGTACCATGTTCAGAAATGATCCGGTATCCTGCATTGGGAAAGATGCAGTTTGCTGAGGACTGAGTTTATCATATATACAGATCACTTCTCATTTAAAGTTAAATCTTTGCTTGAGTTCTCCATTATGATATAAGTGGTAGAATTATCAAAGCTTTTGTAATATCATAGATTATTATAGACAAACATTGGCAAACTATGTACCTCAATGAAGTTAATCAAAATCAGTTCTTTTTGAGTTGCTTTGAATCACCCCTTATTAGCATTTTTTTAATTCCTCAACTAGATTTAATATCGGTATTGTATACGAAGATGAATATTTTAAGGAAACAATTTTAATTTGTTGTTTTGATTTTAGCTACATCGTTTTTATATTTCTTTTTAAAGCTGTTATATGTTTCCTGGAATGCTTGTACTAATAGAAAGATATGGCACAAATTCAAAAATGAAAACGAATGAATATTCGTTAAATATTATTTATACCCAACAGTTCTATGTGGATGCCCAAGATAATTTATAATGAAACCTAGACATAAAAACAATTTAAAGCAATATTCTGGAAAGTAAAATAGCAACTAGTAGAGACTATTAATAGGAACTGTCGCTTTTTATTGGAGATTCATATAGATAGAATATAATTAGTGAATATTTTGTTGCAATAAATCACTTTTAAAAAATTGGAATGATATGCAAAGCATTTCAAGTTGAACTATTTCAAGTTTGAAATGTCCCATGTTGACCTCAAAACTTTGTTTTGACTTCAATAAAGCTATTTTGACCTTACTGTAAATATCCTCACAATGACCAAGCCCTTCTGAAAATGTTTCATGTTCACCTGTGGTCTGTTCTGAGCTTGAAACACCTCTTTTGAATTCAAAACAAAGCCTTCTAGAGCTCAGAAACTCTATTAAAATTAGATTGGATGTTTTGAGTTCATAATGTCTGATCTGAACTTGAATTTCAAGTGTAAAAGGTTTCAAAATCATCAGCTCTACTGATGATTCATTCAATCTAAGGATAATGTTATTAACAGCATTCAATGAAATTTATCATCCAAACTACCCGCTAAGAAAGTGAAAATTGTTCATATTGGAAGCTGTTTTTGAAGAGATACTGGGTCCTGGATTATTCCAAAATTTATCCTTCCATATGCTTTAGAATCTCTGTAGTTGTTAGAGAAAGGGTTGGGAGGTATTGAATGCAAATCTTTCTTCAAGCTGTTTTGTACTTTTTCTAAAATGCTGGAAAGCTGAACTTCCAAATAACTTTATTACAGCAAAACAAAATATTTCAGTACTAAATAAAAACATGGCATTTCATTGAACAAGGTGCAATGCCAATAAAGTAAAACTAAACTAAGCATGAGTTTAATAATTGCAAATGATCTGGGAATTATTTATTCCTATATGAAGCAGAGATGGTATTCAGCAGATTCTGACCAGTTCTGGAGAACTGGTAGTGGAAATTTTGAGTAGTTCAGAGAACCGGCAAATACTACCTCTGACTGGAGATTTTGCAGTATCCTTCCCCTGCCATGCCCACCAAGCCACACCCACAGAACCAGTAGTAAAAAAAATTGAATCCCACTACTGACATGAAGCCTCTAGAGCATTCCAAAGTGAATGGGGCCAACATTCCAGCTTTTTTGGGGGGGGAGGGAATGGAGAGAGTTTGAGTGTTGCAGGGTGGCTAAGAGATAAACTGAGTAATTAAGATGTTCAAGTGCTTAAGGCATCCACTTGACTTTCAAGACCCTTGAAGCATCTCCCAAATAGAGCCAGGCCATTCAAACGTTTGCAAACCAGGCTGTGATGTGTAGCCTGAAACTTAACTGAAAGCAATGCAAGTTCTTTGTAAACGATATTTCTCAAAATAGTCCCAGAAAGTACAACACAACAGAATAGAAGAAGTGAATGTGTCTTGCCCAGCATCCCAGTTCTCGAGCTCAGCCAGCAGTTCATGAAATGTGCACATACCTCCCCTCCCTTCCAATTCTGCTTCTTCTTCCCTGAGCTGCAGAAATGGCTTTGTCTCCAGATCTGCCAAAGCACTTCAGGGCCCCAATCTGTGCAAAATGCTCCATATCCTCTTTCCTGGAAAAAGTCAATGAGGCTAAGAAGAAGGCAGAGAGCAGGAAGGGCCTGCGCTGACAAAGAGCCTAGGCTAGAAAGAGGTATTTGCAATGAACGTTAGCGTAAGCATTGTCTCCTCTGTGCCATCTGTTTTGAAAAAGGCCCACTGGGCAGGAAAAGGAGGTGATGTGGCAACTTTTGGCATGGCTGTCTTTTCAATTGCAGCTATTAATTTGAGCGTTTTTCAAGTGCGACCGATTTTTCATCTTCCACTGAAAGTACATGAAAAGAGCTGTTCTCTATACGGGGGGCTCCATCCATATTCAAATCTGCTTCGTCTCCCACCTATCTCCCTTTCCTCTTCTGGGATTCCTTCTCTCCTTCCCCCTTTTTTTCTTCTTCGCTTTTTTGGTCTGCCTGTTTATCTGCAATCTGTCTATTTAAATTCCTTCTAAATAAGATGGGAATAGCTTCATGCCTGTTTGTAAGAAAATTCTGCCTCCATCTGTTATTTACATCATTCATTTTCCTGAGGTATCTCCAACAAATCCTGGCTGGGTGCACTATATGTGTGATTAATAAAACAGCTGTAAAAATATTAACTGTATGGTCTAATTGTCAGCCCTGATTAGAAGCCAAATTTATCCCAGAACGGATGCTGAGGTGCAGAACAGCAGTTCTTACCCAGAATTGACCCTTGCAGGAGTCTGCAGGGGAAAGCGGTTTCAGGATTTAACTATGATAAGCAGGAATACAAGAAGTGTAACTCACTCTCATTTCCTGTGTTCAAGCGTATTGTTAATTCTCCTATTTAATCTCAGGCCATCTGAAGGCAGAACTTTCACCAGACGATTTATTTCTGTACACAATGAGGAGACTTGCATGAATCAGCCAGTGCTCTATTCAAAGAGAGCATTTTATTCAGTGCTCTCTTTCTGGAGAGACTCCAGAAAAGTGCAGAGAAGAGCAACCAAGATTACTAAGAGGCTGGAGCTGAGATTGTATTCAGCAGATTCTGACTAGTTCTGGAGAACCAGTAGCGGAAATTTTGAGTAGTTCAGAAAACCTGCAAATACTACCTCTGACTAGAGATTTTACAGTATCCTTCCCCTGCCATGCCCACCAAGCCACACCCACAGAACTGGTAATTAAAAAAAATATTGAATCCCACCACTGGGCTGGAGGCTAAAACATACGATGCAGGAACTGGGCTTGGGTAGTCTAGTAAAGAGAAGGACCAGGGGAGACATGATAACAGTTTCCAAAATTTGAGGGGCTGCCACAGAGAGGAAGGGGTCAAGCTATTTCCCAAGGCACCTGAAGTCCAGACAAAGAATAATGGATGGAAACTGAACAAGAAGAGATTCAACCTGGAAATAAGGAAAAAAAACTCTGACAGTGAGAACCATCAACCAATGGAATAGCTTACCTTTGGAAGTTATGGGAACTTCATCACTGGAAGCTTTCAAAAAAATACTGGACTGTCAGAAATGTCAGAAATGATGTAGGGTCTCCTGCTTGGGCGGGGGAGGGGGGGTTGAATAGGTGACCTACAAGGTCCCTTCCAACTCTGTTAATCTGTAAACAAATTGGAGATTTAAAAACGGTTATGACTTAATTGCACTTTGCACTTTGAAATGTGAAGGGAAACCAATTCGGTTCCAACATCTTTGGGATAGTTGTTTTGTTCAAACACTGTGGTCTAAGGCAGGGGTCTCCAACTTTGACAACTTTAAGACTTGTGGACTTCAACTCCCAGAATTCCTCAGCCAGCAAGAATGGGATGTTAATGATGGGGAGAATAGAGTCTTGAAGATACACATCCTGTCAAGTCAGATACCCTCCAGGTTTTCAAGACAATTCAATTTTGGAATCCATGCCTCTGCTTCTTTTGTAAGGCCGAAGTTGCAGTGATGAGGAAAGGACACCACAGCAGCCTCCAAATTGTCCAACCAAGAGCCTACGTTATGTTGAAAAAAGTCAATGACATGTCCAACATCAACTTCAAAATTAAAAAGCCCCCAAGTACCAAAATCCAAACTCTCGTTTTTCCACTTGCTTCTATGTGATGCAAGATTTGGTGTGATACCGAAGTCTGTTCACTGACTTCTCCTAGTGGGGTGTTACTTTTCTTCCTTGCTTTAAAAGTTGCAGATTATGAAGATGAGAAGCTGGCTTGACAAGCTTCAGTTGTCTCAGGATTCCTTCAACACTGATTTGGGTAGAATGCCAGACAGACAAAGCAGTTTGTAACAGTTTGGCCTCTTCTGGGTAAGATATAATTAGGTCAAGTTTGTGGCTTGCTATCATATTCTAGGTTAGTTAATATAAGGAGCAGAATCAGGCTGGCATAATCACACAAAGCTTCAGAAATAAGCAGAGAAAGAAACTGGTACACACATAGAATAGAATGTAGAATAGCAGAGTTGGAAGAGACCTTGGAGGTCTTCTAGTCCAACCCCCGGCTTAGGCAGGAAGCCCTACACCACCTCAGATAAATGGTTATTCAATCTCTTCTTAAATTTTGGAGCATTTACAACTTCTGGAGGCAGGTTGTTCCACTGATTAATTGTTCTCACTGCCGGGAAATTTCTCCTTAGTTCTAGGTTGCTTCTCTCCTTGATTAGTTTACATCCATTGTTTCTTCTCCTGCCTATATAGGTGCTTTCATGAGGACAAACCCATGCCTTGTGCTTTGTGAGTGTAATAATACTCGTTGGCCTTCATCTTATTTTGGTCTTACAGTGCTTGCTGGATCATATCCCAGAATGATCTTCAGTGACTTTTAGTGGCTTTCTGGAATCTTGGCCAGCTTCTAAGCATGAATTGATGGCAAACGTCTGAATATGAGCAAGGATACTGTGAGTTTTATGAGTTCATCACAGAGCTTTTGTTCATAAATGGAATAAACGGGCAAAGAAATGGCACTTGGGGGTGATGTCGGTTGGAAGTTTGCCAGCACAAACAGTTCTTAGGTGGCTGGTCAGAGAGCAAAGGAGTTAGAAGGAATTAACCTATAAGTGCTTCTCTCTTCCCCCCCCCCCCCACCTTATACTACTCCCCCACCCTTCCTGGAACATAAATAATAGTTTCATTTTCCAGGCCCAAGTGACAAGACCTAATCTCACATTTCCTGTATGAAGAGGAAAGAAAACAAAATTAGCACTGCTTCTCAATTTTGCATGCCCTATATGCTCCTCTTGATGAGGTGAGGCCCTGATCTTGAATAGCAGAGTTGTTTTAGAGAATGCCACTCAGAACAGAGGTTGATTTATTTGAGCCATATATATCAGCGTTTGCAAGGCACCTGCTAACATTTTGCCTACTTTCAGACACAGCTGTTCCAGCCACTACTTAGTGTAAGATCAGGTTCCTAAATCTATATGCAATTAACCTGGAATGGAGCCATTAATCCCTAACTAATGCAAGCAATATGAGAACCAGAGGGTTGCTCCAATGGCAGAGAATAGGGCATTGTTAAATGCAAAACCACTGCCCCAAGACCCTTTCTATACATAAGCAACCTCCCTCTATCCTTTAATCGACCCTCTGCCTACATAAGGTGTAGTTTGTCCACACCACAGCTTGTCTGAAAGAGGGAACAAGACAAGGCATGTTGAAGCTGGATGCATTCAAGGGTTCTGTCATTGCATTTGTTTATTTTCTTATGCAAGAGGTGGCAGGAAGAGCTACAGCAAATGGAAACTCAGCCATGAAACTTCACAGGGTACTGCAAAGGATTCTGGGGAGTAAGCTTATTTCGAGCAAAGAGCTGAATTTCAAGGGTTTGTGGTCTCATTCATCCAGGCAGCCATTCATGGCTTGCATTCATGGCCATAACTATCCAACCACATTCTACTTGGACATGTTGTGCTATGCTTATGGTCCAATTTGTTCTGCCCAATGAATCAGAAATGACATATTGCTGAAAACAATGTTCTAGGACATGGCAATGTTGGGTGGGAAGAAACTTATTGATAAAAGGAAAGGTTTCTCTTTTGAATACACCACTGAAATTAGATTTCAGTAGAAACTGTAATAACATAATGCAGAGACAGGACCAACAAAGAGAACATAGAGCAGAATTGTCAAACTCCGGGCCCATGGGCTGGATGCATGATATGCTGAACATACCCATGCCCAGTTTAGCAAAGGGGGAAAAGTCCCAATATGTCACATGATGATGCCGTGACGCTGTGAGTTTGTCACCCCAGACATAGAGAATAAACTGCGGGCGGAGATTGGGAACCAAGTCAAAGTCAGCTATAGGACCTCAACATTAAGTGTGGCAAGGCAGAAGAGGTAAAGAAGAAAGGACAAGAAAGCTATTGGAACCAGTAGGAAAAGATCCCTACGACTATTAGCAGAAAGACTGTTCATGAGTAAACAAGACAGAAGGGATAATTATGTAGCATTAGTTGGCTTCTTAGGCAATATGGGTGTAAGTTTGAGACAAGTGTCCCCACAGAGGGTTAGCGGGTGTGAAGAGACAGTTTCCAAGGAAGGAGGGAGCACATTTCAGATAGTGGGGGACAGAAAAGAAGCAACACAGCCTGGAGCTGACTAAAAGAAGAAATTTGGGGTGGTCACTCCTAGAATCTCCCAGGGTATATCTATTAGGGTAGAAGTAGCAAAGGTTTAGTCTGGCAAGATTCTGTCTATTGATGTGAATAAATAAAGAAATGGACTTTGACTGGATTGTTCTTTGTCATTCTTGAGTGTAGCCTGACACTAAGAAGCTAGAAGTTTCACCAGTGTAGATTGACACGGAATGAATTGAAAAGAAGGAGCAGAGAGAGACATAAATAGACAGAAGAAGAGATTAACATCTCATTGGAAGAATGGAAGAAACCGTCTACATGATATTCTATGCAAAGGGTATACATTTTTGTAGGGTAAGGAGGTTTATTTATGTATTTGTTACATGATTTTATATGGGCCCCAATTTCCATAGGACTTAAGTCAGTTTACAAAGAGATGCATATAATAAAAACAGGAGAAGAGAGCAATTATTTCTCTATACAATAATCTCCACACCATTAATTCAATTGAATCACTATGTTTTAAGTAATTTGTCTAAAACAAGATTGTTTAGGGATTTCATATCCCATGTGGCAAGGTTCTCCAAGTCAGGGAAACAGCAACAGAAAAGGCTTATCATAGGATTCCTAAATCTTTGGCTTCACATAATGTAGAGCCTCTCTCTGCAAGGAAGCATAGGATGGACCAGAAATTGTATAAGAGCCATTTAAGACTTTAGAGGTAACAACCAATCATTTGAATTGGAGTAAGAAAGAAATCAGTAAACACTGCAGCAACCAAAGCATAAAGGTAGTACACTGTATATAGCTAAATTTGCTACTTGATGGGCTGTTGTATGATGAATCACTTGAAGCTTCCAGCACATTATTTAGAGTTATTCATTGGTGTTTTGAAGCTATCTTCCATGATGGATTACATAAACATTTGTTGGATCTTCTGGATTTTTGGTCTACGGAGAAGATCAGCATGAAGATGTGCAAACAAACAGACCATCGTACAAACCAGCAGTGGTCTGAGGTTCAATGGTCTGAACCTGCCTTCTGTTCTTTCCTTCTACAAGATCAGAAATGGAGTAAAGGATGAACTTATCACCCCTGAAAAGATTGCTCAAGTCTCCTAACTCAACACGGACGGATGGGTGTACTACTTATGGCAAATTTTGCCTCCCCCTTCAGTAGCTCCTTTTCCTTTCTCAGCCTCTAACAAACACCTATACCACCACATACAAACACACTGGGAAGATTTAATGGACTGTAGCACACACATATTTCAGCTTTCATTGGATTTTTGTTCTTACTGCATCTTGTTAGGGTTCTTCCCACCACTCGCCTCCCCCTCCCCTCACTATCCCTAAGGCTGTCTTGGCATATCTCGCTATTTGTTTCTCTGTCCCTCCCCTCCTGTTCCTGTAGCCTCTTATAAATCAATGTCTCTCTACAATATCTTATTTACTGCCACCACCCCATGTAGTCACTGGAACCTATAATTGTTTCTTGGACAATTCTAAAAATACAATGCATTGTTATACAGTACACTAGTTACTTTCTTAAAGTGAACACGATACATCTGGGAAAAAAAGAAGACACCGAATTACAGTATTTCACACATTTTTAAATGACTGGAAACAGTAAATGCAGGAATCGTAGTTACAGTGTCTCTCAAGGGCAGCTATTTATTTCAGGTTTATTGAAAGGGGTGGGAGGAGGAAGATTCACCTTTTGTTGGTATTTGGTAGAACTATTCAGCCCTTCAGATTATTCTGAAAGTTCTTAGTCCTTAGTAGGATTCATGGTTTGCTCTCATTTTACAGTATATATTAGAGACTTGCCCGGACAGTGTTGGTGGGAATGGTCTTGGTGGATAGCAATAGTAATAGCACTTCGACTTATATACCACTTCAGGTTATTTTTTAGCTCTCTCTAAGTGGTTTATACAGAGTAGCATATTGCCCCCAACAATCCAAGTCCTCAATTTGCTGACCTCGGAAGGATGGAAGGCTGAGTCAACCTTGAGCTGGTCAAGATTGAACTCCTGGCAGTGGGCAGAGTTAGTCTGCAGTCCTCTAATCATTGCACCACCAGGGCTCCTGGACTGATCGAAGTATTCTCTTCTATTGATAATGTAGGTATGTTTTTCAAATATACATTAAAATATAGATATGAATGTACTTTGGTTAGAGGATTCAAAGCACAGCCTTTGAAACACAGGGCATTCAATTGTTGACAGAAGACCCTTTAGCACACTGATGATGTTACCCAGTTTGGAAATGAAACATCTGCAAGAAAAGAACCAAACTCAGAGAGCACTAAGTATCCCACAGAAAGAAATCCATTCTGTAATCTGATTCCATCTGATTTCTAGACCAAGTATCTTGATGAAATTGACCCGCTAATTTCTTAAGGGCAAACAGTGACTCTTCCTACTTTTTCTGAGAGGTTGAAACTATGGTTTTGGTAGAACTAGGGTTAGGAGCTCATGAATGATGGCTCTTTGTACAAAGGATGACCATTTGCACAATTCCAGTGTTACTGTGAGAATTGCTATAGTAACCGGTCTTTCCCCAACCTTATATTGATTAAGTTTGATGATTGATGAACTTTGAGGAAAACATAAAACTGCAGCCCAAAGATCCTCCAAAAATATCTCCATCCTGGCATTTCGATAAAAGAGGTGGAGAGAGGCATGTTAAACAACAGCATTTCTAGATAATTTAATACAATCAGAGAAATGAGATTGTACAAGGTTTTCCCAGACTGGAAAACAACAGCTGATCTACGTCATAACACATTACAACATTTGACAAGGTAGCAATCCTTCTACAATGTTCTCGCAGGCAGCTTGCTATAACCTTTCCCCCTTCCTGAAGCAGCCCTTGCTTTACAAACAGATTAATCAAGATAACAGAAAGATCTGCCAGCTCCTGAAAAAAACTACAAGAAATTAGTCTATTTATTATACATATCTTCTGGGGAAGGCTAAATATCTGCAATTCAGTGTTTTGTTTTAGTTTTTGTTGTTGTTAAAAAAAAGATCAAGAAAAAACAAATGGGGTCAACTTTACTAATCAGTGACTTTTCAATAATCTGCTGTTCAGACCAAGAAATACAATGGAATGAAGGCTATTGCCGAGCACTTAGCATGGGGCTCCATAGACTGTAAGCTACCCTGAGTCTTCGGAGAAGGGCAGCATATAAATGTAATTTTTTTTAAAAAAAAAAAATTCCACCGTCATCATCACCACCTTTGCTTTAAACGTAAGGTACAGTATTTAAAACAAAATGTGAAATAACTTCTGAATTAATGTGTGTTTGTGTGTGTGTGTGTGTGTGTGTGTGTATAGCATGTACACACACACAAACACACACACACACACTTTTGAGAATGGGCATCAGAATTTCATTTTTTTTAATGTGTACCAGCGTGTTCACAGAAAAAAGTGACATTACAGATTGCCTTGCTCTGCCTTGCCCTTATCTCATCTCATCTTATCTTGTCTTATCTTAACTTTCTTGCCTCGTCTTGCCTCATCTTATTTCATCTCATCTTGTCTCATTTCACTCTGCCCTGCCCTATCCTATCCTATCCTATCCTATCCTATCCTATCCTAACCTCTTATCTTATCTTATCTTATCTTATCTTATCTTATCTTATCTTATCTTATCTTATCTTATCTTATCTTATCTTATCTTATCTTATCATTGTCAACTTGTAAAGCATTTCTGGCTTACTCTTGAGTTGCCATAAGAAGGAGGGGGGAGATCTGATGGAGCAGTTCATTGTTATGACCAGAAGCACATTCCACGCATACCTTTCTCCAGATTGTGTCTCAGGTTACCAAGTCCAGCTGGAGAGGCGAGTTTTTCCACAGTCCGCGAAAGTGCTTCGTTGGAGAATGTGATTTATGACACACCCTGGGAGGATGGGGGAAACAGAGTCATAGTTGGGCAGTAAAGTACGTGGGGCAGAGCCGACTGCACTTAGGAAAGTGCCGACATGTTGCTCCTAATAAATAATTGGATTTCTTTTGAAACTTGGCTCAAGGCTCATGAATTAATTAGAGCATCCATCAGAACCCTGACAATCATCTTCTTCTGAAAAAGGTGCCAGCTCACTTAAAAAAAAAATAATCTAGACCAGTGGTTCTCAACCTGTGGTCTATGGATCCTGGAGGGGGTGTAATGTCATCACAGGGGGTCTGCAAGGCTTGAAGAAATGTTATGATTTAAATCTTGAGTTAAGTTTTGGTGGTCCCTGGCCAGGGTCTGTGGCCATAAAAGTTATTTAAAGGGGGTCCTGGTGAAGAAAAGATTGAGAATCCCTGGACTAGGATAATAGCCAATACTTTTTATACACATCTACTCCAAACATTTAGGGGAGCTCTGTTAAAAAGCTCTTAACCTCATGAGGTCACTGAACAGGGGCCAGGTGACAAGTCTTTTCAGTGGGTCCCCCAAAGCTTTAGAACAAGTGTCTCCAAACTTGGCAATTTTAAGACTTTAAGCTATGCTGGCTGGAGAATTCTGGATTTTGGAGACCTCTGCTTTAGAACATGCTTTCTTCAAAAGAACATTCAGCTCCTTTCCTGTTTGAATTCTGCAAGCTGCTTAAATTGGTTTGTTGCTTTGATTGATTGATTGATTTTGTGTGATCTTTTTTAGTCAGATGTATTTATTCTGTGGTTTGTGGGTGCTTTTTTTTTTAATTACTCTTCGCTGTCGACTGCCCAAGATCTTTATATACTGGGATGGATGACATATGCTATTAAATAAATAAATTTAGTGCTGTCAATAAATGTATATTCACTAGTGCAGGTTAGAAATAACTTCTGAGCTTTTGTCAAATTGCACAAGAGAATTCTGCATATCGCATATCATTTGTTTGGAGTAAACGTTAATGATGATTATTATATTTTTGTTAATATAATATGGAGCTATTTCTTTTGTAGGTTAGACAGCTGGTGTCTGCTTCAATTGTGTGTGTTGGGGAGGGAGGCAACTTTCCATAGTGGATATGACTTTAAAAAGTGCCCAGATTGTTAACCAATCTAATTGAATTTGGATTGGAATGTTGTCCTCTTTCAACATTGCTTTGCTTCCAGCTCCAGAAACAAAGGAAGGTGGGCAAAGTTGAAAGCAAAGGTTTCAAAAGCATCTTTTCAGGGCAAGGATTGATACTGGATTTTTTACATGGTGCAAAAAGTCCACAGTGGTGTAAGCCATGGACAAACCACATTCAGGTAGTCCTCAATGTATACCCTAAACTGAGCTTGTGTAATTTGTTATGGTCATAAGACAAGGCATCTATGGAAGTAATGGAAATAATTTTCTGGCTTTTTTTGCACCAATTTTTACGCAAACACCACAATTAATAAGGGAATCCATTCATCTGAATAGGGTTTTTTTCTCCACAGAAACTGGCAAAAAACATTGCAAATCATTGTCAAGTGCATATATATATATATATATATATATATATATATATATATATATATATATACTTTGTATTACAACACCCTGTTAAGCCCCAATTAAGGGAGAAAGCATACTGCTTTCTTTTCTGTCTTTCGGCTCATCACCAGAGACCATACCGACAGAAAGCTATTTGTTTCGTTGCCTTTTGTTTACATGTGTGTAAGGTTTTTAAGCTGATAATTTTTTAAATAATAAATAAGGGAGACTAGTATAGATCTATTTCGAGCTAGTTAGCTCTCTTCAGCTAGCCATACCCTTACTGGGATTCGAACCAGGGAAGTATTACATGTGAGGCAGTTGTAATTGCCTCTACACCACTGGCTCTCTCCTTATCAGCTCAGGCAGGGGAATAAGTATATACTTTGTATTACAACACCCTGTTAAGCCCCAATTAAGGGAGAAAGCATACTGCTTTCTTTTCTGTCTTTCGGCTCATCACCAGAGACCATACCGACAGAAAGCTATTTGTTTCGTTGCCTTTTGTTTACATGTGTGTAAGGTTTTTAAGCTGATAATTTTTTAAATAATAAATAAGGGAGACTAGTATAGATCTATTTCGAGCTAGTTAGCTCTCTTCAGCTAGCCATACCCTTACTGGGATTCGAACCAGGGAAGTATTACATGTGAGGCAGTTGTAATTGCCTCTACACCACTGGCTCTCTCCTTATCAGCTCAGGCAGGGGAATAAGTATATACTTTGTATTACAACACCCTGTTAAGCCCCAATTAAGGGAGAAAGCATACTGCTTTCTTTTCTGTCTTTCGGCTCATCACCAGAGACCATACCGACAGAAAGCTATTTGTTTCGTTGCCTTTTGTTTACATGTGTGTAAGGTTTTTAAGCTGATAATTTTTTAAATAATAAATAAGGGAGACTAGTATAGATCTATTTCGAGCTAGTTAGCTCTCTTCAGCTAGCCATACCCTTACTGGGATTCGAACCAGGGAAGTATTACATGTGAGGCAGTTGTAATTGCCTCTACACCACTGGCTCTCTCCTTATCAGCTCAGGCAGGGGAATAAGTATATACTTTGTATTACAATGTAATACTTCCCTGGTTCGAATCCCAGTAAGGGTATGGCTAGCTGAAGAGAGCTAACTAGCTCGAAATAGATCTATACTAGTCTCCCTTATTTATTATTTAAAAAATTATCAGCTTAAAAACCTTACACACATGTAAACAAAAGGCAACGAAACAAATAGCTTTCTGTCGGTATGGTCTCTGGTGATGAGCCGAAAGACAGAAAAGAAAGCAGTATGCTTTCTCCCTTAATTGGGGCTTAACAGGGTGTTGTAATACAAAGTATATACTTATTCCCCTGCCTGAGCTGATAAGGAGAGAGCCAGTGGTGTAGAGGCAATTACAACTGCCTCACATGTAATACTTCCCTGGTTCGAATCCCAGTAAGGGTATGGCTAGCTGAAGAGAGCTAACTAGCTCGAAATAGATCTATACTAGTCTCCCTTATTTATTATTTAAAAAATTATCAGCTTAAAAACCTTACACACATGTAAACAAAAGGCAACGAAACAAATAGCTTTCTGTCGGTATGGTCTCTGGTGATGAGCCGAAAGACAGAAAAGAAAGCAGTATGCTTTCTCCCTTAATTGGGGCTTAACAGGGTGTTGTAATACAAAGTATATACTTATTCCCCTGCCTGAGCTGATAAGGAGAGAGCCAGTGGTGTAGAGGCAATTACAACTGCCTCACATGTAATACTTCCCTGGTTCGAATCCCAGTAAGGGTATGGCTAGCTGAAGAGAGCTAACTAGCTCGAAATAGATCTATACTAGTCTCCCTTATTTATTATTTAAAAAATTATCAGCTTAAAAACCTTACACACATGTAAACAAAAGGCAACGAAACAAATAGCTTTCTGTCGGTATGGTCTCTGGTGATGAGCCGAAAGACAGAAAAGAAAGCAGTATGCTTTCTCCCTTAATTGGGGCTTAACAGGGTGTTGTAATACAAAGTATATACTTATTCCCCTGCCTGAGCTGATAAGGAGAGAGCCAGTGGTGTAGAGGCAATTACAACTGCCTCACATGTAATACTTCCCTGGTTCGAATCCCAGTAAGGGTATGGCTAGCTGAAGAGAGCTAACTAGCTCGAAATAGATCTATACTAGTCTCCCTTATTTATTATTTAAAAAATTATCAGCTTAAAAACCTTACACACATGTAAACAAAAGGCAACGAAACAAATAGCTTTCTGTCGGTATGGTCTCTGGTGATGAGCCGAAAGACAGAAAAGAAAGCAGTATGCTTTCTCCCTTAATTGGGGCTTAACAGGGTGTTGTAATACAAAGTATATACTTATTCCCCTGCCTGAGCTGATAAGGAGAGAGCCAGTGGTGTAGAGGCAATTACAACTGCCTCACATGTAATACTTCCCTGGTTCGAATCCCAGTAAGGGTATGGCTAGCTGAAGAGAGCTAACTAGCTCGAAATAGATCTATACTAGTCTCCCTTATTTATTATTTAAAAAATTATCAGCTTAAAAACCTTACACACATGTAAACAAAAGGCAACGAAACAAATAGCTTTCTGTCGGTATGGTCTCTGGTGATGAGCCGAAAGACAGAAAAGAAAGCAGTATGCTTTCTCCCTTAATTGGGGCTTAACAGGGTGTTGTAATACAAAGTATATACTTATTCCCCTGCCTGAGCTGATAAGGAGAGAGCCAGTGGTGTAGAGGCAATTACAACTGCCTCACATGTAATACTTCCCTGGTTCGAATCCCAGTAAGGGTATGGCTAGCTGAAGAGAGCTAACTAGCTCGAAATAGATCTATACTAGTCTCCCTTATTTATTATTTAAAAAATTATCAGCTTAAAAACCTTACACACATGTAAACAAAAGGCAACGAAACAAATAGCTTTCTGTCGGTATGGTCTCTGGTGATGAGCCGAAAGACAGAAAAGAAAGCAGTATGCTTTCTCCCTTAATTGGGGCTTAACAGGGTGTTGTAATACAAAGTATATACTTATTCCCCTGCCTGAGCTGATAAGGAGAGAGCCAGTGGTGTAGAGGCAATTACAACTGCCTCACATGTAATACTTCCCTGGTTCGAATCCCAGTAAGGGTATGGCTAGCTGAAGAGAGCTAACTAGCTCGAAATAGATCTATACTAGTCTCCCTTATTTATTATTTAAAAAATTATCAGCTTAAAAACCTTACACACATGTAAACAAAAGGCAACGAAACAAATAGCTTTCTGTCGGTATGGTCTCTGGTGATGAGCCGAAAGACAGAAAAGAAAGCAGTATGCTTTCTCCCTTAATTGGGGCTTAACAGGGTGTTGTAATACAAAGTATATACTTATTCCCCTGCCTGAGCTGATAAGGAGAGAGCCAGTGGTGTAGAGGCAATTACAACTGCCTCACATGTAATACTTCCCTGGTTCGAATCCCAGTAAGGGTATGGCTAGCTGAAGAGAGCTAACTAGCTCGAAATAGATCTATACTAGTCTCCCTTATTTATTATTTAAAAAATTATCAGCTTAAAAACCTTACACACATGTAAACAAAAGGCAACGAAACAAATAGCTTTCTGTCGGTATGGTCTCTGGTGATGAGCCGAAAGACAGAAAAGAAAGCAGTATGCTTTCTCCCTTAATTGGGGCTTAACAGGGTGTTGTAATACAAAGTATATACTTATTCCCCTGCCTGAGCTGATAAGGAGAGAGCCAGTGGTGTAGAGGCAATTACAACTGCCTCACATGTAATACTTCCCTGGTTCGAATCCCAGTAAGGGTATGGCTAGCTGAAGAGAGCTAACTAGCTCGAAATAGATCTATACTAGTCTCCCTTATTTATTATTTAAAAAATTATCAGCTTAAAAACCTTACACACATGTAAACAAAAGGCAACGAAACAAATAGCTTTCTGTCGGTATGGTCTCTGGTGATGAGCCGAAAGACAGAAAAGAAAGCAGTATGCTTTCTCCCTTAATTGGGGCTTAACAGGGTGTTGTAATACAAAGTATATACTTATTCCCCTGCCTGAGCTGATAAGGAGAGAGCCAGTGGTGTAGAGGCAATTACAACTGCCTCACATGTAATACTTCCCTGGTTCGAATCCCAGTAAGGGTATGGCTAGCTGAAGAGAGCTAACTAGCTCGAAATAGATCTATACTAGTCTCCCTTATTTATTATTTAAAAAATTATCAGCTTAAAAACCTTACACACATGTGAACAAAAGGCAACGAAACAAATAGCTTTCTGTCGGTATGGTCTCTGGTGATGAGCCGAAAGACAGAAAAGAAAGCAGTATGCTTTCTCCCTTAATTGGGGCTTAACAGGGTGTTGTAATACAAAGTATATACTTATTCCCCTGCCTGAGCTGATAAGGAGAGAGCCAGTGGTGTAGAGGCAATTACAACTGCCTCACATGTAATACTTCCCTGGTTCGAATCCCAGTAAGGGTATGGCTAGCTGAAGAGAGCTAACTAGCTCGAAATAGATCTATACTAGTCTCCCTTATTTATTATTTAAAAAATTATCAGCTTAAAAACCTTACACACATGTAAACAAAAGGCAACGAAACAAATAGCTTTCTGTCGGTATGGTCTCTGGTGATGAGCCGAAAGACAGAAAAGAAAGCAGTATGCTTTCTCCCTTAATTGGGGCTTAACAGGGTGTTGTAATACAAAGTATATACTTATTCCCCTGCCTGAGCTGATAAGGAGAGAGCCAGTGGTGTAGAGGCAATTACAACTGCCTCACATGTAATACTTCCCTGGTTCGAATCCCAGTAAGGGTATGGCTAGCTGAAGAGAGCTAACTAGCTCGAAATAGATCTATACTAGTCTCCCTTATTTATTATTTAAAAAATTATCAGCTTAAAAACCTTACACACATGTAAACAAAAGGCAACGAAACAAATAGCTTTCTGTCGGTATGGTCTCTGGTGATGAGCCGAAAGACAGAAAAGAAAGCAGTATGCTTTCTCCCTTAATTGGGGCTTAACAGGGTGTTGTAATACAAAGTATATACTTATTCCCCTGCCTGAGCTGATAAGGAGAGAGCCAGTGGTGTAGAGGCAATTACAACTGCCTCACATGTAATACTTCCCTGGTTCGAATCCCAGTAAGGGTATGGCTAGCTGAAGAGAGCTAACTAGCTCGAAATAGATCTATACTAGTCTCCCTTATTTATTATTTAAAAAATTATCAGCTTAAAAACCTTACACATATATATATATATATATATATATATGCATATATCCTAGTCTCCCTTATTTAATTATTTATCAGCTAAAAACCTTACACACATGTAAAGAAAAGACAACGAAACAAATAGCTTTCTGTCAGTATGGTCTCTGGTGATGAGCCGAAAGACAGAAAAAAAAGCAGTATGCTTCCTCCCTTAATTGGGGCTTAACAGGGTGTTGTAACACAAAGTATATATATATATGTATGTATGTATGTATGTATGTATGTATGTATGTATGTATGTATGTATGTATGTATATATATGTATATATATATATATATTTGTTTTCGGAGGTTTTCGCGGGTATTTGTATGTGGATCTTTGGTTCTTCAGGTTTTCTCCCATGTAGAGAAAACTCTTCTCTCTTACATAGGAGAAAACCCAAAGAACCAAAGATCCACACACACACACACATACATATATATATATACATACATACATACACACACACACTTAACCCAATTATGACATTCTAAAGGAAACCCAATGGATCATAGGTTGTCTAGTTCTAGCCTAAAGATGACATGAGAGCAGGAGGTCTAAATACAGAAGAGGCCCTTTAGGCTAAATTGGAATTTTTTAAAAGGAAAAAAAAGTAGAAGGCAATTGAAAACACTTTCAGAACTCTGCCAAGAAGTGGAGATTCTCAGTCATCCAAGTCATGATTGTCCCTAAGGTGCTTTTTCAAAAGGAAACCGGACTTCGTTTTTTCCTTGAAGATGTTTTGCTTCTCATCCAAGAAGCTTCAACAGATTCTGAGAAGCACCTCCTTCAAATGCTCTGCCCAGCCATATTCTACAGTACAACTTGAATGAGTGTCTTTCTTCAGGCACCCATGCAGAAGGATGCAATATCTCTGGTTCCATCAGGATGAATAAAATTATACAGGATATCTTTCAAACAATTAAAAATTGCCCGAAATGTTTTATTACAATTGAATGGCAGGCACAGGATTATTGATCCTTCATCCAGATCAAGTCACTGGAGGAGAGAGCAAAAAGAGACATTAAGCTGTCCAGATATCTACACCTCGGAGAAAAATCCTTAGGTATCAACAGGCATTTTACTCCTAATGAGAACAGCAGGGAAGAAGTAGCTCTCTCATTATGGAAATGGAAATCTCTGTAGTTCATGAGGAAAACACTCATTCAGGCAATTGCCATCCTTAAATAGTCTCGCATTCAGTTTCCCCCTGAGGAAAATAGGGATTTGGTAGCCCTTACCTGTTGTATAGTATTTTGTTGCTGCTCAAAACTGTATTTTTATGTTAGGTAAGGCAGGAGGCATTCTCACTGTTCTTTCTACCATTATAGGGTGATTTCAGCAATCAGTAGATCAAGGTCTAATATATGAGGAAGAAAATTAATTCTGATTAGTCTTGTATAGGTAGTCCTTCACTTATGACCACAATAGAGCCCAAAATTTCCTGACAACTTTGAAATGACTTTCACTTGCTTTCTTAATTGCTACTTTTTTTGTGGGGGGAAGGAAGTTAGAAAGGACTGGAATGTGGTGCCTGAGTCCACTAGACCAGGGGTCTCCAACCTTGGCAACTTTAAGACTTGTGGACTTCAACTCCCAGAATTCCTCAGCCAGCTTCGGAACCAAGATCATGGCAACAAACATCTGCTAAGACTGAAGGGGGAGCTACTGCTGGCCTGATTGGTTAATGTGACCCAAGACACCTGAAGGGGATGGGGTTTCCGGAAATTTCTATTCTGTTTATTATTCTGAAGCATGAGAAAGCTAGCTTCAACTTTCTAAGTGCCAATGGGATGTACTCAATGAAAGGTCTAAGTACCGATAGGACGTACTCAACGAAAGATCTTTCAAGACTGAATGGCACTTCGGAGTCCTGATTCAATTGGATTTATTGCTCGGAACGATGACATTTCCATTGCTAAGCAAGACAGTAAGTTTTGCCCCATTTTACAACCTTTCTTGCCGTAGTTTTAAGTGAATCGCTTGTTCAGTAACATGGTTGTTAAGTGAATCTGGCTTCCCCATTGATTTTGTTCGTTGAAAGTTTGCAAAAGGTGATCACATGATCCTGGGACATTGCAACCATCATAAATACACACCAGTTGCCAAGCGTCTGAATTTTGATCCACGGGAAACAAAAGAAACCATGTGTCAGTGTTCTAATGAAACTCCCCATTTTATTCAGCACTCAGAAACCAAGTTCATTCCAAATAAAAAGTTTATTGAAGAAATTATGTTGGCACATCTGGGAAAACCCAAATCTGAGAGTTCTGGGTTTTCCCTTCCTGATTGAAAATCAAAAGTCCATCCCCTGCACCCATCAGTCCATCACATGTCCAATCAACCACAACATCCCAACTGGAGACATTCCTCCAGCCACTTCTCTTCAGGTGCAGGATGACTTGTCCTTGACTCTATGAGAAGAATATTGTTGAGTCTAATTGTCACTCTCTATGAAAATCCCCCTCTCCCAAATTCCTAGGCACTCAATGTGGCAGCCTTGAAGCTTCTAAATAAAATATGGCTTCCGAGGCTGTCATCATGGGGATTCTGCAATGGCTTTAAGTATGAAACATGGTCAAAAATCATGTGTTTCAATGCCATTGTAACTTCAAACAGCAGGAAACAAATAGCCAAAAGTCAAGAACTACCTGCAGTCTTAACAGCTGTGGAAACAATTACTGGCGGATCCATACTTCCAGGTTAGGGAGCTTGAGATTAGGTAACACTGTTCTTCTATAGCCATGTGATTGCTCTGAAAGGGCTTCCCCTTGGAGATTAGAACTGTTCCTTCCAGGAAATAATTTCCCTTTAGGAAATTATTAAAAACAAAATAAAACAAAAATCCAGATGGCACTTTATTGAACTTCCTGATTTTTTAAAAAATCACATATCATGCAATTTTTTAAAAAAATATTATCTCTATTTTTATTCATGCCAGTATTTTACTGTGGACATTCTGTTATGCTGTTGCATACCAACAGCATAACAGTCTGTTGATAGTTTGCTTGTTGAAAAGCAAAAGCTATAGGACAATACTCCTCTGTTTGAAGAAATGGTCACTAGTAGTTGAAAATGACTTGATGGCATGTAATCAATCATCCCAAACCAATCCAATGGGTAAATGATTAGACCAATAATCTATAGGGGATATCCAGAACATATTGATCAACACAATCTTCTTCTCTATAGTAAGAAATATTGTGATTCTATTTAAATTTTGATGATGAGGAGGATGATGATGATGATGATATCTATTCAGTCAAGTCCAAAACCTAATTCTATGGGCCAAGTCTCTCCACCTCTGGCCTTGCTTTTTTTAGTTTTTCTATGCTCTGGCTTTGATGGTATCCAGTCATCATGTTCCTTGACAGCCTGGTTTCTTTTTACCTTTATTTCTTCCAAAATAATTGCTTTTTCCAGTGAAATTTAAATTTTACAAGTATCTAAATTTATTCTCTCTCTCTCTCTCCCTCCCACCCTCTCAGCTAGTTTGGTGAACTATAGATCCGTCCCACCATTCCAGTCAATCCTGACTCCTGGCAATTGCTTGGATAAGTTTATGCAGTCTTGTTGGCCACATTTTTGAAAGTGGTTTGCTTTTTTCCTAGAGATGACTGGTTCAAAGTAACCCAGTCCTTGTTTAGTGCCTAAGGTGTGACTAGGACTTTCTAGTTTCTAGGCTGGTGCCTTAAAACATTACACCAAACTAGTTTTCAAATTGTATCCTCAAATATACAAATTATATGCTTAGACAATCAATCATTCCATACTAGAGAAATCAGGCCTGGTTGCTCTTTGGAAACAGGAATCATAAAACAAAAATTATCATTATTTTGGATACATCATGTGGGCTGAAGCATCTATGGAAAAAGATGATAGTGCTGGATCAAGTGGATGGAAAAAGAGGCTAACAGTGCATGAAATGAATAGATGGAGTATTGGAAGCTATTGGGGTGCATCTGCTGAGGTTGGGCAATGCAGCAAGGGGCAGGATGGCTTGGAGACTTTTATCTGTCATATCACCAAGAGTCAGCTGTCAGTCAAGAAGCCATATAACATAATATATATATTCTCTTTTATCTTTGGTGAGTAGGAGAGTGAACCTTCTAGCAATGGCCAATTTTGTACTTCCTTTGCAAAATTAGAAATGAGATGTGCCACATTCCTATTTAACAATGAGATGTGGGGGTTTTTTTATTGAAAGTATAGAAATCATTTCTGCATTCTCAGTAATGCCTACAAATGTCCATAAAATTTTACGACAGTCTGTTTCTTTGGGATTTTTCCTCCTTCTCCTTGACATCAAATGATGGTAGAAATGTTGTACAAAGAGCTGACTCTTTTGTATTGACATGTGTCATTGTCGAAATACAAGAGTTATTCAGCAGAAGTGCTTAGTACAATTTCTTCTGTACACATGGGTGTGTGTATAACAATGTGTCTTCTCACATGAAAGTAAAGAGGGTGAAAACATTAGCAGATAAAATAAAATGGAGAGTGAAATAGTTTTACTTTCAATGGACCTAAAAGATACTTGTGTAGGATGTAGATATGCTCTTTTTTTTTAAAAAAAAAAAGATTTTTGGATGTTTATCTTTATATATATATATATAAAAAGCAAGAAACCCAAATTCCATGAAATTTAAATCAAAGAAACCTAAATATGGTTCAAGATTTGTAGCAAAGAATAGGTATATTGCTTGAGTAGTAATCATTCAAAATTTGAGAACTGGAGAACGAGAATTTTATTACCTAACTCTTAGAGTTTTAGGAATATACTTGCATTTATACTTGAGTCAACAAAAATCTGTAAGAATATATAAGTACCTTCTCTCATCAACCTAAATATGAATTGGTATTTTCAGGGTTAAAGTAAAATATTTGAAAATCTCTGGAAAAGTTTTCATAGCCCTCAAATCATTTAAATAATTTCTTTAATTTTTTATCCCACCTTTATTATTTTCATAAATTACTCAAGGGGACGAACATGCCTAATCCTCCTTCCTCCTTCAATTTTCCCCACAACATCCTGTGAGCTAAGTTGGATTGAGAGAGAACAACTGGACTGAAGTCCCCCAGCTGGCTTTCATGCCTAAGGTGGGAACTAGAACTCACAGTATCCTGGTAATTGGCCCAAAGTTGAAGAATAGAATGGAATAGAATAGAATAGAATAGAATAGAATTCTTTATTGGCCAAGTGTGATTGGACACACAAGGAATTTGTCTTGGTGCAAATGCTCTCAGTGTACATAAAAGAAAAGTTACATTCATCAAGAATCATAAGGTACAACACTTAATAACAGTCATAGAGTACAATAAGCAATCAAATCATACTAGGAAAGATTCAATATAAATTGTAAAGATACAAGTGACAAAGTTATAGTCATACAGTCACAAGTGGGAGGGTATGGGTGATAAGGAGTGATGAAAAGATTAATAGTAATAGTAGTGCAGACCTTGTAAACAGTTGGACTGTGTTGAGGGAATTATTTGTTTAGCAGAGTGATAGCATTCAGGAATCTAGCTGGCTTTTGTACCTAAGGCAGGACTAGAACTCACAATCACTTTATAAATGTGATTGTCTAATTCACTGAAGAAGAAACATTTACTTGTGAGAAGGGGGATTTGGAAAAAGTCAGCGACCACTTACATTAATGGTGCTTCTTTTGGCCTGTACATAAGAAAGTGCCTCTTTGAAGGATTCTCCTTGCTGATTTTGGGATATCTTCTGCCCTCCACCTTTTTCTCTTCGGATGATCATCCGTAACAGCAACAAAATGGCAAAGCATCTCATTTTAATTCAGAGTCTCCAATTCCCATTTGAGGTTGGGCTCAAACCAAAGAAGGCTGGTTCTGTGTCAAAATGTGACTAGAAGTATACAAGCCAGGTGGAGCTCATGTTTCTAGAACTTTTCCCTAACTGTCAGGATATTTCTCCTCAGTTCTAGATTTCTTCTCTCCTTGATTAATTTCCATCCATTGTTTCTTGTCCTGCCTTCAGGTGCTTTGGAGAATAGCTTGACTCCCTCTTCTTTGTGGCAGCCCCTGAGATATTGGAACACTGCTATCATGTCTCCCCTCTCTTTCATTTGCATTCTTCTCTATATTTTGAGATACAGTAAGAATCAGAGAACCTTCATTTTGAATTTATGCGAGAATTGGAAAGAATCAATAATTGTATACATGCAAAGATGACATTGGTCTGAGTTACTGCTCACAAATTCAGCATCGTCTCTGGATAGAATTATTTCGCATCCATACCTACTTTAGGCACATAGAAAGCAACCAAGTGTTGTATATCATTCTTGAAGTAGACCTAACTTCATATGTAACTTCTATCCATATCAAGGCTATTATTTATGATAACATTTCTCAACTCAGCTAAGTTGGTTCCCATTGTTTCCATTTTACAGAATAGAGAAATAAACCAAATAACATATGAGGCTCAAGGCCACCCAATTATGAGGCTGAAATAGAGCTGAAAACAAGTTATTCTCTGACAAGGAACAATCCCAGTCATTTTTGGCTTTATAGTTTTGCGATCTTACTTTAAGCCATTAGCATTCTCTGTACATAATGTCTAATAAGTAGTAAATTAATAGAATAATAGCAGTTCCAGAAGATGTGAAGGAAAGGAGCATTTCTACATTAGAATCACATTTATTATACCTAAAAGATGAAAACAAATAAATGGGGAAAACCCAAATGAGCTTTTTAGAAGCTTTGAGGTGTCGTAAAAGAAACAGGCGATCCAATTACAGGAAAGGAAGAATGTGAAGGAAATTGCTCAGGAAAAAAGAAAAGATTCCACAAAGCCCTTGCTTGCAAAATATTGTCTTGAATATTCTTGGAGGTGGGGGAGCCAGTGAAAACTCCATTAGCTCTGTTCTTTGAAGGTGACATTTATTTTCAATTCTCTGTACAATAAGATGATGAAATTACATGAACTTTAAATCAAACTTTAGTGCAGCCGAATAAATAAGTCTCGCAGATGACGGGTTTGAGCCAGCTTCAAAACAATCAGGCCAGACATTACAATTTTATCATCTTAACAAATGTTTGTTTTCCATTTGCATTTGACAATAGAATTAATACACTGTTTTACCAATTTAAGATTTATGAAACGGCCTACACTGCTTCTGTTCTCTCTCCTTTGGTTCCTGACACCCCTTTTTTTTTTCAATTTACAGAACTTGCAATTTGCAGAAAGCTTTAAAAAGGGGGGGGGGGGGCTTCCTTCCATGTCTGCTGCACGCCTTCAAATACCTCTATTTTAATTTTCTCATTAATAGTAAATGCCCTCGGTAACAATGGACCATTGATCTGTAGCTTGCCTCCTATTTGCCCTGGAGCAAGGAGAGCAATTGCAAAATGTACGAGATGCGTTCAAATGTACACATGTGCGTGCACACAAAAACCCAGATAGGACCAACAGACCATTAGTTTTGAAGCTTCAGCTGCGATGGGTTCGATAATAATTAATATGCAGGACAGCTAGTCATGTCACACACCATTTCAGCCCAGCATTGCATCTGTCAGTCCAAATCCTCGCAACCTACAAAGCACTGAAGATCGAATCTAGTTAGACAGCTAAGTGAATTTCAACAAAAATCTGCAGATGCACGATAGATGCACAGGATGTTATGCCACACATGAATGACTCCTATGCAGGCCAAATGACAGATGTATTTCCTCCGACTGCAGGCCAGGCTCCAGCACAATCCACTCTTCATTTATCAATAATTGGGGCTTAATTTTATTTGGCAGTGGTCGAGCAATGTGTTTGGCTTCCTCTCCATTATACTAATACTAATTAGGCTTTCTCTCTATTTTTTGGTGATTCGGGGAGGCAGCTCAGTGGAGGGTCACCATTTATTTCCAAAAACAGAAAATTTCAAGTGATCAATCACAGGTACAGTCAAGATTTGTCAGCAAAACTTTATATGCTAAGAGAATATAAGATGAAAGCCAATTTGATCCGGTGGTTAAAGCACCAGGCTAAAAAGCAGGAGACTGGAAGTTTGTTGTGGCCCTCCAGTGAGGAGGTTGCGAGGAGGAACATGGGCCAGTCCTGGAGTCTGGGGAAGTCTCTCATGATTGCTCTGCATCAGAGGCAGCGATGGGGCCAGGGCTGTCCGACAGTTATCAGCTGCCTTTGGAATTGGACATCAGTGGGGCAAAAGAATAGCTGGAGCCTGTTCCTAATGTGTGCATGTGCACAGCTGCCAGGAGAAGGGAACAGTTAAGGAACGAAGGTCAACTCAGGAGTAAAGGCACAGGTAGATGGGGGATGGCCCCTCCCATAGGGAACAAAGAGGAGTGAAAGGAAAGTGGTGTTTGCAGGAGACAATTAGCTCATTTAATTATTTAATTATTTATTTATGGATGGACCCTGGGTTAATGGAGAATATTGAAAGGATCAAGATTTTGCCAAACCTATGGGTTGACCATAATCCCATTCAAATTAAATGGAAAGGAAAGAGAAAAATTGGAAGATGGACATTTAACAATACCATACTAAGAGATAAAAAATATATTTTTGTCAATTGCTTACAAGATAATAGGTATAAGTAAAAACATAGTTATGAATACATGGATACATATAAGATAAATAAAAAATAAAATAAAATAAACAGTTGGACAGGGACAGTAGGCACGTTGGTGCGCTTATGCACACCCCCTACAGATCTCTTAGGAAAGGGGTGAGGTCAATAGTAGACAGTCTATTAGGGTGAAGATTTGTTCCTAACTCCTTGCCAAGTATTTTCTGGTATAGCATTGCACTTGGAAGCTATCTGCCTGGCAACTCTCCAAGCCTAATAAGGTCTGTGGTTGCAAATCACTCTTGAAAGACTGTTTACCGGGACTTTGCTGGATGTGAATAAGAGGAATTCACATTAGCCTAATAAAAAGGGGTTTTGTTGGGACGAGGAGTCTGCTTCGTGATTTTGTGAAGCCCAGGTCAGAACAGAGTTCTAATTTTGCCCTAGCCATGAAAGCCAGCTAGGTGACCTTGGTCCAATCATCCTCTTAGCTCAATCCATCTCACAGGGTTGTTGTTGTGGGGAAATAGGAGAAAGAAGGTGTGTTGATATGTTCACCGCCTTTATTTGTAATAAAGGCAAGATAGAAATGAACACATATAAAAATCCTTCCATTATCCATCATCCAGTCAGAGCTGAAGAAACTTTTTGGATGAGAAGAGAAACATCTTCAAAGAAAAACTAGAAAGTCCAGTTGCCTCTTGAAAAAAGAGAACCTTCGCGACAACTATGACCTCGATGATTGAGAATTTCCATAGATATACAAACAAATAAATAATGGGACATAATAATTTGATTTGTTTTATTGGATGATGGCAAAGGTGTCTCTTGAGAACCAGGAGCTGTGCTAAGAATTATTGCCTTCCATGCATGCATGCATGTATGTATGTATTAATTACTTATACAATTTATCTCCCATCCATTTCACTATCAAGTGACTCTGGACAGCTTACCTTAAACCTGTGGTTCTTTCCCTCTGGAATATCATCTCTTCAGAAATTAGACTGGCCCCCACTATTATACCCTTTCATAAAGCCCTGAAGACATGGTTTTTCCTATGGGCCTGGGGAACTCAGAGTGGGATGGAGTCCATTGAATGATTGATTTGAATGGATGTTGTCACTGATTGGGGATGGGAGTTATTATTACATTATTATTTTTATTGTTTATTTTTCTACATTTTTGTTTTTATTATCTATAAGCTACCTAGAGTCACTGTGAATAAGTAGGCAACTATATAAATTAACACCAATCACTCAATCAATCAATGTAAAGCCACAGGATAAGAAAGACTGTTTTATATCAACTGATAAGCAACAAATCCTAACTTTCTTTAGACATCAATCAACATATTCATACAGTATATATATCATGTAATACAATATGTTTTCATGTTCTATCATTGATGTTCTATCATCAGATTGGAAGAATTATTCTGAAAATAGGGTGTCAATTATAAACTAAACCGCTCCTCCCTAAGTTAAATTTTCTGACTGCAGCTATTTTTATATAGGGAATCATGGTGGGAGAAATATTATTTCATGTCTGTTTGAATGGAATCGTATTTATTGTCACATTTTTGAACTGATACACAAATTGAAATGTCATTGTATTTTAAAATCTGCACTTTTCTGAGTTTGGATTTAAAGTAGGCACTTGCAATATAATCTGTACAAAAATACAGCATATATAACACGAAAACTAGAACTCAGATTGCAAAAATAGGGTATGTCATGTAAAACAATAAATAAAAATGTGAGTGCTTGCTCATGAAACAAGATTTTAGTGTGATTTCTTTTTTTAAAAAAAAGGAACAGAATGAACTGAAGTTAAAAATGAGAAATGAGAAAAGCAGAGGGACTGAATTTGTTTCATTCATTGCTAGTAGAAAATATATATATGATTTTTTCCCCGTGAAATCAGAAATGATACAATTCTGGGTATTGCTGAAAGCCAGGGGTGTCAAACACAGATGTGGTCAGATCTGGTCCATAGGGCCATCCTGGAAAATGGCCCATGTTGCTTTGACCCGGTCAACCTAATGCAAGTAGGAAATATCGGGCCAGTGTGGCTTCAGCCTGATTTACCCAGTGCAAAGAGGAAACATGCCAGCAATTTGGGGAGTGGTGTCAAGCTGGCCATGCCCACCCAGTTGGCCACACTCATCCAGTCAGCCATGCCCCCTCCCCCGAGGTCAACCACAGCCCTGATGCAGCCCTCAATGAAGTTGAGTTTGACATCCCTTCTGTAATTCATATTTCTGTCAATGTAGTTTGGCCTTCCCAGTATACACCTATGCACCTTAAGAATGAAGGTGTTCTGACCAAGGCTTTCTGAGACCCTAATTAAGCATACGCTTAGTCCAAACAACTCTTGTTTTATTTCAATGCTGGGAATTATGTTCATTCGCAGCCCGTAATGAGTCCCAAACAGTCTCTTGAGATAAGCACCCACCTTTATCTCCTTTGATTTGCTGCCAACAACTAAAGTGCCAAATTAACTGTAAAAAGCCAAACAAAATACAAAGTCCACACAGAGCTTTAATCCGAACAGAGCGAACGACTTTGCTTCCTGCAAAGATTTCATCATCTTTGCCTGTCCGTTATACCTTATGGGAGGGGCAATCACCTCCAAGCCTTACTCCCGAGTCAATCCTTTTGTCTTAGTTGCTCTTGCCTTCTGGCAGCTCTGCGCACACACACACTGGGAACAGGCTCCCCTTGTTCATCTGCCTCACTGCTGCCAGACTCTGGAGGCTCTGGAGTCAGCACATAACTCCCAGATGGCCCTGGCCCCATCTCTGTATCAGATGCAAGACCCTCATCCGAGTCCTCGTCGGACTCCCAGACTGGTTCCTGTTCTTCTCCACTGCCCGATTCTGCTGCCATCTGCACAGGCCGCCAGCAAACCACAACAGAAGGCAAATATACGGTACATGTTCCAGGATAATGTTGTAGGATCTAACCAGAGCCAGTCAGTGGGACCAGATGCTTCATCTTTCGAGCTTTTGGACTCGTGCTGGAACCCATCCTTAAGGAACTTCTCTCTCATCAGAATTTGGTAGAGAGAAGTGGTTCTTGCTACCATTCTGGTGAAGGGAAGTTTCCTGAGAATGAGTCCCAGTACAAATCTGAAAGCTCAGACAACTAAACCGCTGGTCCCAGTGACTGACCATGTTGGATCCTGCAATCTATGCACCTTACAATAAATTCTTAAATTTTCTATGGGGCTTTTATTTCTGATGAAATACATGTAAGTCAGTGCTCCATGTCTCCCTTCTATCTCACTGAAAAATGGGATTTGCGCTTGTAAGATTATGGATGCTATAAATGTTCAGGGTTCCATAAATGCAGAGTGCTGAACATTAATTTTGATTAAGAACCAGCTTGCTTTATTATTATACAACCTCAGAGCAGGTAACTGTAGTATGCCTAGAAAACAGGAGGGCAAATGTCTCAAAACATGCCATTAAGAGAGAATTAATAAATTCAATTAGATTAAGGCTGTAGTCCTAAACACCGTTATTCCAAAGTAAATTAAATTGGAAATAAATAGAAATGCATATAAATAAATTGCCTCAAAAAGTCACAAATACATTTCTCTAAGAAAAAGATGGAGACTTAGTCATTGACTAGTTTTAGGCCCAAAGTTTTCCCCAAATTTCAATGTGACTTTCACTAGATTGTATTTATTATACACAAGATCTTTATCATTACCTCCAATTTTAATAAAAACAAAAACACCACAAAATGAACAAAGAGAAATGGGTGGATTATATGAAGCTTTTGAACAGCATTCAGATTTTATTGACTATGTCATTTACCTGGCAATTTGCTCCTTTGAAGCCAAGTGTCACAAAGAGAAATTAAAAATCTTTTAAAGGCATATTTGGGTCAATATTTGGTTTCTGTTCTAAAACACAAATAGAAACCCAATTCGGATAGTAAGCTGCTAGTAAAACATTCTCATAATGTTTTTCCTGAAGGCCATCACTCTGCTAAACAACTAATTCCCACAATACTGTCAAACAATTTACTAAAATTGTATTACTATTCTTCTTATCCTTCCTATTACCTATCTCCTCCCACTTATGACTGTAACCATGTTGCTTGTATCTTTACGATTTATGTTGTTTTGTTTAGTTACCTAGTATGATTTGATTGCTTATTTAGTATCCTATGACTATCACTAAGTGTTGTATTTTATGATTTGTGATGAACGTATTTTAATGTACAATGAAAGTATATGTACCGAAGACAAATTCCTTGTGTGTCCTGTCATACTTGGCCAATAAATAATTCTATTCTATTCTATTCTAATGTCCCATGGCCATTCAGAAAATGTAGACTTCATCCAAAAACTACTATATAGTTTTAACATGTTTGTATTGTAGCAATCAAGGTAGTGGAGGCATAAATAGACATCTCCAGGTGCTCAGCTAGGAAATAAGAACTTATCACTAATCAAAAAAAGAGTCACAAATAGAGTTGATGATAGGTAACTAGGCCATCCCTGAAATCCAGGCATAGAAATAAAAACATCCTCAATCCCCTGTTTGTATCTTGGGGAACATAGGCTAAAAGATTATTGTAAGTCAACATGATGTTGTGAATCTAAGCAAATGAACTGCTCAGCTAATTCACCAGCCAGGCAAATCAAGACCTCTGGATTTTGCAGCTCCTGTGAGACAGAAGGACACATGGATTGCTATCAAAAGAGAGGGGAGACTGAACTTGAACTTTCCCCAACTTTGGCAGAATTCTGAAGGTTCTTGCAAAGCACAGCTGTTTTAGGCAAGGGCTAGTTAGAGTAGCAGTTTAGGAGTGCCAAAGGTGGCTATTGCTGGACTGGTATTAGAAGTGGAGCCCAGTTTCCAGTCTTGGCAGAAGTGGATGAGTTACTGTCTCATTCTGGCACTCAGCTCTTTGACTGGATCTTATCATCCACAATGCAGCTTCTCCTTGGACCATGTTTTCAATCTCCAGAGGCAAAATTCACACTTAGCTTTTTAAACAGCCTTGGCCATCCTATGTTTCCTTTTTACTGAGTTATAGTACACGATGAGTTCTGGTTTTAAAAAAGAAAGTTTTGCTAGTTATTTCAGAAGGACGGTTATGAGCCTGCATGCCTCCTAAACTCTTCCTTTTCCTTCCTTCCAGTATCTGCAGGAACAGCATTGAGTTGCTCATCTTTGACAGTTGGAAACTACTGATGTCCAATCCTGCAGCAACAAACCATGCTAAACACTTGATGCAAATTAAGGTGGGCAGACCAGGCTATTTCCGCTCTGAAACAATTCATAAATGTGTTCTGTTGCTCTTGTAAAGGAGACATACATTTCTACTTTTTTTTTTTTTTGAAGTAGGAGCACTGTGAAATTTGGAGATATATAAAAACTGAAGGATGGCATTCTCATCCTAATATTTGTCTGGGGATTTATATTAAGATTAATTTGTTTAAAGAGGAAACCTGAATACATTTCTCTAGTGTCTGCAGTGCAAATGCTATCCATCAATGTCTTTGCATTGGAGAAAAATTAGATAGACAAATGCATTGTGCACGAAGCCTGAGTATTGAGTTCATCCACTTAAATGGCCTGATTTGGAACCCAAAGACAGTTATGATTATTGTGGAATACTTTGTCATTAATGATGCCTCTGAAATTCTCACCTACAATGGGCTGTAGAGTTGTGAGTTACAAATGCTAGTTTTCTAAGCAGAAACATAATTATAATAAATTCTAATCCACTATTAAAAAATAATATTCCAGAGTTTAAAAATATAGAGGCTATATCAAAAATTGCAATCTGAGGAGAGTCAAAAGATAAGGACCATTAGAGGAGGGAGGGAGGGAGGAGAAGGGAAGGAAGGAGAGAAGGAAAGAAGGAAGGAAGGAAGGAAGGAAGGAAGGAAGGAAGAAAGGAAGGAAGGAAGGAAAGAAAGAAAGAAAGAAAGAAAGAAAGAAAGAAAGAAAGAAAGAAAGAAAGAAAGAAAGAAAGAAAGAAAGAAAGAAAGAAAGAAAGAAAGAAAGAAAGAAAGAAAGAAAGAAAGAATTACCCAGGATTGAAGAGCAGGGCAGAAAGTGGAATTAATATGGGGCTTTAGAAACGTACAACCACTAAAAAAAAATACATGGCTGATCAAGCAAGTCTTAAATATTTTTGTTCCTATCTAGTAAAATCCAATGACCAACCTGGCCTGTATCAGATGTTACTTTTTTTTTTTTTGACAAACTGTCACTTGCAATTCAGATATGACCACAAAGTTCCTGTCTGATAAGGATGCTTCTTCATCCCACATGTAACTGCTTCAGGGAACAGCTTGGCCCAAATGCTGCCAGTTGACACTCCATGCTTGAAATTTGAAACCATTTGAAGAATTGACCCTTGAGAAATGCATAGGTTCTCAATTGCTACTGGAGTCAGACAAATAGTTAACCCTGAAGCTGACCTGACCAAAGCCATCTTGTAAGCTTCAATGTTGCCCCATTGGAGTTGAGGGATAGGGAGTGGGGAGTAGAGATAGCTGGGATTTTGTAGCCAAAACAAAATTCTTTCTCTTGGGAACCAAGGACATTCTCACATCTGGAGAGGGGAAGGCAGAATGATGTCACCAGGCAACCAGAAAGCAGTGTGATTGGACCATGTGATTGATTGTTTTGAGACAAAGTGACAAACTTTTACTTAAGTGAAAACTGCGGGAACCTTCAGAGTCGGTTTTCACCAGATCTGTGCCAGTATGATATATTCAATAAAGCTATTTTTTGGGGAATCTACCTGCCTCAGATTTTTGCTCGCTGTGAGTCTATTACTTGGAATCCTGAGAAAAATCTTTAAAAAATTATTTGAGGAAGACAGAGAAAAATGCCTCTTTTTTTTGCAGGTTGTGTGCAGAGATTGTTAGAGACTACAGTTAAATGATATAACTATCTAATTTTTGTTTCCTGCAGTTCATTACAGGAAAAATGAAGAAAATTAAAAGATTCCATCTCTCTAAATAAATTTAAACATCATATAAGCAATTACATGTGCGTGTAATTACATGTGCGCCAACATACCTGTTGCTTTGGAGGTCCCTTTTGCTTGCTTGATAAGCCAGTTACTTTTTCTGTTTACATACCAAGATTGTCTTCTGTCTGACCACAGCAATTATCTTCTACCTCTCCCATTGACCCAACTTGGTTCGTATTTTCACATCTGTTTTAGATACTTTCGCTTTGCTATTATTTTAGATGTTATTGTATTTAATATAATTTTAGTGTTTACATTCTAATTTAATATTGGTTGTATTCTGGACCTCATTTGTAGATATTAGTTAGGTTGTTTTACAAATGTATTTGCTTTAATTTTATTTTGTTCATTAAGACAAAATATTACATAGACCATTATGTACTGTTCTATTACTGCAATGAAATTGAATTGAATTGAATCACCGCAGTTGTTTTAGGTATTTTTGTAAAGTTCACATTTAAATTTTCCATTCATTCTTGAGTCACACATTAAAATGTTTATATACAAATCCACTCAGTATCAGGCATTTTTAAGTTAAATTGTGGTTCAAAAGATTTATTGCTCAACCCCTATACACAAGAAATCTTGTCAACTAAAATTCAGGACTAAATTGATGCCAGATAAAGGTCAATAGCATTCAAGAGGGATTTTACTTGGACCATTTTTGGCAACATGGAGATTCTCAGCTGATGACATGCTTAACTCCACCACTCCATCTGCTTTTCTTTTTCAGCCAGGGCACATAGTAACCATCTTTACTTGGTTTTGTTTTGTTTTCTTTTGGTCTATATCACTGAAATGGTTTAAATGTTCTGGCACAAGTTCCATTGCAAAGAAAAATGTCTTGCAAAGAACAAACACAGATCCCAAAATGAATTTTAAAAACAGGAAATTCAAGATTTTAATTTGAAGAATGAGGTAGTTGGTTATAATCTAAAATTCTGAAATGGTCACAGAACCCATTTTATCCCTCAATACTCAACTGGCCCTTTTGAAGAGAAGACTTTAGCCCTGGGCATCAGGAACCAATGGAGTTAACCAACACTTGGGATCTTCTTGGTGTTTTTAACACACAGCAGTACTGTGCTAGGTAACATCCATTGAAACAATATCATGGTCCTGAGGGCTGATTGCTTTGCCCAGTTAGAGCTTTCTGCCTCAGCCAATCTAGGATATAAAAAGAAAAGAAAAAGAGGGACAAAAAAAAATCAACCTGGTTTCCACCCAATTGTGTTGCCAAATTCAACAGAGACATTTCCATATGGTTCAGTACAAGTTGGGCAATTTATTTGGGATGCAGTAATAAATAAAATCTCCTAGGATTCGATAGGTAGTTCATCCAGGAACTTGCCAGCCATCTCACCATGAACGGATCAGAATGAGACATCAGGAAAAAGGAATGAATAGTGCAGCCATTTTAATTGCGCTGAGAATATGTTGGCATGCATGCTAAATAGCAGTGTGTACACACATGCAGTTTAGCTTAGTTTCAAGAGGATGACAAAAAGACCAGCTCTCTGCTTTGAATGTACTCTCCTTCCTCTTTTGCGGAAATCTCATTGTAATCAAAACATGTGCCAGCAGTTTGGAATCTGAGCAGGATTGTTGTAACTGTCCTTCCTATAAAATATTGACCTCAAATTTCATTGAGGAGGTTTTAAAGGCTCCCATCACAATACTTTAGCTCTATTACTAACTAAATAGAGGAGCAGACAATACTAATTCTCTTAACAGAGTAGATCTCAAATTAAATATGTCAGTCGTCAAATTTCCTATCCCCCAAAAAATTACCCAGGGGCATACAGACCCACCACACACACACACACACATACACACACACATTCCCACCACGTAATGTCAATTCCACATGATTTCATCAGCAACACTGTACAGAAGAAGCACTATATTTGTGCTCCCAACAATAATTTTGCTGGGCACTACAAATCTGATTTAGAATGAATGGTGTGGACAAGAAGATCGATGGCATGAGCTGCCTTTTTGCAATTTCTAAACTTGCAACATGATTTCATACTTTATGGAAAGACTGCCAGTCATAAGTAGTAGAACAACTAAAGCACCAATGGCTATGTTACAATTGGAGAGAGTCTTTTACAACCCTATAGCTTGTGAGAAAGCATCCCAGGAACAACATTGAGGTTTAGATTTTTCTTCTTAAGGTCAAGGATGGTCACATTCATATAAGGGTGTCAAACTCAATTTCACTGAGGGCCTCGTCAGGGCTGTGGCTGACCTTGGGGGTGCAGGTGTGGCTGACTGGGTGAGTGTGGCCAGCTTGATGCCACTCACTGGGCATGGTCAACAGAGTGGGTGTGGCCAGATTGACACCACTCCCCAAACTGCTGCATTGGATAAACCGGGCCAAAGCCACACTGGCCCGATGTTTCCTCTTCGCATTGGGTAGACCGGGCTGAAGTGATGCGGGCCAGCCTTTTACATTTTCCAGGATGGCCCCACGGGCCGGATCCAACCACATCTTCTGATTGACACCCCTGCATTCATAGGAGGAGAAATTTAGCATTTAATTTATCCTCCTGCTACCTTTGCCACCAGGGTAATGAAATGTAAAGAGGGCAAGAGATAAATGAGCCATTAAGAAAAGAAGAGGCTCAAGAAAAATTACTCAGCCCCGGGCAAAAAGAAAGTACAAGAAAGAAACTCAGAATAGTCTACCTAGTAGGCCACCATTAAGTATGAGCCAGCAATGCAATCCTGAATTGCATCAAGAGAGAGATAGCATCAGGATCACAAGAATTGATAGTATCACTTTATACTGTCCTGGTGAAACTACACATGGAATATTGCATCCAAGTTCTGGTCTCCATGATATAAAAAAGGCATTGATACCCTAGAAAGACTGCAGATAATACCCACAAAAATGATAAGGGGTTTAGAAGCTAAATTGTATGATGAATGGTTGAGGGAGCTAGGTATGTCTAGCCTACCAAAGAGAAATATTGGGGGGGGGGGGCATGATAATTGTCTTCTAGTACTTGAGGATGGCCACAAGGAAGAGGGAATTGACTTATTCTCCAAAGCAACAGAGGGCAGACAAGAAGTAATGGCTGGAAGCGTGCTAAAGAGAGATCCAACCTAGAGGTAAAAAGAAATTTTCTGACAATGAGAACAATTAATCAATGGAATAGCTTGTCTCCCAGAGTTGTGGTGCCTCATGACTGGAGGTTTTCAAAAATAGACTGGAAAACCATTTGATCAGGATGGTATAAGCTCCTGCCTTGAGCAGGGGATTGGACTGGAAGGCTTCAGAGGTCCCTTCCAGCCCTATGATTTTATGTTCCGTGCCCTATTACAGTGGTGGCTAACCTTTTTTGGCTCCCATGCTGGTAATTGCGTGAGTGCTCACTTGGGCATGCTCATGTGCCAACACCCAGAAGGCAATGCATGCTGGGCCCCACACACCCCTACGCATGCATGCGCGACCACTCCTCATGCACTATGCATCTTTGCACATGTGTGTACAACTCCACCCTCATGTGACATGCATCTGCACCTGTGCACACGATTCCCCCCTTGCGCACCACGTGTCTTTGTACATGCATGCGTGACTCCCTTTCTTGTATGCCATGCATCTGCGCATGCACGCATGAACCCCTCGCATGCAATATGTCCCTGTGCATGTGCACACATCTCCAGTGCACCCCACTCTGCCCCCTGTGCATACGCACCAGATACCCAACAATCTGTTGGGTGGTGGTGCGCGTGCATGCGCAGTGGGGCTCTTCTAGGTGACCTCTCACATGCTGGGGGAAATGGCTCTGCATGCCACTTCTGGCACGTGTGGCATAGGTTCGCCAGCACAGCCCTATAACAATGAAATCTGATTCTGTTCTTGTTCCTGACTATGCCTACTTCAGCCGGTTTGGACCAGTTCAAGCGAACCGGTAGTTCCCACGAAGCGCACGCTCACTGAACCAGTTGTTACACCGGTTGAATCCCACCACTGCCTCAAAGGGCTGAGAAGACCAAACATCTGACTAGGAAAGTGGGTAAAGGGACATTGTAGAGATAAATCAGGAAAGGAATCTAACTCTCTAAACGGAAAAAGAAGTTATAGCGCTGTTCTAATTTTATTCCCTTCCACTAAGTGCAATATGGAAAGGCAGAGGGCTCTTTTCCTTTTTTTCCCCCCTTAAGCCTTGAAATATAGTGAATATTTCCCTTCTGTGCTTCTGCCCTGTCAGTCTGCAAGCTATCAAAGCTTTAGGGCTTGACATAGCAGTCCAATTTTGAAACACTCCAAAAAAGCAATAGGTTTGCTCTGCCTGGTTAAATCCCCTTCCATTGATCTGGAAATGAGTTCCATTGCATTTGATGCTTTAAATGAGATAATTTAAGTTCTCTTTCTCTCTCTCTCTCTCTCTCCCTCTCCCTCTCTCTCTCTCTCTCTCCTCCCCACTCCCTCCCTCCCTCCCTCCCTCCCTCTCTCCCCCCTCTCTCTTTTCATTGTCTTCAATTCACCATGCTTCACAATACTGTTTATTATGACTGTGCAAAGCAAGCCAAAGGCACAGATGGGACTGAATTTGGATCATGAGAGCTCCAAACCATTGTCAGATGGTAAGATTTACCATGGCAGCCATGAGTCAACATCTAACTGAAGGATGAGATACACATTCACCCTTGGCAAGGTCAAGATGTGCTACACCATGTCTGATTAACTGCAACTCAAGCCATGTGATGATCATACAAATGTGGTGGAAACCAAGCCAAGTGCATTTTCAATAAACATGTTAAATGAGACATGGTCAACCTATGATAGACAGGGGTCCCTGCTCCAGTATTGTCATGATCGGACAGGTTACATGGGTTCAATATTAACTTTCATTCACAATTCTCCCATCTATAAAATGAATAGGTCTATATTGGTTTTTTTTTCTCATTTATACCCTAGAGCAAGGCTGTCAAACTGCCATGACACAGACCGTATGCATCATGTGCTGGCCATACCCATGCCCAATTTAGTGAAGGGGAAAAAAGTATTGATACATCATGTGGTGCCACTGTGACATGAGTTTGACACCCCTGCCCTAGATTATCTTCAATAAAGCTTATTGCAAATAAAATGCTAAGGAATAATAATAATAATAATGAATAGAACAGAACAGAATAGAATAGAATTCTTTATTGGCCAAGTGTGATTGACACACAAGGAATTTGGTGCAAATGCTCTCAGTGTACATAAAAGAAAAGATACATTCATCAAGAGTCAAAAATCATAAGGTACAACATTTAATAATAGTCATAGGGTGCAATAAGCAATCAAATCATACTAGGAAACAGTCAATAAAAATTGTTAGGATACAAGCAACAAGGTTACAGTCATACAGTCATAAGGAGATGGGTGAAAGGAAGGATGGGAGGATTAATAGTAATAGTAATGCAGACTTAGTAAATAGTTTGACAGTATTGAGGATATTATTTGTTTAGCAGAGTGATTGCTTTCAGGGGAAACTATCCTTGTGCCTAGTTGTTCTGGTGTGCACTGCTCTATAGAATCATTGTTTTAGTTTAGTATACTTTATTGTCATTGCACCTCGTACAACAAAATCAAACACCATCTTCAGTGCACATTATGACCATGAAAATAAACACAAACACACATCATTCACCCTCCACACATTGAACTGAAAACCCCTAACACCGCACCAACACTGCACTATACAGCAGAATTCAAAAGAGCTACTGCCCTGGGATAGAAGCTGTTTTGAGGGTAGGAGTTGAAACAGTTCTGAAGTTCTGAACAGTTTATGTCCAATATTCTGTAAATATTTTCATAGCCCTCTTTTTGACTCGTGCAGTATACAGTGGAAGGCAGGTTGGTAGTAATTGTAACTTAGATGTATAAAACTTGGAAGTTTTAAAGAAGAGATTGGATAGCCATTTGCCTGAAATGGAATAGGGTATAGGTTGAACTAACAGAAGAAGAAAATTGGAAAGGACCTTGGAGGTCTTTGCATGCAATCTCCTACACAAGCAGAAGAACCTTCTGGGCAAACAACTGTCCAAATGGCTATTAAAAATGTCCAGTGTTGGAACACTCACAACTTCTGAAGGCAAGCCATTTCACTGGTTAATTGTTCTCACTGCCAGGAAAGTTCTCCTTAATTCTAGGTTGTTTCTCTCCATGATTAGTTTCCAACCATGGCTTCTTGTTCTGCCTTGGACTAGAAGACTTCCAATGTCCTTTCCAATTCTACTATTCTGTATAGAGTGGGGAGGGCTCTCTTCTCATACGCTCAGGCACAACAGAAAATAGGATGATGCTCTTATATCAAAGCTAGCAGAAAAACAAATGTTTGTAATTCAGCATCTTTACAATTTTTGCTTTAAGCCTTGGACGGTCTCCATTTGGTGCAGTAGGGCATTGGCCCAACATATCCACATTTGCTGGAAGATTTTTGGCCTTTAGGGCGGTTACATTATAAACTGCCTTTGATTGAGGCAGTTAACCATTCCATTTACTCAGATCTAAGCTGCAAGTTGATAGTGGAGCTCTGCTCCTTTGATGGAGGCAGCTTTCCGTCACAGGTGCAGATCACTGGGAATCAACAGAAAGTAGAGAGCTTTGGATCCTAAGGCAGAAAACTGTAGCTTTCAAACTCAGGTGTAACTATCATATTTCTGCATCTAAATCTAACATCTTTGAAGCCAGACCGTTGACTTTATGTTTCATGTTCTAGTTTTCAACTCGTAGAACAGTGTTTCTCAGCAACATTAAGATATGCAGACTTGAACCCACTAAAATTTCTCCTTTCACTGAATTCAAGAGACAATTTTCAGATGTCAGGGACATAAAGGAATCTCTCTGTCCCGGCATGCAAGAAAAATGCTAGCCACAAGTAAAGGGTGGGGGTGGGGGCTACAAAGGAACCTGGGTGGGCAGGGAGGCTGTTGCATTTGCTCTTAAAAAATGCACAGACTGATTAAAGGGTCTCTTCCAGCTTTGTTTAACTTAAAAAAAAAAACCCTGCTGTGTTGACAGTCAGACCAAACTTTTTGCAAATAAGAATCTTTCTTTTCTTCCTTTGACAAGTATGCATGTATGTATAGCAATAGAAATAGCATTTAGACTTATATACTGCTTCAAGGTGCTTTGCAGCCGTCTCTAAGTGGTTTACAGAGTCAGCCTATTGCCCCCAACAATCTGGGTTCTCATTTTATCAACTTCGGAAGGATGGAAGGCTGAGTCAACCTTGAGCCTGGTGAGATTTGAACTGCTAAATTGCAGGCATCCGGCAGCCAGCAGAAGTAGCCTGCAGTACTGCACTCTAGCCACTGTGCCACCATGGCTCACTGCATACACCATGTTATGTATATATGTATGTACTGTGTTTCCTCAAAACTAAAACCCTGTCTTATATTTTTTTTGCCACCAAAAAAGGAACCAGGTCTTATTTTTGGAGGATGTATCCACTGATTAACCTCACTTGCACACGTCATCCCTGGCCTCCTTTTTGCTGTTAGAGGACTTCAAAAATGTCTTGCTAGCCCTGCCAGCTGCAGAAGAAATGGGCCAGCAAGGTAAGTGTTGGGGTGTGTGAGGACTGGCTGCAACTGTAGTAGTTGTAGTAAGCAGTAAGTAATAGGGCAGCTCCACTTCCCATCCCACCTTAGCTTAATTTTTACTTGTGCACTCTGGAGGGGTGGGATCTTAATTAGGGCTTATTTTGGGGATAGGGCGTATATTGGGTGCACAAGTAAAAATTAAGCTAGGATTTACTTTCAGGATAGGTCATATTTTCGGGGAAACAGGGTATGCATGTATGTATGATTTTCCTCCTTTATCCTTTTTATGAAAAATTCAAGGCAGTGAACATATCATATTCCTTCCTCCTCCTCCTGTGAGGGGAGTTGGGTTGAGAGAGAGTGAACTCACCCAGCTCACTTTCACGGCCAAGGCAGTACTAGAATTCACCATCTTCCAGTTTCTAGACCAAACTGGCTCTCAAATTTCAGACTTCCTGGAATTGCTAGGCAAAAAGATTCTCTGCAAAGACTCAATGGCCCTTGCCTGATTTCCTTTATAGAAGATCTGCTCTTTCCACCCTTGAGAAGATCTCATGGATGACTTCAGTGATACCTTCAGGCATTTTGGAATCCCAGCAGCTTCTTAGTGAACAGCACATGTCTTGAAAAGTGAGATTAAGCAATAAATGAAAATATTCAAGTCAATAATGAAGAAATTTTGCAACTTGTGTAAATGTGGGACAGTCTCATCAACATAGTTGTCAGGTTTGCTATACAATACAAGGACATGTGGATTTAAACGTTTAGAGATGAAAGGTCCTGAAAATGTTTCCTACCAAGCCAAAGTATTATACCAGAACACATCACTCCAGTACCTTTGCAGCACCATGTGCAGACTCCACTTTGATTTCCAGACTGTTCTTTGTCTGTTACCATAGCAATTTTTGCCTCATTACAGTCCTTATGAACTTGTTTACCATCCCAGGGATAACACTTCCAATTCCAAGCTGAATATCAGAGTTCTGTGCGGCCCATCTGTGCCTGATCTGATCAGCACTTCCAAAATAATACATTGGCAGGTCATTGTAACTTTGTCTACCTCGGAAGCTAAAAGCATCGCTTAATAATTCTTAATTTCTCGGAACAAAATGGATGGCAATTTGGAACCAAGCCATTTCTTCAGGCTGCCCCAGCCGTCCTTTGATATTCAGTAGAGTATGTCAGCTTCCTCCAGCCTCTCACTCTGGCTACATTTAAAGGTGGATTTCATACTGGATGAAGACCACAAGGGTGGAGTGATCAATTTCAGAGACCCCCCTTCACTGGGAAAAAAAAACTCTATAAAATGATGATATTTTGATATGATATATTGCTTATTTTGAAAAATGTTGCAGATCTTTTGTCTAAAAAGCCCTTTTCTCCACATACTGCACACTATCATGGTATTTAACAGTCATTTGTCCAAAGCATATCACTTGTCTAAGAACTGGGAAGATCACCATTCTGAAATAAGTTTGGAAACTCCTCCTTAGGTGACATAGATAAAGATTTAAAAAAAAAAACGCTAAACACGGTTCAATCAGATTTGCAGAACTTCTCAGAAACCTGTTCACCCATCTGTAACCGTTTCTCCATTTTCTATCAACAAAATGAGATTATTATTTTTTTAAATCAAATAAAAGTGGATTATTCAAACTACCTATGTCATAAAATAAAGATTTGTTCTTATTTACACATGCAGAGGATGGAATTTAGAAAGACGAGTATGCACTGGATTTGATAAATCCTGGATGCAGAATCAAATAGGATTGATATTTTTAATTTGTTTTATTTAATTATTTGATCCTCCTCCTCCTCCTCTTCCTGTTTATGGTGGCATATATAGCACTCCTTACTGTTCCTCCCCCTAAAAACAAACCTGTGGGATAATTTGAAATGAATCATAGTTATTGGTCTAAAGCTACTCAAATAAGGGATTTTAGCAGACAATCACTGCAACATGTTGATTTATTTTTAAAGAAAGAAACAAGGAACAACCAGGAGAATTACTCCAGTCTCTTAAAAGTGCATAATGCTCCTTTCCAGAGAAAAATGGGTTCACAGGAATGATGATAATCCTAACTAATATGGATCTGAAAAGCATCCCTGTGTAGAGGAAGACAGAACTATTCTGAAACTGTTGATCTATCGTGATGGGAACAGATAGGTAGAGCATTTATCAGGGAAGGTGGCTTTGATAGAAACTTTGCTCAGCAGGTTGTCCACATAATTACCGCAGAATAGCATTTCCACCCTTCTTTCAAAAATATGAAGGAAGAAAATTAGCATCGCTGATCCTGAAAATTTCTGTCGGTGGTCTGGAAAGGATTAACCTGCCATTTCTGTTTTTTTTTTTTTTTTCTTGTCTGTAGGATCCTGTATTTGGAGAATGGATTGGCTGCCTCTGAAAGAAAAGGGAGAAAATTCCAGTGTAACCTGAACTGCTGCAGGTGCATCAGGGCTCCTGATAAACTAATTATATGGTGAGTGCTATCTTTCCTCTATGCACACATCTTACATGTGCCAACCTGATATTAATAGATAGTAATTGTTTCAGTGCACAGGCTGGGCCAAGGAAATTGATTTTACAGTTGCTTAAATGTTAGAAGCAAAAGTTTGTTCTCCCCCCTCCCTAGCCCCCCTCCCTGCCCCCACTCAAAACAGTTGCCGAGAAAGCTTAATATGCACTCGTGAACAGCTTTTATAATTGCCAAGTACCAAACTGTCTAGGAAAGATGAATGCTGTGCTTATTTCTAGCAGCATCTCTGACTTGTTTGTCATTGCTGTTGCTACCAAAATGGAAAAAGGAAAAGGTAGAGAGCCAGATTGGATGTCGAAGGGAAGAGGCAGCCCAGCAAGGGATATGTGTAGTCTTCAACATACAGCCCAACATTTCTGTTGTTAAGGGAGACATTTGCTAAGTGAGTTTGGCCCAGGTACCAGTATGGGCAAACTGGATGTTAAATTTGCATCTGGTTGCCAACTGGCTGACCAGTCAGAGGTGGTATTTGTCAGTTCTCCAAACTACTCAACATTTCCACTACTGGTTCTCCAGAACTGGTCAGAACCTGCTAAATACCACCTCTGGTCCTCATTTTACCAACCTCAAAAGGATGGAAGGCTGAGTCAACCTTGAACTGGTCAGGATCAAATTGCTGATAGTTGACAGTCAGCAGAAGTAGCCTGCAGTACTGCACTCTAGCCACTGCACCACCATGGCTCATAAGCTGAACAACAATAAATAGTATAACACAATTTTGTGACATAAAAGGCTTAGTGGTCCAACTTTCATTGTTATAAAAGTTAGGGTTTTTTCCCCACTTCTTATAATCATGTACAGGGACAGCAAACAAACTATGAATCGGGCTAATATCAACTCAGCTTCTTGAAAACTTTCTTCAGGTATCTTCTTGCTATGCCCAAATATTCTCAAGTATATTTTTAGCAATGCTATCGCCCAGAAACTTCACTTTTAAAAAATAAAAATGGATTTATTTTTTTTCTGGGAGCAAGACACTTGGTTTGATACTTTTGGGAAGAGTAGTTGACTATTTCAAATAATAACAGGCCTAGTTTATTCAGTATTGGTAAGATACACAATTATTTCTAGTTCAAAACATTACATTTAAGAATGATTGGGAGAAACCAGAACATGTTCAGTGATAGGAAATGAAGATGATCCAAGGATCATCAAACTATTGTAAGACCTACAAAGACAGAGTGAAGGAGCTGGACATCTTTGAGAAAAGATGGCTAAGATACAATAGTAGTGTTCAAATATCTGAAAGGAAATTACATGGGAGAAATCAGACCTATTTTTCAACACTCTGGAGCAGTGTTTCTCAACCTTGGCAACTTTAAGACCTTTGGATTTCAACTCCCAGAATTCCCAGGTAGATGCCTGAGGAATTCTGGGAGTTGACATCCATAGGTTTTAAAGTTGCCAAGGTTGAGAAACACTGCTCCAGAATGTAAGACAAGCAATAATGGATTTGGGTTATAGGAAAGCAAACTTGATTGAATATTAGGAAAAATAAAGAGTCTTAACGGGGAAAAAAAAATCCTACCATAAGCCTAACCTTTGACTGGATGCAGTCAAGTAGTACCCAGACAACCATCTAAATGGACTGTTTAATATGATTTCTTGCATTGATCAAGATGTTAGGCTTGATTGCCTCAATGGCCCCATCCAACCCTGTGATTCTTCAGTCATATCCACATTCTGTATTTTTTATGTTCTACAAATCCCTGGAATGGAGAAAGATATAGCGTTTCAGAAATTGCGTTCTTTAATGCATGGTCTTAAGTGAAGTAAATTCCACAACATTCAGAAGGACAACGTAAAACCATACAGAATTCTGGAAACCTAGAGTTGAAAGTTCTTCAAATCCAACCATGTTCCCAAAGAGTTAGAAATAATACTATTCAGTTTGCATACATTTGTTTTTAATGCCCCAGCTGATCGATTGGAAATCCCTTAGAAGCACAAGAGTCCCCTGGTTCCATATCCAGATATGACTTCCTCAAGCAGCTGCTAAGGTCTTTGGGTTGAAGTTTGAAGAATTTCAAGAAGGGAGAATTTAGACCAGTGGTGGGCTACAACTGGTTTAACAATTGGTTCTGTGAGAGAGCGTTTCGTGCGTGCATGTGTGCTTTGCGAGCACATGCACCTAACACATGCAGCATTCAAAAAAACCAATGTGAACCTCTACAGGGCAGCCCCAGTAATATTCTGACCAAGGCTTCCTGAGACCATAATTAAGCACATGCTTAGTTAAAACAACTCTTGTTTTATTTCAATGCTGGAAATTATGTTCATTCCCAGCCTGTAATGAATCCCAAACAATTCCCTGAGATAAGTACCCACCTTTCTCTCATTTATTTATTTATTTATTTATTTATTTATTTATTTATTTATTTGCAGATTTTATATACCGCTCCCATCTCCCAGTGGGACTCGGGGTGGTTTACAGCCAAATAAAAACGATTCAGTACAATATTTAAAATACAATTAAAACGAATTAAATAAGTGGCTGAGGATAAAACAAACTGTGACATTAAAAAGTTTAAAAAGTTAAAACCCAATTAAAATCAATTAAAAACCCTACCAATAACTCTAGGCCAAACCGGCTTGATGGAATAGGTGGGTCTTCAGCGCGCGCCGGAAGGCTAGTAGGTCAGGGATGGTCCTCATCTCTGGGGGTAATTCGTTCCAGAGGGAGGGTGCTCCCACAGAGAAGGCCTGTACCCTCGGGGTCGCCAGCCGGCACTGTCCAGCCGGTGGTACCTCGAGGAGGCCCACTCTATGGGAGCGCATTGGCCGATGGGAGGCTGATGGTGGCAGTAGGCGGTCCCATAAGTACCCAGGTCCCAAGCCATAGAACGCTTTAAAGATGACCACTAGCACCTTGAATTGCACCTGGAAGGTCACCAGGAGCCAATGCAGCTTGCGCAGAAGTGGTGTAACATGGGAGCTCCGAGAAGCCCCCAAAACCACCTGCGCGGCTGCATTCTGCACCAAATGGAGCCTCTGCATGCTCTTCAAGGGGAGTCCCATGTAGAGAGCATTGCAGTACTCTAGACAGGAGATGACAAGGGCGGATGTGACCGTGCGAAGTGCACCCCAATCCAGAAAGGGCCGCAACTGGTAGATCCTACAGACCTGACAAAAAGCCCCCCTGGCAATGGCCGCTATATGTTCTTCTAACAAGAGCTGTACGTCCAGGAGGATACCCAGATTGCGCGCCTTCTCCGTGAGAGCAAGAATTTCTCCCCCCCATGGCCAGTGATGGGGTTAGCTGGCTATATCAGGGTGCCAGAAAGCACAACCACTCAGTTTTGGCCAGGTTGAGCTGAAACCTGTTTTGCCCCATCCAACCCCGCACAGCCTCCAGGCACCGGATCATCACTTCCACGGCTTCGTCAGGGTGACCTGGGGTAAAAATGTATAGCTGAGTATCATCAGCGTACTGATGAAACTCTACCCCAAAGCCACGGATGATCTCACCCAGCGGCTTTACATAAATGTTGAACAGCAGGGGCGAGAGCAACGACCCCTGAGGAACCCCGCAAGTCAGAGGCCTTGGGGCCAATCTCTGCCCCCCCGCCAACACAAATTGCGAGTGGTCAGAGAGGAAGGAAGAGAACCACCGTAATATGGTGCCTCCCACCCCCAGCCCCCCAGCCGCCGCAATAGGATATTGCTGCCAACAACAAAAGGGCCAAATGAACTATAAAAAACCAACTGAAGTACAAAGTCCACACAGAGCTTCGAGGATTAGTCTGAACAGAATGAATGACTTTGCTTCCTGCAAAGGTTTCTCTACCTTTGCACTTCTTTTACATCTTAGGGGAAGGGCAATCACCTCCAAGTGTTACTCCCAAGTCACCCCTTTTGTTTCAGCTGCTCTTGCCTTCTAGCAGCTCTGCGCACATGTGCACTGGGAACAGGCTCCCCTTGTTCCTCTGCCTTGCTGCTACTAGATTCCAAAGGCTCCAGAGTCAGCACCCCACTCAACTGGTCCTGGCCCCATCTCTACATCAGATGCAGGACCCTCATCTGAGTCCTCTTCAAACTCCCGGACTGGTCCCTGTTCTTCCCCACTGCCTGATTCTACTGCCGGCTGCACAGGTTGCAGGCGAACCACAACAGGTAAGTAAAACAGCTGGGGTGCGCAAAATCCACTGTGCCATGCAAATCAGCTGAGCTGAAAAAGATGGAAATATAGGACAGGATAGGGTGAGGGTGGGTGGATAGGGCCAGCTGATCGTCGGAACTACTGGTTCACAAGAATTGGTCCAAACCAGCAGCAGCCCACCACTAATTTAGACCCACCAACCAAAGCTTGACTTATGGACATCGTTTTCATTTTCCTCAAAATGGGAAGGCCAACTTTTTGAAGAAAGCCACATGAAGCCTAGTGACTGAACTGGCCCAATGAAACAGAACCAAACAAGAACTAGGAGGAACAAATATTGGCAACCACTATGGGAAGAAGAGGGAGGAAAAGCTCATGAGAAGAGAATAGCCACAGACTTAAGCATTTAACCACACCCTCAATTCCCATTCACTCAAGTTCTCATTATTTGCAGTTTTATTATTTTCAGAGTTATGCTGAAATGGAACCCCTGTGAATAACAAGAATGCTATTTCCTCTTAACTTGGCCACCTATCCCCAAAGTAGGTGCCAAAACTCCATTTCCCACCTGTGAGAATTTTGCCAATTTCTTTTATTCCCTTTAAAAACAAAAACAATAGCCACAAAAGTAAAGCAATTGAATTTCTATAAAATAGATGGAGAATTGTAAACAAAATTGCAGAAAAATTTTCTGGCGCAATTCTATCCACAACAGAATTGTCTTTTCAAAATTGTAATGGGAAAGAGTCTGTTCCAGATATCCAGGAATGAACTGTTCCAAAGAATATTCATATCCCAAGCCATAACTGAGCTCATAACTAACCTGAACATACAGCTGACATTTTTGGATGATCTTCAATGATATAGCCACACATAAAGCTCATGCCAAAAATCCAATCATAAAATGACAAGGGTATGAGTGATTGTTAGTAAAGTCTCCTGATTGAGGAAAAGCTGAGACTGGACTGAGTAAGGTAATACTTACAGTACCTGATTTATTAATTATGTGCCATCAAGTCATAATAAACTTTTAGCAAGCACATGATTAGATTTTTTCCATGAGATCTGTCCCTAATGTAATGTTTCAAGTCTTCTCCAGTGTACTCATGGCTTCTGTAACATAGTCCATCAACCTTGCCTTGGGTCATCCTCTTCTTTACTGTCATTCCATCTTCCAGCCTTCTTCAGAGAGAATTCACATAATTATCCAAAGTAGAATAATTTCAGCCTGAATTTCAGCTATCTCCAGTCTACAACACAGTCCTTTCAACAGTTCCAAGAAGGCTCCACACCCATTTGCATTACTCAGATGACCCTGATGACACATATAAACCTCCAGGTCGCCTTAATGACTCACTAAAAGAATGCAAATGACCAGCTATCTGCCAGGAGTATAAAACCTTCTATTCCCCACCATCCTGTCAGAGCTTAAGAAGCTTCTTGGATAAGAAGCGAAACATCTTCAAAGAAAAACCCAGAACTTCCAATTACCTTTTTAAAAAACACCTTTGGGACAACCTTGACCTGGATGACTGAGAATCTCCATCGTCTCTCAGCCTGAACATTTATACCTTGAGTAAGAATTCTTACCCGGTGACTCTATTATTCCATTGTTACAAAATGCTCTTGTTTTCAGGATGACAAGCCCTGCTGATGCCCTAGCTACTACATAGCTAGAATTCTTGGCAGAAGCTATTTCTTCCACTCCATTCATGATAATCATACAGGCTTTCCCCATATGTCCAGCTTTGCTCTTGTTTCTGTTGCCACTCCAAGTCAAATGGCTCTGATGAAAAATCAAACCACAGCTGTTTCCACTCTAAACCACTCTGGATCTCTTACCTGATAATTATGCTAACTGACAACTTCATCTCCTAGCCCATGTTTCAGTTGACATCGCAGGAGGGCAGACTAACTCTTTGGCCCTTTGCTGATGATGCCACAATAGTTTTGGTTAGCCTGGGACCATGCAGCTCATCTGATTGATTGATTGGTTGATTGATTGACTAGTGATGATTGATGGTGTTCAGCAATATTTGCAATCATCTGGCAAAAAATAAAGGAAAACCCTTGTAGAATATAAAATCATAGGGCTAAAAGGGACTTCCAAGGTCTTGTAGTCCAACTTCCTGCTCAAGGCAAGGGACCTGAAGGCATCTTGGTCAAATGGTTGTTCCAGTCTGTTTTTGTAAAACTCTGGGGATGGAGCACTCACAACTCCAGAAACAAGCTATTCCAAGTAATAGTTCCCATGTCAAGAAATTTCTTCTTATTTCTAGATTGGATTTCTCTTTAACAGCCTTCTACCCATTGCTTCTTGTCCTTCCCTCTGTTGCTTTGGAGTCAACCCATTCTTCTCTGTTAGAACCCTTCAAATACTGGAAGAAATCTATCATGTCCCTCTGCCCAATCCTGTTCTTCAATTAGCTAAGCATACCTAACTCCCTCTACCACTCATATCATTTAGCCTCCAGACCCCTTATCATCTTTGCTACTTTTCTCTGCATACTTTCTAGGGCAGGGGTGTGAAACTCTGGTTGTCATGTTGTCACATGACATATTGCAACTCCCCCCTCTTCGTTAAAATGGGGGGTGGGTGTGACCAGCACATGACACACCCAGCCTGTAGGCCGCAAGTTTGATATTCCTATTCTAGTATCTCAGCATCTTTTTTGTACCCTTGTATTTTGTACCCTTTTTGTATGCAGTATTTCAAATGTGGCCTTATTAGTGCAATATAAAGCAATATTAACACTTCTTATGATCTAGATCAGGGGTCTTCAAAATTAACAAGTTTAAGATTTGTGGACATCAACTCCCAGAATTCCTCCTCCAGACATGTAAGCTCAGAAATTCTGGGAGTTGAAGTCCACAAGTCTTAAACTTGCCAAGTTTGAAGACCCTTGATCTACTCTGTTATTATGCCTATGTTGTTAGACAAGCCAGTCTATTGCTGGATGTTAATAGCAAAAGGTTTCCCAGAGCATCTCTTTGTCCTTGTGAGAACCTGTATATACAGGTGAGGAAATCCCAGTACAGACAGAACGTAGGGAAACAGATTGGCTCCAGGTTGGCAAAGGAGTGCAAGAAATCTGTATACTTGCCCTGCATTTATTCAGTTATAGAGTTCCTTCTCTTTGACCCAACCCTTTGTATTTTGCCAGCACTTCCTATCTTTATCACAATTATTCCAAATCATCTGACAAGGTGTTCCATAGCAGGTGTCTCCAACCTTGGCAACTTTAAGACTTGTGGACTTCAATTCCCAGAATTCCTCAGCCAGCTTGGCTGGGAGTTGAAGTCCACAGGTCTTAAAGTTGCCAAGGTTGGAGACCCCTGTTCCGTAGGACCTCTTATCTGACAGATTTATCTCTAACCCCATTTAGAGTTTCCTGCACATTTGGATTCAAGAAAAGGAGTGATTTTGCATGCCACAGATTCAGAACTGGCTTGTCCAGATACCATAAATTTTATATTAACAGAGTAAAATGATCCAAATATTGCAGGACAAAATTCAGTTCCAAATGTGAATCCAATCTCATTTAGATGATAATGATGATGAATGATGATGCTGATGATCTCAAACTAGGATGTTAGCTCAGAATATTTCCTAAATGGCTTTGAATTGATTAATAAACTCAATGATGATTGGTGAATCAAGTCATTGGTTTTTATACACACACACACATGTATGGAAATTCTCAGTCATCCAGGTCATTGTTGTCCCAAAGGTACTTTTTCAAGAGGCAACTGGACTTCCTGGTTTTACTTTGAAGTCGTTTCGCTTCTCATCCAAGAAGCTTCTTCAATGTCTTCAAAGAAAAAACAGAAAGTCCAGTTGCCTCTTGAAAAAGAGGCAACTGGATACACAGAGAGAGAGAGAGAGAGAGACTTAAAATATCGCTATCTCCTCAAGGCATCCATCATCTGAGATGCTGAACACAGCATATTTGTTTTACTTAAGAGTAAGCAACCTCTTTATGTTCAGACTAGTAACATAGTTTGTTCCCTGAGAGCAATACTCAAAGACTAAAATAGTCTCCAGTACTAAACAAGCATTTCCCTCAGCTGACAATCTCACTAATTTACATTGGTCCTCAGCAATTAAATCTGGCCCCCACTGATTAATTAACAGTTAGAGCAGATCAATTTATTACCATTATTACAGAACCACTCAAATTTCTTCCACTTAGGATCAAGACCGGCAATGTTAGGTCATCCATTTTGCAATTTAATTTCAAAATACCAAATTTCCAGAGAGCAAAAGAAAACAAGCAGTTTATTGAAATCAGTCATGCTAAATATGTTACTGATTAAACTTTCAGAGCAACTTACCTATTTTTATTGGTTTATTATGATCAACTGCCTTTAAAGATTAGCAGCTGTTGCTACTTTGAAACAGTAGTGAAAGTCCCTATAGTGGGTGTGGGGAAGGGGGGGGGGTGAGGATATTTTAGGCATATGGTTAATTTAATATTCACACCTTGACAGCTCCACAGAAGTGATGCAAAAAGGAAAAAAAAAAAGAAAGACTGAATGCATTTAATTAAAACTTAAAATTAATACTGATACAAATAAATGTAGGGTGATGACTACGTACACATTACATATCTTGAGGAAGAGGGTATAAGATTTTATTCTCCATAGCATCCCAGGGTAGGACAAGAATAAATGGGTAACAACTTTATTAGGGATGGTCTAAGGCAATGGTGGTATTCAAATTTTTTCACTACTGGTTTTGTGGGCATGGCTTGGTGGGCGTGGCTTGGTGGGCGTGGCAGGGGAAGGATACTGTAAAATCTCCAGTCAGAGGTGGTATTTGCCGGTTCTCCAAACTACTTAAAATTTCCGCTACCGGTTCTCCAGAACTGGTCAGAACCTGCTGAATACCACCTCTGGTCTAAGGTTGAAATAAGGAGGAAATTTCTGATTGTAAAAGACATTGAACAGTAGAACATCATCCCTCCTGATCCATGACAACAGATTTCAGGCAAAGGTTGGAGAGCCATCTGACTGGGGTTGTATGAAGATGTAATACAATCAGTCAACCAGAATAGAGCTGGCAGGGACTTTGGCAGGGGTGGGCTTCAAAAATGTAAGCAAAGGGTTCTTTGTCAGTTTGCTGGCTGGGCCTGGCCATGATAGGCGTGGCCTAATCAGCCTCCTACAACATGGGGGGCACATTTGCCCTCCCCAAGGTCTGGAGGCTTTCGTCAAACCTCCGGGAAGGCAAAAATGACCTCCCCGGGCTCTGGAGGCTCTCTGGAAGCTGGAAACGGACCCATTACCGGCCTTCCCGAACTTCCGGGAGGCCCGTTTTTCACCCTCCCCAAGTTTCCGTGTATGCCCTGCACTTACCTGCATCCAAACGGACTGCATGGGGACTCCGGAAAGGGCCAGGGCAGGGTGGGCGGAGCCAACCAGGAGTGGGATTTGAGGGTTCCCCAAACTGTACAAAATCTTAGCTAGGGGCTCTCCCGAATACCTGCGAACCTCCAGCAGCCCCACCCCTGGACCTTGGAGGTCTTTTAGTCCAGCCCCCTCCTCAAGCAGGAGACCCTTTACCAGGGGTCGCCAACCTTTTGGACCTCAGGAACCACCAAACTCATAACTTTAAATCCCAGGGACCACTAACTGGTTCTGTGGGTGTGACCTAATTTGTGGGTGTGGCTTGGTGATCATGTGACTGGCTGGGCATGGCTTGTATGTCAATATTATAAATATTTATATAAATATTGAATATTTTATTTAAAAAAGAGCAACTTTTACCCAAAATCAGGAAAAACAAGCAGGAAGATTGAGTTGCTCACAGAATCACAGATTCATTCAGAGATCTATCTATCTGCCATCGGCTAACTCAGTCTGTCACATAAAATTTGCTTGCAAGCAAACTCATAAAATTTGCTAGCAAGCACGCTCACAAAATTAACTCACAACACACCATATATATAAATATTGATTTTTTTTATTAAAAAAGAGCAACTTTTACCCAAAATCAGGCAAAGCAGGCAGGCAGATTGAGTTGGTCATAGAATCATTCAGTGATCTATTGGCCATCAGCTAGCTCAGTCTCTCAAATTTGCTTACCGTGAGTCTGCACTGAATAATAGAACCTTCAGTCCTAAGGGAGGTTCAGCTGTGCTTAAAAGCAGAATCAAAGATCTAAAGACTAGCTAAGAAAGCAAGAAATCCAACCATTTCCTGCTTCCTAGCTAATCTAAATCTCCTGGCACATGGTCAGGAGCTGATGGTCGGGGGGAAAAAAGGAAAAATAGCAACTTAGCAGGCAAGTTTGCTGGGTAAGGAGTGAGTGGGTGGGGAGTGTTCCCACGGGCCATGTGGGCGGCGCAGCCTTATATTCCTGTGCACCCTGGATTAATTGCTTTGGGGGTGCTCTGGGGGGTGACCTTTCTCTGCAGCCCACCAAAATCTTCTCACAGCCCACCAGTGTGCTGCGGCCCACCAGTTGGCAACTGCTGCCCTATACCATTCCAGACAAGTGACTGTCCAGACCCTTCTTAAAAGCCTCCATTGATGAAGCAACTTCTAAATGCAAAGCTGTTCCACTGGTTAATTGTCCTCACTGTTAGGAAGTTTCTCCTTAGTTCCTGGTTGCTATTCTCTTTGATTAGTTTCCATCCATTGTTTCTTGTCCTGTAGTCCTCAACCTACCACCACAACTGAGCCCAAAATTTCTGTTGCTAAGCAAAAAGGTTGTTAAGCGAATTTTGCCCCTTTCTTGCCACAGTCGTTAAGGGAATCACTGCAGCTGTTAAGTTGGTAACAGGTGTCAGGGTTCTGGCAGTTACTCCAATTAAATCATGAGCCTTGAGCCACACTCCCAAAACTAAAGAGGATTTATTTGAAGGTAACATTCTACGTCCGGCACTAATCTGGGCATAGCCAACTCTGAGATACGTAATTCACTGTCACCCTTTTTCCTGCTTTCCCCCTCATCCCTCTGAGTGTATCATCCAATGAAAAAACGTCCATAGCCAAGAGTCATCAATCATGCTCTCCAATCAGATTTTTTCAAGGCAAAAACTTCAGCCAACTGAATCAGTCTTTGAAGAAAATATAAATGGAAATGTACTTTCGATTTATGAGTTGACAATAGGGTTGTTAAATGAATCTGGCTTCCTCATTGACTTTGCTTGAGAGAAGGTCGCAAAAGATGATTACATGACCTCGGGACACTGCAACGGTCATAAATAGGAGTCAGTTGCCAAGCAACTAACTGTGACCATGGGGATGCTGCAATGGTCATAAGAATGAAAAACATGGAAGTTACTTTTTTCAGTGCCATTGTAATTTTGAATGATCACTAAATGAATTGTTGTAAGCCGAGGACTATCTATAATATGTAGGAATTACTTTGGAGACAGGGATGAGGTATTCCCTAGGGCACCGGTGTCATACTTGATTGCCTCACATGACATATTGCGATATATCATGACGTTTTTTGCCTTTGTGGAGCTGGGGTGGGCATGGCCTGCACATGACATGTCTGGCCATGAGCCACTAGCTTTAAACTCCTGCCCTAGGGAATGGCCAGATAAGAGAAGGCATAGCCTACAGCTGCATAATGGGCAGAGCAAGAACTCCGAAGGGATCCCCTGCCCAAGCTCTCAAACCAAGTGCCAAAATTGGAACACTCATGCATGCCAATGCACCGGAAACCAAAGACCAGCTGGCCAGTGTGCATGCATGTGGGCTGGGCTTCATGCATGTGTGTGCCAGAAACCAGAAGAGCAGCTGGCAACAACACATGTACCACAGGGAGGGCTCTGCATGCCACCACGAGTTTAGATTTGTAATAACTTTATTGTCACTTTAAATGTACACTAATTGGCATACATTAAAATGAAACTTCATTGCATACAGCTCCCAAAGAGTCACCATCTCCAACATACATTACATAAACATGACAAAAATTATGCTTATACTCACATACAAACATATATACAAACATATATTCTGTGACACAGAGAAACAGCACAATCTAGTTTGGATGTATACATGTACATGGCAAGAAAAACAAATCTTGTGAGTTTACCAGACGGATGGCATAGGGAACAAAGTTGTTACAGAACCAAGTAGTCTTGCTAGAAATACTTTGAAACCTCCTCCCACAGAGGAGCAACCGAACCAGACTGTGAAGTGGGTTTGTGGGGTCTCTAACAATGCTTCGAGTCTAAGCACATAGCGCTTATAAGCAATATCCTGAATATCAGGAAGCGAGCTTTCCCTATAATCTTCTCAGCTGTCCTTACCACTCTCTATATGGACTTTCTATTTGAGGCACTGCTGCTACCAAACCAAACAGTTATGCAGTTTGTTAAAACGCTCTCAATCATGCCTCTGTAAAAAGTGGTCAGGATAGAAGGAGAAAGAAACTCACACAAACTGGGGCCTATCAATAAGGAAATCAAGTATCCAGTTACATAGAGGAGTATTAAAATCAAATAGGCCCAGTTTGTTCACCAAATGCTGAGAAATGATTGTGTTGAATGCCGAATTAAAATCAACAAAGAGCATTCGCACATGAGTATTCTTCTCCTCCAGCTGTGTCCATCTAAGATGAAGCATACAGGAAAGTATATCTTCCATAGAGCAGCAGGGGTTTATACTTTGAGACTTAACAAGATTCTGTTAATGTAGTCTTTAAAAAAGTAAAATTAGCTCATCTGATCGTGTTCCCTGTCTGCTTTTCTTAGAAAGTCTGACAAAAGATTCTTATGAGTCTATGATTCAGTTCTATGATTCATGCAGCAAGATTCTGATTTATGAACCTGGCTGCTCTGGCTAGTGAAGGCAGCTACTTAGATGTCTTATGAGTCTGCTCAGAAACCTTCCCTGGCTTTAGAATCGCAGGCAAGGTTGGTGATCACAGCCCCACATTTTTTAAACCTGCACTGCATATATTAAATATAATTGGGCAGAAACAGGACATTGATGGTCTACTTGCCCTTCAATTCTGAAGTCAGTGGCCCAGTGGTGGGATTCAATTTTTTTTACTACTGGTTCTGTGGGCGTGGCTTGGTGGGAGTGACTTGAGTGGTGTGGCTTGGTGGGAGTGGCAGGGAAAGAATACTGCAAAATCTCCATTCCCTCCCCACTCCAGGGGAAGGATATTGTAAAATTTCCATTCCCTCCCCACCCCACTAAACTGCTTTCCAGCTCCTTTCTTCTGTGCGGGGCAACCAAAGAAGAACCAGCCGATCAGCTGGAACTTGGGAGGCAGAGAATAGATGGGGGCAGGGCCAGTCAGAGGTGGCATTTACCGGTTCTCCGAACTACTCAAAAATTTCCGCTACCAGTTCTCCTCTGCAATGGCCATTGTTGTGAACATGCTGGCCTCCACAGAATTAGTCAGTGTAAGCTAATTGAGGCATAAACTTATTTTAGAGCATAGTTTCTTAAATTCTAGGTGCCCTGCTGGGGAATAACAGAAGAGAAGGAATTAATTGTTTGAATTTTGCTAGACAAGTAAATTTTTTAGCAGAGTTCTTCTTAGTCCTGGTGTTATATTTTCTCTTTTATTTTGTTTTACAGATTAACTGGTTGGTGTTTGGTTGATTGAGGGACTTTTCCTTTCCAAGATCTCCTCACAATCCCTTCACATCACAGCAAACTATCCCTTTTTGCAGGTGATCCCAACTTTGTCCCACACTTCATTGTGCTCCAAATTAGGGCACTTTATATTGCCTGAATTTTGTAGCAAGTGGGTCATGATACGGTAGGATATATCAGGAGCTAAATATAAATCTAAGGTGATATTATAAACTACCCCTGTCAAATAGTGAATTAAATGTGGAGGACTTGGGACTTCCTATATTTGAATGTTTCTGTATCCAACTAAAAATCATTTCCCTAAGTCCTGATCAGCTGCCTCATCATGGAGAGAGGGAAGAGATGAGCAAAGAATGATGGGAATATATACCAAGAGTGTAAATTTTCACAGGGCCACCTCAGGTCTGAAGATCATCCCAGCTGCCCAGCTAAAGGAAGCAGGCACCTATAGTGGACAACAGAAATACAGGAAGATGTTGGATGCATATGATCACTTTGGTGACAATGGGAGAGTCATCAATTCATACTGCATAGGAGAGAAGGCAATGGTAAATTATACATCTCTGTATTTTTACCAACATGCAACATGAATAAAAAATATGAAATTGGTTGATGGACGATGGGCTCTTCAGGTTGAATGGCACTCATCATGCTATTGATAAAGAGCTGAGGATCTTTCAAAGTTCTAATGGTGTTTACGATGCACCTAGATTAAAATCTTTAATCTAGTTTGTTTATGTTGTCATTTAGGAAAAGAAAATCTGAATACAAAGAGAATTGCAGTGGGAAAGTGGAACCTAAGAAGCATAAATACTGGGTATCTCAATACAAAGATGAAATGATATTGCTACAAATCAACATTTTGACACCAGCAAATTGAGATAAACCAGAATTGGAAATATATTTATTATTCAGAACATAAAAACAAAGAAAAAATGATGTTACTTTTATAGTTAGGAAGAATATAGCATGTAACATCTATAAAAATGAAAATTTATGTGGTTGCTAGGAGTCATTAGTGTCTTAATTGATAGTTAATCAATCAAAATAAATTCCTAGGTATACACTATAAAGTATAATTACAATTTGGACAAATATTGGGCTTGAATGCCTTGTATCTCATTGTACATTCTTTTCTCCAGTCATCTACAACCTTCCAGACATTCACACAGTCACTAAAGAAGACATTGAAACTTAACTTCTATTGGAATTGCTGTTAGGATACCAACATAATCTACAGCAAGCTGCAATTCTGTTAAAATGGCAGGTAGGTACTGATGTCATCAGGCAAATATCATGATTACATGTCTATGGGGATTCTCAGACATCCAGTTCATGGTTGTCCCAAAGGTGCTTTTTCAAAAGGTAACTGGATTTTCTTTGTTTTTCCTTGAAGGTGTTTCACTTCTCACCCAAACTTCTTCAGTTTTGAATGGTGGAGAATGAAAAGGTTCCATTCCATCCCACTGCCAGGAATATAAATCCTTCCATTCTCCACCATTCAATCAAAATTAAAGAAGCTTCTTGGATGAGAAGTGAAATGTCTTCAAGGAAAAACTGAAAGTCCAATTACATTTTCAAAAAGTACCTTTGGGACAGTCATGATTACATGGTTACCTAATGACCTGTGAAAGACCTAGTCTTTGTCCAACAAGCAAAGGCTTAAATTAGATTTGTCTGTCTTTTAAGGTAATTCTTCTTGAGTAGCTTTTCTTTGTACACTTCCTAATAAGGGCTAACTTCCTAATAAGGGCTATCTCTGACTTTGCTAAGTACTTTCTGGCCAGCTTGGACTACTGCCTGAAATTGACAAGACTTCATATACCAAAAGCTTTTGTCTCCTAACTGACCCCAGCACATCCATGAGATATTGAAAAACCAGGCTTTCTGGTGCTGGAAAAAGGATTTCATATACTGTCCATCAGTGGTGGGATTCAATTTTTTTTTATTACCGGTTCCATGGGCGTGACTTGGTGGGCGTGGCAGGTGAAGGATACTGTAAATTCTCCAGTCAGTTGTGGTACTTGCTGGTTTTCTGAACTATTCAAAATTTCCACTACTGGTTCTCCAGAACTGGTCAGAACCTGCTGAATACCACCTCTGCTGTCCATGTTTGTGAAAGTATATTCTGTAAATATATATTTTGCAGTTTTTCTCTGTAATTTTTCTTGTGGATGCCAAGAAAATTAATATTTACTGTGTCCTCTTTTTCTCCCCTACACACACACACACCAATTTATCCTATTTTCTTATTGTCCATATTCTCCTTTCCCTGTTTAGATATCTGATAATCTTATGAGCATATAAGTAGCAGTTTTCTCCTCTATTCTGTGAAAGCACCCCAAGTTATTCACCTTGGAACTCCATACAGTGGATCAGTATTTCTCAAATATGCAACTTTAGTTCTCAGACTTCCCCAGCCAGACTAAATCCACTTACTGCAGTAGGCCTTGGATATTGAGAATAAGTAAGAATGTAGCTCTGTAATGGTATTTATTTATTTAGTTGTCAAGCATGGATGAGAAAACAAGTATAAGTATGAACATAACATATAAACTTGTAAGTATAAACAGATATAAGTATATACATAATAAATGAATATGATAAATGGAAACAGAAGGGCAGGAACGGTAGGCACACTGGTGTGCTTATGCATGCCCCCTTACAGACTTCTTAGGAATGAATTGAGGTCCACGATAGACAGTTTAGGGTTAAAATTTTGGGGATTTGAGGATGTAACAATAGAGTCAGCTAGTGAGTTCCAGGCATTGACCACTCTGTTGCTGAAGTCGTATTTAATGTAAATTTAATGTAATGTCATATTTAAAGTCGTATGTAATTCTGAGGGATAGGGCAAAGAAATGCTGCATAAGGAATGATCAGATAGGAGCAGGCATATCTCAGAGCTGCAAAATGGACAGTGAAAGAGGCTCAGAAGGAACCTTCTCTGGCTTCCTCAGACAGTAAAGGAGATAGTGGTAGATTAGTACTTTTAGACTTGCAAGATTCTAGCCTTACAATAAAATAGAAATAGCTCATTTGATCACGTTTCCTGTCTAGTCTACCTGGGAAAGCTGACAAACTCTGAAACTACCCTCAAATGCAGAGATTTGGTGACAAACGCACAGCAATTTGATGATCGCTAAATATTGCTGGAGAAAGTTTCCTAAAGCCAGAATATTTTTTTAAAAAAAAAAACATAGCTGTGCATTATACATGCTCCCAGTGCAGCTTCAGAGAAGGACATGAATTAACATTTTCTGGCATGATTAAAACCAGCCAAAACTGCACAAAGGTGTAGTGATTTGAAGAGTGTTCCTGAGGGAGAAAAGACAGATTTCCATAGATCAAAATTCGACTTACTGCAAAGAATATTAACATCTGCTCTTTCGTGCACTTTTACAGGGCTAAATATTCCTCCCTTCTGTATTGATAGTTTTTGCAAAAATAGGTGGAAAACCACAAGGTTAAAAAAAAAAAGGTCCAATTACTTAGCAGGTATATGATTATAAGTAGGATTGTTCATTTTATTAGGTGGAGACAAAATTATGTCGTTTCAGAAGTCATGCCTGTCTTAACCTTTGTAGAAAAAAATTCAAGGCTGTAGTTGGTGAGAGAAGGGGAAGAAAACAGATGTAAAGGCAGATGTTATCCAGTAGGTATCTGGTGTAAAAAGTCAAGAAACTTGACTACCACACACACACACACACACACACACATCTTAGCTAGGGCTCTTTTCTGCTCTGCAGAAATTTAAACGGCCACTAAATGGCAGCAAAGGGATACACAACCTGTTCAGTTTTTGCTATCATCTAGTTGTCATTTAAATCAGCAGTCACCAACTGATGGGCCGTGGCCCACTGGTGGGCTGTGAGAAAATTTTGGTGGGCTGCAGAGAAATCTCATCCCCAGAGCACCCCCCAAAACAATTAATCCAGGCTGCGCAGGAACACAAGGCTGTGCCACCCATAAGGCCCACGGGAACCCTCCCTGCCCACTCACTACTTACCTGCTAAATTGCTATTTTTCCTTTTTCCGACCATCGTCTGTTCTGCTGTGCCGGGAGATTTAGATTAGCTAGGAAGCAGGAAATGGTTGGATTTCTTGCTTTCTAGCTAGTCTTTAGATCTTCAGCTCTGCTTTTAAGCACAGCCGAACCTCCCTTAGGACTGAAGGTTCTGTTACTCAGTGCAGACTCACAGCAAGCAAATTTGAGAGACTGAGCTAGCCGATGGCAGATAGATAGATCACTGAATAATTCTGTGAGCAACTCAATTTGCCTGCCTGCTTTGCCTGATTTTGGATAAAAATTGCTCTTATTTTATTTAAAAAAACTCAATCTTTGCATACATGATGTTAATTTTGTGAGTTTGCTTGCAAGCAAATTTTATGTGACACACTGAGCTAGCCAATGGCAGATAGATAGATCTCTGAATGAATCTTGTGATTCTGTGAGCAACTCAATCTGCCTGCTTTGCCTGATTTTGTGTAAACGTTGCTCATTTTTATTAAAAAGTCAATATTTATATAAATATTTATAATACTTACATATAAGCCATGCCCAGCCAGTCACATGACCACCAAACCACACCCACAAATTAGGCCACACCCACAGAACTGGTTAATGGTCCCTGGGATTTAAAACTATGAGTTTGGTGGTCCCTGAGGACCAAAAGGTTGGCGATCCATGATTTAAATGGTTGCAATCAAAATAAGGTAACCGTATCGAAAATATCAGACATGGCATTTTAAAACTGCCTGGGACTCTCTGAAGCACATATCTAATGACACTGCATTAATAACCATTATCATGATTGCAATTATCACTTTGATGATGGTGATTGTAAGGATGAGTAATAGTTTTCTTCTTATATAACTTTAAAAAGGGGGGGGGGGAAGTGTTCTGTGTTTGCCACTAAAATTGGCTGTAGGGAAATGGCTGATAAAAATCCCCCCTTACAAAAGAGATTTGTTACACTTAATTTCAAAACTCTACTAAGAGGAATTATGTAACATTATTATACAGTAATAGAGTATAATATCATTTCATTTCTGTCACACTATAAAATAGCTCAGGGCAGTTTACATTAAAATTTAAACTATTTGAAGGCAAGGAAACAAAATAAACAGATTAAAATCAACTGATATTAAAACCTTTTAAAACTACTGAATAAGATTAATAAAAGCCATGGGTGTCATCTATGGCTCTTTTGAAAGTTTCTAAATAATGTTTTACTCCTAGTATTTACAACGAATGTAGCACCCTCAAAGCGACCTCTTTTAATCACCTTGATGATCTATAGTGGGGTGTCAAACTCGATTCCATTGAGGGCCCCATCAGGGTTGTGTTTGACCTCAGCGGCGGTGAGTGGGTATGGCTGGGTGTGGCCAGGGTGGCTGTTGCCAGCTCAACATCACACATAGCCCTTCCAGGCTCCATTTTCAGCTATGGTGCCCTCCTGAGCTCCATTTTTGTTAGCAGAGGGCTGCAGGAGGCCGTCGAGCTGAAAACGGAGCTCTGGAGGGCCACTTGTAGCTCTCCCAAGCTCTGTTTTTGCTGGCAGATGCACCATGGGCCAGTCCTTTGTGGCCCTGTGGGCCATATCTAAGCACTCCTTAGAAGGCCTTGTGGAAGCCTTGAGTTTCACACCTCTGATCTATAGCAACAGCACTTAGCAAACTTATATACTGCTTTATAGTGCTTTACAGCCCTCTCCAAGCTATTTACAGAGTCAGCATATTGTCCCCCAACAATTTGGGTCCTCATTTTATCAACCTTGGAAGGATGGAAGGCTGAGTCAACCTTGAGCTGACAGTCAAGCAGAATTAGCCTGAAATATTGCATTCTAACCATCATGCCACCATGGCTCATGTACTATATGGTACCCATCACCATTTCTATCTTGTTTGGGTTCCGTTTTAATTTATTATTCATCATTATTCAGGAAAAGGCACAAACTATTTAGGTCTATGAAGCTGATAATTAACATTTTATATTTCACCCAGAAATCTGGAAGCAGTTGGCACTTAAGAGTTTTAAGAACAGGCATAAAATGATATCTCCAAGTAACCCCAGACACCAATCTGACTGCTGTATGTTGAAATAATTGCAGTTACCATATAGCAGGGATGGGCATCAATGGCAACTTTATGACTTGTGAACTTCCACTCCCAGAACCAGCATGGCTGGCTGTAGAAAGCACCATTTGATGGTCTACTCTGGAGATTGGCAGCTGAAAAACCATCATTTTGCTATCATTCTTTTAATGGGAAGGTTAATCTTGTCATTGCTTCATCCAAAAACATCTGGGCAGGACCAGGATCCAAGAGCACTCTCAAAGAAAAGAACATCTGTACTATAGGGTAACCCATCACCATTTCTATCTTGTTCGGGTTCAGTTTTAATTTATTATTCATCACCCATCCATCCCATTGCAGCCTGTAGTCAGAATAATACTAAGACAATCAGAAGGAGCAACACTGCAACTCACAAAAAATTTTATCTGTCTCCTCTAAAAAAATTTTAAGTGCATATCGAGAAGCCCTCTTGGGATATAATATATTGAGGAAAGGCTATTTTGAGATTAGAATGTGTTTAGAGCTATGAATTTTGTTCCTCTGGGTTGACTGTTTTCAAACAAATAACAAGAACATAAATTAGTGATACCTAGAAAATATTTATGAAATTAGCAGGACTTACTATGTAACATGGCCCCTTTTGTGCTTTATTTCTTTATGATTATCTGATGTAACCATCACGTTTTAAAAACCTAGATAAGAAAATCAAGATATAGACCAAATTTGAAATGAAACAAGTAATTGCATTAAAGTATATCAAGCAATCAATAGAATTTAATATTAATCTGTATGGTGTGGGAAAATGTAGGCTCAAATTTATACTCATCTTACCAGAAAACCTTGGATCTCTCAGTCTTTTTCAGCCTTGTCACACATGTGAGCATAAATGGAAGAATGTACAAATAATAGATAAATAAATAGTTTACTGTAATAATTGATCTGTATCAGACATGTTCATATCCATTACTGTCCAAAATTGTGTCCAAAGTCTGAAATATGTTGGTAAACATAGAAGGAATTAGGAAGAAGCTCCAAAGTTACAGTATATGTATTTCCTGTTAGCATAGTATTCGGAGGAACTTTGATAAAGGTTAGCCAATGCTTAGGTATCCCAAACTTATTTAACATAGCTGAATATTTCAGACTCTTAAATGAAAGTAATTTTAATCTTTTTGTGTTCCCTGCTATAGATTATGAGCCATTAAGCATTTGAGCAGGCCGGCCTGGGCTGAGATAATGATTTTAAATTTGATCTCCATTTTTAACTTTAAATTGGGTTTTTAAGGGTGGGGGGGGGGTTTCCTAATTTTAGTCTGCAGCTGATTTAAATATTTAATTACTTTTTAACTTTTGTATTTTTGTGGGGTTTTTAGATGAGCTGTTCACCGCCCTGAGTCCCTTGGGAGAAGGGCGGTATATAAATGTAATTAATAATAATAATAATAATAATTAAGTTGGTGTCAACTCTTTGGTAACATATCTATTGATCGATAGATCTATCTATCTATCTATCTATCTATCTATCTATCTATCTATTTATCTATCTATCTTACTATCCATCCACCCACCCATCCGTCCATCAACCCATCTACCTTTCTTTCTTTTTGTTCCTTTCTTTCTTTCTTTCTTTCTTTCTTTCTTTCTTTCTTTCTTTCTTTCTTTCTTTCTTTTCTTTCTTTGTTCTTTTCTTTCTTTTCTTTCTCTCTCTCTCTCGCAGTTATCATCCATACATCCATCTATCTATCTATCCATCCATCCAAACATCCATCCATCGTCTGTCTGTCTGCCTGTCTGTCTGTCTGTCTGTCTGTCTGTCTATCTATCTATCTATCTATCTATCTATCTATCTATCTATCTATCTATCTATCTATCTATGTAATATATTTTATATAGCTGCCCATCTCCATGCAGGTTTTCTCCAGGAGAATCTGTTCCCAACTGCTCCTTCTGATTGTCTTCTTTTTTCTTCCACCTTTCTTAACACCAGAGTTTTCTCCAGAGAACTGGGTCTTCTTCCCATAATGCATCTGAAGTAGGATATTTTGCCCCGGTCATTTGTGCCTTGAATGGAAAGTCTGGATTGGTTTCTTTGATGACCTATTTGTTTATTTTCTTGGCTACCTTAAAAGATGGGAGAGCCATGCCAGGAATACTATGTATACACATAACAGCAACAATTTTTTTAAAAAAACCTGAAGACATTTTTTAAAATATTCATACCTTGGTTTACAGGCTGACATGTGTAACATTTAAGAAACATAATATTCCTGAGGGTTTCAGCAGCATGGGTTGGCTTTTGTTGGGAATTGCCCATTGAATAATAAAATTCCATGAATTATTGAAATGGTTTGCATGTAAAACGCTGTAATACAATTCCCACTTTGGTGCATTCTTTTAAGTACATAACTATACTACGATTTCAGAAGGATAATGTTCCACCTTGCTTGTCACAGCATGGCTTGGGATATTATTCACGATACCTCTCAGGAAGAATGCTGACATCCTTTCTTCTGTGGCTGCTGCGGCTGCTCCTTTTTCCTATGATCATATGCCTCCGAGGTCACCAGTTCAAATCCCATTGGAGGCCAGGTGGAGACTTCCTTCACCATCTGCAAATTCAAGATGAAAGATTTCTGCTGCTTTGATAAGATGTCAAGCTGGTGTTTGTAAACAAGGATGCATTTGAATGTTTTTGCATTTTTGCAGAGGGGGGTGGGTGGAAAAAAGGGGACGTGGAGGTCAGTGGTTAAAATGAATGGATTGGAAATGTCTTTCCTGTGTGTGAATAAGAATTGAGCTTATGTTAGAGTTAGCATTTTTATTTGTTTATTGTTGTATTTGTTTGTTTGTTTTTACACTAATGTTTGTTTGTTTAAGATCAGTTCTTAATTAAAGAATTTTGCTCAAGGGTGGAGGGAAAAAAACTCCATCTCTAAACTGTGGAGAAAAAACAGCTTGATTTAGAATTTGAGGAGAAATCTGCCACAATGTAACTTGGAGAAATAGGATATAACATAAATGCTGATGTAAAGAAGAATGGAAAGTATTTAAATAATTATTTAAAGATTTAAAGGAGTATTTTCCAATCTTCTTTACATTTTTCTTTAAATCTTTTATTTAAAGAGAATGTATATCTGATTTTACATGTATTGACTGCAGCGAGCATAGTATTTGCACAACAATGGAAAAGCAAAGAGATCCCAACAGATGGAGATGTGATTAGAAAAATATTAGAATGTGTAGAAATGGATAAGCTAACACTTACAATTAAGGAAAAGGAAAAAATTGAATATTTTTTGACTTGGGACTTATTTTATCAATGGTTAGCTAACAAAAACAGGAACTAGAAACAGGGAAGTATATGAAAGGATTAGGGATATAAGGAAGATATGTTAACTTGGTTAAACAAATAGTATAATTATTATATGAATGAATAACATTAATACAATTGACATTAATGCAATGAATATTGTTGCAAATACTGTGATTATTATTTCCTAAAATGATTTGTACCCAGACAACATACTGTTCAATTGAAATTGGAATTTTTGTATGTTATAAAATAAAATAAAAACTTATTACAAAAAAATTTTTTATTCTTTTTTTCCTGTTCTTTTTTCTTTATTTGCTCATTATTTCTCTTTACTTTTTTCTTTTTCTCATATTTGTCCTGCTGTTATAATTGTGTAAAACTGTTCAATAAAAATAATTTAAAAAATAATATTTTGAGGAAAAATTGGATATTTTGAATTGAAATTGGAAGCCTCTATTCTGGCAAAACGTGAACAATTTCAAAATAAGTGAAAGGAACATACATACAGAAAGTAGGAATTTCTGTTGTTGTTGCTGGGATGGGGCTATTATCAGTGGATAAAAGTTTATTAAAACTCAGTCAGTAAATGCATAATACCAACAATAATGTTAAAATCCCAGGAAGTAGTGGCATTAATTTCCTGTCATGTGTTTATTTGTTGGTGAAGCCTTTTTTTAAAATAACAAATGCCAGTGGTAGTTTGAAGAGGTTCTCAGTCATCCAGATCATGGTTGTCCCAAAAGTGCTTTTTCAGGAGGCAACTGCAATTTTTTTGTTTTCTTTTGAAGACATTTCGTTTCTCATCCAAGAAGCTTCTTCATCTCTGACATGATAGTAGGAAATAGAAAGATTTATATTCCTTGCAGACAGCTGGTCATTTGCATCTGCAAGGAATATAAAACCTTCCATTCCCCACTAACCTTCAGAGCTGAAGAAGCTTCCTGGATGAGAAGCGAAACGTCTTCAAAGAAAAAACAAGAAAGTCCAGTTGCCTCCTGAAAAAGCACCTTTGGGAAAAATGCCAGTGATAATAATCAAATCAATGGTATGCTATGGACTGTTTTGCTAAAAACCAGAAATAAGTGCTATAAGAAATGTCCTAAAAAGTGATCATGTGATCGAGGCATGCTGCAAACAGCCATAAATACGGATCAGTTACTGAGGAGCCAACTTAATGTTATGAGACCACGAGGGCAGACGGCCATTGGAACTTCGGAAATAGATCATAAATACCCCAGGGAGGTTCTTTGTTACTTTAAACAGTCATTAATTGAATGGTCATAAGCCGACAATGATTTCTAAAAGGAGGAATACATGCAGGAGGAAACAAAAAACAATTATCAAGGTTGGTTACAATAAGCAGTGGAAAATGGTGGTCCTAGACTTGAATTGTCCTTCCCTGAAAAGAACAAGTTTCAATACAGCAGAGAGTCCTAATAGATGACTAAGAGAGGGGAAACAAAATGCCAAAATATTATCCTGCATTTTTTTCTTCCTAGTTCGTGTTAAATTTGGATTGAATAAGGGTCTGTTTTAAAAAGAAGGATTTGCTTTCAAGAGAAAGAAGTCCAAAAGAAGGTTTTTTTCAGTGAAATACTAAAAGTTGGAATGTGATGTTCTTTCACTGACTTACAAAGGAGTCAAGCTGTGTTCACGGATGACTTTTCTTTCAATGTGTTGTTCTCGCTCTTGCAGTCTGCACCCTTCACCTAATATTTTATTTTTCAAGAATGGGAATTGTGGAAGTTTGGGAGACTACGGACTGATGGAAAATTGTCTAGGAGAAAAAACACCCAAACCCACAATACTATCAATGGCTCCTTCTGCTGCTTTCCCAAACAATGAAAACTCAAAACGCTTCTTATAATGCGATTTCCTATTGACTGTTGATGGTTGTCAATGGGATGTGTTCTTCTTTGTTGACCAATATATGGGCATTGCACATTTGCCAAGTCACAAACATAGATCTTTATGCCACAGTATGCTTCATTGTCAAGCATTCATTTTTCCCATGAATCTTGTCTTGTTGTAAACTTCCTACAGTCATTTCTAGGAAATATGGGGGAGCATATAAATTTAACAAACAAACAAATTAAGAAGTTTTCAAGCACGCTGAAAACAAAGAAGATAAAAACCTCTTTTACAAGGGAAGTTTTCAGGGAGTGAAGGGAGCATCTGCGAAAACTGTCTCAGTAAAAGAATATTATTTGGAATCTCACAATTCATTATATTTTTTAAATGCCACAATATATCTAACTATTGGAAAGCATTTCATTTGACTATATAGTTTAATAAGTGCAAGAATACATATTATATATACATATACATGCATGCATGCACATTCACAGGGCACATTTTTAAGAAGTAAAAATACCTCACAGAAATACACAGAGAGAGAGAGAGAGAGAGAGATATTGTATATATATATATATGCAGATCTTGGTGTGTTCGGGTCTTTACCCATGTAAGATTGAGACTATCTGGGCAACGTTTCAACGAGATCCCACTCGCCATCTTCAGGCTGGTGCTTTCAGCTTTGTGCTCGCCCAGATAGTCTCAATCTTACACGGGAAAAGACCCGAACACACCAAGACCTGCATACCTGTACCCGTGAAAATCTACGAAAACATGTATATATATATGTGTGGATCTTTGGTTCTTTGGGTTTTCTCCTGCGTAGAATTGGAAATATCTAGGCGACGTTTCGATGAAGTCTCATTCATCATCTTCAGGCTTGTGTCTTCGGCCTTGTGCTTTATATATATATATATATATATATATATATATATATATATATATATATATATATATATATATATATATATATATATATTTATATATATATTTATATATATATGTATGTATGTTTGTATTTATATATATAAAAAGTCTCCTATTGAATTTGCCCAGTCAAACAGATTGTGAAAATCAATTTTCAATTGGATCTTGAACTTTGCAAATTACTTGGAAAGTTCATGTATCAAATCAACACATATCAAATTACTTAACTTTTTCAGTTAAGTGAAAATGTAATAATGCTGAATTGGTGGAAAACTGAATATTTGTGGAATTAACCCACCTTTCCCCAGGGATTTGGTTTGAACATATTTAGCCTACTTTGCTAATGTAGTCTGTAGCCTGCTCAATTACCAGAACTGAAGGTAAGTAACAGTATAATACGTTTTCTTCAGCATAGGTTGGAAAAAAATTCCCTTGGTACTGAAAAATAGCTGTGCTTCTTCTCACACTTAGCAAAATTAAACCAATGTATCATTTACATAGTTGTAACATGTAACCAGACGGGGGTTTTCCCCAGTTGCGGGAAACATAATGTTGTCCTAATTGAAGAACTTTTTTTTTATCTCATCATAAAGAGCAATAGAACAAGAGGATTAAGGAAACTCTTTGAAAAAATAATATCAGAGGTCTTGTTATTGCTTCTAGATGGACTAACTGTTCAGATCTAATTGATCGCAGCATTAATTATACATAATCTGAACAGAGTAGGATGCCCTGGTGGGACATTTCTAATCAAATTAGAACTAATTCGTGGCAGCGTGGGATTACACAATGTTTCGTCTGTGTTTCAGAACTGAGAGTCAAGGGACAAGGGATGAATTTTACATCTTGATCGGGGATCATGTGACATGTAAAATGGACTTAAATGTTTTATTATCTCCTGCAGAGCAATGATTTGAAGGAACCATAGGCTCTACTTATTGGCATATTCTTTAGCACAAACCCCAGTGAAATGTTGGAAAAATGAGTGGGGATTATTAAAGCAATATAATCTTATTTTTCCCCTAGTCTAGTCAGAGAGGACAATATTGGACAATGTTTCAGAACTTCATGTCCGTGACCCAGGGACCTATGGAATCATCTTCAATGGAAAGTCATGCTAGATAAGGGGTGTCAAACTTGATTTCATTGCATCAGGGTTGTGTTTGACCTCGTAGGGCCCAGGTGGGCAAAGCCAGAGTGGGCATGGCCAGCTCAACATCACTCATGTTGGGGGCACCTGTGGTGGCCTGAGCATTCTGCCAGTGAAAATGGACTCCCAAGCTCTGTTTTCAGTTGTGATAGCTTCCTGCAACCCTCTGCCAGTTAAAACAGAGCAGCCCTCCCAAGATCCATTTTCACAAAGCACCATGGGCTGGTCCTTCATTGTTTCCAGGGTGGCCCCTTGGGCCAGATCTAAGCACCCTGCAGGCCGGATCTGGGTCCCGGGCCTTGAGTTTGACACTCCTGTGCTAGCTGAAAGAGAAATATAAAGCCACACATGGAAAAGGCAAATCTTATCATTCTTACTTTTTCAAGAATTCTCATCCCATACAAGGAACCACCAAGACTTCTCCCACCAACATTGTCAGGGCAAGCCACTTGTATATAAACAGAGAGCAAACCTGACTCCCTTATAGCACTGATGATGTTACCTAGTTGGGTAATGAAACATCTCATAAAGAAAACTATTACACTCAGAGAGCACCAAGAACCCTGAGATCTCATACTTTACAGTTTCTGGGTTATTAGAAAAGTCAAGCATTTTATCATAGGTAGATAGAAAGTACCCTAGAAATTTTAAGGGGCAGGAGTGTTTGGAAAATGGCAAAGACCATCAACAGTGGTAAAGAGCCATACTTGGATTTGGAGTATTTAGGATTCAATGACAACTTAGTCAAACCATTTTAAGACCTCACAACTGGAAGTAAACAGATCCAGCATCAACAAAACGTATCGATTTGCTATATTTTTTATTCTACCCCACAAAGACTCATAAAAAGTAGGGAACCTATTCCTGGAGATGATGCTGATATCCTGGGGATTGTGTACTATCTTCAGACCATCCTTTGCTCCCAAATACAACATTTCAAATAAGACATTTGAAATACGGGAAGGATATGGTATTTATAGGCTGAAAGATCTGTCTGACAAAATTCTATTATCTGAAGCTAAGTTTATACCCTAATTTAAGGTCAGCCAACTAATTGACTTCAAAGATTTAAAAAATTTGCAGGCAAGCTGTCTATATCTGGGAAAACTGCAATGGTCATTCACCTTATCTGATCACTTCTGTGAAATTATGCTGCTTTCATAATTTAAACCCTGCAGTAGCAGAGAAACATTTAAAAATGGTCTTGAAATCGAAGACAGAAGATACTCCTCTCAGATACAATATAGGTTAATTAGTTAGGGGTTACTGAGTTGAGATCGGTTCCTGGAGACTGCACAGATATGTGCTCACCATTACAACTTTTATATATTGGCTAAAAGTTATTTCAGATGTAAATCTATACAAAACTGTCTCCAACATCTTTCTAATTATTTGCCAGGATTTAATGAAATATTTGCATTAAGAAAACATATTCGATGGCAACAGCAAACAATTTAGTCTAAGACTTAGACTGAGACTTAGAATAACTTTATTGCCAGTTTAAATGTACGCTAATTGGCATACATTAAAATGGCATTTAATTCCATACAGCTCTCAAAAGGTCACCACCTCCAATATATACACTACATAAACATGGCAAAAATATCTTGTGGTTTATAGCAGCACTTTTGGAGCACAATATCTCATGTAGTTAAGATCAGAGGTGAGATTCAGACGGTTCGCAATTACACACATACCCTTCCACTATCAAAGTGGATCAAACTGGGCTCTGTGTTGCACTGCAATCGAGAAATGGGCAATGGAGTAGCCGGCACAAGGGAGGGAGAAGGCCACTTTACCTCTTTCTTCTCCTTGCTCCTCCTCCTTCTCTCAGGCCAGCTGCTCCATTTCCTGTTTCTCCATTGTAATGCAGCACCCAGGATCCACTTTGATAGTGGGGTGGTAAGTTAACAACTGAGGATCAGGTTGGCCATCATGGGAGAGTCATCCCTCATGTACAGTGGAGCTGGAGGATGGGGATGGGCCATGCCTCATCCCCATCCAGTACCTGGATGAAGCGGTATACCTAGACCCCCTCCAATCGGGTTTCAGGCCCGGGCACAGCACAGAGACGGTGTTGGTCGCGTTGGTGGATGATCTCTGGAGGGCCCGGAACAGGGGTTGTTCCTCTGTCCTGGTCCTGTTAGACCTCTCAGCGGCTTTTGATACTGTCGACCACAGTATCTTATTGTGATGATTGGGGGGGCTGGGGGTGGGAGGCACCGTTTTACGGTAGTTCTCCTCCTTCCTCTCTGACTGCTCGCAATTTGTGTTGACGGGGGGGCAGAGATCGACCTCGAGGCCCCTATTATGTGGGGTGCCTCAGGGGTCGGTGCTCTCGCCCCTGCTGTTCAACATTTATGTGAAGCCGCTGGGGGAGATCATCCGTGGTTTCGGGGTAGAGTTCCATCAGTACACTGATGACACTCAGCTGTACATCTCTACCCCGGGCCACCCCAACGAAGCTGTTGAAGTGATGACCCAGTGCCTGGAGGCCGTGCGGAGTTGGATGGGTCTTAACAGGCTTCGGCTCAACTCGACCAAAACCGAGTGGCTGTGGTTTCCTGCGCCCAGATACAGCCAGCTTGTTCCGTCGTTGGCCATGTGGGGAGAAATTTTGACCCCCATGGAAAGGGCTCGCAATCTAGGTGTCCTCCTGGATGTACGGCTGTCTTTAGAAGATCACATCACGGCCGTCGGCAGGGGGGCCTTTTGTCAGATTCGTCTGATTTACCAGTTGCGGCCCTTTCTGGATCTGGACGCACTTTGCACAGTCACCTCCACCCTCGTCATCTCCCGCTTGGACTATTGCAACGCTCTCTACATGGGGCTCCCCTTGAAGAGTGTCCGGAGGTGCAGTTGGTCCAGAATGTGGCCGCGCGGGTGATCTTGGGAGCCCCTCGGAGCTCCCATATAACACCACTTCTCCTCAGGCTGCATTGGCTTCCTGTGGCCTTCCGGATCCGATTCAAGGTGGTATTGATGGTTTTCAAAGCACTCCATGGCTTGGGACCTGGTACTTACGGGACCTCCTGCTGCCATCAACAGCCTCCCGCCGCCCAGTGCGCTCCCACAGGGTTGCCCTCCTCGGGGTTCTGCTGCCTGATCGTTGCTGGTTGGTGACCCCGAGGGTGCGGGCCTTCTCTGTGGGGGTCCCCTCCCTGTGGAATGATCTGCCCCCGGAGATACGGGCCATTACCGACATCCAGACCTTCCGGCGCGCAGTAAAGACCCTGTTCTTCCAACAGGCCGGCCTGGCCCAGTAAACGGTTTTTTGGGGGTTTTAAATTAACTAGGTTTTAAATTTTAAAAATTTTAATATAATCCTTGAATTTTAAATTTATTAGTAATATTTTGTATTTAATGGGATTTCGGCCGGATTAATTTGTTTAATTTGTTTTTAATTGTACATATTGTTCGTTTTTAGTAGGCTGTACACCGCCCCGAGTCCCTTTTTGGGAGAGGGAGCGGTATAAAAATTTAATAAATAAATAAATAAATAAATAAATAAATAAATAAAAATGACCATGGGCAAACCAGTTGTTAAATTATTTGAATCGCACCACTGGTTAAGATGGTGGGTTGGAGGTTAGCAAGCCCATGTTCAAGACCTGAGTGCTGCCAGGGAGGCAGGATGAGTGCCTGTCTTTTGCTCCAGTTCCTGCCAGAGATGTGAAAGAAGTCTCCAACGAGGCATCCCCCAGGCAACGATGTCACTGACTAATCTTTTCAGTCTATAAGTGCCTCAATGCTTCTGATATGAATGCTATATAGGAGCACTAACTTGCTGCTTGATAACTCCAAGCATGGAGATACAATCATCATTATTCCTGCCTTCTTTTTTCTACCTGCTTTAGACACATTGCAGTTCAATCAAACAAGGTTGGACCTAACCCCAAACAATTCAGGGTTATATTATATCAGCAGCTTGTCTCTTAAAAACTGATGGTTTTATGCTGGCTTTTTCTAGCCATAAATGGCCCCTAACATTTTTTTAATGTACTGAATTTATTCCAGCTTTTATCCAGATATTTACTGGAGCAGAAAAATGTTTGGGGATGTGACATAAAGACTTTTAATAAATAAGGAGCGAATAAAACAATTTGTACATGTACAGCAGGCAGCATACATTTTGTAATGAAGAAATATAACTCTTTTATTTCAAATTCATGTTTAGCAGCCAATTTCTTCAGTTATTGTAATAGCAATAGTACTTAAGACTTATATATCACTTTATAGTGCTTTATAGCCCTCTCTAAGTGGTTTACAGAGTCAGCATATTGACCCCAAACAATCTGGGTCCTCATTTTACTGACTTCAAAAGGATGAAAGGTTGAGTCAACCTTGAGCCGGTCAGGATCGAACTGCTGGCAGTGAGCAGAGTCAACCTACAATACTGCATTCTAATCCCAAAGGTGCTTTTCAGGAGGCAATTGAGCTTTCTTGTTTTTTTTTCTTTGAAGACTTTTCACTTCTCATCCAAGAAGCTTCTTCAGCTCTAACTGTATGATGGGGAATGGAAGGATTTAGATTTCTTGCAGACAACTGTTCATTTGCAATCATTTTTGAGGGACTTTAAAGAACTTGGTTTAAAAAAAGGATACAGATTACCAGCTGTCTGTAAGGAATCTAAATCCTTCCATTCCCCATCATCCAGTCAGAGCTAAAGAAGCTTCTTGTATGAGAAATGAAACATCTTCAAAGAACAACCAGAAAGTCCAATTGCCTCCTGAAAAAACACTTTTGGTACAACCATGACCTGGATGACTGAGAATCTCTACAGACTACTGCATTCTAGCCACTGCACCACCATAGCTCTTTTATCAATTGTAAGGTATTGGCAATATAATGGCAATTTTAGCAAATGTCAGTGCATTCTTTAAAAGAAAAATAGGTATTTACATTAAGGCCATGCAATGTTTTTGAATTCAGTGTCCCAAAAGTAGCAACTTTCAGCTATAGCTTAAAGCAGTCATGTGTTTCTCTGGAGCCACATGGATTCCACATGACCCCATGAAAAGAAACAGCTGTTTTGAACTGTTGCAGACAAATGCTACAGGAGCAAACTTACATGTGCTGAAGCAAGGGTGAAACACACCATGTCTTAATTTGCATACAATTCTTTAAAAAGTTAACACAAGCTCATTTATAAATTCAAATTGGCCAATGTCGATTAGGAATATCTATGAAGATTCTCAGTCATCCGAAAGGTTGGCCAAAAGGTGCTTTTTCAAAAGGCAACTGGACTTCCTTTGCTCAAATAAGGTATAAAAACCCCTCTCTCTCAACTCCATTTTGTCAGCTGCACCAGAACCATGTGCTTGGTGGTTCTGTTCATCATTAAACCATCTTTCCAATCAGCCTCCATGTTTCCAGTGTCTTTCTCTTAGCTTGGAACTGAACCAGATGGATATTTCTTCCCATGGTATCTTTAGACATTAAATAGTGATTGCAACTCCAAATCAACATAGGAAACACTCAGGTATATCCATGACCCGATTTGGCATTTTCCTAGAATAAAATCTTTATTTTATGAAGATGTTTACATGTTTTAAAAAAAAACAATGTGCTAATATATTTTGAAGTTTGATTTTCCTTGTTCTGGTCACAGATGGTGTTATTGTGTTTCCAAATCCAAAGTCTCCCCTTTGACTTATACTAGCTATGTTATCTTTGCAGCCGGTAATCAGTGAAATTACTATACCTTTAGAAGGGCTGAATACTTCAAAAACTTTAAAAAAGCTAGTTTTATTGATTAATTAAATTCCCTGTTTTTTTCCCAAAGTATAGCAAGCATTGGTCTACTTAGCTTTAATTTTGGTTTGACATTTACTTCTCAGTAAAGAAGTGGGAATTTGGGCTGGACAATTCATTTTAATTTTGGTGAAAAATATCATTTAAATGTCAGAAAACTGAATATTTAACATTTGAAGTAATTAAGTGACTTTAATTTAATAATAAATCTTCCTAGTTTCATTTTATTTACAGTCTTTCTATCCTGTCCCGGTATAGTTACCTTTTATGGTGATTCAGCCACAAGTAATTGCTTCTTTATTTGAGTAAATATGTGTTAATGCAGTTTTACATCCATTTGCATTTCATTGATAGCATTTATTTTGGGAGGGGATTATTTTTATTTTATTTTTTTAATTGAGGCTTTTGGTTACAAAGCTTTACTATACATGCCTTGAAACCGATCATCAGTTTGTGTGATGTAAATTATATACAAGGGAATGTGCCAATTTTAAAAGGGCAAATAAACCACAGCTCCCATGTTATCAAATGTAAGAAGTTGCTTTACAGCAAGTCAATTCCTATTTTTTTCATTTAGGTCAAACTTGCAATTATTTATTTTATTTATTTATTTGTCAATTGCTTACAGGATAATAGGTATAAGTAAAAACATAGTTATGAATACATGGATACATATAAGAAAAATATACATATAGAAACAATAGGACAGGGACGGTAGGCACGTTGGTGCGCTTATGTACACCCCCTACAGACCTCTTAGGAAAGGGCTGAGGTCATTAGTAGACAGTCTAAGGTTAAAATTTTTGGAGTTTGGGGAAAAAAACCAGTCAGGTAGAGTATTCCAGATATTGACCACTCTGTTGCTGAAGTCGTATTTCCTGCAATCAAGTTTGGTGCGATTAACTTTGAGTTATTAGCTTTTGTACAAGGTTTTGAATCAGGGTCTCTCCCAGGCCTATCTACCTGTCCTGGTTTGGCTACCTTCTAAGGTTGATTCAGATAGGATAGAAAGAATGTACTGGTAAATTGGAGACCTCAGGATTAAGTTCAAGATCTGCATGAGCCTTGGTGGTGTAGCGGTTAGAGTGCAGTATTGCAGGCTACTTCTGCTGACTGTTGTCTGCCTGCAATTTGGCAGTTCAAATCTCACCAGGCTCAAGGTTGACTCAGCCTTCCATCCTTCCGAGGTGGGTAAAATGAGGACCCAAAATTGTTTGGGGCAATATGCTGACTCTGTAAACTGCTTAGAGAGGGCTGTGAAGCACTATGAAGCGGTATATAAATCTAAGTGCCATTGCTAGTGCTATTTCCACTTTGTGGGATCATCATTGATCTTTGCAATGATGCAAGATAATGAAGGTTCTGATTACTCATTGGTTACATGAACAAACAAAACAATTTATAACTTGGAGATTAAACCATGAACTCACCTCATTCTCAATTGCCTTCATTAACTTTTGGTAATATCCACATGCTTTATCTGCTGGGTTAGGAAGCATTATCATGTCTCCTATTTACATGAGATTGGTTAAAAGTCATGTGTGAGAGCAGAAAAGAGGAAGATATCAATTTAAGTGCAAAGCTGGTTTAAGAAATAGAATATAGGCTGTTGCACCCTTAATATTGTGCTTTTTGATCCACAAGTCAAAAGCTCTTGAGCTACAGAAATTAAATTTCTGTGTACCACTGGATAGAGCTTATTTCTAGAACAGGGGTGTCAAACTCAAGGCCATGTGCCTCTGTCAGTGAAAACAGAGCTCCGTTTTCACTGGCAAAGGACTACAGGAGGCCGCCCCACTGAAAATGGAGCTCGGGAGAGCCACATGTGGCCTTTGTGAGCTCTGTTTTTGCTGGCAGATGGTTGCAGGAAGCCGTCACAGTCCAAAACGGAGCTCGAGAGCCTGTTTTCACTGGCAGAGCACTCGGGCCGCCACAGGCACCCCCAACATGAGTGATGTTGAGCTGGCCATGCCTACCTGGCCATGCCCATCCCATTCCCCCCAAGATCAAACACAACCCTTCTATGGCCCTCAATGAAATCAAGTCTGACATTTTACTTCCTAAATCAAATCTTCAGATGAATCTAAATTGATGCTACAAACAGGCAATCATGCATTGGACTTTCTCACATCCTCCTTTCTCTTGGCTTGTTTTATTTATTTCTGGGCTCCATTCAAAATGCGCTGATGTCCATGGTCTTGTTGCTGCTGCTGCTGCCACAACTTTCTCGTTTTGCTGAGCTATCTCCATATGTTATGGCTATTAGTGTCCATGTGTCAAAAGGCTTTTTAAGCAGAGTTAGCATAATGAGAGCTATTTGTTAGGCAATGTAGCTTCGTTTCATATTTTAATTAAGCTATTCAGGACCTGCAGGATAACCCTCTGAAAAATAACATAGTGGGACCAAATTTGGTCCAGTGAGAGAAGCCAACAGAAGAAAAATTGGGTTTACAATGGGCTGAATTTGGCTAGGGGGTGCAGAGTGGAAACATACATAAAAAATTCCCAGGGAAGAAGTAGATGGGCAGTAGCTCAAAAAATTACCAACTCCTCCACTCTACATCACCCATTTGTTTCTCTTCCTAGTCATGTAACCCAGAATGGAACTGCCATGAAAGTAGCATTCTAGAAACAAAATACAGAATAACTGATCTTGGAAATCTTCTAGCTCATCCCCCTGTTCAAGCAGGAGATTCTATCTATACCATACCAGACAAATGAAGAGCAACCAAGATGATTAGGGGACTGGAGGCTAAAACATATGATGATCGGTTACATGTACTCAGGGGGTAGGATTCTACCAGTTCGTACCTATTCTCTAGAATGGTTGTTAACATTCTAAGCAGTTCGGAGAACCAGTTGTTAGAAGAAATTACTGGCCTAATCCTGTAAGGAAAACAGGAAGGAAACATTCTGGTGTTGATTACAGAAACTGCCTCTCCGTTAACCCTTATTACATTCTTGGCAGGACTGGACTTCCTGTCTCAGGAACGTCTCTGGAGTTTTTTTCCCCCTCCTTTGCTGGTACTTTGCTTGTGTAGCGTGACCATTCAAAGCTACAATGGCACTGAAAAAAGTGACTTATGACCATTTTTCACACTTAGGACTGTTGCAGCATCTCCCAAAGTCATGAGACGCCAGAAGAGGAGATGAATGCCTCGATATGAGTAATATTGAGTTGGCCATGCCCAACCAATAACATGACCACCAAGCCACGCCCACCAACTAAACCATGCCCACAGAACCGGTTGTTAAAAAATTTGAATCCCACCCCTGAATGTACTCGGTATGGCTAGTCTAGTGAAGAGAAGGACCAGGAGAGACATGATAGCAGTGTTACAGTATTTGAGGGGCTGCCACAAAGAGGAGGGGATCAAGCTATTTTCCAGGGCACCCAAAGGCCAGACAAGGAATAATGAATGGAAGCTGATCAAGGAGAGATTCAACCTAGAAATAAGAAGAACTTTTCTGACAGTGAGAACAATCAACTAATAGAACAGCTTGCCTTTGGAAGTTGAGGGAGGTTCAACACTGGAGAGATTGGACAGCCATTTGTTAGAAATGGTGCAGGGTCTCCTTCTTGGGATGGGGTTGGACTAGACAATCTACAAGGTCTTTTCCAACTCTGTTAATCTGTAATCTGAATGAATGTCCAATCTCTTAAAATCTTCAGTGATGGAGCACCCACAAGTTCTGGATTATTTGTTCTCACTGTCAAGAAATGTCTTCTTAATTCTAGTGTCAGGATATCTGTTTTAAATATCTAGGTTAGATTAGGGGACTGGAGGCTAAAACATATGAAGAATGGTTGCAGGAATGGAGTATGTCTAGTCTAATGAAAAGAAGGACTAGGCGAGACATGATAGCAGTGTTCCAATATCTCAGGGGTTGCCACAAAGAAGAGGGAGTCAAGCTATTCTCCAAAGCACCTGAGGCAGGACAAGAAGCAATGGGTGGAAACTAATCAAGGAGAGAAGCAACCTAGAATTAAAGAAAAATTTCCTGACAGTTAGAACAATTAATCAGTGGAACAACTTGCCTCCAGAGAAGTTGTGAATGCTCCAACACTGGAAGTTTTAAAAAAGATGTTGGATAACCATTTGTCTGAAATGGTGTAGGGTTTCCTGCCTAGGCAGGAGGTTGGACTAGAAGATCTCCAAGGTCCCTTCCAACTCTGTTATTCAAGTCTAGTCTATTATCTTTGTTAATCTTACATCCATTCCTTCTTCTCTTGCCCTTGGATGCTTTGGAGAATAGGTTGACCCCCTCTTTTTTGTGACAACCCCTCAAACCATGTGCAGGCTTTCCCATTTTTTGGTGATGACATCAGAGACCCAGCTTTATATGTAAATACATACTACAATCCTGATTAAATAACTATGACCTTTGTTTTGTACAATTTAGTGAAGAGCTACCACAGAAATATTTGAATCAATTATATACAAGCAAAATTCCAGCTCATGATCTTGCTGCTTGTTGTATCTAAAAGTGGTATCCACGTACTTGGGATTTTGTGTATTATTTATGGAATTTAAGTGATCTCAATTTTCTTTTCTTTTTAATCACAAGCACTCATAGAAAGAGATCTTTCCCTTCCCAACTGATGTTCCTAAATGCTTACATTTATTTTTATTAAACTTTTACAATGATAAATCCAGTTTACAAGCCTATGACTCTTTTTACACACATTTTCTCTGCCACACTTCCCCCTCTATTTTTCTTAAAGAAGGAAGAATAATTGACAGTCTATATTTGATTTTCTGGTCTGGAATTCTAGCATGCATTTAACTTGTTGCTTTTAAATTTTTATATGCATTTCATGTTCATAGGTGAAGCAGCCATTCACAGCCATGTTTGTACATGTGACATCCTAATACAGCTAAAAATTAGAATAGAATGGAATGGAATGGAACAGAACGGAACAGAATAGAAATCTTTATTGGCCAAATGTGATCACCGTGATCACTGAACCAGTTTTATACTGGTGGAATCCCACCTCTGGGTTAATCTATCAATTGGGGGCCAAAGAAAATAAGATCCATACCGTATTTCAGTCTATCACCATATCCAAAGTGGAAGAAGAGGTTGAAATCAAGAAAGAGACTTTTTAAAGCTAGTTTCATCTCCAGCTGTTTGTGCTGAGGAGACCAGCAGCTGAAGGCTGACACATTTAAGAACCTAGAGATGGTTTGACAGCAGGTTCTTCAACTTCCCTGTAGTGCTCTTGTTAATAAGTTTAGTGCTTCTCCATGGAAAGAATAAATAGCAAATTAGCAAATGTTGCCCAATCTGACCAATAAGTCACCCCAAAGGCAGTTAGACTTCTACATTCCTCTCTCCCTGGATTCTGTGCAATGTAGTTCACCAGTCAAAAGTGAAAGATGCATCTTGATGACAATAATGTGCAAGAAATTTCTATAATAGAGAAAATGAGTTGCAAACCCATATTCCGGGGAATTTCATTGAAGTGTGCATTTTAGGTAAAATGTATATTTTTGTGCAATAAAAATATTTTAAAGAATGTATACTAAAATGAAATAAAATGGAATAAACTGAAATTTAAATAGGAAAAGGAAGAAATGGAGATGATTTAAATTGATGTAGCTGCCCAATGATAGAGAGATCAGCTTATTACTTTGTCAAATGGCCATGAAACATGCTTCCTGATCTTGTGGTGTAAGCCTTAGACTCTTGGAAATGGATGAGATTTCAGCTCTAGGTATCAGACAACCCAAAGAAAAGCAAAGATAATCAAGACTTAAGAAGAAATTCCTTCAATGACATTGCATTCCAAAAATTATAGAAATGGACTTTTTTTCCAAGCCATATTCAATTGCTTTCTTGATACTTCCCTGTTTATCAATACGTCTGCAGACAAACTTTTTGTCAGGTTCCGAACCAGCGCCCTAATGAAATTAAGAGTCTCAAACCATCTGGCAATAAAAATCCAGTTGTTTATTAGGAGCACCATGTCACCATTTCCTAGGTGAAACCAACTCTGACTTCACCCATTTCACTCCTCATCTCTGACCCCGTTTCCCCCTCCCCCCAAAGTTGTCACCAGTCACATTCCCCAATGAGGTAATTTCGTGGATTGTAGAAGTCACTCCCTCCAGCCATTGCTGGTCCCCGTGGAAATGGCCTTGACTTGCTTGGCCAGACTGCATCTTGTTATGACTGAGAAGCATATTCCTTGATGCAGCTGTGAGGTGCAATTTCCCATCCCCCTGCCTATGACAACTTGAGCAGGTAAGGAAAGCTTCATGAGTTGACACTTGTCTTGTGGAAATTCAGTCTTTACAGATAAGCAGACTCATTATCTCTTGATAATTCCTCATTCGAGGAAGTCCTTTCAGATTCTTAATGCTCCTCATAGAATGAGGTGAACTGTGTGTTCTGGTACACCACAGAACCAAGAAGTGAGCTAGACCCATCCAAAGATCCAGTACAATTTGTGATCTGTATCAGATAACAGATAATCAGAGTTGGAAGGGACCGTATAGCAGGAGACCCTACACCGTTTCTGAGAAATGGCAGTCCAATCTCTTCTTGAAAGTTTCAAGTGATGACACTCCCACAACTTCTGAGGGCAAGCTGTTCCACTGGTTGATTGTTCTCACTGTCAGAAAGTTTCTCCTAATTTCCAGGTTAAATCTCTCCTTGTTCAATTACCATCCATTATTCCTTGTCTGGCCTTCAGGTGCTTTGGAAAACAGCTTGACCTCCTTCTCTTTGTGGCAGCCCCTCAAATATTGGAAGACTGCTATCATGTCTCCCCTGGTCCTTCTCTTCACTAGATTATCCATGCCCCATTCTTGTAACCCTTCTTCATATGTTTTAGTCTCCAGTCCTGTAATCATCCTGGTTGCTCTTCTCTGTACTTTTTCTAGAGTCTCAACATCTTTTTTATAATGTGGTGACCAAAACTGGATGCAGTACTCTAGGTGTGGTCTTACTAAGGCTTTATAGAGTGATATTAATATCTCACTTGATCTCGACTGTACCCTCTTGTATCAACAGAACCATAATGTATTTTCCACTGATATGGACATGTCCAGAGAGCAGCACCTTCCACTGTGGCCAAGACTGCCTACCAACTAGAAGTCAATGGCCCGTGACCTCCTGGGCATCCAAAAGAGAGATGGCAAGACACCATCAACAAAGACAGAAAAGCCCTTGGTCTGAGCCCTGGAGATGCAGCTGATTGTGCAAAGTGATGTTCAATGATCCTGCACCTGCAGGAATAAGCTAGGTAGAAGATGATCAACAGAAGCATAATGTCAAGATCACAAGAAGTGATGATTCCACTCTGTATTCTAATGGGCAGACCATTCCTTGAATACAGCATAGTTTTTTGATCTTCACAATACCAGAAGGCAGTAAAAAAAACCTGAAGAGTGCAGAAGGAAAGAAGCCAAGATGATGATGGGCTTGGAGGCTAAATCCTATGGAGAACTATATAACAGTACTGTATATATTGAGTCTAAAGAAGAGAAGATTAAAGAAAGCCATGCAGAGGTGGTATTCAGCAGGTTCTGACCAGTTCTGGAGAACCGGTAGTGTAAATTTTGAGTAGTTCGGAGAACTGGCAAATCCCACCTCTGACTGGGGATTTTACAGTATATTTCCTCTGCTATGCCCACCAAGCCACGCCCACAGAACCGGTAGTAAAAAAATTTGAATCCCACCACTGGAGCCATGACAATAGTCTTCCAATATTATCACAAGGAAGAGGGTGTGGATTTAATCTCTGTTGTGTCTGCAGTGGGACAAGAAACAGTGGGTGGGATTTTATAGAAGGAGCACCATTCAAAATAGGGAGGAATTTCCTGACTGTGAAAGCTATTAAGCATTGAACAGCTTGCACAGCTTGTCTCCTGGACTTGTGAGTATTCTATCACCAGGGGGTTTTAAACAAAGGTTGGGCACTCTTTTAAACAAAGGTTGGATAGCCAATAAAAGTTTCATTTATTTGTTTTATTTAAAGCATTTATATAGCCACCCATCTTTCTACCAGCTCTGGTTGGATAAAGCTGTGATAGATTGAAAATTCCTTCTTGGTCAAAAAAATTGGAGTTAGAAGACCCAGGGATCCCTTCAAATGCTATGATTCCATGATTCATGCTAGATTTTTTACCAGCTTGAGATGGTTCCATGGATGTTTTGAAAAGGGGATATTCCAACCTTTCATACTAAGTAATGCACCTTAACCCATGATAATTGAGGTCATTATTTCAAAAAAGAAAAGTTCCAATCATTCACTGCTTCACTATTTCACATGACTGACAATCTATACAAGAAAAACAATGAGGAAAGTTTTCCCAACATCACCCTCAAAAATAAACAATGCCCGATCCTTTCTTTCAGCTATATAACAACGAGATGAGATCTTTTTCCTTAGTTCTCCAACCTTGATCAACTTACAAGGCATTTTTACTGCTCTTGATTTAGCTCTGCTAGACTAAGCACATTATTAATTGGTTCCCTTTTATTTACAATACTATTGCTTGAAATATATACTACACTCTGTAATTGAATTTTTGGAATGCAGTAATTAAAAAAGTCAAAAGAGCAATAAACAGAAGCGTTAGTAAATAATTGCATCTGAGAATGAGCATAAATCATCCAGATTAAATGATTTTATATCATATTTGAACTCTTTAATTTTAATTTATGACTTCCAGACAATTTACAGCCAGTTTCTGCCTACATTCTTTCCAATATAGTTTGATTCCGGGGAGCCGATAAACGAGTGCTTAAGAATTCAAGGATATTTTTCCCCTTTTATTGTACAGAGAGTTGAACCAAACAAAAGCATATATTTGATGATCAATAAATGCTTCAAGTCCATTAAGCTGAGATGCAGTCCAAGCAGGGTTCATACAAGTTACCGATAGTTATATAAAGTATGATTATATTTTGTTAGCCAGTGCTTATGTATTTCATCATCAATATGCTCTGGGAATTACAGTGTGGTGCAATAGGATTATAAAGAAAATCAGTATTTTTTTTATTTGTTTGCTTTGGGTTAAATCAAAATAGACATCCAGATAAACCAGTATATGACCCTCAGTAAAGAAAATAATAAATACAATAAAGAATTAACATTTTTTATATATTTACTTCCCAAAACTGTTTTCGCCAAATAAACCAGCCAACTGCTGCTGAATTTCAGCAGAATCATTTTTGCAGCTTCAGGAGCTGAAAAATATGCTTAAGGACCTATGCTGCTAATGATCTACTGGTAACCCTCAACTTACAATCACAACTGAGACCAACATTTCTGTTCTTAAATGAGACGTTTGTTCAGTGAATTTTGCCCTGTTTTATGCTCTTCCTTGCCACAGTTGTTAAACAAACCACTGCGGTTGTTAAATTGGCAAGATGCTTGTTAAGCAAATCTGGCATCCCCATTGACTTTGCTTGTCAGAAGGTCACAAAAAATGATCACATGACTCCAGGACACTGCAACCATCACAATATATGCCAGTTGTCAAATGCCTGAATTTTGATCCCACAACCCTCAGAATACTTCAAAGGTCATAAACGGACCTTCAGCACATTCTAGAGAACCAGTAGCAGACATTGTGAGTAGTTCAGAGAACCAGCAAATACCACCTCTGATTGGCCCCATCCCCATCTCTTCTCTGCCTCCCATTGAGTCCCAGCTGATTGGCTGGGTCTTCTTTTGTTGCCCTGCACAGGAGAACGGAGCTGGAAAGCAGGTTAGTGAGGTGGGGAGGGAGTGGGATTTTGCAGTATCCTTCCGCTACCATGCCCATCAAGCTATGCCCACCAAGACACACCATGTTGACCAAGCCACACCCACAGAACTGGTAGTAAAAAAATTTGAATCACACCACTGCTTGTAAATGTGAAAGTCATAAGTCACTTTTTTCATTGCCATTGTAACTCTGAAAGCTCACTAAATGAACTGTTATAAGTTGAGGACTACCTGTATAGCCTTGAAATATCCCTTCCATTAGGGTATCATTTGGTATCCCTGGGGCAGGGGTGGTATTCCACTGGTATAGCAGCTGGTTCGGTGATCACACGCTCCACATTTTAAAAAAACCTCTAATACTTACCTTCAACTGCAGCCTCTGTGATGAAAACAGCTGAGGCACGGCAAAACGCTCTGCAGTGTGAATCAGCTATGCTCTAAACAAAGGAAATAAAGCACAGGAAAGAGCAGGACAAGCAGGCGGGCCCACATACTCTTCGCAATGAACCAATTTGGAGCCAGCTGATCATCGGAACAAGGGGTTTACCTGAACCAGTCCGAACTGGTAGAATCCCACCCCTGCCTTTTCTGATGAGCTCTCCAATTTAACTTAATAGTAGCAGTACTTCTCAAAGTTGATTCCACAAGACTGTAAAAGTAATGCTCCAAATCAGAGTTCCCCAACCTTTCTGGGATGGAGAGCTGGAGGAGGGAGGCGCAGGTACCTTTACACAGGCATGCTCATGCATGAACAGAGCCACAAGTGCACACGCAACACAAACGGGGCTGTGAGCGCAATGCCCTCTGCAATGCTAGCACCCGCGCAATGCTCACTGCAACACTAGCATGAGGGGGGCACATGTGTGCGTACTGGCCAGGCCACAGCCCATTGGGAACCCCTTCTCTAGACAATCATTCTGAATAAGCAATGGTAGCCCTGAAATAAGGATAGGCAAGATGATGGCACGTCTATACAATCAAGTCCCACACATGTTGTATATATAATTTGTATTTAACACACAATCACAAAAGGGGCAAGATTTAAACTGCATGGTTGTAGTAGGCATCTTGATTTAAAAAACAAAACAAAACCCTGGGGATACTAGTGCAGCATTAGGTTGCCAGGATACATTGCTATGGTTTCTATAAGGAACAACAGCAACTTGGTAAAATAATACAGGGGATGGAGGAGAACTTGATAACCAAAATATCCCCACTGCTTTAACCTCAAACTAACCACTGTTGACCTCACCCCATTCTTAAGAAGTCTGTAAGGGGCATGCATAAGTGCACCATCATGCCTACCGTCCCTGTCCTATTGTCCCCATTTATTCATACCTATTTCCTATTCTTACTCATGTTTATACTTATACCTATTATCTTGTAAGCAATTGACAAATCAAATAAATAAAATAAAATATACAATTTCCTTTTGAATTTTAAAATGGAAGAAGAAACCATTAAAGAGACTATAATAGCCTGGGCAAAGAACTTTGGGTATAGTATCGAATTAGATTATTGGGAAAAAATGGGGGGCGGATTACAAATTAACAATGTCAGCAGCGTATAAAGAAAATATATATAAAATGTTTTACCATTGGCATCTACCCCCCTACTATGCTTGCAAAGATGTTCCCAACCAGAAGCTCAGAATGGTGGAAATGCAAAAATAGTCATGGTACCTTTTTTCACATTGGTGGACATGCCTGGAAGCCAGGAGATAATGGATTAGAATTAAAAAAAATGGTTAGAGAGAATAACGAACCAACAAACTGAGCTTAGACCTGAACTTTTCTTGCTAGGGATAATAAGAGACAATTATAATAAAAAAGATAAATATATTATTTTGCATATAACTACCGTGGCCAGAATTGTATATATACAAACCTGGAAACCCGACAGTATACCCTCCAAAGGGATAGTGATAAAAAAGATCCTAGACTGCATAGAGAAAGACAGGCTTACACTGGAACTAAAAGATAGAGGTGAATCAGAATACTATCTGGTCTGGAACACTTGGTACAGATGGTTAGATTTAAAAAAAAAATAAAGATTAGTAATGTAATTGTGATGTATATATGAATATCTGTGATGCTATAACTTTGTAAAGAGTGTATATATGTTTTTAAACTGTTGAAAAATGCTCAATAATTTTTTTTAAAAAAAATATTTTGTTATAGTCCATTTTGAGCCATATCCTGAAAGCCATTCATTCTTTTAAAAATTGTGTCCACACCTTGTTTTGAGTTCTGTAATCCCTTTTGGGCAAGAACATCAATTGACTCTTTTTAAGTTTGGGGTTGTAATTCACTTTGGGGTTTTATTTCAGATCCAAGACTGATTCGGGAATCGTTTAATCTCCAAAAATCATACATCTTGAGGTAATGTTAGGTCAGGATCTCCTGTGTAATTTGATGCTTTTTCCAGGAGTAAAGCTACCTATTTTATTTTCTTAAATTACCTTGTTGTCCCATCAGTAAAATGGTCCATTTATCTTGTTCTTTCAAAAAGAATGAATTTGAAAAATGTTTGTTGAATCAAAATCTTGATATATGCATGGCGTGTGGTACTTCTTCAGAATTTCATAGCAAATTTAATCCTAAATATGATGCTTATCAAACTGGGATTTGTGACCAATGGCTAGGATGGCTTTATTACCGATTAGAGACATTTTATTCCCCTGAATTGCATGTGGTTCTGCAATAATTCAATAATAATTATTCCTCAGTTTAATTATGCTATAAGAACCTGCTGGGTTAGAGCCTCTTTGGATATAACATACAGCAACTATTGTATACAACTATGTTCTTATGTTGTTGACCAGCTTGGAGCTTTCTATGCATTTTAGATTCATAATCAAAATTATCATTTCACCAGTTTCCATCTTTCAATATCTCTCTGCCATAATTATTAGAAATAGTATGCTTGTCCACATGTTAGAGCATAGATATAGCCATCAAGCTGTTTTATTCTGCTGTAATGTATTTTTCTATGTGAATTCATGTATTAAAAATAAAATTTAAAAATCTCAGACGCAATCTTGTATATTCCACAATGAATTCTGGGGTGGAAAAAAATTGTCTGGAACAGAGATTTTATGGGTAAATAATCTGAAGTCTGAAACTTTCCTTTGTCTTTATGCAGTGGTGGGATTCAATTTTTTTTACTACCGGTTCTGTGGGGTGGCTTGCTGGGCATGTCAGGGGAAGGATACTACAAAATCTCCATTCCCTCCACACCCCACTAACCTGCTTTCCAGCTCCGTTCTCCTGTGCAGGGCAACAAAAGAAGACCCAGCCGATCAGCTAGGACTCGAGAGGCAGAAAAGAAATGGGGATGGGGCCAGTCAGAGGTGGTATTTGCTGGTTCTTCAAACTACTCAAAATTTTCACTACCGGTTCTCCAGAACCTGTCAGAACCTGCTGAATACCACCACTGTCTATATGGCCCTAAGTAACCTGAGATGGTATCAGTGAAATTAATTGGCAATGTTGTACCATATTCATGGCATGATTTTTTTTTTCATTTCCATTTTCAAAATTAAGGATCAAGAATGTCTAGAAGACAAATCTCAATGGATTTCCCATTCTTAAATCCTTCATATAATTTTGTGGAAAAATTTAAGTTCAAAGCAATAGTTTTGCAGCATCTTAGGGGGGTGTTATTAATGAGGATAGGAGCAGTTTATGTTCCACGGGTTCGTTATTTATTTCTGATTTAAAACCAACACCCCAAAGAAAAACAGGAGAAACCACACTAGAAAAAAATAGGTCTATTGTTTCCAAATAGATCATCACATCACTTACTGATTTCTTCAAAGCATGTCCAGGAGAAGGAGAAAAATGCCTATTTTGCTCAGAAAGAGGTTCATTTTTGAAAGAGCATTGACAAACTTTAAAAAACTTAGGACAGTCATATCCAACCAAGTTGAATGATCAGACTGTCTGAAAGGTCTAAGTATTGGCATCCATACATCAGGAGAATACCAAAGATGGTGAAGACAGACTTGGGACTTGGCTGTCTTTCCCTAAAAATATCATCCTTTTTGGATTTCAATATCTCTCTCTTTCTTGCTGTTTTCTAAAGATTATATATACAATTGAGAGTTTTGGAATAATTGATATTCTGCTGCTAACATTAACAAGACTAATAAGATAGGAAGATGAGAGAGAGAGAGACTTTAATTTTTACTACAGGTTCTAAAAATATGATATTATAAAGTATGTATAAAGTATATATTACAAATTAAATCTTTATTCAATTCCTGACAAGACTCAGCAGTGATTATACCCCGTATTTTGATGGCAAATATACTTAATATTCTGGGTAAAAGACAGCTAAATGAATACCTTGATGGAGATGTAGTAGGCTGCTTAATCATTCCATAATTAATGAAATGGGCAGGTCCCTTATACTGATGACAAGCAATTTAGTAAATTAGGGAAGAATATCATCCTTGTGCATAAACCACTGAAGCTGCTACCCCAAGAAAGCAAGGCAGTTAACAATCTACAAAGTCTAGTAAAAGTGGCAACACGTCTAATTAATCACTCCATAGAAGCATTAAATCAGCAGGCAAACTATCCATTTCAGCAACATTGTCCATCCCAAGAGATCATCTGGCTTTACAAATGTTAATTGATGCGCTCAGTGCAATAGGTGTTATTATTTCCACTCTACAGATAATGGAAGTGCAGGAGAATACCGTTTATTTAAGAACTGTTTTGTTGAAATCAATGGGATTGTCTCAGAACGATGCTAAACTTGAGGAATTTTCTAAGGTCAATGAAGTCCCTACACTGCTGACAAAACCAAGGGAGAGAAAAAAAATTTACTCACTAGGGCCTAAATCCAGCTAGAATAACTGATGTTAAGCTGTTATGAACATCTGTACCACTGGATAATGACATAGTTATTCTAGATGTCCAATCTTTGAGGAGAGCTTAAACAATATGATTGTCAACTTTGAATCAAACCTGGCAGAAGCCAATTTTATATTCCTTAGTTGCCACAAAGAGGGGGGGAGGAGGAGGATGAAATACATTGCTAGACAAAACACAGAACTTTCTCATAGGAACCAAGGTCATATCTACAGGTGGTGGACAGAGACAGGGAAGAGTATCTGGAGAGCTCACCTAATTGGCCAACGTGACCTGTGACTCTTGGGGAGGGAGTTATTTCCTATTTTAATTATACCAAAATGGTGGAAAACAGTTAAGAGTTCATTTTCCATTTGATCAGGTCAATATGATGTGCCCAATAAACATGTTTGTTAGAGGAAGATCTCAGCCCCAGAGTTGTCTTTATTGTCATCATCCAATCATCTCCATCCCCAGAGGAAGTCATCATTCAACAACAAGGAACAAAAGCAGCAAAGGTCAAGAGTCCCCAAAATAGTGGTTAGTCCCCTATTTCTTCAGGAACTTCAGCAAGTATCTAACGAGTTGCAAATCTCCCAGCTAGGCAGGGAGAAGAGGTCAAACAGGGAACTAGCCTTCAATTCTTGCTCAGTTGCAAGAGGTTTAAAGCTGACCTCTCCTAAGTTCCATGAATCTCTATCTCGTTGTTCCCAGGGGAAGGCAAGTAATCTAAAGAAATTTTTGTAATATAGGGAGACACAGTAAAGTTGTTGACTTGGATCTTTTATGAATCAATCTGGTCAGTTTTTGCACCTGATATGACACCAGTATTTCACACTGATTCTGCAACAATTTTCAACCTTGAAGTTGGACTTCATTTTTCTTTCTTTGTCTGTTTGATATCACTAAAGTATTTCACATTCAGTTGTTTTCCGTATTGTCTCATGTTCTAATTTTTGATTAATGGAATATTGATCTTTAATTGCTTTCAATTTGATGTTACATGTGTATGTTTTCAGAGGCTTTCAGTATATGTCATTAGTAACATTAAAATCCATCATTTAAAAGAAAAGTTTTAATATATCAATATTAGGAAACTTGTCCCAAAAGTGCTTTTTCACTTTCTTTGTTTTTCCTTGAAGACATTTAGCTTCTCATCCAAGAAGCTTCTTCAATTCTGAAATTTGAAATGTCTACAATTTCAAAAAGTTTCCAAACTCATTTGCACTATTCAGGTGACCCTGAGGACACAGATAAACCACCAAATAGCTTCAATAACTCTCAGAAAGAGTGCTAAGAAACAGATGACTGCAAGGAATATAAATCCTTCCATTCCCCACCATTTACTCAGAATTGAAGAAGCTTCTTGGATGAGAAGTGAAACATCCTCAAGGAAAAACAAAGAAAGTCCCATTGCCTCTTGAAAAAGCACAAAAGACATTAGGAAACTTGGTAAAGAAATTATTGGATTATTGAAAAATAAAGAAACGCTAAAGGAGACTGAATTAATGAATTGAATGAATTGTTTGTGGCTTTTGTTGTTAAAGAAGATGAAGTACAAGATATATGTGCTCTAGTGAATATCTACTGGAAAAGAATCTAAGGAAAATAATGATGGAAAAAATAATTTTTAGACTTTATTGACAAATTTAAAACATATTGGGTAACAGATAGTTAAGACTTTCCAGAAAACTGTAAAATAGCCAACATAACACCAATTTTTAAAACATGCTCCCCAAGGCTTGGTTTAATATTTTTCCAATTAGCAACATAAGATACTAAATTAAATTAAATAATTGAAATTATTAAATAATTATTAAACATACAATACTGGGGAATAAAGAAGGACGGGTCTTATTGAAGAAAAAAAATCAGCATGGGTTCTACCAAAGCTGAGTTCTATTTTCCTAAAGTTTTAAAAGTGTAAAATTTAGAAGCAGGATTGGTCTAGTGGTTAAGGCACCAAGCTAGAAAACAGGAATCTGTGAGTTCTAGTCCTGTCTTTGGCACAAAACAAAAAAATGGGTGAATTTGGACAATCACTTTCTCACAGCCCAAGTCTCCTCAGGGGAAAATAAGAGGAGTACAGATTAACAGAATTGGAAGAGACCTTGTAGGTCATCTAGTCCAAGCAGAGGACCCTACAAATGGCAGTCCAATCTCTTCTTGAAGCTGTTCCATTGGTTGATTGCTCTCACTGTCAGAAAATTTCTCCTTATTTTCAAGTTGAATCTCTCCTTGATCAGTTTCCATCCATTATTCCTTGTGTGGCCTTCAGGTTGATCCTTTCATCTCTGTGGCAGCCCCTCAAATATTGGAACACTGCTAACATATATGTTTCCCCTGGTCCTTCTCTTCACTAGACTACTCGTGCCCAGTTCCTGCAACCGTTCATTGTATGTTTTAAGCCTCCAATCCCCTAATTATCTTGGTTGCTCTTCTCTGCACTCTTTCTAGAGTCTCAATATCATTTTTATAGTGTGGTGATCAAAACTGGATGGAGTATTCTTGGTGTGGTCTTACTAAGGCTTTATAGAGTGGTGTTAGTATCTCACTTGATCTTGATTGTAAAGGTAAAGGTTCCCCTCGCACATATGTGCTAGTCATTTCCAGCTCTAGGAAGTGATGCTCATCTCCATTACAAAGCCGAAGAGCCAGCGCTATCCAAAGACATCTCCGTGGTCATGTGGCCAGCATGACTAAATACCTAAGGTGCATGGAACGTTGTTACCTTCCCATCAAAGTAGTCCGTCTTTTTCTACTTGCATTCTTACATGCTTTCGAACTGCTAGGTTGGCAGAAGCTGGGACAAGTAACAGGAGCTCACTCCGTTACGCGGCGCTAGGGATTCGAACCGCCGAACTGCCAACCTTTCTAATTGACAAGCTCAGTATCTTAGCTACTGAGTCTTGATTGTATCCCTCTGTTAATGCAATTTAGAATTGCATTGGAGGAAGGAGTATTAGGTATATAACCCTTTCCTTTTTCATAAAAATAATAAGAGTGAGATTAAAGAAAAATATTTAAAAGATCTGTTAGTTCAGGGAGCAAGTGGATAGATGTGCCCATGCAGATATTTGGACAAAGTTCTTTACAAAAGATTGGATAAAAGAAGGAGCATTCTCATGAATCCATGGGTGTTAATAAACCAAAGATCAAAGAGAGTATAGAGATAAATCAGAAGTTCTTATGCTAGCTGTGATGACCCAGGGTGGGATACAGAATAAACACAGTGACAAAAAACAGGTAAAGCCCCTTTTATTCCTTCACTTTGTTTCCAAGCTCCAAATTTCCTTGACTGGAGACAAAAAACTCCCACAAGAGCAGTTAAAAGAAGGAGGAAATGCCATTTAACCTAAAGATGCCATTTAAATTATAAAGAATAAAAAACAACACAAACCAGGCAAGATAAGGGCTTGAAGACGTCCACAGATATCAGAACACACACTGGGAAGGATGCCAAACTTAGAGAGGAACAATAAACTAGATATATTTCCATGCTTTGTTTCCAGCACTGGTTCATACGCATGTCCGTCCCCTTATCCAGTTGTCACAGTTGCAGCTCATGAAGAGGATCAAGGCCCTCTCTTCCCCTGTAGACCATATCTCTCCCTTATCCTCTCCTCCTTGCGTGCCCTAGGATGGAGAGGGAATGGGCCTGACTGCCCAGCCGGCCTTTGCCCTTCCCCCGCCTCCTCCACAAGCTCTGGAGCCATACTTCCACTCCCTGTTGGCTGTTCCTCCTCTCCCTCAGAGTCAGTCTCCACCAGGGGCATGACACTAGATTTTCTGCAGTCACATACCAAAAAAAATCTTTATGAATCTACTATTATATGCACTTAGGTCAGCATTCAGTTGTGTAGGTAGTCCTTGATTTATGATCCTTTGGTTTAGTGACATTCAAATGTATGATAGTGCTAAAAAAGAGATTCATGATGAGTCCTTCCATTCAGAACCATCCCAGAATCTTTTTGGTTATGTCATTGCGATTGGGGCACACAGTAACTGGCATGTATTTACAATGGTTGTAACATTCCAGAGTCATGTGATCACCATTTGCAACCTTCCCAGCCAGCTTCCAACAAGCAAAGTCAGTGGGGGGGGAACCAGATTATTGATCATGTGATTTTCTTAATAACTGCAAAAAAAAAAAAAATCTCTTAAAATTGAATGCAACTCACTGAATGAGTGAGTTAGTGATGAAAGTTCTATTCCCATGTGAGGACAAAAGTTGAGATTACCTGATTGTGGATATGTTCCTCAAGACCAGAAAGCTATCATTTCTCCATTCAGAACCCTCCATTCAGAACTCCATTCATTCACACATACAGAATCTATCACAGTGATGGCTTACCTTTTTAGCACCGGGTGCCCAAAACGCACATGCGCAAACCCCCAAAATGCCATGTACGCACATCCCTCATGCATGTGCTCACATCCCCTGTGTATGTGCCCCACCCCACATGCATGTGCCCTTTCCCTACATGTGTGTCCCACTCCACCCCATGCATGCATGCATATCCCCCACATGCATCCTGCCCTCCCTGCACCTGCGCAAAGAACAGCTGTCCAGTGGGAGACATGTGCACATGCGTAGCAGAGCTGAGCTGGAGTGATGTCTCGTGTGCTTGCAGAGAGGGCTCTGTGTGCCACCTGTGTGCCATAGGTTCACCATCACGGATCTATCATTTATCTATCTATCTATCTATCTATCTATCTATCTATCTATCTATCTATCTATCTATCTACCTACCTATCATCTATCTATCTATCATCTCTATCTATAATCTATCATCTATCTATCATCTCTACCTACCTACCTGTGGTGAACTGGGGTGTGACACAAAAATAACAAAGTCACCAAAGTAGAATAAATTCCTTTTAATGCCTCCAACTTGGCCCCAATGTCCAATTATCCTCGGCTGGAGATCAAATGCTTCAAAAAAGAGTCTATGAAGGGCAGAAATGCAGTCCGAAACCCTAAGTAAAGATAATTAGAAATAAAAAAACCAATACAAACCACACTGAAGTAATTAACACGGCAAGCCAGGATGATAAATTGCAGACTTTCAAAGGATAACACAGCACCCATAGTTGGGAGGACGCCAAAACCCAGATAAGTCTTGAGGAAGAAAATGCACGCTTTGCTTCCAGCAAGGAGCTGTGTGCAAACGCCTCACTTATATCCTGTTCTCCCAACTGCAACTAATGAAAGGGATCAGGGCCTTTTTCTCTCTCGTAAGCCACATTGCTCCCTTCTCCGTTCCTCCTTGTGTGCCTTAGATGAAGAGGGGGTGGCCCTGGGTCTTCCTCTGAATGCCCAGCCAGACTGTCCCCTTCCCCCATTTCTTCACAGCCACCAGAGCCACACTCCCACTCCCTGTCAGCTGTTCAATCTCCCCCTCAGAATCAGACTCCAACAAGGGCATGATACTACCTACCTACCTATCATCTATCATATTGCTCTATATATCACCTACCTATCTATATCAACCTATCAAAAGTATTCATCTCCCAGATGGTTGCTGTGCCACAATCTTTTACCCCATTGATTTTTGTGGACCTATGATTCACCTTCAGTGACACTTTTTGATTTAGGATTTCATTGCAAAGCTACATAGCATGTGAAAGTAAATAAATAACAGCAGTAGCAGCCACAAAGTATGCATAATGAAATTTCATTGGGAATTTTCATCCATTTATTATTTCAATATGGGTGTTTTTAATCCAACAAATCCTGAGGGTGCCTTTGTTTCTCCCTGTCTCATTCATTCTGTTCTCTCTTTCTCCATCTTAGTTCCCAAAAGGACACAAAGTGAAAGTTCAATTTTTAATGAAGTTAATACAAAAGTTGGCACCTGTTCCATCCACCCCTGTGAGGGTCAGGTATAATTCCCAGTTTCAAAGTCACGATAAGGGCTACACCCGTTTTTATAGGAGCTACATGATACAAGCACATCTCTCTGGTTTTAATTTGAATGCCTTACATCCTCTGCATATGCTCAGCTTTTGTGAAGGAATGCATTCAAATGTTAGCACATCCCAAGCAATGATTTGTATTTGAGAAAGGCACCTGTTTTTTATTAATTCCCTCAGTTTTGGGCTTTGAGAGTTGCTCATGGATTTAGCACTAAATTCTGGGAGGCTCACTTTTGCTGAGCAAAAAAATTATCACAAACCCATACCCAAAGTTGGATATCTACTTTACTAATCAGAAAAAAAATATATATATATATATATATATATATATATATATATATATATATATATATATATATATATATATGTGTGTAAGGTTTTTTTAAGCTGATAATTTTAAATAATAAATAAGGGAGACTAGTATAGATCTATTTCAAGCTAGTTAGCTCTCTTCAGCTAGCCATACCCTTACTGGGATTCGAACCAGGGAAGTATTACATGTGAGGCAGTTGTAATTGCCACTACACCACTGGTTCTCTCCTTATCAGCTCAGGCAGGGGAATAAGTATATACTTTGTATTACAACACCCTGTTAAGCCCCAATTAAGGGAGAAAGCATACTGCTTTCTTTTCTGTCTTTCGGCTCATCACCAGAGACCATACTGACAGAAAGCTATTTGTTTCGTTGCCTTTAGTTTACATGTGTGTAAGGTTTTTTTAAGCTGATAATTTTAAATAATAAATAAGGGAGACTAGTATAGATCTATTTCAAGCTAGTTAGCTCTCTTCAGCTAGCCATACCCTTACTGGGATTCGAACCAGGGAAGTATTACATGTGAGGCAGTTGTAATTGCCACTACACCACTGGTTCTCTCCTTATCAGCTCAGGCAGGGGAATAAGTATATACTTTGTATTACAACACCCTGTTAAGCCCCAATTAAGGGAGAAAGCATACTGCTTTCTTTTCTGTCTTTCGGCTCATCACCAGAGACCATACTGACAGAAAGCTATTTGTTTCGTTGCCTTTAGTTTACATGTGTGTAAGGTTTTTTTAAGCTGATAATTTTAAATAATAAATAAGGGAGACTAGTATAGATCTATTTCAAGCTAGTTAGCTCTCTTCAGCTAGCCATACCCTTACTGGGATTCGAACCAGGGAAGTATTACATGTGAGGCAGTTGTAATTGCCACTACACCACTGGTTCTCTCCTTATCAGCTCAGGCAGGGGAATAAGTATATACTTTGTATTACAACACCCTGTTAAGCCCCAATTAAGGGAGAAAGCATACTGCTTTCTTTTCTGTCTTTCGGCTCATCACCAGAGACCATACTGACAGAAAGCTATTTGTTTCGTTGCCTTTAGTTTACATGTGTGTAAGGTTTTTTTAAGCTGATAATTTTAAATAATAAATAAGGGAGACTAGTATAGATCTATTTCAAGCTAGTTAGCTCTCTTCAGCTAGCCATACCCTTACTGGGATTCGAACCAGGGAAGTATTACATGTGAGGCAGTTGTAATTGCCACTACACCACTGGTTCTCTCCTTATCAGCTCAGGCAGGGGAATAAGTATATACTTTGTATTACAACACCCTGTTAAGCCCCAATTAAGGGAGAAAGCATACTGCTTTCTTTTCTGTCTTTCGGCTCATCACCAGAGACCATACTGACAGAAAGCTATTTGTTTCGTTGCCTTTAGTTTACATGTGTGTAAGGTTTTTTTAAGCTGATAATTTTAAATAATAAATAAGGGAGACTAGTATAGATCTATTTCAAGCTAGTTAGCTCTCTTCAGCTAGCCATACCCTTACTGGGATTCGAACCATATATATATATATATATACACATACATACATACATACATACATACATACATATATACATACATACATACATACATACATACATACATACATACATACATATATATATATATACCTATTTTCAGGCTGCAATACAAGTAGTCCTCAATTTACAGCTAATTGTTTAGTGACCATTAGATCTTACAATAGCATTTTAAAAGGGTCTAGGCCAGAGGTGTCAATCTCGATTTCATTGAGGGATGCATCAGGGTTGTGTTTGACCTCATGGGGATGGGGTGGGTATGGCCAGGGTGGATGTAGCCAGCTCAATGTCACTCGTGCAGGGATGCCTATGGTGGCCTGAGCACTCTCCCAGCGAAAATGAGATCCCGAGCTCTGTTTTGGCTGTGATGGCTTCCTGCAAACTTTTGCAAGTGAAAACAGAGCTCGGGACCCTCCCAAACTCCATTTTAGCTGGCAGAGGCACCAGTGGGCCAGTCTTTTCCAGAGTGGCCCCGCAGGCCAGATATAAGCACCCCATGAGCCAGATCTGGCTCACGGGCCTTGAGTTTGACACCCCTGGCCTAGGCCAACCCCCCACAAGACAAGAATTACACTAATATCGAAGAAATGTGGAATGGAGTCATTAAAGAAAGGAGGGACAAAATGAAATGTAAATGATAAAAATTATAATATTTTAATCACTTTAAATACTTGAACTGAATTGTTGAATTGTCCCACAGTGAGTTGGCCATGGTGAGTTGGCCCCAAGTTGCCATTCTGGTTCACGAGATGGTGCAACCAGTGATGGGATTCAAATTTTTTTACTACCGGTTCTGTGGATGTGGCTTGTGGGCGTGGCAGGGGAAAATCTCCAGTCAGAGGTGGGATTTGCCGGTTCTCCGAACTACTCAAAATTTCTGCTACCAGTTCTCCAGAACTGGTCAGAACCTGCCAAATGCCACCTCTGGGTGCAACCATCATGAAAACATATCAATTACCAAGTGTCCAAATCTTGATCATGTGAGGGTGAGATGCTGTGATAGTTGTAAATGCAAGGAATGGTTGAAAGCAGTGGTGCGATTCAACCGGTGTAACCACCAGTTCGGTGAGCGCATACGCGCATGCTCTACATTTTAAAAAGCCCATTTTCAACTCAATTACTCACCTTCTACAGCAGCCCCAGTGCCTGAAACAGCTGAGGCATGGCAAACCGCTCTGCCACGTGAATCAGTTGTGCTAAAAAACCAGGAAATAAAGCACAGGAAAGAACAGGGGCTGATGGGTGGGGCCAAATGCTCACCAGAAATACCAGTTCACCCAAACCTGTCCAAAATGGTAGAATCCCACCCCTGGTTGTAAATCACCTTTTTTCAGTAATGCTGTAACTTTGAGCAGTCATTAAATGAATGGTTGTAAGTCAAGGAGCTACCTGTATTGCTGTTCTTGCCCTCTTCCCCTCTTATCATCAATGGAAAAGCCCCCCCCCCCATTCTTCTTGGGAATTTTAATTTGTGTGACTTCTAAATAAGGTTCAGAACTTCAGTCTAGTGCAGCATTCAATGACAATGATATTGTAGTAAATGCACTCATTTTCAACTTTCCTACTTGTTGAAAGTTACCTTAGCACCTTCAGAAATCCCAATATCTTTCAATAATATATTTGTGAATAATGTTTTGGATTGTTACTGTAATGAATATTTTTTAATGTAAACTCTTTGAAAAGGGTGTTGATGTAATTCTTCTATAGACCACATACTGTATGTGGTCAAATGACTCTTTTTCAAACATGAAGAGTTTCAGTGCATTGAGCAGTTAGCTGGGAAAATGGAAAAGTTTTTTTCTAAAAGTTATGGGAAAATATTGACACGTCACTGTAGATATTACAGTTTAATAGCAAGAGGATACCTGGTGTCATTGCTTGAGATATAGAAATAATAAAAATAAAATAATAAAAAGCAAAATAAAACAAAATAATAAAACAAAATAATAAAATAAATAAAAATGAAAATAAATAAAATGAAATAAAAGAATAAAATAAAAGAATACAATAAATATAAAATAAAATAATAAAATAAATGTAAAATAAAATAAACAAATAAATTGCAGGGACATGAACAGGGCTATTGATGGACATATCTACCAGCATGTTTCACCAATATCCTAGAGTAAATGTAAAATACTTGGTTCACCCATGATGCAAAACCATGTTTTGCTAGCCAGGATTTGCTGAATGAGGCCAAGCTTATGCTGACCCAACCATTGCTTATGAACTGCAATGTCAGAGGCCACCTGGTATCAAAGGCCAAAACAAAACATTGTTGACTTAAAAAAAGGCTTAAAGTTCAGTGATGTCCTACTTCCTACAAAGAATCAGTCATTTTGTCTGTGTTTGCTGCAAAAAATATTGGCTTCTCTCGTGGAGCAGTGATTCACTTTTCCAGTTAGCTTTAAAAGAGAAAGAGAGAGAGAGAGAGAGAAAGAGAGAAAGAGCGCAAACCCACCATGAGTCTAAAAGTGGCAAAATTGTAATGTTAGAACTATTTATCTCTTGGTATAGATGGAGGAAGAGAAGGAGCGCTTGCCTATCCAGGGTAATATACTTTGCCTTGTTGCAATGCATTCCTTTATGACATGAAGGCAGCCTACTGAGAATTAAAGTTATAGGAGGTTAGCAGAAAGGCTGATCTTTGTTCTGCAGCTAAAGCAGGATGTGGCCATTCAATTACCATTTTGGCAGAGTCTAAGAGATTAGGTCTACCTACTGTTGTATTTACTTCAGTGGCTGCCAGTATGAGACTTAGACTTTGCTTAAGATTTAGCTTTAAGTTTCAGGGTTTTTAATAAACTAGGTTGCAGGAGGGGGAAAAAATCTTCTGCCTCTGATCTCCCAAAGGCACAGTGGATGAAGCTCTGGGAACCGAAAGCTGTGCTGTGAAAGAAGGATTATTTGCTGCCTCTTCGCCTGTTGTGATTTTAGAACTGTGCGTAGTTTCATCTCTTGTTCAACAGAGGACAATGGAACTGTGAAGCTAACATTAAAAGCAAAAACCAAACATATTTCATTGAAACTTCCGTTCCAAATATGATTTAAGGAGTCAATATTTTTGCAAAATGCTTAGATTTTAATCAGTAAACCTTCTCCTTCCCATAAAATCAGTGTAGTGTATTATTATTATTTGTTATTATTACTTAATGTATGGTGAGAACATGACAGAAGAGAAGTAAACATATACACAACCCACATAATTTGCACAAATGAAGGCGAATATATGTGTCCCAGCATAATGTTGCAGGAACCAATCTTGGTCACTCATGGGGACCAAAGGTTTTGTCTTCCAAGCTTTCGGACATGTGGTGGAGCCCTTCTTCAGAGATCTTCTCTGTAGCAGAGTGTGTGCTGTTCTGTGTGTGGAATTTATAGTGTGAAGTGCGTGCTCACAGAACCGGTTGTTAAACTGGTTGCAGCCCACCACTGCACTGAGTATATACAGCCTGGAGGATAGCAGAGAAAGGAGGGATGTGAGTGAAACCTTTAAATATATTAATGGTGTGAATAAGGATCTAGAAGACAATATTTTCTATATTAAGCCAAAATCAAGAACATGGGGCATAACCTCAATCTGCGAGGAGGGAAGTTCAAAAGTAATGTTAGAAAATATTACTTAAGAGAAAGAATAGTGGAAGCTTGGAACCAACTTGCAGTGGAGGTAATGGATCAATCAGAAGTTTAAACATACTTAGGATAAAAACATCTATCACCCTATTTTTTTAAAATAATAAAGAATAAGAATAAAACAAAAAATAATAATTAAAAATTAGTTTACTAGAAAAAAAATAAACATTATAAATAAATGTCCATTTTGCTAAAATAAGACAATGACATTCTTTTAATCAATCTTGTTCCAACTGTTACCAATAAATTGGATCAGAAAAATCCATATTTCAATCCAGAATGAACCAAGTCAACCTCTGGATCTGGCTCCAAACTAAAACATGGTCAGTAAAATGGAGCCTTCTTCAAGTCAAGCCTGATTTCTGGTTATTTCATGAATGGTGTACATCCATATGATTTTCTTGATAACATTATGGATACAAAACTAATTTATTATTATCTTTTGTAGTATATAATTGCCATTACATGCCTGAACTATCAAATAAGCTTGATTAGCTATAACACAAATCACCTCCTGTTAGTTCCATCCAGCAATATTTATAACTATAGCTTTTATTTGGGAACATCTCTCCATATCGCTGTAATGGAAAAGAAGTCTACACATTTAAAATAAACCATCCGTTTTCAAATTTCACAATCACAATTTTATTTTAAAAACAGAATTCCAGCATTTACATTATGGAACATGTAAAGTCTAAAATTAGCCTTTGTTTAAGTATCTTTTTGGATTGGAGAATGAATATGATTTGCAAATAATTTAATAAACAATGTGGCAAGTCTCATACAGTCAAATATTGACTGCTGCTATGCGTCACCTGTCAAACATGTTGCTTGCTGCTGCCTTCCCAGATGTCAGTGTGAGAAGCTGAAGATTTCAGTATGTTAGTTGACAGGTCCTGCTGAATACTGACTACCACTGAATAATAATGGGGTACCAAAGGTTTGTGCTGAAAATCAAGCATTTGCTTGATTATTCTCTCAGTATTTGAGCATTGGTGCATCAAGACCAATATTCTATATTCAAATTTCCCATAAGTCTTGGTCTATATATACACCACATCCTCTGCTACCCAATCTTTTATGCAGAAATGTTAGGACTGAACCTGTGATTCCATGATTTTCTATGCAAAGTTATGCTAATGTATTATGCTTTGCACCTTTATTCTTATCCCCTAAAACAGAGGTCTCCAAACTTGGCAACTTTAAGACTTGTGGACTTCAACTCCCAGAATTCCTGAGCTAACATGACTGGAGGAGGAATTTTGGGAGTTGAAATCCACAAGTCTTCAGGTTCCTTCCTAAAAGGAAGCCTGGCCAGTAAAGCATTTTTCAGGAAAATTCAAGATCATTTTTCAATACAAATTAATTCCTTCTCCCTCCCCCCCAAAAAAATCCTGAAATGATATAGATTCACTCTACATCAATATCCCAAAAGTGCTTTTTCAAGAGGCAACTGGACTGTCTGGTTTTTCTTGGAAGATGTTTTGTTTCTCATCCAAGAAGCTGAAGAAGCTTCTTGGATGAGAAGCGACGTCTTCAAAGAAAAACCAGAAAGTCTAGTTGCCTCTTAGAAAAGCACCTTTGAGACAACCATGACATGGATGACTGAGAATCTCCATAGAAATTCTACATCAACCTTCCAGAGACAATGGGTGTGAATGAAAATACTGGGATTTGAAATCCCAACTATCTGGAGTTTGAGAAGGCTGTTCTACATGATGAGGAGGAGGATGATGATGATGATGATGATGATGATGACGATGATAGTTGCTATTGATGTCTCAAGGTGGATCATCTAGATCAATGTTTCTCAACCTTGGCATCTTTAAGACGTGTGGGCTTCAATTGTGAGAAAAGTTGCCAAGTTGCCAAGGCATCTCAAATTCTACTGATCTAGAATTTGAGGTGTTGATCATAGGTGAGAAAAATGACTAGCCATTTGCATGAAAGAGGAGCTGCAGTAAAGTTTCTGCTGCGGTGTGAGCTGACTTCAGTTTTAACAGAGTACTTATCATATATTAATCACTGTCAATAGTCCTTCGTGCATGTACACTCAAGAATGCCTTTCTAAAATGAAGACATAGTGTAAAGGCAGGGTATGGTTTCCATAAGACAGATGATGAGTCTTTTAGTAGGACATGGAACCCATCTCCCCACCCACCCACCAAAATTAAAATATGCACTGATTTTAACCTTTTATTTATTCCATCTCACTGTTTGCAGCTATTTATAATTTTTGTCACACTTCAGCTTTTCAACATGCTTTTCATTAATCTCTGCATGGATGAAAGGAGCCAGGCCATTATCATTTCCATATGGAATCGCCAACTGGCCAGAATGGCACTGATACAACCCCTAAAACCTAATTATTTGATCAGGAAAAAAGAAGACTTAAGTCTTGATCCATTTTCATTCTTATTTATTCATCACTTAGTATTAAGAAGATAGAATTTATTCCCCCGAAATAGGTAGAAAAGGGGAACATCAGAGTGAAGAAAAGACTTAACAAGACCTCACATGTTGTGTCCTGTCTCCTCAATGGGTGCTAGAAAACTAGAAAATTCCAGAATACATTTTGTAGCTTCCAAAGCACCCCTTGAGGGGATAGAATACAATGTATGTGCTCTTTTTAATTCTTTTCTAAGTGGCACTTTTCAGAACGCTTAATATTCTCATGCCACCCCTTCAAAATTCTGATTACCTTCTAAAATGGGTGCTAAGACGTCCTATTTGAATGTGGTCATCAACATGTCTTCCAGTGGTGGGATTCAATTTTTTTTATTACTGGTTTTGTGGGCATGGCTTGGTGGGCGTGGCAGCGGAAGGATACTGTAAAATCTCCAGTCAGAGGTGGTATTTGCCAGTTCTCCGAACTACTCAAAATTTCCACTACCAGTTCTCCAGAACTGGTCAGAACCTGCTGAATACCATCTCTGATGTCTTCTGAATCCTGTGGTTTTTAAGGGGAAAAAATGAAAAAAATGGAGGGATTCATCTCTTTGTGTAAAACAAGGGTGTCCAACCTTGGCAACTTTATGACTTGTGGACTTCAACTCCCAGAATTCCCCAGTCAGCAATTCTGGGAGTTGAAGTCCACAGGTCTTAAAGTTCCCAAGGTTGGACACCCATGGTATATAACAAATGCTGGGAACCTGTGGTTTCTAGGAGGTCATCTTAAATACCATTAGAAAGAGCTGATTTATTTTTTTCAAGTCAGTGGTGGTTTAGCCTATTATAAAAGCAATTCTACAGAATCTCTTCTCTTAGCCACAGCTTTGGAGAGAATAACTAAGGATTATTCCAGATGTAGATGGGCAAAAGTTTATACATGCTGAATCAATGGCCTAGTTTTATTTTCCAAAAATCCACAATTAGCACATTTAATTTCAATCCCATTCATTCATAACATAGAAGAAAAAACCACTTGCAGAAACACTTGAAGAAAAACACATTTTTAACCATCACCGTCTCTTTGTTTTTATGTTGAAGATTAAACAGTTTGATTCTTCTGCAAAGATACCTATTGGATACCTATGGGACTATCTTCTCCAAACTGAATTTGTCCATCTCATTAGATATGAAGGCAGGATTTAATGAAGGCCCTCCTCTTTCAAGGCTTTCTCATCATCTGGAGGAATACTCTGTGGTGAAACCTTATCAGTGAAATCTCTATTCTATAGAAAAGCTTGTCTCCAGATTTCCTCCACCTTCCTGAGTCTGTGAATGTCTTTAAAAACTTTTTTTTAGAAAAAGAGAAAGAATTGAGTGGTATGAGAGATTGACAGATTAACAGAGTTGGAAGAGACCTTGTAGGTCATCTACTCCAACTTCCTATCCAAGCAGGAGGACCTATACCATTTCTGACAGATGGCAATCCAATCTCTTCTAATGGCAATCCAGTCTCTTCTAAATGTGTGCATTAGATTGATTGAACATATCTAAGATCAGACAGGAACCATCTTAATCTATTAACATACAAATATCAATCCAACAATCATTGATATGCTGATGATACAACTCTCCTCTTAGAAACCAAAAAAGGCCTGGAACATCTGATCAAGAAAATCAAAGAAGAAAGTGAGAATTTTGGTTTCTTCCCGAACATCAAAAAGACCAAGCTCATGACCACCAGGAAAGAAAACAAAAATAGAAATTGATAATGAAGAGATAGAATCAGGGGTGGGATTCAAAATTTTTAACAACTGGTTCTGTGGGCATGGCTTAGTTGGTGGGTGTGGCTTGGTGGTCATGTGACTGGGTGGACATGGCTTACTGGTCATGTTATTGGCTGGGTGTGGCCAACTCAATATCACTCACATCGAGGCACGCACTTCCTCGCCTGGCCTCTCATGACTGTGGAGATGCTGCAACAGTCGTAAATGTGAAAAATGGTCATAAGTCACTTTTTTCAGTGCCATTGTAACTTTAAATGGTCACTCCACACAAGTAAAGTACCAACAAAGGAAGGGAAAAGAACTCCAGAGAAGTTCCTGAGACAGGAAGTCTAGTCCTGCCAAGAATGTAATAAGGGTTAACGGAGAGGCAGTTTCTGTAAGCAACACCAGAATGTTTCCTTTCTGCCTTCATTACAGGATTAGGCCAGTAATTTCTTCTAACAACCAGTTTTCCGACCTGCTTAGAATGTTAACAACTGGTTCTAGCAAATAGGTGCAAACTGGTAGAATCCCACCCCTGGATAGAAAATATGGAAAAATTCACTTTCTTAGGATCACAGATAGCTCAAAGTGATAAATACAGCACAGAAATAAAGGTGGATTGCACTAGGTCACACAGAAATTAATATCATGAACCAAATATAGAAAAGTAAGGACATCAGCCTGGCAACCAGGTTAGTTTGCTCTCTTGTGTTCCCCGTAGCTAACTATGGTTGTGAAAGTTGGACCTTAAAAAAGGGACACGGGAAGAAAATTGACTCATTTGAGCTGTGGTGCTGGAGAAGGCTGCTGTGTATTCCTTGCATACCAAAGGTGACTAACAAGCAAACATTGGAAGGCATAACACCAGACTAGAAGTCAAAACCATGAAACTGTGTCTCACTTATTTTGCCCAATCATGCAGGGGGATTCACTGGGAAAAAAAAACAATTATGTTTGGAAGAGTTAATGATAAAACAAAACCAGGCCATCAAAAAACACCATGGCTGGATACTGTCAAAGTGGACAGCAGCCAGTGTGGTAGCCACTGAGGTCCTCTAGACGGTGCTAGATGCTAGCAGCAGACTGCACATTTGGCTAAGAGGGGCTCTTTTGTTACTGCATGATCTCATTCCCTATATCTTGGTGAAGGTGGAAAGTCCCTAACTTTCCAGACATAGAGGTGATCTCATTTTATTAACATCACCACTAGTCTTAAGGATTAGTTGGGAGGTTGTACCAATGTGGATGGGAGCTTTCACTCATGTGGCACCTATTCTCCAATCAAGATGCTGTATCTATGTCGCCTTTGTCTTCTTGTAAAAACCCTATAAATGTAATAAACACTGTCCAGGCAGTCAGACATCTTTGGACCCTGCAATGACTGGTCTTTGATTGCCACAAGCCAGGACATCGAAAAACTCAAAGTAGGGCAAGATCAGAAGTTCTGGAGAGACCTGACCCATAGAATTGCCAAGAGTCGGAATCCACTGAACGGACAACATCATTATCACAAGCAATTCTAATTTCAGCTTTCTTGGACAAGATTAGATGAATTGGACTTCCTCCACCAGGGGTAATTGCAATAACCCATGGTCACATGACCACATGATGTTTTTAACCAAAACCTGGCATTTACTTCTGTTTTTTTGGGCAACAATAACAAACAATAGATTTGTTTAATGTGTCTCCTGTCTGTTTTTGAGCTATTTTTCTGGTGCTTTTTGCCTAATTTCCTAAGCATCATGCAAAACATTAGGTTAAGCCCATGATAAGAATTATCTGTTCCACCTCCCCTACTTGTTCCTTGGAGAAAAAAGTGTTGAAAGTTAAAACCCACCCATCTCCTAGAAAAATGAAATATTTTAGGATATACTAAAAAGGCAGAATATTTCCCCTAAAAGACAAGTAGAAAATCAGAGAAGCAGAAACTTAGCTTCCGCTTTTGTTAATGGGCCATTAAGGCCTGGACCAGTCTATTCTACATAACAAAGTTCTACCTCCTTCAGGCAGAGCCATTTAATTGCCCTTCACTGCACCACCCACCACGTTTCAACCAAACACGGACAACCTACACACAGCACACAGACAACCTACAAAGCTAGCTATGACCTCTGACAGCAACCAATCAGGATATTCTTCCTGTGCCCCAGGAAGTTTAAAGCCCAGAGAGGGTATAAAACTCAGGGATTCTCAGCATCTCTTCCCTTTTTGCCCAGGATCTCCAAGCCATGTGGTCCTGTTCATCAATAAACCATCTTTCTAAGTGGCTTTTTCCAGTGGCTTTTTCCCCACTTGGAACTGAATCCAGAAGGATATTTCTTCCAACAGAAGAGCCGAATATCAGAGAAACAATGATTATCCCCATTACATTTGTTTTTTACATTTAGTTTTTTTGTTCAGTTTTGGCTACCAAGCAGGTCCTTCAACAAACAGATTTGGCCATCCATAGAAAAAAGTTGCCTGCTCTCTTCTTTGACAGGAAATGATGCATGAAAGGTTGTTTAGACTCTCATGTCCAGACAGTGCAATATTATTGCTAAAAACAGGCCTGCACAATTTGTGATGGCAACAATCTAAGGGTTTACAACCATTTTTCATGATCATCATAGAATGTCGCCTGTATCCTTACAATTTATATTGACTGTTTCCTAGTATGATTTGATTGCTTATTGTACCTTATGACTATCATTAAGTGTTTTCTTGACTCTTGACAAATGTATCTTTTCTCTTATGTATACTGAGAGCATTTGCACCAAGACAAATTCCTTGTGTGTCCAATCACACTTGGCCAATAAAAATTGTTATTCTATTCTATTCTATCATAGAAGCCATCTGAATTTCCCAAGAATTTTTTTATTGTATTGTATTATTTATTAAACATATATGCCTCCCATCTCGTTTAGAGGTGACTCTAGGAAGCTTACAGTTATTTAAAAAACAAAGCATCACATCGATAAATAATAACATTTAAATTGACTTACCACAACTGAGCCCAACATTTCTGTTGCTAAGACAGATGGTTGTTAAATGAGATTTCCCCATCCCCATTTTATGATCTTTCTTGCCATTGTTGTTAAGTGAATCACTGAGTTGTTAAGTTAGCATCATGGTTGTTAAGTGAATCTGGCTTTCCCGTTGTCTTTGCTTGTCAGAAGGATGCAAAAGGGCATCACATGACACTGCAGCCATCGTAAATGTGAGTCAAGTTTCTGAATTTTGATCACATGACCATGGGATGCTTCAATGGTCGTAAGTGTGAAAAACGGTAAAAAAGTCACTTGGTAACTTTGCATTTGTAACTTTGAACAGTCACTAAATGAACTGTGGTAAGATGAGGACTTATCTTCAAGTTCCAAGGTTGGGAAACATTGTGCCAAGCTGGGGGAATTGTATTGTATTGTATTGTATTTGTATTGTATTGTATTGTATTGTATTGTATTGTATTGTATTGTATTGTATTGTATTGTATTGTATTGTATTGTATTGTATTGTATTATGCTAGGCTATTACATATTATATTGTATTGTATTGTATTGCATTGCTTTGCGTTGTGTTGCGTTGCATTGTGTTGCATTGCATTGCCTTACATTGTATTGTGTTGTGTTGCATTGCATTACGTTGTGTTGCATTGCATTGCATTATGTTGTGTTGCATGGCAAGGCATGACATTGCTTTGCATTGCATTGCATTGTATTATGCTAGGCTAGGCTATTATTTGTTGTATTGTCTTGTCTTGTATAGCATTGTATGGTATGCATTGCATTGTATTATGCTATGCTATTACGTATTGTATTGTATTGTATGGTATGGTATGGTATGGTATGGTATGGTATGGTATGGTATGGTATGGTATGGTATGGTATGGTATGGTATGGCATGGCATGGCATGGCATGGCATTATATTATGCTATGCTATGTTATTATTTATTGTATTGTCTTGTATAGTATGGTATGATATGATATGGCATGGTGTGGCATGGCATGGCATTGTATTATGCTATGCTATTACTTATTGTCTTGTCTTGTATAGTATGGTATGGTATGGTATGGCATGGCATGGCATTGTATTATGTCATATATTTCATATACGTTCAGAATGGAGCTGTCAAGCCACTTGCAGGTTCAAGCAATGAACTCCTGTTGGCTGGCAGGGGAGAAGTTGCAGAGGTTTAGTTCTAAACTAAGAGCAGTTAGAACCCTCTAAGGCCTTATTTACTTGTTCCTTTATGTGCATCTAGGGGGGGAGGGGGGGTAGAGAGTATTATTACGGGTTTGGGATTTTATTTCCTGTTGCAGAGGAAGAGGGGAAGGCAGTTTGTCACGTTTGAAACAGCCCATCTTGGAGGATTACCCTTGATAAGCACTTGCTGAGGATATAAGCTATCAGTCTGCTGTTTTGATCTCCCTGCATTCAATCTTTTCTGGCTTAAGATAAAACGATGACAAATATCCTGAAAGGGGGCAGAAGCTTTATTGTAATTATTTGGGGATATCAGCACGTCAGGGGAAAAAAACAAAACACCATGGATGGGCTGGAGAGCGATTCTGTTATTTGGAGAGAGAGGGAACGGCTCCCCTCCCAACCTATGAAGCCAAGCCAAGTCAATAATTTTGCACGTCTTTATTCGGAATAAAAGATGTTCTGTTGTAGTCCTGATGTCGGCCACTCCACCAAAATAAAAAATAAAAAATGTGACAGTCGGCGTGGTTACTCATCTTGAGGCATTTGAAACTGTCACTGGGGAAGAATAGCTGCCAGAGGCACATTTCTAACTGGCTGGCATTGAGGGAAGTCAGGTGCAGGATCTATAAACATTTCGGGCGAAAAGGAGAGACGTGAACGCAGGCAAGAGAGAATAAAATATTTTTCCAGCATTTCTGTTGTATAACACAGTCTGGAATAACGCTAGCCCTTTCCAGATGTTGGGTCCACCACTCTCCCAGGACGCTTAGATGGCATGCTGAGTGGGGAACATGGGAACAATGATGATAATGATGATGATGATGATGATGATGATGATGATGATATTATTATTATTATTATTATTATTATTATTATTATTATCAATAATAATAATAATAATAATAATAAGTCAGCTGCAGAAGGCCACCTTACTGGGATCTGCTCGCATAATCCACCGATACATCACACAGTCCTAAACACTTGGGAAGTGTTTGACTAGTGATTTGTGATACAAAACCCAGCATAGTTATTTTGTTTGCTGTGTACATTGTTGTTTTTCTGTATAATAATAATAATAATAATGAGGAGGAGGAGGAGGAGGTTCTGGAGAATGAAAAAGTCAAAATCTGGTGGGACTTCAGAATTCAGATGGACAGGCACTTGGCCCACAACATGCCTGACATAACAATAGTTGAGAAGAAAAGGATTTGGTTCATTGACATTGCAATACCTGGCAATGCGCGAATTGTAGACGCGCAGCAAGAAAAAAATCACCAAGTATCGGGACTTACCAATTGAAGTTGAGCAACTTTGGAAAAAGAAATTGTGTGTGATCCCAATTGTGGTTGGAGCCCTTGGAGCAATACCTAAAGGGCTACCTCGCTATTTGGAAATTCTGAATTTATCAGACTTGAATACCCTGATTCTACAAAAAAACCACCCTACTTGGAACAGCTTATATCCTCCAATGTTACCTGAACAGTTCCTAGGTCCTTGGTTAGGACTCGAACTATTGAGCTACCAACCAGCCCCAAAGGCTGTGAATCTCACTAAAGATTAACTGATGATGATGATGATGATGATGATGACGATGACAACAACAACAATAATAATAATAACATAATACCTGGAAATTCTGCTGTTCTTCTTTGAGGACTTCACAAAAGCTTATGTCTTTAAATAAAATTTGCTAGTTTATGACCTTTTTTTGTGTGGATAAGAGAATCACTGCAATTAAATCAATCATGCACTTGTTAAGCGAATTCAGTTTTCCCATTGGCTTTACTTGCCAAATCCGGTTGGGAAGGTCATATCTGGCAATCAAATGACTCTGGAGTGCTACAAAATCATAAATACATAGAAAATAATTCTTTATTGGTCAAATGTGGTTAGACACACAAGGAATTTGTCTCTGATACATAAGCTCTCTGTGTACATACAAAAATAGTGATAGGTTATAGATTATCATAGACATTGTAAAAATACATTCACCATAAAACATCAGATACTATATATCTCATAAATGAATGAATACAAGCAGCCAAATATTGTTCATGCGATCATGGACATGTAATGGTTATAAGTAAAAGTATCAGTTGCACATTGTAAGTCACTTTTTTCAGTGCCATTCTAACACTGAACAGTCACTAAATGAATGATTGTACATAAATCAAGGACTACTTGTATTGCAAAGTGTCATCATTAGATAACAAAATCTAGCTTTCTGTTTGGAAGTATAATTCTTGAAAATACTAATATTGCATTTCTGCATGTTAAAAGCTATTGTAACAAAGGATGAGTCTGAATTCCATGTTACTAATTAGAAAATGAAAAAGGGTTTAAATATGGCATAGATATGACATAACAAAAGATAATATAAAGGGACCTTGTAGATCATCAAGTCCAACCTCCTGCCCAAGCAGGAGACCCTATACTATTTCTGACAAATGGCAATCCAATCTCTTCCTGAAAGCATCCAGTGATGAAGCTCCCACAGCTTCTGAAAGCAAGCTGTTCCATTGGTTGATTGTTCTGACTGTTAGAAAATTTCTCCTTATTTCTGGGTTGAATCTCTTGTTCAGTTTCCATCCATTATTCCTTGACTGGCCTTCAGGTGCTTTAGAAAATAGCTTGACCCATTCCTCTCTGTGGCAGCCCCTCAAATATTGGAACACTGCTATCATATCTTCCCTGGTCCTTCTCTTCCCTAGACTAGCCATGCTCAGATCCTGCAACCGTTCTTCATATGGTTTAGTCCCCTAATTATCCTGGTTGTTCTTCTCTGCACTCTTTCTAGAGTCTCAACATCTTTTATATAGTGTGGATGTGGTACTCTAAGTGTGGTCTTACTAAGGCTTTATAGAGTGTATCTCATTTGATCTTGAGTGTATCCCAATTTAGGATTAAATTGGCTTTTTTGGTTGCCCCTGCACTCTGCTGGCACAATAATTATATTGTAGGTCGCGGGGGCAAACTATGGGCTGTGGCCCACTACTGAGACATGGCTTCTTCACCACTGGGTCATGTGAGTGGCAGGCTGGGACATGCCTGCACGTGCAGCTGCTCTCATGTGAATGGTGCATGCCGGCACTTGCAAACTCATTCGTGCAAGAGTGGACACTGGCTCTCACAGCCACCTTTGTTTATTTTATTTTGATTTTATTTATTTTGTCAAGCATGTTTTAGATAGCAGATAACATTGGAAACATGATTAAGAGTACATGAAATGGGTACGAATAACAGGGGACATTAGGACAGGGTCAGTAGGCATGTTGGTAGGCACTGGCACCACTCTTAGTGGGCACTGGCACATGCACTCGCTGCTCACACAAATAAAGTTGTGAGTTGTCATGGTGAGTTGCCTGCAGCGAGTTGTTTTCAGAGATTATCTGTCAGATTTTTCTGGCCATTTAAGGTGGTTTGCTTGAACTGGGAAGCAGGAGCCGCACATATTCAAAATGCTTGATCAGAATTTTAGAAAAACTGGTTTTTCCAAGTCATGCATGCAAAACAGTACAAAACACCCCATGCCATCACTCTGCTAAATACCCGTGTTTCCCCAAAAATAAGACTGGATCTTATGTTAATTTTTGCTCCAAAAGACTTATTAGGTCTTATTTTCAGGAAAATACAATACTAAATGCATCCATCTGGTTGACAATCTTTACTGAGGCTTATTTTGGGGAGTAGAGCTTATAATATGAGCATCCTGAAAAATCATGCTCTGGCTTATTTTCCAGTTGGATCTTATTTTTGAGGAAACATGGTAACTAATTCCCACAATTGTGTTTTATGTTGTAGGGTGTCAAACCACATAGTAGGGCTGTACTACTTTATCCTTCTCATCTTTCCCATTACTTATTCCTTTAGCAGCTTATGATTATCACTTTATTTTGGGGGTAGGGCTTATATTATGAGCATGCTGAAAAATCATGCTCTGGCTTATTTTCCAGTTGGATCTTATTTTGGGGAAAACATGGTAACTAATTCCCACAAGTGTCTTATGTTGTAGGGTGTCAAACCACATAGTAGGGCTGTACTATTATTATCCTTCTCATCTTTCCCATTACTTATTCCTTTAGCAGCTTATGATTATCACTTTATTGTTTATATCTTATGATTTATGTTGATTGCTTTTATTTAGTAGTCTATAACTATCACTGAATGTTGTATCTTATGATTTATAATGATTGTATTTTATGATTATGATAATAATTTATCACTTGTTGCTTGTATGTACATTGAGAGCTTATGCACCGGAGATAAATTCCTTATGTGTCTAATCACACTTGGCCAATAAAGAATTCTATTCTATTCTACAGTATATTCAAAGATGGTGCTTTAAAATATAGAAATGTTTATTGCTCAAGGCTTATAGTTGAAAAATAAAGTTTTAAAAAAGCACTGAACATTCTTTTTCAAAGGCTTCCATGAAGTTGTTTTTGTTTACATAAATATATTCCTATTTACAACTTTGAATGTGTAGATATTAATATTATTATCTGTCATGAATCTTTTAGTTAGAGCCTCATTATATATAACAACAGTATAATTTATTGTAATGTCTTGTTGTATTGGTTCATTCATTCCATGTTTGAACTGCATTTAGTTATAAGCATAATAATACTGCTGCTATTCACTATTTACTATTAGATGACTCTGCAGTATATTTCAGTGCGGGAATTATTTATCTTTTTAAGTGAGAGGATACCATTGTATGATTTTTGTTTCTGAAGAATAAAAAAGAAACAAAGAAAAGGGGGAAGGGAACAAACTTCCCTGCAATTCAATATGACTGGTAAAATAAATTTTATGAACTGAACCCCCTTTGGTTAATTGCTTTCTGACACAAAACTTACTTGTGTATTATATTTTTATACCACTAATTATTTACATGTTGTAATTCTAAACTATTTACTATATCCTCCCACTGGGACTTATGGCACTTCTAACAAGATTTCAACTATATCGCTTTAATTGTGTAATCTCCTGAATTCTATCTAAGTTTGGCCACTTGTGTTTATTTTGCTTCTTCTTGTCTCTTCTTGAATATTTTCAGTACAAATGGTTTGGGCATCACCCTGGAGACCCTTGGCCTGCTGTGATATCTGCATATCCATAAATCGTAATCAGTGACTGCTAAATCAGAAGCTACAAGTTATGATGTTAAAAACTGTATACACCTTTTTTTCAGAACTTGAGGTCTCCCTGAACTCATAATTTTTGCTGGAACAACTAGTAGAAGTCACAGTCAGGGGCTTTAACCATCTTATTCTATTCTATTAATGGCAGTCCAGTGGGGAATGAGAAGTCCTGGTGATGATAATTAATACCTTCATTGCCATATGCTTAGACACATTCTCCATGGGTCTGCTTCTGAAAATGGACCATCCACGGGGCTGTGAAAAGTGTTTTAAATCCTGCACTGAATACATGCATTCATTTTTTTTATCTTTGAACTTTTTTTTTATTCTGTGTGATCACTGATTAATTCGTCCTTACAATCTGAAGTTTTAAAAGGCTGTAGAGATTCTCAATCATCCAGGTCATGGTTGTCCCAAAGATGCTTTTTCAAGAGGCAACTGGACTTCCTTCCTTGTTTTTTCTTTTGAAGATGTTTAACTTCTCCTCCAAGAAGTTTCTTCAGCTCAGTCACGATAGTGGAGAATGGAAGGATTTATACCAGTGGTGGGATTCAATTTTTTTTTACTACCGGTTCTGTGGGTGTGGCTTGGTGGGCATGGCAGGGAAAGGATACTGTAAAATCTCCAATCAGAGGTGGGATTTGCCGGTTCTCTGAACTACTCAAAATTTCTGCTACTCGTTCTCCAGAACTGGTCAGAACTGCTGCTGAATACCACCTCTGATTTATACTCTTTGCAGACTGCTGGTCTTTTGCATCCTTTTAGAGGGTGGTTGAAGCACTCGGAGGTTTATCTGTGTCCTCAAGTCACCTGAGTCATCCTCCTGGTTCCTGTAGTCTGCCATTTTTTTTCCTCTGGAAATCCATTCCTCCTCCCACACCATTCCAAGGACATTCATTCCAAATTGTAGAGTTAAAAGTCTGTAGAGATTCTCAGTCATCCACGTCATGGTTCTCCTAAAGATGCTTTATCAAGAGGCAACTGGACTTTCTTGGTTTTTTTCTTTTGAATATAAATCCTTCCATTCTCCACTATCCTGTCAGAGCTGAAGAAGCTTCTTGAATGAGAAGCGAAATGTCTTCAAAAGAAAAAAAAAAAACAAAGAAAATCCAGTTGCCACTTGAAAAAAGCACCTTTGGGACAATGTGAAGTTTTCTTTTGTATTTATTCTTTCAATGGTTACAAGTTGATACCTTTATTTTTTGTTTCACTTTTTTTTTCTTCTGTTCCCTTCTGGTACTATTTGTTTGTTTGTTATGATTTGGTCCATGTTTCCCTTCTTTTTGCTCCCATCATAACATCAGTTAAAGTTTTTAAAGTCATTATTGGGCTGAAAAATATGAGTCATCACTGTGGTAGCTGAATTAATTTATGAAGTAGTCAGCCTTAACAAATATGGAAGACCCTGGCTTCAAAATGTCAAACAAACGTTGTATTTGAAACTGTCATCAGTTTCTACACTTCGTTTTAAACTTCTCACAGTTCCATGAAAAGGGAAATCTATACAATTTACAAAGTCAACCTTGAGTCAATGAGAAACAAACTGCTGAGCAATTGGCGGTCAGCAGAAGTAGCCTGCAGTACTGCATTCTAACCACTGTGCCACCAAGGCTCATGGATCAACTGCATATGTGCTGTTTATGTACACATGAAAGTCCCAAATGGCCAATGTTTTATCTTAAAGGACCCAAATGTTCTTGTAGAACAAGTGACCAAATTATACATATAGAATGGATGGCAGTATTCAAAATATATCAACAATGTCTTCAAAAACATTTGGTGTAACCAGAATTAAGGGTCTATAAAACATTTGCCCTATTTTTTTTTTCAGGTCATATTTGGATTTAAATCCAAGCCTGACTAGTTAGAGAACAGCCTGCTTCCCTGGAAATGAAATAGGAAACAAATTAAATGTTATATAGCACTTGGAAAGCACAAATCAAGGCACATCCTATCTTTAAGTAAGATGTATCACCAAGTATATTAAAATGCTTCTTAATCAATGTTCATAGAAGGTCTCCAAAACTACAAGCTGATATAAAATTAGTTGTAAAATCCCATCACTTCAGAGTTTATTTTGAATTACTGGGGCAAATGGAGAGAGGTGTAGCCCTGCAAACATGTTTAATATAAATAACAAGATGAGATATTCTTTTTCCATTGGTGTATAGACTATGTTGGTAAGGCATCTCTATCTATCAGATGTTATGACATTCTTGCATTTCAACATCCAAAGGTTCCATCTGACTTATAGGAATAAAAACACCAGAACAGCCATCTGGACCTAACCCAGCAGTCAAGCAATGACTAACCAAATGCCATCAGCAGGCCTTCTGTCTCAATCGCTCCCCAGTTACTATTATTGAAGTTATTCTGCTTGTGATTCAGAGAATAATATAGTGTTATCACAACCAAGAGCCAGTGATGGTCCTCTCCTCTGTGAATTTATTGATTTAAAATACTTGCATGACTGCCCATTTTAAAATCAGAACTCTGGACAGCTCACCAGCCTAATATGAAAATAATACCATAAAAAAGTTAAAAAAATAAGAAGCAAAAAGCAGCAACAACATAAACAGAAAAAACAGGAAAAGCCTGAAGCCTCACCCAAACTGTTTTCTTTTTTTCCATTGATGTGTGGTTTTTATTGTACAGGGAAATATAGTTTAAGATCCTAATATATGTTTCAGAGATCATACTTTGATAGCTACCTATCACGATAACTCCTTCTCTGGTCTAGCATTTTAGGAAGCTGGGGTTGGAATTTACTTTTATTCAGAGGATGTCTTAAGCTTGAGCAGGTTTTAGTACATTGTCAAAAATAAATCTATTAAGTATTTTAGAGGTTATTTATTGGTGATGGTCTGGGTGATATGCTTGGATGCATTTCAAGAAAACATTTTGCACCACAGAGATTGAAACTCTTTCTTCTTTGAGGGACATGCCCTTCTTTTTGATTGTTGAAACTGCCACAGATCAGCCCAAGAAAGAAGTTACAACTAGTCCTTGGTTAGCAACTGCCATGTTTAGCAACAATTTGCATTTACAATTGTGATGAAAAAGTAACATTATGAACAACCATCGCTTTTACAACTTTTGAAGGTCTGTAAAGCAAAAGAAAGTTGGAGTCAAAACATAATCAACTGCTTTGCTTACTGACTGAATTGTGGTTCCCAATTGTGGTTGCAAAATGGCGACTATCCACAAAGTAAAGCAACACAGTTATTATAATTCACTTTTAAGCTCAAGGAATTCACACTGCTTCATGAAGAAGCTTCAGCTTTACCCAATTCTCTTCCAGGAGAAGCACCCACATTATCGTATTTAAACATGTTGCCCATCCAGTAACAAAGTTCCTTGTTTTGGAAGGAATCATCAATTTTTTAAAAAATAGATTTTTTATTTTTACTGTATAAAGAAAAAGCAACAATTTCAATGTCTATATAAACAGTGTGTTGTCTGGTTACAGTTAATTTGATCAATAGTCATCATCATCATCATCATCATCATCATCACTATAATGTTCATTGATAGTGATCATATAATAACAATATTTTCTCCACATAATATTAATATTTAATTGTTATTACTAAATCATATTGATAATAAACATATCATAATGAACCCTCATGGTAAAATTAATCCCTCTCTTATAATTTTAAATGTTCTAACTTCTTTTTCTGTTACTTAAACATTGATAAAACAAATAATCTATTGATTCATCTATTGAAATCATAAGTTTCAATTGAAATCAAAGTGCCTTGTTTTGGAAAGAATCATCTATTGAAAGGGCTGGTTTGATCCATTATTATTATTCATTTATTACATTTATATGCTATTCATTTCACTCTCTAAAATGATTCTGGAAGCAATCTGGCAGTCCCTGAAATAGTACTTTAGCAATGAAGGAATCTCCTTACTCTGATAAAGGAGAATATTTGTAGCTCAGGGTTGAAATGAGGGGTCATTGAGTTTGGTTATTTTCTTGCAGATGTTTCACTACCCAAACTAGGTAACATCACCAATATTAAAATATCTGCAAGAAAAGAGCCAACCTCAGAAAGCATCAAGGACCCCTCTCCTTAATCTTTTCATCCCACTGGGATGGACAGTAATTGTCCTGCCTTGACCCAAAGTTTAAGAAGAAACATTTCCCACTAGATACAGGAGTGTCAAACTTGATTTCATTGAGGGCCAAATCAGGGTTGTGTTTGACCTCAGAATGATGGGGTGGGCTTGGCCAGGGTGGGTGTAGCTAGCTCAATGTCATTCATGTTGAGGGAGCCTGTGGTGGCCTGAGCACTCTGCCAGCGAAAACAGGCTCCCGAGCTCTGTTTTCGGCTGTGATAGCCTCCTGCAACCCTCTGTCAGTGAAAATGGAGCTCAGGAGGACCACCTGTGGCCCTCATGAGCTCTGTTTTCACTGGCAGAAGCACCGTGGACCAGTCCTTTGCTGTTTCCAGGGTGACCCCATGGGCCAGAACTAACCATGCCACGGCCGGTTCTGGGCCCCGGGCCTTGAGTTTGACACCCCTGCACTCTTTCTACTAAAACACATCTTTTCCCATGTAGATAGAAGGCACAGTGATCTCTCTCATATTCCTGATTTCTACTGTTTTGGGATTATCATCACGCTTCCAAATTCCCATTATATGGTTGTCTGAACAATTCTTTGAAGTGGGATCAATTAGTTTCTAAATAAGCTTCAGTTCCATCATTGTACCGGCCTTTTTAAACTGAGAAGATGAAATATCAACAAGGAATGGGCATACTTTAAAGACCTACGGTTATTTTATGGAATATATTGAGTGTTTGAAGGACAGTAATGGTGAGGTCACTTGCTAGATTGTATGACAATCCTTCTGAGCTCTTATGGGAGAAGCTGTTAGCTGTGTGGTGGTGACCAGAATGTCCAGGAACTCTGTTGAAACTAAACTGACCTTAATTGATCAGTGACCAGATGAATAACCACCATAATATTTAATCCCTGATTGAAGAAAAAGAAAGAAATATATATGAACATAATAGACACTGAGTGACCATAATACAGAGAATAATCAAAATATGATGAATATCAATAAACTGATTTTAGCAATCATAAGTGAATCTTGTGAATGTTGAAGAGTTCAGCGATAAACCAGTAAATGCAAAATCACCTAAAAGAAGAATTTGCAGCATTCATTATAGATAAAGAATATCACTCCTCCTGATGAATTCTAATATTCACATTTGTCTGAATCAGACATTATTCATCTATGAATACCAATATTCACCAATATTTTAAAATTTTGTACAATGAGGGATGGAGATGAACAGAATATTAATCATCCCCAGAGTCTTGTAACACATTGAATAAATCAGGTTAGCAGAGTGAACTAAGCTAATATTTAATACATTTGATATCAAACTGGGTATATACTATATCTATCAGAATTTAATTTGAAATCTAGTCATACTACAAATATGTTATAGTTTGCTGCTGATGTTATCAATAGCCAGAGACTTACAGGTTTCCAGTTATGTCTAAACATAATCAGCAAAGTAGTATTTGAGGAGTTTTGGTTTTTATTCAACAACCAAAGTCAGTGTTAAAAACTGAACCAAAAAATTCCTTACCAAATCTTCAGATTTGCTACAAGACCTATCTTGAAGGCATCTCAACTTGAAATTCCATGCCTAAGTTTAGTGATTAGAGGCCTTTTATTTTAATACGCAAGGGCAGAGCACATGACTTGTACACAGAAGGCCCCAGTTTCAATTATTAGAAATACCCATGAAATGAATCTGTTAACAGACAGTAGCAAAGATGAGATTAGAGCTAGTGACAACCTAATGGGTAAATTGGAGAAATATTCCGAAGTACTATAAACCAGCCTCCTCTATTCCTATGCCATGGAGCTTCACATTTGTGGCAGCATGGCAATGAATGGATCTTATGTTGCTGCCTTCACCAGGTGGTGGTAAACTTTAATGAATGCTCACCCTCACAAGTGTCAAAAACACTCAGTTAAATACCTTTCAAGACCAGCTCTTCCACTCCTAAGTTGTGATGACACTCTGGCTGTCTCATTGTTAAATGTCTATGAAAACAAAACTCCATTTACAGCCAAACTTTTCCTAGTTGCCAATTAAGTATTCTTATTGACTGACCCCTATTATCAAGATTCTGGGAGGGGAAAATTAATAGATAAAATGTATTTCTACATCTCTTTATTGTGGTTTGCTCCAGTATAACTTTCAAAATTCATTATTAACAAAGGTTGTATTTAAGATTCCTCTGTCTACTGCTTAACAACACCCAAATTAGCCTCGATGGAATTAACTGTAATTAAGGACATTGTGAAATATGGTTGGGGCAAACAGAATTACACTGTATTACTTTATTAATAATATTCTTTAACTACACTGTAAATTGCTATTAGGCCTGCATATTATTGCCTGGATATGAAAATAGTCTTTTGCTATGCTAATCTAACACAATTTTCTTTTAAATGTAAACAAATTATACTCTATTAATATGCTGTTCTACTTACATAGTTAATTATTGTAACAGTAAGGAATAAAATTGTTCTGCTTTTTCTATTTCTGACGAAAAAAAAGGCTACATAAATAGTTTAATAGGGAACTAATTATGCAAAAAATTTAGATGCCTAAAATGTGTTTGTAATTACATTAAAATGGTCTTCTGTTCAAATATTGGAAAGCCTGCTAATTGGAGGCTAGCTGGAAATTTAAATATTGTGAATCAATGATTTGAATACAGTACTTTGTTTGGTTGTGTTTCTGTTCATATTTGTCTTTGGAATTGAAGGGAATATTAAAGGGTCTTTAATAAGAGGGGTTTTTTGAATTTCATACCCATGGAGTTAGAAAGTGGTTAGGCATGCATTTTCAACATCCACACTGCAGTATTATCCTTAATTTAGACTCTGGGTGTGTCAAACTGCTCAAAATTCTAGCAATGAAGAACAACAGTACAAATGGTGAAGAGAGAAGGGAAGAGAGAGCGATGCAAAATAAATAAAAAACGCGGGAGAAAATGCAATGTGAAATGCAATGTGACGAGTTAACAAGAGATATGCGGTCTGCAAATTTCAGAACTGTTTGATAAACACATGTTAGTGTATTACCTGCCCACTCACAAAAGAATATACAGGTATTATATTTCTTCGCTCCTTGAGATTCCTCCAAATACTCCCATTGACTTCTGCTGACATGCCTATATGCACGTGTGGAAAGGAAAAATAGTTCAATTTTGAATGGAGGTATACCCATGGAAAACATTATGGTTTTGCATTTTGTTTGTAATTCCTGTTACCACTAGATAGGACAACTTTTAACCAATGTATTGGATTGAAGTTTCTATAATCAGGGGCTCTTAGGGGCTGCCCCAAAGAAGAGGGAGTCAAGCTATTTTCCAAAGCACCTGAGGGCAGGACAAGAAGCAATGTGTGGAAACTAATCAAGGAGAGAAGCAATTTACAACTAAGGAGAAATTTCCTGATAGAACAGTGACAGTAATCAGTGGAACAACTTGCCTCCAGAAGTTGTAAATGCTCCAACACTGGACATTTTAAAGAAAAGATTGGATAACTATTTGTTTGAGGTGGTGTAGGGTTTCCTGCCTAAGCAGGGGGTTGGACTAGAAGACCTCCAAGGTCCCTTCCAACTCTGTTATTCTATTCTGATCTGTTCTGTCCCATTCCGTTCTGTTCCGTTCTGTTCTCTTCTATTCTATAATTCTCAGTGAAAAGAATTATAGGTAGACGTTGACTTACAACCATTCATTTAGTGACCATTTGAAGTTACAACAGCATTGAAAAAAGTGACTTGCTATTCCTAACACTTACAACTGTTGCAGCATCTCCATGATCAGAATTCAGGTCCTTAGCAACTGACATGTATTTATGATGGTTGAAGCATCCCAGGGTCATATGGTCACCATTTGCAGCCAGTTTCCAATGATCAAAGTCAATGGGACAAGCTTAATATCAAATGATTCATTTAACAACTTCAATGATTTGCTTAACAACCAAAACAAAAAGATCCTAAAACTCACTTCACACTCCCAGCTTATCTTCGGAGCTAGAGCTTCACCTGAACTGGTCTTAACTGGCAGAATCCCCTCCCTGACCAGAGGTTTTGTCTTCCGAGCTTTTGGACTCATGCTGGAGCCATGGTTGAAGTTATCAAAGAGCTATTAAAATGAAAGTATAAGAAACAATAACGATAATCAAGGGAAAAAAGAGTCTTCTCTTTTTATTTTGACTTCTTGAGACAGTTTATAGCTGATAGATAAATTGGAAGATGTGATTTTTAACAGAATAACAGAGTTGGAAGGGACCTTTGAGATCTTCCAGTCCAATCCCCTGCTCAGGCAGGAAACCCTATAGCATTCCAGACAAATGGCTATCCAATCTCTTCTTAAAAACTTCCAGTGTTGGCAAATTCACAATTCACAATTTCTGGAGGCATGTCATTCTACTAATTAATTTTATAATTGTCAGTAAATTTGTCTTTAGTTCCTTGTTGCTCCTCTCCCTGGTTGGTTTCCATCCATTGCTTGTTGGAGAATAGCTTGACTCCTCTTCTTTGTGGCAGCCCCTTAGATATTAGAACATGCTTTCATGTCACCCTTAATCCTTCTTTTCATTAAACTAGACATACATAATTCCTGCAACCATTGTTCTTAACGTTTTAGCCTCCAGTTCCCTAATCATCTTTCTTGCTTTTCTCTGCATTCTTTCTAGAGTCTCAACATTTTTTATATCCCTAATAATCTTTGTTGCTTCTCTCTGCATTCTTTCTAGAGTCTGAATATTTTTTTTTTATATCCAAGTGGCCAAAGCTGGTGGTCTTACCAAGGGATTATAAAATGTTATTAACACTTTATCTTGATTCTAACCCAGGACTATGTTGGATTTTTGGCAGCTGCAGCATACTGTTACCTTATATTTCAGTTTAGGCTGAATTCTGTTCAGAAAGCAAGAGGTTTGTAGAAAGATATAAAGGAGAATTGGAAGATGGAGATTTCAGAGGGATTTCACAGTAACCATTGGCTATGTTAACAATAAGACAAATGGGCACAAATTGAATAATGCAAAGCAGAGAAATTTTGATTTTGCAAATAAACCAGGGAAATGGCTGAATTATAAATTGTGAAGGTAAAAATAAAACAATATTGAAACTACAAGAGGGAGATACTGTGTTTATGGATAATATGACCATACAAAAAGATTATATCAATATTATTCTAATTTGCATAAAGGACAAAATATTCCTTTTGAGAAAATAGATTAATATTGTAGAAAATGAAATTTACCAGAAAGACAAAGACAAATTAGGAATGGACCAATAACAATATGGGAAGTTTCAGAAGCAATTAAAAAGAGTAAACCAGGAAAGATGCCTGGATCAGATGAACTATCAAGTTTGTATTATAAGTTCTTTGAGGATGAACTTTTACAACCTTTACAAAACATGATGAATTATATTCTAAAAGAAAGGTACCGCAGAATAGAAAGAGTCTAATATACATTAATACCTAAAGAGGGACAAGATTTGACTTCAGCAAGAAATTAAAAATCAATATCATTTCTGATAACAACTACAAGTTGTTTACAATGATTTTAGCTGAAAGGTTTAATATAATTTTGCAAACATTTATTCATGAGGATCAATATAATTTTTATGTAAAAGACAGTTGAAAGATAAAGTTAATATTGTGTTGGATATTGTGGAATATTTAAAATAGTATATATATATTGGAAAAAAAGTCTCATTGATCATTTAGATACAGAAAAGGCTTTTGACAATTTGAATTAGACTTTTTTGATTAACGTTTTAGAAGATAATAAATTTTGGGGAGCATGGGTGAAATCAGTTTATACTTCACAGACAGTACAACTAATTATTAATTGGGTTTTAACCAAACAAATTATGTGACACAAAAGGGAACAGGTTAAGCTTGCCTACTGCCCTCTCTTTTATTTATTCACATTTTTGAAATATTGAACAGAAATATAAGACAAAATGAAAGGTTGATGGGTATAAAGATTAATAGAGCCATAGAAGTGAAAAGCTTTTGTGGATGACGTGGTATTGATTTTCATAGGCCTTCTAAAGGGAATTGATCTTTTAATGAATAAACCAAAAGAACTTTGGGCATTAGCAGGTTTTAAGATTAATAAACAAAAGGGTCAACAAAAGCATGAAGATGCAAGATCATACAGATGGAATGAAGATTTTAAAAATATATCAAGATGAAACAAAGTACAACTATCACTGTTGGGCAGAATTTCTTTAATTAAGATGAATGTTTTATGTAAAAAAAAATAGACCTGTTTTGATACCATATACCATTTAAACAAGTGCAAAAAGATATATCTGAATTTCTATGGCAGGAGAAAAAACTGAAAGTTAAACATAAGTTACTACAAGATGCAAAGGAAAGAGGAATATTGGATCCACCAGATTTAAAATTATATTATGCTGCCTGTTATTTAACTTGGAGGAGAAAGAGGAGGTTGTTAAGAATTTAGAGTTTAGGAGAACATGATCTGAGATTCTATAGTATGAGAAAGTTAAGGTTAATACAGATTTTAAAAATCATTATTTCAGATGGGTTATTCTTAGATTATGGAATAAACATAAATGTAGATTGTGCCTGAAAACACTTCTGTTAAAATATATAAACTTCTGTTGAAATATGAGACAGAAGAACCATAAGAGAAAGAATGCATAAAATGGGCTAAAGTTTTGATTACAGTAGAGGTAAGACAAAAAGACAAAATAGCTGATTGTTCATTTAGTGCACATTCAAAGTTACAATAACACTGAAAAAAGGGACTTGTGACCATTTTTCGCACTTACAACCACTGTAGCATCACCATAGTCATGTGATCAAAATTCAGCCATTTGGCAATTTATTCCTAGTTATGATGGTTGTAGTGTCCTGGGGCCTAGATTCATTTAACAATCATGTTGCTAACTTAACAACTGTAGTGATTCACTTAACAACAGTGGCAAGAAAGGGGCAAAACTTACTTAATAAATCCCTCTCTTAGCAATATAAATTTTGGGGCTCAATTGTTGTCATAAGCTGAAGACTATCTGTCTATACATGGATCAATGGGAAAATATGTGACTAAAAGGCTCAAAATTTCTATTATGTTCTAACCGTAAGAGAATTTTTAGGAAAATGTGTATTGTTAGTTGTCACAAGAAAAATTGTCCAGAATGTATAAAGGTTTTTCGAATCTTTGCTGTGTGGACAACATGAAGAGACATTTTATCATGCTTGGTGAACATGTAAAGAACCCACCCCCCAAAAAGGATCCAAATATATAACAGGAATCCAGAAGATTTTAAAGACTAAAACACAATTGAAACCACAAGCCTTTCTTTTCGGATAATGGACAGGCAACTAGAAAAATGTTCATGGAACTTTATTTTTATCTATGAAAACTGCAGCAAAATTATCATGTACACAAAAGTGGAAAGGTTCCATGCTACACAATGGAAGAATGGTTGGTCAAGATGATGGATGTTGTAGAGATTAACTTAAATTAACTTCTTTGATTAGAGAAAAGACATGTTAATGAATGAGAAGAACCTGTTATAGATTTTTTGCATGAAATAGAAAAAAATGCACATATGACTTGTGGTTTCAATGATTTTAAAAAATGGATAATAAACAGTTAAGCTTTTTTGTAATCTTGCAATAAGAGATAATTTGTAATCATATTTGCTGCAGAAGTAATCAAAATTTTTCCTTTCTATTTCTTTTCATCCTTTTTTTTCCTTGGACCATGGTTGCTTTCGTGGTGTGGAGACAATAACTTGGTCCTCAACACTAATGAGACCAAGGAGCTTTTAGTGGACTATAGAGGGAATAGATCAGATATCCAGCCCTTGCTTATCAATGGAGACTAAGTAGAGCAAGTGGCCAGTTTTAAGTTTCTGGGTGTTACCCTAAAAGAGGACTTGACCTGGGGTGCTCACTTTGCAGCATTGGTCAAAAGGGCCCAACAGAGATTATGCTACCTGAAACTTCTAGGAAGCAACAACTGAATGAAAAACTGCTGGTGACCTACCGCTGCACCACAGAGAGTATCTTAACTTACTGCACCTCTGTATGGTTTGCCAATTGCACAGTGGCAGATAGGACAGCACTCCAGAGGATTAACGTCATTGCCCAGAAGATCATTGGTTGCCCTCTCCTCTCTTTGGAAGAGCTTTACAGCTCCTGCTGCCTTAAGAAAGTTCAAAACATTTTCAAAGATCCATCTCATCCTGGGCATCCTTTTTTTGAATGATTACCATCTAGCAAAGACAAGGACAAATAGGCTGAAAAACAGCTTCTATCCCAGGGCAGTAACTCTATTGAATTCTACTATATAGTGCAATATTAATGCAATATCAGGGGTTTTCAGTTCAATGTATAGAATGTGAAGGATGTGTGTTTGTTTTTATTTTCATAGTCATAATGTACACTGAAGATGGTATTTAATTTCATTGTACAAAGTGCAATAACTATAAACTAAACTAAACTAAAGTCCCTCTCTTTTTCTTTGTTCTCTTCATTCCGTATCAATTTGGGTTAGTTTTTATGTTCTTTTTAAAACTTTTAATAAAATGTATATGCTGTCTATAAAAAAGAGTAAACTCAAGGACCCTGAATTCCTTGGAATTGGTATCTAACAGGCTCCATGTCAAACCTGATCTCATTTCATATTTTAAGATATTTTAATTTTACCAAATGGGAAGCTTAGCAGACTGCAAAGAAAATACCAGCTTCTGGTTGCAAGATTGTTTAAAAATAAAAATGATAGGGGACGTAACCCAGTGCTTTATCTGTAATTGGCCTTCCTTGTTAAATCAATGATTTGTGACAGGCCACACTCACTACGATAGCTGTTTCGCAAATGTGCACATACGTTCACCATTCCAAGAATATCAAGGACTCTTTTTTCATGGGTCAAAGATTGGCAGTTAAGGGACAGAGCAAATTTTTAGTTGCAAACTGCTTGTTATTTCTTAAAGAGGACCGAGCAGTTTGTTCAAATAAATGAGGAATTGGCATGCCAATATTGATAGTTCTTGGAGGACATTACCAGATACGTCTTCAAGTGCTTTGCCATTGGAACCAGAGAAAGCTGGGATTCGGGACAAGAGCAATACTGTTGGCTGAGCAGTAGGAATTTGCTCCAATTTGCTTCTCAAGTGGACCGAATGTCACATTTGATCCTGCCCAGAGTGTCATGTCCATTCTTTTGAGCCGCAACCATATGAAGCTGCATATTAAGCCGTTAGTGAGCGTATAGCCCATAAACCGTTAACTCTACTTTGCATTTACCGTGCTTAAAAAAATCTCATTGGGGGTACTCAAGGATAAGCGGCTTGAATCATAGTGAGCTCGTGGATCAATATGAAAGATCTCTGAATGGCAGCACCCACATGAAACAACTTGGAAGGGAAATGTGGAAACAGATTGTGGTACAAAGCAAGGAATAGATTTCCAAATGGCTAATCTCCAGCCACCCACACAAGTTTTGTCTCTCTTTAGCACCTTTCTTGGTTGCTAAGTCTCACATCTAGGATGAAAAAAATAATAATAATTAGGGAGAGAAATTGCTGCAGATTATGTACAAAAATTATACACTGGGGTGTTGAAAAACAACGATAGAGAATGTGTGTGTGTGTGTGTGTGATATATATATATATATATATATATATATATATATATATATATATATATATATATATATATATATATATTCACATCATCACAAACAACAACAACAATTATAAGGCTGTGTGATGTAAGATACTGTACAGCCAACAAAACACACAGACAAATGGGTGTAAGCAAATAGTCCAGGACTATAAGAAGGAGGTCTGGTGCTAAGTAAGAGGGTGAAAATTACTGAGTAGAGGCTGGCAGGTCTAAAATTATTCAGTCAGCTCCAGGGAAATGGGGGAAGACAGTCAGTGTGTGTGTATGTGTGTGTGTCTGTGTGTTAGCATCAAGAACAACGATGCAAACTTCCACTTGTCTTAAGCATCTCAAGAATGCTTAACTGTCCCTAACTGTGAGCCACTTCAGACTTGGTTTTCAACCTCCTCATGCTTTGCAGATTCTCAGAAGTTCCCTTACATTCGGGTTTTCGTCTTTAAAAAAAGATAATGTTGGTGGCAGAAAAGCAGGGGGTGGGGGAAGAGTAAGGGTATGCAGGGAAAAATAAGTTATGAATAATAGATCCTCATCCCCCCACTCTGCTTAATTATAATAAATACAATTAGATTGTCTAGGCTTTATTTGCTTATTCCTCACATTTACATTTCCATCTCACACGCATGAATCTGGGTGGTGTACATTACAAAAGAAAACATAGAAAGCAAACTTTAAAAACATTGCCTAATAAGAACATCGATGTTATAAAAAGACAAGAAGAGAGTAACTTTGGTGTTACAGATAATATAGCTATCTCAATGTCTCTTCATTTCAATAAAGTCCTCAGGCCTTTTGAGGTACCCACATTTTGAGGAACCTCTAGAACCATGATGGCGAACCTATGGCAGAAAAACAGGTCTTCCAGAAATACCGGAAGTGCCGAAACAGGCCTGTTTTCATCCTCCAGAGGCCTCCTTCAAGCCTCCGGGAGGGCAAAAATGTCTCCAGTCTCCAGAGGCCTCCTGAGGCTGAATATGGGCACTTCCGGTATTTCTGGAAGGTCCGTTTTTCGGCCTCTCGAGACTGCAGAGGCTTCCCTCAAGCCTCTGAGGGTGAAAACGGCCTCAAATGGGCCAAAAATCAGCAGGGAGGCGCATGCATGCACAGTGCAGATAAAGGGGCAGGGGGGGTGTTATGCATGCATGCGCAGGGGGGGTGGGGTGCATTATATTGTGGGTGCTGCAACACACGCATTTGTGCTATCGTGCACATGCACGCTTTCGGCACTCCCCAACGAAAAGTTTTGCCATCACTGCTCTAGAAGGCTACCAAGGACTAGAGTAGATCATCTCAGAGTAGATCATCTTCCACAAGGTAGGCGCCATACCAGAAGAGGCCCATTTCCTGGATCCTTCTAGGTGGAACAGAGTGAAACACTCTATTCAATTGTCCAGACTCCACCCTGCAAAGGATTATGGGGTAGTTAAAAGAAAAAACGATTCACTTAACAACAGTGGCAAGAAAGTTCATAAAATGAGGTAAAATTCACTTAACAAATGTTTCGATTAGCAACAAAAATTTTGGGCTCAATTGTGGGTTGTAAGTCGAGCATTATCTGTATGCATAAGGGCCAATGTTTGGATCACAATGCATATTTGCCCCCTTCTGCTACTGAGGATAGCTATATCTTCCATATTTTTTTTTCTAACTAGCTAACCTAGCTAGGAATGTGCTGTCTGTTCAACTGAATCATTTCTATTATTCCTCCAGATTTGTTAGCTAGGGATAAAGAAAGACTATTGTAACCTCATTTTCTTAGATAAGATATCAGAATCCATGCACCAGGCCATCACACTTTTCCTGATTTAGTCTTCAAACGGCTTCTTTGGTATTCAAGAAAGGAGCTCTTCAGATATTGTTGATGTCTTGTCTTATGCATCTGACAGATGTCTACAGTGCCTGAAGTCCTCAGTGATGCTTAGAATGTAATTATGCTTGTAGATTCTTCACTATTCCCCATTACACTGCGCTTACCAAGAAAGTCATGGAATTAAAGAAGCATTTTAATGAAGCCACCTTGAGAGCTCTAGGGACTGCGAGGTGGGGGAACTATAGCAAAACTAAAATATTAATTAATGCCTCAATTTCACGGGTTTCGCTGGGCAAAAACCGTCTGGTCCAAGTCATTTGTGGGTATCTGTAACATCTTATAAGGTCTACCTTGAATTCTTGTTAAATGAAACAGGAAGCACATCATTGTTGCAAGTTTTTTTTCGAGAAGGGTGGAATTGATCTAGTCTAAATAAAATTCTATCATCAAACAATGGAAAGAAAGATTTGCTCTTTCACCCATCATACCGATCTAATGAGAGGGGAGGGAAGATGAGGAGAAGGCAGGAGAGGAGAGGTGAGGTGAGGTGAGGAGAGGAGAGGAGGAGGGATAGGAGGGGAAGAGGGGAGAGGAGTAGAGAGCAAAGGAGAGGAGAAGAGGAGAGGAGTTTCTGCTTTAACTGCTACACATTTTATTCCTTTTTCAAACCCCTGATGAAATTGAATCTCACTGGAAGATTCTCTTAGTTCTTCTCAGAAAACATGAGATTATGAAAATTCAGAATACCTCGAATCTAATTTGGTTAATTCTAATTTGACTCAAGTAGATTTTGTTTGGTGACTAATTCTTTTATCTGATTCTGTTTCATAAGAACTGAAATTGGTTGCCATTTTTAATTTTTTGTCATTTAAAAACAGGCTTTACAATATATGTCTTTTTCCCGCAGGGCAGCTCTCTGAATAAATATACAGAAACAATAATAAAAGCACAATTAAAACCATATCAAACAGTTAAAAGCACATCAGCATAAAATATGTAAGGGCTTTTGTACTCCCCACTCTTTCTGAAAAACTCATATGAAATCTTGTGGAACAAGAGCATTTTTATAATTTATAATTATTACATTTATTTATTTGGCTTTCAAGGAAGATTTTAGAACTCAGCACAACCAAAGTTAAACAGTTCTAAGTTCTATTAATTGTAGTGCTGAGAGACTAAAGTTTGGTGTTCAAAACAATTCCCTGGGAGTAACTTTCGAGCAGAATGACATTTTCTTCTGGGTAACTGCACAAGATTATGTAGCTGATATTTTATTTTTGCACTGAAATCTGGGAGTGGAATAGTGTCTCCATTTAAAAAATAAATTAAACCCCTGTATTTATTGACTCCCACAGAATTATGAGGGGCCTCTCTTTTTAACATTGTAGTTCGTTAAAACGACCGTACGTTTTAATTTGATCAAATGAAAACACTCAGGTTCTTCGATCAATAAACACCAATCGGATCCTTTCTTATTTAGGTGTCCTTAGACATGAGAGATGTGATCGGGTGTAAAAGAAAGGAAGGAAGGTAGAAAAAAGCAAATCCTCAGAACCCTCCATTGCTTTGATCTGAGATGCCAAAAGCCAGCTCAGTGTTATGGTTGAGTAATAAATCCCTTTAAGATGTTATTTGACTTTGTAATGGAAATGTTAACAGACGTTTCTCCGCAGAAGAAGAAGTGGGCAGTGTTAGAATGTGGCACACAGGCAGAGCCGTAATTGCTTCTGACTGGCATATCTTCCCGAGTGTTCATGGCACTGGGCAGGTTTTGATCATGGAAGTTCTTTCACCTGAGACAAATGAGGTCTAATTAGCACAATCTGAAAAATCAGTGCTCATTGGTAATATGATTAATGAGCACTTGATAGCCTGCAAATATCGCAGGAATGGATTGTTTGAGAAGGACTTGGGCAGAAATAACATTTCTTCTCTTGATTTTTCTTTGAGGCACACGAAAGTGGATTCATAGAAACTGTTTATCCCAGGACAGCAAATATATATTAGGATGTGGGGAGAAAGTACAACTGAGGCAAGGAGACTATTCAGATTTTCTTTTAAAAAATATCTGATTTTAAAGGGTAAAATCAACCTGAAATGTATGCATGTTTGAATGTAGAATGCAGTGTTTGCAAATATACATATGTTCCAGTAAATGTTGTTCATAGACCAATATAAAGAAAAGCATGACTAAGTAGTAAAATAGCTGAATTAAAATGTATTAGGAATTATTCTGCAGGAGCAGACAGAATAATTCTGGACACAGTACCGAATTCACTATTCAGCTTGATGGAGAAACACTAATTTCACTTAAAAAGCAAGAACGGGTAAGCTTCTTGATCATAGGATGGAGAGATAAGCATGTAAGGGTGAAATCCAACAAGGCAGATTTCATGGCTGAAAAAATGCAGAGTAAAATCCTGCCTACAATGGGCCTGAAATCTTTTGCCTTTGATGTATGAATTTCAATATCAGTAGAAATGAAGTGAATTTTTTTTAAAAAAGGAATCTCTTCTCACCAGAGGTGATATTCAGCAGGTTCTGATCAGTTCTAGAGAACCAGTAGTGGAAATTTTGAGTAGTTTGGAGAACCGGCAAATACCACCTCTGACTGGCCCCCATCTATTCTCTGCCTCCCGAGACCCAGCTGATCGGCTGGGTCTCCTTTTGTTGCCCTGCACAGGAGAACAGAGGTGGAAAGCAGGTTAGTGGGGTGGGGAGAGAATGGGATTTTGCTGTAACCTTCCCCCAGGAGTAAGGAGGGAATGGAGATTTTACAGTATCCTTGCCCTGCCACAATCACCAAACCATGCCCATCAAGCCACACCCACAGAACCAGTAGTAAAAAAAATTGAATCCCACCACTGCATCTCACCCCCTTTGTGTGGTTTGAGTGTCCCTTAATCATGTGCTCTCTGCCAGAGGCCAGGGAATTTGAGGATTCTGCATTGTATCTTAGCTATTCCTAACAGCTGGATGGAGAGTTGTTCCTGTGATCTGTTGGACCTGTTGGAGCTACTCTTCCAGATTAGGAATCACAGCCCCAAGTGTTCCTACAGCACTGGGACTTTATTTTCCTCTCTAGTTCCTCCTCCAAGCCCTGATATTTCTCCAGGCTTCTCATATGTCTTCTTCCTAATGTTGCTGCCACTTGGCACTGCTATATCTTGTCTACTACCACGATGTCTGGTTGATTAGCTAGTACCTGCTTGTCTGTCTGGATCTAGAAGCCCCACAACAACGTAACCTTCTTATTCTCCAGGTCCTTCTGTGAGATCTTCCACCTTGGGAGGCTCTGACACATACATTGTGCAGATGTTCTTATACACAACACCAGCTACTTGATTGTACCACTCAGTGCATGCTGTTCCTGCCTACCACTATGAGTTCAGCTCAGGGGTGGGATTCTACCAGTTCGCACCTATTCGCTAGAACCAGTTGTTAACATTCTAAGCAGTTCGGAGAACCGGTTGTCAGAAGAAATTACTGGCCTATTCCTGTAAGGAAGGCAGGAAGGAAACGTTTTGGTGTTGCTTACAGAAACTGCCTCTCTGTTAACCCTTATTACATTCTTGGCAGGACAAGACTACCTGTCTCAGGAACTTCTATGGAGTTTTTTTCCCCTCCTTTACTGGTAATTTGCTTGTGTGGAGTGACCATTCAAAGTTACAATGGCACTGAAAAAAGTGACTTATGACCATTTTTCACACTTACGACTGTTGCAGCATCCCCACAGTCATGAGAGGCCAGGTGAGGAGATGTGTGCCTCGATATTTTATTTACTTATTTATTTATCAATTGATTACAAGATAATAGGTATAAGTAAAACATAGTTATGAATACATGGATACAAATAAGAAAAATAAAATATAAAAGAAACAATAGGACAGGGACGGTAGGTACATTGATGTGCTTATGCACGCCCCCTACAGACCTCTTAGGAAAGGGGTGAGGTCAATAGTAGACAGTCTAAGGTTAAAGTTTTGGGGGTTTGGGGAAGAAATCACAGAGTCAGGTAGAGTATTCCAGACATTTTTTTTTTTTAATTACATTTATATGCCGCCCTTCTCCGGAGACTCAGGGTGGCTTACAGTCTAAGGAGCACCATGCTAAGTGCTCGGCAATAGCCTTCATTCCATTGTATATGCCTGCTTATTAGTAGGGCTTTTTGGGCCCCCCAAGCGGCATTTTTACAAAGTCAGCTTATTGCCCCCAACAATCTTGGGTCCTCACTTTACCTACCCCGAGAGGATGGAAGGCTGAGTCAACCTTGACCACCCTGTTGCAGAAGTCGTATTTCCTGCAATCAAGTTTAGTGTGATTAACCTTGAGTTTGTATCTATTGTTTGTTCTTGTGTTGTTATGGTTGAAGCTGAAGTATTCATTGACAGGTAGGACATTGCAATATATGATTTTATATACTATACTTAGATCGGACCGAAGGCGGTGTAGTTCTAGGTTTTCAAGGTCTAGAATTTCGAGTCTGGTGGCATAAGGTATTCTGCAATGAGTAGAGGAGTGAAGAACTCTTCTTGTAAAATATTTCTGGACTTTCTCAACTGTATTAATATTAGATACGTAATGTGGGTTCCAGACTGATGAGCTGTATTCGAGTATTGGTCTAGCAAATGTTTTGTATGTTCTAGTTATTAGTGTAATATTACCAGAGAAAAAGTTACGTAAGATTAGGTTAACAACTCTTAGCGTCTTTTTGGCTATGTAGTTACAATGGACTCTAGCACTTAGGTCATTTAAGATACGTACTCCAAGATATGAGTGATATTGAGTTGGCCGCGCCCAGCCAATAACATGACCACCAAGCCATGCCCACCAATTTAGCCATGCCCACAGAACTGGTTGTTAAAAAATTTGAATCCCACCCCTGGTTCATCTGTCTCTGAGGCCACACTACATAAACTGCACCTTGAGTCCTGTCTAGCGTGGTAGACCCCAGCTTCTATAGATCTGTTGCTTAGTGCCTGTTCTTGTGCTGCTATGATCAATGCTTCAGTGCTGCCTTTTAGTCCAGTCCTTTCCAGCCACTGGTATGAATTCATTCATTCATCCATCCATCCATTCAATTTCTGTAGCAATCACCTCAGCTAACTGTTAATGGTACATCCTGGGCTGAGCTCAGGGGTGGGATCCGACAGGGTTAACTACCAGTTCGGTCATTTACGAGGTCCGGTGATTTACAATGTGCTTCCCTGACCTGCTGCGTGTCTGTAAATCATCATCAGCATGCTGCGTGCAGAGAAGCAGCCTTTCAAAAAGCCCTCTTTCCCTGCTTTTTTAACTGCAGCTGTGCCTCTCATGGCAGCTGAAGTTGAAAAAAATCAGGAAATAAAGGTCAGGTAAGAGCCCGGGGAACATGAGGGCAAAAACACCAGCAGACATAGAACCGATTCTATGTCTGCTGCTCTTCAGAGCTACCAGTTCTACAGAGGTGGACAGAATCGGTAGAAACCCACCCCTGGCTGAGCTGCTATCGGTTTGCACCAGTTAAGGCAAACCGGATTTTAATTTTACATCTGGTTTGGCCAACTGGTAGTTTGGTCAACTGGCTGGCCCTTCCTGCCCCGCCCCTCCCAGGAGTCTCCATGCAGCCCATTTTGTATCCCAGGTAAGTGTAAGGCCTATGCGGAGGCTATGGGAGGGAAAAAATTGCCTCCCAGAGGGTTCGGAAGGCCAGTTTTCAGGCTCCGGAGGGCCTCCAGAGCCTGGGGAGGCCATTGCCATGCACTTCCTCTGCTTGGTCTTTTTCCCTTGTCTGTTGCTGCCTCAAGTATTTTCTTACCAGTTCATCTTTGGATGCCATCTTATTGGTGTAGTCCCAACTGATATTCTGGATTTCATCCACAATCATGGCTTTGACACTCACCAGTCTCTGCCTCTTTCTGGCTGTTGTACAGTCTCTGGATCTTGGATTTTGGGCTGGAAACCTCTATATATTGTGATGAACTTCCAGGTCTTCACATCAAAAGTTGTCCACCTTCAACCAACTCACTATCCCAGCAAGATTCAGTTCTGACAGGACACTGAAGAATGGAAGGATTAGTATTCCTGGATATTAGGGATTTGGGATAATCACAACCTGGATGACTGACAATCTCTACAGACTTTTAGCTATACAATTTGGGATGAACACTCTTTGAATGGTGTGGGTGTAGGAATAGATTTCCAGAGGAAAAAAATTGCAGGCTACAGGAACCAGGAGCATTACTCAGATGACCCTGAGGACACAGATAAACCCCCAAATGCTTCAACGACCCTCTGAAAGGAGGCAAATGACCAGCTGTCTGCAAGGAATATAAATCCTTCCATCCCCCACTATCCTGTCAGAGCTGAAAAAGCTTCATGGATGAGAAGTGAAACATCTTCAAAGAAAAAACAAGAAAGTCCAGTTGCCTCCTGAAGACATATTTTTGTTCTTAGAAGAAAAATGAAGCAGTTGCTGTTGATTTCAGTACTTTGGCCATTTCACAATATCCCCCTTGCTTTTTCCCCAGATGTATGAACTTTGGAATCCAACAGTATCCAGTGGACATGCTACAGCTGTTAAGGACCTGTGTGTCAACTTTATTTGCTAAAGTATGTGATGATCATTACGGTCTCAGGCTTGGAGCAAGCAAGCAGAATGGACATACATACTTAATGATTTTACTCTCCAGCATTTACAATCAGCAAGAACAATTGGGTGTCACTGGAGACATGTCAAAGCAGCCCTGGCAAGCCATCAGCGTGGTACCCAATGACGACTATATGTGGCAGCATGCATTCAAAGTAAAAAATTAATTTACAAATGGGTTTCAAGATACCCAGCAGATAGGAGAATAGCAAGGTCTCAGGCAATCACCCTCCTCTTTTAACCCTTGAGATGACAAAACTCAGACAAGCCATAAAAGATAATTGCAGCCTCTTGGATCGGATCTATTTAAAAGATAACCAGAGAAGGAAGGTGAAAAAAAACCTGCTTGCTTTAAAACACCTGTAGTTTTACTGCTTGCTAAGAAATATTGGCAGGAGACAGAAGTGCATCAGGAAACATCAAAATGGTTTCCGCTGATATACATCTAGAGGAAAAGAGGAGCCAGTGAAACTTTGCAGATTTAGAAGACAGCCTCTCTCAGGTTTTGGAGAGTTACTTTGCTGGCTGTGTACCAGTGAGCTGAGATCTACTGTATTCTTGATCCCAATCATTCTTTTCTTTTCATCTGCCTAGGCAAAACTTGGTGTAGTACAGGTAGTACTTACGACCACAATGGAGCTCAGAATTTATGTTGCAAAGTGAGAAATTTGTTAAGTGAATTTTGCTTCATTTTACTATTTTTTCCTGCCACGTTTGTTTCAGAAGCTGTAAGAGCTTCATTACTGGAGGCTTTCAAGAAGAGATTGGACTGCCATTTGTCAGAAATGGTGTAGGGTCCCCTGCTTGGACTAGATGATCTACAAGGTCCCTTCCAACTCTGTTAATCTGTAATCTGAATATAGGTGTCCCAGGAGAATGTTGCAGGATCCAATCAGGGTCGGTCACTGGGACCATGGGTTTTGTCTTCCAAGCTCTCGGACTCATGCTGGAGCCCATCTTCGGGGACCTTCTCTCTAGCTCGAAAGCTTGGAAGCCAAAACCTCTGGTCCCAGTGACTGATTGCGATTGGATCCTGAATTTCTTCTGTTGCATTCAACCCTTCAGACCTTGGATAAGACTTCCATCAGACCTCTTGCTGAGTCAGAGATGAAAATACCTTAACCTGAACAAATGGTCTCTTGTTGCATTTGCCTTCCCCATCTATTTTTCCTGATTCAAAAAAAGCAATGCCTGTTTCCTAGGAGCTCAGTCACTAAGCTTCTGTGTTGATAGAGAGCCATCTGTGCCTTTGATACCTTAAGCTCAAGCATCTCTTCTGCTCTAAAAAGCAATTGAGCAAGAAGAGCAGTCACAAGAGTGATCCACTAACAAATGCAGGAGGCTAACAGACTATCTCTTTACTACATGCATCTGTTTCCACTGACTTCTTTAATAAGAGATGCATCTTTCCTCTATTGTTTTGGTTAAAAGGGGATGCTTCATAGATGTTCTGACACATGTAAATGCCTACATGATTGCCAAGGTATAACCCAACCAGTTAATCTATCAGAATCCCTGTAAATTGTCCAAAGAAGCTGAGTGATTAATGTAGTCCGGCCTTGAAATATTTCCACTTCCAAGGGAGTCTAGTTCAGTTTTTTACCCATGAAAACATTCAGATATGCTAGTTGGGAAATAACATTTTGAAGAATGGTAGTCTCAATGTACTTAATGGGTGCCAAGTTCAAGGAGGCTGAACTAGATCATCACAAACTTTGAGCATCCCTTTTGGTTTTGTGTAATTACATGGGGGGGTTGTTGTCCCTCCCCCCATGTAATTACACTGCACAGATTTTGTTGAGGAAATCTATTTCAATCAAGTATACAAGACTCCGCATGTTTTCTTTTTATATCCTATGATGAAATCATGTTCAAGAGAATGCCAGCATGGTTAATCAACAGAGTCAAGAAAGCTATTGAAGTAAGAAATACTTCCTTCTGCAAAGTCTTCTCCAAATGAGAACAATAAGAAATACCAACTTTCATTAAAGAAATATATAGGAATATTAGGAGATTCAGCAGTACAAATGAGTCTAAAGATTTATTGCAAGCTTAACGGCTCTACAAGAATCTGACCAATTAACAGTCAAGGAAAATGAGCGGGAGATAAGAAAGGCAATCAAAGGTGAGTTGGACTTAGATTTCTTGCAAACGTGCAAGATTTATGACACATTTGACCCCCTCCTTCAAGCTCAGCCTGGTCATCTCCTACAATCTATTCCTAAAAACATTAGTATTTAGGGAGCAAAATGGGCAGCACAGGAATGAAGAGGATAGAGCAATTCCCACTGGAAAAAAAAAAACAATATTGGGGAACTTAGGAAAATAAAGAAGCAACTGAGGTCGTCATAAAAAGTTATGCAACTTTTCATGGGATAGGAAAAGTGAATGGGTTTCTCCTATCCCTGAAGTTGAATCATGGGAATTTCAGGAGAGATAAAAGGACATAATTCTTTCCACCTCACGCATAGTGAAATTTAAGAATTTGCTACTCAAAGATGGCATTAAAAGCTGCATATATTTAAAAGGAGATCACATACATTCATGCAAAACAAGATTATTAGTAGTTACTCATCACTCATCTGCCTTCTCTGTTTGACTAGGTGGGTATCAGCTCAGGCATCAGAGGTGTTATATGCGCCACCCTAGGGACACCAAAACTGCTTGTGCCACTGGGTTCTACACCAATTGCAACTTCCAAATATCCTTCTCTGTCTACCCAAATACTCTGTGTAGAGTGCAGAGTGCAACCATGAAGGTCCCAGCCAGCTCATCAGGAAGGATCAGAATGATGATATTTTTTTCTCTCTCATTGATTCAGAACACATAATAAATAGAAAATGCAACTCCTTTTGAAGGAAAGAATGACAAGAACCCCATCAGGAGGAAGAAATTTCACTATTTGGCTGAACACTGAGATTTTGTGCAAGTGCTGTTTTCTCAAGGAAATGAGATGTTTGTTTATATCTTCTAGGCATATCCTTCAAACCCAAGTTATCCATTCTTCTGTGAAGTAGGATCCCATCAAGGCTTGACAATGGCAGCTAAATAGCGTGCTTAAAATTGGAAAGTGACCTCTTTATTATTAATTATCCTAATTGCAAATTTAAAACAAAAGGCATGCAAGAATAGCAGAAGTCATTTGTTTTAGAAACAGTTCTCTGCAAGTTCAAATTGAAACAGTCTCTTTGGCCTCCTGCTTCTTTGCCTATCCTACAGAATTTATGGCTCAGCAGGGATTCTTAGTTATGGACTGAGTTATGGTGCACAAAGAGGATTGTAAACTGAGGAAAATAATGTAAGCCATTGTAAGGTTTTAAGGTTTGCATGGTGGGGTGGGACTTTTTTTTTGCTTCTCAAGCGCTCCCAAAAATCCACATTTCTAATCCGAAAGAGAGAGAGAGAGAAAACATCTGGGATGCTTGGGAAATGAAATCTGGATCAAAGACATGGGAAAAAAAATGAATGTAATGATGAGAGCAACAACAGCTGATGAATGGGAAGTATTCTTGCGCTGGGATTCCCACCTGGGCGGGGAACATTTGCTGCTTCATTTCCTCCTCAGAAGTGTTGGAGAAGGTACACACACGACCATCAGCTGAAAGGCTGAAGGACGCCAGAATCCTCCTGAAAGCCTCAGTGAATTCTGAATGGAAGAAGCGTTGGGAGGAGGAGGGGGGAGAGAACAGGATGTGTTTTAATCCTCTCATAACTCATCAAGCATGCTTCCTCCAAGTCATTCCCCAGACACACAGCTTTTCCAGAAGGAGTTTATCTGTCCATGAGTTAAATATTTTCAGACATGTTCAGAAAGAAAATAGAGAAGGCTGGGCTTCGAAAAGTGGCATTCTCTTGCACAAAATGTTTATGCAACAGGGATTGTGACAGAGGAAAATGCTCTGGGGGGCTTTTGCAGGCTGCTGTAATGTCATTCCTTAGGCTGCAGATGAATTATAAGGCTCATGTGTAACCCGCAAGGCAAGGATTTATTTATTTTTTCTGATGGCAAAGATGATGGAAAGTGGACTTCTGTTTCAATCCTACACTTCCAGAACTCTTAGCGAGAAGAGCTGTCTCAGAAACTGGTCTGCTTCTCACAGTGCCAAATACAGCATATCAGGACTCAACCTTTGCCATATTAGACAATCTTACAATTCTGCATATTCAGGACTTGGATATAATGAGGTGCTACATACTGATTATTTTCTTAGTGAGTTTGCCCCATTGTGATAAAGCAGGTGGTAATCAGGAGTAGGATTCAGACAGTTCGGACCAGTTCGGGTGAACTGGTAGTTCTGGCGATTAGGTGGCCCTTCCCACCCATCCTTACCCTAATCTGTCTTATATTTCCATGTTTTGCAGCCCAGCTGATTCATGTGGCACAGCAGATTGCCACTGTTTTACTCACTGGGGCTGCAGCAGAAGGTAAGTATTAGAGCTGAAAATGGGTGGTTTTCAAACGCTGCGCACGCGCTCACCAAACCAGTTATTGAACCAGTTGAATCCCACAACTGGTGGTAACGTCCTAATTTTGGAACATGCAATGAATCTAGGACATAACTCAGGACCTATTTTAGGCATATGTCATTACCATGAAGAAGCATGATGATCCTGAGGAGACCAATCTCACAATGCAGGGCAATGAATTCTATCCCAGAAACATTTTATCTTCTCTGAAGGTAAAGGTAACCCTCAGGATTATGCCTCTGAGAGGAGACAAGAGATTCAGTCTTGAGCAATAATAATAATAGAATAATAATAGAATAACAGAGTTGGAAAGGACCTTGGAGGCCTTCTAGTCAAGTGGTCACCAACTGGTGGGCCGGGGACCACTAGTGGTCCATGAGAAAATTGTGGTGGTCTTCAGAGAAATATCCTCCCCAAGCACTTCCCCCCAAAGCAATTAATCCAGGCTGCACAGGAACACAAGGCTGCGCCACCCACATGGCCCACCCACCCTCTGGCCCCACCCTTCAGCCTAGCGCAAACCTTACCTTGAGTAGAGCCGAGTGAGCTGGAACTGGAAGCTAAGACCAATGGTGGGGGAGGTAAATCCATCCTGGGGTGGCTTGCTGACATTGGTGGGAAAGTCGGTCCCATATTCCAGAGCTGCAGTAGTCACAAGACTGGCCCTTTGGTCATCCTGGAGCAGCTGCTCCTCCACCCGGGTGCATCGACCTGCCATGGATTGGAGGAGCTTCTCCAAGATGTCCACAGGGCCAGTCCTGTGACTATGACAGCTCTGGAATATAGGAGCAACTTTCCCACCAACGTCAGCAAGCCACCATCAGTCAAAATTCATACTAGTGGTCCACAGGATTTAAAATTATGAGTTTGGTGGTCCCTGAGGTCCAAAAGGTTGGAGTCCAACCTCCTCAACATCATTTCAGACAAATGGTTGTTCAATCTCTTCTCAAAAACCTCCAGTGTTAGAACGCCCACAACTTCTGAAGGCAAGCTGTTCCCTGATGAATTGTTCTGACTTTCAGAAAATTTCTCCTTAATTTTAGGTTGCTTCTCTCCTTGATTAGTTTCCATCCATTGCTTCTAGGCCTGCCTTCAGGTGCTTTAGAGAATAGGTGGACCTCTTGTTCTTTGTGGCAGCCCCTGAGATATTGAAACATACTATCATGCCACCTCCAGTCTTTCTTTACATCAAACTAGACACAGACAATTCTTGCAACCATTCTTGGTACATTTTAGACTCCAATCTCCTAATCATTTTGTTGCTCTATCTCTGTGCTCTTTCTAAAATCTCAACATCTTTTTTATATCGTAACTACCAAAACTGGATGCAATATTCCAAGTGTGGCAATACCAAGGCATTATAAAGTGATATTAACTCTTCACTTGAATGTATGAATGTATTCAGGGTGAACGTATTCAGCTGAAGTATGAAGTAAAAGCAATTTATACATATAAAGTTCTGGAAGTGAGCTGATTCAATAGTTCTCAGAGTTTCTTGTTCTCAGAGCTAATGAGGTCTGTTAGATAAAGACCTGAGAAGTGATCATAAAAGGGTAAGGGTGTCATTAGTAGATAATTCTGCACTACAACCCAAAGATCTTTTTATTTCCTTACTTCTTACCCGTTCTATCCAGACAAGAGTGGCAAAGCTTGCTAGTGACTTTGGTGAGAACCAACTCATTTCCTTTTCCTTTTAGAACTGCTTCTTCCTTAGTAGACCCCATGCCTTTCCTTTGCTTTCCCAGATGTTTGCACACCTGGATTCCTTCGCTTCCTCCTTCCTACACATCTCCTTTGATGTAGATCCTTTCTGTTTTCTGTTTCTCCCTTCACTCTGCTTGTGCAATAATTAATAATTAAGTCCTTTTGCTTCTATATTCCTCTGCAGGTCCTTGGAAAGCTTAAAGCAAGGAAAGGAAGCTTTGTGTTACTGTGGGCAGAAAGTGGGAAAGTGATGAGTGCCCATAATAGCAATGGTAATGCGACAACTTGCCACAGCCAACTTGCTGTGCCCAACTTACCATGGCCAACTCATCGCAGCCAACTTGCTGTGGGACAATTCCCCATGGCCAACTCACTGTGGGACAACTTGCTGCGGGACAATGTAACAATTCTATTTAATTACTTTAAATAAATAAAAAAATATTTAAATTTTTGCCATTCACATTTTATTCTGTTCCTGTTTTTATATTCTTTCTTTAATGTTTCTATTCCATCATTTCTTTGATATTAATGTAACTCTTGTCCCACAGAAAGTTGTCCCACAGTGAGATGACTGTGGCAAGTTGTTCTGCAACAAGTTGGCCATGGCAAGTTGGCTGTGGTAAGTTAGGTGTGGTGAATCCCCCCACAAGCAGGGAGAGGGGATAAGGGAGAGACATGGTCTACGGGGAAGGAGAGGGCCTTGATCCTCTTTGTGGGCTGCAGCTGTGACAACTGGATAAAAGGACAGACATGCATATGGGCAAGTGCTGGAAACAAAATGTGGAAATATCTCTAGTTTAGTTTCTCTCTGGGTTTGGAGTCCTTCCCAGTGTGTGTTCTGATATCTGTGGACATCTTCCAGCCCTTATCTTGCCTGGTTTGTGTTGTTGTTTTTTGCTTTTTATAATTTAAACTGCATTTCCTCCTTCTTGTAACTGCTTGTGTGGGAGTTTTTTTGTCTCCAGTCAAGGATATTTGGAGCTTGGAAGCAAAGTGAAGGAATAAAAGGGGCTTCACATGTTTTTTGTGGCTGTGTTTATTATGTATTACACCCTGGGTCATCACATAACCTATAGTACTGCCCTCTAACCACTATATAGAAAATTCTGTAAGTAAATTGATTTGCTGTTGTAACCAGAAGTCATAATAGCAGAGCATAAAATAAAGAAAAAGAATAGAAAATTATTTTAAAAGTGCTGGTTGTAAGAATATTAGATCAAGATAAAATAAAGGCTACAATAAAAACTTAGAATCTCTTTCTAAGTTTCAGACAACAAAGCAAAAATAGCAGCCTGACTACTCATAGCTGTAAACTCATCAGCAGGAAGATAATTCAAATGATATAAGACCTGAGCATTAATTCGGTCCTGATCTCAACATAAATGGGGCAGTGGAAGACATAGTGAAGTAACATCCACCACTTCGAGAATAGAGATGCTGTTCGACATCCCTCTTCAAGATTTGCTGAATACATGATCTGCAAGTGAAGGGATGTTAAAACGTGAGTAATATTAAGCAGATATTGGAAGAGGCTTCTGTGTTTTTTATAGTAATGATAATGAGAACTCTATGGATATGTTTATATCCATGAAGTCCTTAGGACTTAAACCGAACCTGCAGGCAATTTTTATTTTTTTTCTTTTCCTTTCACACCTCCAATGTTTTTATCCTGACCCTTTCCCCTGTCTTTCCTGATAGAAATTCTGAAGTCATTTTAAAAATTCCAATTTATCAAATAATTCAGTGCAGTTGGTAAAATGTTCCCTCTTTTTTGGCCAGTGTTATTAACGATGTGCCACTCCAGATATGCTAGCAATCAGGACTACTCTATTCTTTTAAAGATTATTTCACACTCTCGGTCTTCTCAGCTCTCCTTTCCTGTTTTTTTTCCCCTTTCCATTTCAAATGTGGTTCACCAAGTTCATCTTGGTGTTCAAATTTAAAATAAATTAGGAAACGTGTAGGCAGATCCTCCAGGGTAATTACAGTCTTGATGTCTAACCCTTCACCTTTTCCTCTCTCCCTCCCCCTTGTTGTCTTTCATCTTGTCTAATTTTAGGAATAAAGGTAATATTTTTCACTCTCCCTTGCTCAAAGTGAGAACTCCCAGGAGGCAAGGAAAAGACACATCCCACCCACTCAAACAAGAATTTCAGGACACTTTTCTGATATTGGACCTGCTGTTAACTATTTTTTCCAACTTAATGATGCCATTTGTGATGTTTATTTAAGCTGTCATTTAAAAACAAAATACAATTTTGAAAAAGCTGCTAAGGTTCTATTTTCAAAAGCCTAAGAAGGTGACTTCCATACTGTTGTACAACAAATCCAGGATGATATGTGAGTTGAGACTTCCTCAAAAGCATCTTTAGGATTAATTGGTATTTACGTATATGTGGAATGGAAGGAAGTCTGTGAAGAAATCAATTTACTTATTACATTTGAGTGAAATAGATTTCTATTTTATTTAGTCTTGATCAGACATCACCTCAAAGTTGTGTCTAACCCCCTCACTTTTCTCTCAATCTTTTCTTTCTGTCTTCATTATATCATACATAATGGCGGAAAAATAGCTTAAGGATCCTAATAAAGGAGAATATTTGTAGTTCAGGGTTGAACTATGGAGTTCTTGGTGTTCCCTGAGCTTGGTTGTTTGCTTGCAGATGTTTCATTATCCAACTAGATCACCTCATCAAGCCAAATCCAAAACACTAGGGAACTCTTGGAAATTTTCCATTCGCACAAATCAGCCATCAGTAGACACATAGAGATAAACCTCATTTAACACCTTTCAAAAGTGACAATATAAAACTTAGGAAGGAAACAAAAAGACTAGAACTGTTGGGAAACACCCAGTCAGATGAGGGGAGACTCAAGTGTGGAACTAGCCTCAAGTCTTTGCACAGTTTTCTTACGCTTCATAGAGCTTTATCCATCTGTTTCCAGTCCGAGGCTGGCAATCTGTGAGATTTCTGTATAATAGACAAAATAGCATTGAATTCTACATGTGTGAGTCAAGTTGCTTGTGCCTGACAAGAACACAATGTATCCAGCAGCCAACATTTAGATAACCAAGGATTAATACAAGACAAATTTTATTTTATTTATTTTTATTTGTTAATTGCTTACAAGATAATAGGTATAAGTAAAACATAGTTATGAATACATGGATAAATATAACAAAAATAAAATATAAAGGAAACAATAGGACAAGGATGGTAGGCACGTTGGTGCGCTTATGCACGCCCCCTACAGTCTTCTTAGGAAAGGGGTGAAGTCAATAGTAGACAGTCTAAGGTTAAAGTTTTTGGGGTTTGGGGAAGAAACCATAGAGTCAGGTAGAGTATTCTAGACATTGACCACTCTGCTGCTGAAGTCGTATTTCCTGCAATCAAATTTGGTGCGATTAACCTTGAGTTTGTATCTATTGTTTGCTCTTGTGTTGTTATGGTTGAAGCTGAAGTATTCATTGACAGGTAGGACATTGCAATGTATGATTTTATATACTATACTTAGATCGGACCGAAGGCGGCGTAGTTCTAGGTTTTCTAGGTGTAGAATTTCAAGTCTGGTGGCATAAGGTATTCTGCAATGAGTAGAGGAGTGGAGAACTCTTCTTGTGAAATATTTCTGAACTCTCTCAACTGTGTTAATATCAGATACATAATGTGGGTTCCAGACTGATGAGCTGTATTGGAATATTGGTCTAGCAAATGTTTTGTATGCTCTAGTTATTAGTGTAATATTACCAGAGAAAAAGCTACGTAAGATTAGGTTAATAAATCTTAACGCCTTTTTGGCTATGTAGTTACAGTGGGCTCTAGCACTTAGGTCATTTGAGATGAGTACTCCAAGATCCTTGACAGAGTTTGGATCATCAACAAGGTCTTGACTATTCAGCCTGTATTTTATTTTCTGATTTTTTTGCCAATATGTAGAGCATTTATTTGTTGATATTTGAAGTTGCTATTTGTTTGACCATTCTGATACATTGTCAATATCTTTTTGAAGGGTATTGTCTGTGGTGTTGAATAGCTTTACATCATCAGCGAAGAGAACGCAGTTGCTTTCATTTGATCACAGAGGTCATTTATGTAGAGTATGAAAAGAGTTGGTCCTAGAACACTGCCTTGGAGGATACCACTGTTGACAGGTATAGAATTTGATAGGATGCTCCCAATTTTGACCATTTGTTGTCTGTGAGCAACCAAAAAACAATACTCTAATCAAGCAGCCTCCAAATTCAATAAATAAATAAATCTAAACTTGCAGTTCCCAAACTGAGCACCATGGTGCCCCAATTCTGGTTTATGGGCACCATGAAACACTTATTGAGATATTAAAGGATACTTTCAACTGAAAGTGTTTAGAAACATTGGTTTAGACAATAATCCTGAATGGTTTTAAATCTATTCTTTCTCTTCCTTCTTCCAATTTCCAATGGAAATCATTCTCAGGTAAAGATTGCCTGAGATTTCCTGACAATGCTTTGAGGCCTATGCTATTCCAGACAAATGACTTTCAATCTCTTCTTAAAAACCTCCAGTGATGGAGCACCCACAACTTCTGAAAGCATCATCTTCATTCAAAATATTGCATTTTATTTTTCCCTCAGACTCATCCCTGGTTCGGTGAACTATTCAAGTCTCAACCCCACGAAATCTCCCATGTCTTCAATGCCTCCTGAAAGGCAGAATCAGCTGCATGTGCTTTAATTGTCTTTAAAAAAAAAGTTACTTGTATAAAACAAGCATATGAAAAAGACCAGGCTAAAACTTTCTCCCAATGTTTCAGCATTTTTCTGCACATGTTTATAAAGATGTGCTCAAGGATGAACATTTCAGGCTAAACTCCAATGCAGTGAATATTTCATCCCTGGTAGCATGTTAAATCCATCAAGTAATTTTAAATAATAATGCAGCTCAACCAAATGAGGGCCTACAGATATGGTTCAGTTCAAACCAGAAGGTAAAAATCTATTGTTGATGGCAACAGTGACGCATATTTCTATTCTGATTTTCTTCCAAGAAGCTCAGGATGTAAGGTTATTGCCTTCTATTCCTATGGTGTTCCTGTAATATAGATTACATTCATTGCACTTTACTCTTGCTCTGTATACAGAATGGCACACAAGTTTTCTTTCATTCATTCCTTTCTTTCTTTCGTTCCTTCCTTCCTCCCTTCCTTTTTTCTTTCTCTCTCACTTTTCCTTCATACAAGTTTTCTTTCTTTCATTCATTCCTTTCTTTCTTTTGTTTCTCCCTTCCTTCCTTCTTTCTTTCTCTCTCTCTCTTTTCCTTCCTTTCTTCCTTCCTTCTTACCTCCCTCTCTCCCTCTGGGTTAGAGTAGGGGGACATTTGAACCATCCCTCTTTCTCAGCCCTAAACTAGAAAGCAAAAAAAACAAGCAAATCATGTATTTGTCAACCCACACTGGACTTGTATACAGATAATAATCCATGACCTTCAATAAAGAGTCCTTTATACTGGGATGGAATGGTAAATGTGGAATAAGCCAAGAGGTTTCTAGGCAAGTTCCTTGAGTTCAAAGAAGAGCTTTGTATACCCAGATCCAATTTGATCCAACTGGTCTTTTTAACAACCTCATATGGATGTGAAAGTTGGAAAGTGAAGAAAGCAAGCAAAAGTAAACAGATGCTTTCAGCCTCCTGCGCAAGTTCTTTTGCCGGTTTGATGTTACTTTGAATTGTATTTTTATACGTTGTTAGTGACCTGGTGTTGCTAGGGCACAATAAGCAGCCATACAAATTGAGTAAATAAATAATCCTGCACTTGCTGTATGAAATGGTTTAACCCAGACATGTGTTTGGCCTCCCAGTTGGATCCAGGACTACACGAAGAAGGAGGCATCTGAAGTTCAAAGTTCGTGACACTTCTTGACATGGTAATTCCACCCACACATACTTGCTTTTCTTGACATTTAAGTTGAGTTTTTGAGAGTCTTGTTTTTTCTTGCACCAATGGTGCAGAAGCCAATGTGTCCTAATATTTCCAGACCTGGTCTAGTTTATATTTTGCCACAGAACAAAGAGATGTATGTACAGCTGGGTTTCCCTGCAAAAGACAGTTTGCAGGCATTTGTTGCCTCCTGAAATTAAACAACCATTAAAAGGGGGAAAAAAAATTACAGCAGGCCAATATATTTTCCAGTCTTTTCATTCTGGTTTCCCCCCCTCACCCCCGCCCCCTCCTTTAAACTGCTTTCCTATACAGGCAAAACAGGTGCTGAAATACGAAACCCTACCGAGGGATTTCCTTTACAAAACAGCTTGCTTCTATAGCCTGGCCTTTAAGTTAGACATGCCTCTGACACAGAATGTTAAAATAAAAATGCATTTGGTGGGAAGGAGCTGCGCCACTGGCATGTCACACACAAAAAAAAATGTGTGTGTTGTGGTCGAAGAGAACACAAAAGGTAGAAAAGGCATGCTGTCACTTTAAGAAAAAATAAACTACAATATGAACTACCCAAAACCCTGCCATTTCCAGCCTGGGCTTGATTAATGATTTTTCTATCTAATAAAAGGTTCAGAAACCATCTGTTTTTCTCCCTAATGCCTTGCCCAAAGGTTTTTCGTTCCTATTTCAGGCTTGGGGCCAAGTGACATTCCATTTCTTTCTCTTTTTTTCCCAGCCTTGTAAACAAACCCTTCTCTCTTTTTAATCTTCCAGTGCTGTTTCCTACCCATCGTTATGCATATTCATTGCGAGTAAACATTTTTAGTGTCTACACTTAATCTCTTCCACTGGCAATTACTGTTCTATGCTGTTTTGTAATGCAGAAGGGCCAATGCTTTCCCTTCTAATAACAGCTGGGTCGCAGATGGGGCCTGCAGTCATTGTAGAAAATAAAAATTTACAAGATGCCAGTGGAATTTATTTCAGTTTTATGGAGACACACAGGAGGAACCTTTCTGTTATCCGCCTTCAGTGAAATCTGCAGGCAAAAGGCATGCTTTTGACATTTAATCAAAGGGGGGTTCAGGTAACGTCTGGAACAGCACGGGGAAGAAAGCAGGTGGATCATATTAGGCAGTGCCATGGTTAATTTATTTAGAAGTGATTGGCTTAGAAGTGTGCAGCCAATATTTGACATCGTGTATATATCTTGTTCAGTATCCTGCTTCCAAATTGTTACCACGGTAGAGATGCTGCCTTGCCACTATGGACCAAACCAGGTGTTTAGGCTTGGTTGTTGCAAAGAGGAACCGGTAGAAGTGGGGAATCTCATGGCAAATAGTGGTGCCATTGGCTGTGGTTTCATTTTGCCCAACGTGGCTTCCAATTGCTGAACCCTTCCTACGTTGCTGGCACGTGTGATTCTAAGTTTGAGCTTCTTAAGAAATCCTTCCATTTGCATATTTTGACTCTTCCCAAAGTGATGGTGGTTGTTTTTAACATCAAAATTCAAAAGCATGTGATTTTATTTGTAAGGAAAAATAGGCATGTGCTAACGCTAGGACAATTTTAGATGGATGGATGTGGGTATTAGAGAATGTGGGTTAGGCGAAGCAAAAGGGCCATCATGGAAACCGATAAAGGAAATTTTGGATTTAAACCAGGGGTGGGATTCTACCGGTTTGTCCGAACTGGTAGCTCCCAAGATCATCTGGGAGCGAACCAGTTCGTTCTGATGATCAGCTGTTGGGTCCACCCACCTGCCCTGGCTCCATACTGACCTTTCTTTCCTGCTTTTGACGCTCAGCTGCATTGTGCGGCACAGCAGATTGCCGCAGGTCAGCTGTTGAAGAGACAGGGAGAGTGCAGGAGTACACGAGAAGATCAGCAGAAAAGCCTCTGCATATCCAAACATGCCCACCGAACCAGTGGTAAACAAATTTGAATCCCATCACTGGTTTTGGCACCTCTGATAATACCTGATGTAAATTGCATGCTGAGGTCTTTTCCAGCCTTGCCAATAGGAATCCGAAAGAGGATCGATAGAGAAATAAACAGGAACGATACATTTGCTTAAGACCTTTTATCTTTTGAGGACATAGGCAATCCCAATGGATCTGGAAGCCATGCAAGTCCATGGCCAACAAAAAAAATCATATTTTTCTTATTTTATGGGTGTAGGGTGGTGGTGCAGGGAGTCAAAGAGATTGAATATATTTAAGATGGCAGCCATGATCATGTGTTCAAATCCCCACCCCTTTTTATGTGGCTCAGAGATTTGATCACATGATTGCACCCACCATCTTGATTTTACTTTACCTTTCCTGTTTCATGTCTTATTCATTTTTTTTCATTAATGGCTCATCCCACCTGTCTATGTTATCTTTCCTTACCAAGCCCTTAAATCCTCTAACTTTGATTTAATGTACCAAAAATCAGCAGTATCTGTGAAAAGTGGAACAGTTAAAAAATCCTGGGATGTTGTGGAAATGATGTCTATAAAGGATACATGTCATTCAAATCAAGGCATTGTATCTCTAGATATCATATTCATGTTAGTCTGGGGAATGCATTCCACAGTGCCACTGTGTGAATATAGACTTTTTTTATTACATAATTTATTCTTTTATAACCATTTTTAAAAGGTACCTGAACATAGGGTCCATTAAAATGAATTATACAGAAGTCTGAAATCTTTTAATAAATTAGAAAAATTAAAGAAAGACTAGTGCAATGGCAGAAATGTATTTACATGACAAAATGTGGTATTTGGAAACACTTGTTCTTTGTTGGGTTATTGCAGGGGTGTCAAACTTAAGGTCCCTGGTCAGATCCAGCCCATGGAGCCATCCTGGTCTATCCAAAAGGGAAGAGGAAAGATCAGGCCAGCATGACTTCGGCCTGCTCTACCCAGTGCAAAGAGGAAATGCCAGCAGTTTGGGGAGTGGTGTCAAGTTGGCCATGCCCACCCAGTTGGCCACACCCACTCATTTGGCCATGCCCTCCAGCCTCCCCAAGGTCAACCACAGCCCTGAGGTGGCCCTCAATGAAATTGATTTTCACACCCCTGGATTATTGCATTGCTTACTCCATGGGGTTTCCCTTGAAGACCATCTGGAGCTCCAGTTGGTCCGGAATGCAGCAACTCAGATTACACTGAGACTCTCATGTTTCTCCCACATAGCACCTCTACTTCAAGATTTCAACAACTCTACTTCAAGAGTTATCTTCAAGGTACTCTCTGTCAATCTTAAAACCTATGAGATTTTAAACCGGGATGTTTAGTGAGATCTGTAGGATGGATTATCTTCAGGTTCCTTTTGTTATGAATTATCATCCTCGGGAGTCATGAAGATGAATTGTCTTGGTTTCAGTCCCCTTCTTTGGAACAAAATAACCCTCCAGTTAAATTGGCCATAACGTGTTGAGTTTAAGAAGACAATTAAATATGGCTTTTCCAGAGAGTAGAAAGTTTATTAATAGTGAGAATCTCTCATTTGGAGTTTCTTTTTTCTTCTTAATGTTCCTACAATTCTGATGTATTAGGCTGTCATTAGATGATCATATATCAGCCATCACCAGGGGGGCTTTTTATCAGGTCCGTCAGATCTACCAGTTGCGGCCCTTTCTGGGTCGGGGTGCATTGCGCACAGTCACTTCTACTCTCGTTACCTCCCACCTAGATTATTGCAATGCTCTCTACATGGGGCTCCCCTTGAAGAGCATCCGGAGGCTTCAACTGGTGCAGAGTGCGGCCACGCGGGTGATCGTGGGTGCTTCGTGGAGCGCCCATGTTACACCGCTCCTGCACGAGCTGCACGAGCTTCCGGTGGACTTCCGGGTGCGATTCAAGATGTTGGTGACCATCTTTAAAGCGCTCCATGGCTTGGGACCCGGGTACTTGCGGGATCGCCTACTGCCACCATCGGCCTCCCGCCGGCCAGTGCGCTCCCGCAGGGTGGGCCTCCTCGGGGTGCCGCCAGCTGGACAATGTCGGTTGGTGACCCCGAGGGTGTGGGCCTTCTCTGTGGGAGCGCCCTCCCTTTGGAATGAACTACTGGTGGAGATGCGGGCCATTGCTGACCTGCGAGCCTTCCGACGTGCACTTAAAACCCATCTTTTCCAACAGGCCGGTCTGGCCTAACGTTATGAGTAGGGTTTTAAATTTTTAATTCAATTTTAATCTTATGGGGTTTTATTGGTTTCAGCCATTTATTTAATCAATTTTAAATTCTTTTTAATTTTTGTAATTTGTATGTTTTATTGCGGCTGTTCACCGCCCCGAGTCCCTTTTTGGGAGAGGGGGGCGGTATATAAATCAAAATAATAAATAAATAAATGTATTGTAACTGTAATCATTGGATTGACTTGTAAGCTGTTAACAACCTTCTCATTGTAAGATGCTACATGATCTAGACCCTAGAAAAAGTACCGAGAAGAGCAACCAGCATGATTAGGGGACTAAAACATACAATGAACGGTTGCAGGAACTGGGCTTGGCTAGTCTAGTAAAGAGAAGGACCAGGGGAGACATGATAGTGGTCTTCCAATATTTGAAAGGCTGCCACAGGGAGGAAGGGGTCAAGCTATTTTCTAAAGCGCCTGTAGGCCAGACAAGGAATAATGGATGGAAACTGAACAAGGAGAGACTTAATCTGGAAATAAGGAGAAACTTTCTGACAGTGAGAACAATCAACCAATGGAACAAAAGTTGCCCTCGGAAGTTGTGGGAGCGCCATCACTTGAGACTTTCAAGAAGAGATTGGACTGCCATTTGTCAGAAATGGTGTAGGTCTCCTGCTTGGGCGGGGGGGTTGGACTAGATGACCTACAAGGTCTCTTCCAACTCTGATTATCTGTTATCTGTTAATCCTGTATTCATTTATGTTGAATTCTTTTTAAGCTGATCCTGTAGAATATTCTAATCGTTGGTCTTATTGTACACCACCAGAATCATTTTGTGTGACATAAGTGGCCATATGAATTTGAAAAATAAATCAAGTCACTCAGAGTTCTTTGGGAGAGCAGTTTATCAGTCCTAGTAGTACAGTCATAGTAAGCAAATCAAATTGATGGATTAATCAATCAATCAATTTTTAGCCAAAAGCCAACAGTCAAAATCTGAAAGCGAACTTGTTTCAATATAAAAAATAATTGGAGAGGATGAGACTTCTACAATAAACACCAGTATAAAGTGATGCCCTCTCTTAAACAGCACCATTCTGAATATTTGTAACTATTTGATAACTATTTGGCACAATTGCAAGGAAATTTAATTGTTAAGCAATTAAGTCAATCCATCCAATTGAGTCAATCCATCCAAGTGCCACAGTAGTAACCTAAAAAGGTACAAATGTCTGGGTAATAAAGGAACAGAAGAGGCTGAAGGCTCTGACCAATGCATCATGGCTAGACTCAAACTACATTTCAACCTGGTCTCAGCCCCACCTTTCTAATTCTCGACAATGCCTCCAAGAATTAGTAGGCCATTATAAAAACTACCACAGCTCCCATGACACAGCATTATGGTGGATTAAATGCCTGGCTACACAGCTTGTACTGGAAGACAGATGTTGCTCTGGCTTGGTAAGCCAAAGGTGGCTCACCAGCATGGGAAGGAAGTCAACTGAGAGGATGATTTAAGAATCCCTCAAGCCTAGGAAGAGCCTTGATTAACTTTAGCCCTGCACTGTTTCCTCATTTTTAGTAGCCTCTTGAGTTGTGATTTATGCAGTGAGGGAGGAGGGGATAAATTAGTTCACACACACACACAGAGAGAGAGAGAGACAAACAGACAGACAGAGAGAGACAGAGAAGAGAGAGAGAGAGACAGAGAATGAATTTCATTTTCAGTTAATAAAGTTTCGTCAGGTCAGTCAAGATGAGCAAATTATTTGAAGGAAAGCCTAATGACTTTTTAGGCCTGCCAAGAACAATTGGCAATATGGGTGGCATATAAATTAAATAAATAAATAAATAGCAGTAGCAATAGCACTTAGACTTATATAGTGCTTTACAGCCCTCTCTAAGCGGTTTTTTACAGGGTCAGCCTATTGCCCCCAACAATCTGGGTCTTCATTTTACCCACCTTGGAAGGATGGAAGGCTGAGTCAACCCTGAGCCTGGTGGGATTTGAACTGCCAAATTGCAGGCAGCTGGCAGTCAGCAGAAGTAGCTTGCAGTACTGCACTCTAACCACTGCACCACAATAAATAAATAAATACATACATAAATTAAGTAAGTAAGTAAGTACTGCCATGACAGTACCACTTTCCCTTCCAAAGATCTGTGGAAGAAGCTGCTGTCCTCCTAAAGTTTTAGTGGGGTAACAGAGCAGAAAATGGAAGTTTTATGGGAGAGATTAATTCCTTCAGTGCTTTAAGGCTGTATTTCTCAGCCTTGGTATGTGGACTTCAACTCCCAGAATTCCACAGCCAGCATGCTTGCTGGATAATTCTGGGTGTTGAAGTCCACAAAGTCTTAAAAGTTTTTAAGGTTGAGAAACACTGCATTAAGGGCTTTGAAACATCTTCCCAGTTGCTCCCAGTTGTTTGGAGAAGACAATACAGTTTTCTGTGCCGGATTTTGCCTGGGGTCTCTTTCCCCAACTTTTTGATGGTAGATTATTTTTTATTATGTGTCTCAGTGTAGGGTGGTCCCACTTTCCTGACTAATTATTCAAAAAGGAAGCAAGGACATGTCACACCTGGTTGTTGCCCAGATGGAAGATTCCAAGGTTGAGGACTACACTGGGAAGTTGAAAAAAATATCCTAGAAGAAGATAGTAGCAATCTAGTTTCGTAACATTGCAAGAAAATTACAAGGATGGAATCACTAGGGGTCATGCTGAACTCGAGCGTGATTATCTTCGTACAATTATTTGTGGAGGGAAGGAAGTGAAGACGGGAAATCCTTCTCTCTTCTAAATGTTGGAGCCCAATATCATTTAATAAAGCTGAATGAAGATTCAGGACACATAAAAGGAAGAGTTTCCATACACCAGCTATGTTTGTACATCATACTTATCCAAGGCTCTTAAAGACATTGCACCTGCATTTAGTACAACAGGCTAAGCTTATTTAGATTCGATCTTAGTTTTTTGTTTTTTTTTTAGCCTAGCATATTATGTCAACTGTGGTTAATTTATAGCTTAATGTATTGTGCAAACCCAGACAATGAGTTATTCGGTAACAGAATTGAGACTGTGCTACAAATCTAGCCCAAACATGGAATTGAATTTGCTGCACAAATTTAGTAATGGGCACCAATTTAGAATACTTCTTAAACACAGAGCAGACAATTGATCCCAAAGGCCAAATTGCTTCCTAGAAGACTTCTGGGGTCAGATGTTGCCACCGGATATGTTCCTAAATGCCCCTTTGTCCAAAAGGTTTGCCTCTGACTAAAAATCTGAACTTCAGAAGTAGCAGTGTACAGAGATTCTATAGTCATCAAGGTCAAGGTTGTCCCAAAGATGCTTTTTCAAGAGACAACTGGACCTTTGAAGATATTTCGCTTCTCATCCAAGAAGCTTCTTCAGGTATAAATCGTTCCATTCCCCACCATCCAGTCAGAGCTGAAGAAGCTTCTTGGATGAGAAGCAAAACGCCTTCAAAGAAAAACCAGAAAGTCCAGTTGCCTCTTGAAAAAAAAAAACATCTTTGGGACATTCAAAAGTAGCTGTTTTTTTCAGATGCTATTATGTTATCAGCTGTTTAATCCAGTTGCATCTGCAGCCAACCTGGAAAACACCAGAGCAATGCTACCAGAACTAGGACACACACAATAATGTCATTGTGCAAAATGCTGTGACCAGAGCCACCTGAGGGATCCAAAGCTTTCTTCAAAATAATGATATTGTTCCCATGCAAATCGCTCCCCTTTGATGTCATGTTGCATGGACAAAAGGGATGGAGGATGTGCTGCTTTAATTAGTTATATTACATCTACAATTCAGACTCTTCCTAGGCTTCTGGTTGTGATTATGTTCTTCTGTTAAATGCTTAGATTCCAACACTTGACAGTTGACAGTTCTACAGTTGACCTCTGCATGCTCCTGTGTGCTGGCCTGTGTGGTGATCCTCAGCTTACTGTTCAAAGTTACAACAGCAGTGACTTGTAGCTTGGCCATGGTTACAAGATTCAGATGCTTGGCAGTCATTTATAATGGTTGTGCCATTCAGGGTCATGTGGTTGTATTTATTTATTTATTTATTTATGGTCGCGTAGCGCCCATGTGACGCCTCTCCTGCGCGAGCTGCATTGGTTGCCGGTGGCTCTCCGGGTTCGCTTTAAGGTTCTAGTTTTGACCTTTAGGGCGACCCATGGCATGGGACCAGGTTACCTCCAGGACCGCATTCTGCCAGTGATCTCCAACAGGCCGGTGCGTTCCCACAGAGAGGGTCTGCTCCGGGTGCCGTCGGCCGCTATGTGTCGTCTGGCGGCGCCGAGGGGTAGAGCCTTCTCTGTGGGTGCCCCCGCCCTCTGGAATACTCTGCCACCGGAGCTCCGTACCGGCATGGACCTGAGGGCCTTCAGGCGCGCGTTGAAGACCTGGCTCTTTGAGCAGGCCGGCCTTGGCTGAGATAATGGTTTTAATTTGGTCTCCATAATATTTAATTTTAAATTGGGGTTTTAAGGGGGGGGGGGGGTTTAGTCTCAGTAATCAGCCAATTAATTTAATAGTTTTTTAATTTTTGTATATTTGTGGGTTTTAGATGGGCTGTACACCGCCCTGAGTCCCTTGGGAGAAGGGCGGTATATAAATGTAAATAATAAATAAATAAATAAATAAATAAATAAATAAATAAATAAATAAATAAATAAATTAATTAATTTATTGGATTTTTATACCGCCCCTCTCCCAAAAGCGGGACTCGGGGCGGTGTACAGCCAGATAAAACAGAATAAGCTATAGAAATTATAGAGTTAAAAACAATTTAAAATAATTAAATTTGTGTCCGAAAGATAAAAATTGTATCAAAAACATATAAAACAGATAAAAATTAAAATACCAATTTAAAACCCCCACAATTGTTACTGGGCCAGGCCGGCCTGTTGGAAAAAGTGGGTCTTTACTGCGCACCAGAAGATCTGAATGTCGGTGATGGTCCATATGTCCAGGGGCAAGTCGTTCCAAAGGGAGGGAGCCCCCACAGAGAAGGCCCGCACCCTCAGGGCTGCCATTTGAGGCTGCCTTCCCAGACAGTGTTGTGGTTCGCTGGCAGCCTGTGCAGACAGCAGCAGAATTGGACAGAGAGGAAGAAAGGGGATCGGTTCAGGAGTCTGGAGAGGACTCAGATGAGGGTCCTGTGTCCAATGCAGAGATGGAGCCAGGACCATCTGGGAATATGGTGCTGCCTCTGAAGCCTTCAGAGTCTGGAAGTAATGAGGCAGAGGACCCAGGGGAGCCTGTTCCAAGTGAGCATGTGCGCAGAGCTGCTAGAAGGTGAGAGCAGCTGAAACAAAAGAGCTGACTCAGGAGTAAGGGTGGGAGGTGATTGCCCCTCCCATAAGGTCTAAAGGACAGGCAAAGATGATGAAACCTTTGCAGGAAGCAAAGTTGTTCATTTGGTTTAGATTCATTCTTGAAGCTCTTTGTACTTCAGTTGGATTTTTTTCTAGTTCATTTGATACTTCTGTTATTGGTAGCACTTCACAGGAAAGAAAGGTGGGTGCTTATCTCGAGAGACTGTTTGGGATTCATTACCAGCTGGGAATGAAAATAATTCACAGCATTGCAATAAAACAAGACTTGTTTTTAAAGTAAGTGTGTGTGTAATTACGATCTCAGAAGCCTTGGTCAGAACAGAAGCCTCTGGCAAGCGAAGTCAATGGGGAATCTGGATTCACTTAATGGCCACATGATTCATTTAACAACTGTAGCAATGTACTTAACGATCATGGCAAAAAGATCATATAATTGGGCTCAGTTGGCATCTACCTTCTTCTAGATGATTTTTTTCAACATCCCAGTGTAGTTCTCATCCCATTTGGATGATAACCAGGTGTGTTGTTTTTTTGCATTCTTTTTGAAAGATTAGTCAACGTAAGTGAGAGTGTCCTAAACCGAGACATTAAAAATCTACATGTCTGGATTCTGACAGTTACCCCAATTAAATCATGAGTCTTGAGCCAAACTTCCAAAACTTAAAAAGGATTTATTGGGAGTTAATATGTCTGGCACTGCCTGGGTGTAGCCGACTCTGAGACACATAATTCATTGTCACCCTTGGCTGTGATTTTCCCCCACCCCGTGGGTGTATCATAATTAATATTCTCCAATGAGACACATCCATAGCCAAGAGTCATCAATCATGTTCTCCAGTTAGATATTTGCATGGCAGAAACTTCAATCACCTAGTCACTATCTTTGAAAAACTACTTATGGAGTGCACTTTCGATTTCCAAGCTGCCGCACTGTTCTTTCAAACCCCTTTTCCCCCTCCCTTTCTGTTGGCAACTCTAAAAAGACCATAGAAATATTTTATGAGTTGACACTACAATCATAAAGTTACTCCCCCGCACACTTCAAAAAGTTTCAAAATAGTCCAGAGAATTCTTTAGAGATTCTGTCATCCAGGTCACGGCTGACCCAAAGGTGACTTTTCAGGAGGCAACTGGACCCCGAGGACACAAATAAATCTCCAAGTGCTTCAATGACCCTCTAAAACAGGGGTATCAAACTCAATTTCATTGAGGGCCACATGAGGGTGACTTCGGGGGCTGGGATAGGTGGCCAGCTTGATGTCACTTGTGTCGGGGGCATCTTTGGTGGCTGAGTGTTCTGCCAGCAAAAACAAGCTCCTGAGCTCCATTTTCAGCTGTGATAACCTCCTGCAGCCCGCTGCCAGCGAAAACAGTTCAGGTGGGCCACATGTGCCCTTCCCGGGCCCTGTTTTCAGTTGCAATGCCCTCCTGCAGACCTCTGCCAGTGAAAAAGGAGCTCCATTATCACTGGCAGAGGGCTGCAGGAGGACGTCATGGCCAAAAACAGAGCCTGGGAGGGCTGCATACAGTCGTCCCAAGTTCTGTTTTTGTTGGCAGAGGCACTGCGGGCCAGTCCTTTGCTGTTTCGGGGTGGCCCCTTGGGCCAAATCTAAGCACCCTTGGTCTGGATCCAGCCCCCGAGCCTTGAATTTGACACCCCTGCTCTAAAAGGATGCAAATGACCAGCTGTCTGCAATGAGTATAAATCCTTCTATTCCCCACTCTCCTGTCAGAGCTGAAGAAACTTCTTGGACGAGAAGTAAAACATCTTCAAAGAAAAAACAAGAAAGTTCAGTTGCCTCCTGAAAAAAGCCCCTTTGAGACAATCCAGACAATTAGCTGGGCAAAGAGACCTCAGCTTTGCTTAACCACAGAAATTCTGGTGTCAGTTCTGGCTGTCAGCTGAGCGCTACCTGTACACGAAATTATCTTGGAATTTAATATTGTCCTGTGCACAATTCAGACAGGTAGGTCTGTAGTTCCTACAGATAGTTTTGTGCAAATAAATCCTATTGACCTCAATGAAGGGACCCTACCTTCATTGAATCCGGCTGTAAATTTCAGGAGAGCTACTCCTGAATAAATATTTAAATGAGAAGTTAGCCAAGCCAGAAGAGAAAACTTTTAAACTCTTCATTAGAAGGTGATGATTTCCCAAACTAGCTTTGCTCTCGACCCTCCTTATCCCGGCTTGCCTTTTCTAAACCCTTTTGAAGATTGCAAACAAACTACTATGAAGTTTGCTAATCTGGCTGATGTGCCGTTTCCATTGCAAATATTAGTCAAGATTTGCGAGTGCTAATTCAAAATTCATACATGGGTTGGAAGGAACCTCCAGGGTTATTGGGTTTATAAACTTCTGTATTGCTGAAGAACTCCATGGCTAATCCCTCTCTATGACATATATTGTCACGGGGAGGAGAAATGGGAGATTCAGAGATTTGGAGTCTGCCACAGCAGTGAGATCTGGGGGAAGAGCAAATCCTAGTTTACCTTTTGAATGAAAGAAGAAAAAGAGAAAAGAAATGTTCAGGATTCTGGCAATTCTTTGCAAGTCGAGATTCATAAAAAGAGAAAGACAGAAGGAAACTATTCAGCCCATTAATAGACATTCAACTATCTAACTGTATTTCTAATCTTTGTGGGCACAGGAAAAAAAAATACAGATTCATTAGCTGAGGTTTCATGGCATTTTCTGGAAGTTGGTAGATTGCTCCACTAGAGGGCAATCATTATGCCATCAATATACAAAATTTCATTTTTAAGGAAGAGGGCAGGATCAGGATAATGCCTCTGTAACTGTTTGATGACAAAAGCTTTTAGCTTGCCCATTTTTTTTTTCTGAAATTCATCTCCTTTCCTGTCCAAATGCCACCAAGGAACCACTAAGAAGGGGAAGGAAGAAAGCAAAGATGAGATTGAACTGTACCTTACAAATTTATAATCTCACAAATTTAAATGCATATATTAATGGCTAAAATTAATGGAATTATACAGATGGAATACCCTTGAAAGGTTTTGCTGATCTTTTTAGCCTGCTATTTTTAATAATGTTCTAGAATGGATATGTGCAGGTAGCAGTGATTTTATTGTTGGACAGAAAAAACATGCTTTAAAAAAAAGACTCCTGAATATGAGCTAAAGTGTTTTTAAGCATAAATCAAGATTTTCCAGTTCATTGTTTAAGTTTGTGTTTTTGTAGGATGCATTAGATCCCATTGTATTTAATCTCCAAGGGTCTGGGGTATCCATATATAGATCAGTCCTCTCCCCCACTCCCAAGGAAATGCATAATTAAAAATTAGGCTACATCAAATGTGCAAATTTCCAAAGAATTACTATAATGTAAATAGAAAGACACTGTATTGCAATATATTGCAGAAAAACAACATTTGGTTTAACCTGTAAGGGTGGCGCTATCATTCAAAGAGAAGAGAGAGATTTTGCATTGTGTTCTGAGGAGCTTCCATAACAAGTATTCTCACAATAAATGAAAACTGTAACATATGCATTGAGAAATCTGTAGAGATTCTCAGTCATCCAGGTCATGGTTGTCCTAAAGGTGTTTTTCAGGAGACAATTGGAGTTTCTTCATTTTTCTTTTGAAGCTGTTTCACTTCTCATCCAAGAAGCTTCTTCAGCTCTGACAGGTAGTGGGGAATGGAAGGATTTTTTTCCCTTGCAGACAGCTGGTCATTTGCATCCTTTTAGAGGGTTGTTGAAGCACTTGGAGGTTTATCTGTGTCCTCAGGGTCACCTGAGTAGAGCTCCTGGTTCCTGCACTCTGCAATTTTTCCTCTGGAAATCCATTCCTACTCCCACACCATTCAAAGGGTGTTCATCCAGTGGTGGTATTTCAAAATTTTTACTACCGGTTCTGTGGCCGTGGCTTGGTGGGTGTGGCAGCAGAAGGATACTGCAAAATCCTCATTCCCTCCCCACTCCACAACCGGCTTTCCAGCTCCGTTCTCCTGTGCAGGGCAACCAAAGAAGACCCAACCGATCAGCTGGGACTTGGGAGGCAGAGAATAGATGGGAGCAGGGCCAGTCAGAGGTGGCATTTGCTGGTTCTCCGAACTACTCAAAATTTCTGCTACCGGTTCTCCAGAACTGGTCAGAACCTGCTGAATACTACTTCTGTGTTCATCCCATACTCAGGTGACCCTAGGACACAAATAAACATCCACCTGCTTCAACGATCCTTTAAAAGGATATATATACCCACCCCACCCTATCCTGTCCTATATTTCCATCTTTTCAGCTCAGCTGATTCACGCAGCATAGTGGATTTCCACGCCTCAGCTGTTTTACTTACTGGGGCTGCCTAGAAGGTAAGTTGTAGAGGTTCAAATTGGTACTTTTTGAATGCTGCACACACTCACAGAACCAGTTGTTAAAACGGTTGCAGCCCACCACTGTTGATTGATATATGTATGTGTGTTTGTATGTATATGCATATGTGTACATGTGTGCCATTGAATACATAAAAAAGTGACAATAAAGTTTATCTTATCTATCTTATCTAAAAGAAAGCTAATGCCATACCCCTGTTGGAGTCCGAAAGAAGATGAACAACTAACAGGGAGTGGGAGTGTGGCTCCATTGGCTGTGGAGGAAACTGGGGAAGGGCAAATTCCAACTGGGCAGAGCAGGGAAGAGGTAGAACAAGGGAGAGGGAGTTCAGAGGAAGACTCAGGCCCACCCCCTCTTCATCCTAGGGCAGGCAGGGAGGAATGGAGAAGAGAGTTTATCTTGTGTTGACTTTGATTATCTGTGTTCCTGGCATCTTCCCAACCATGTTGAGTTATTGCTGTGCCTTCATGTCTGGAATTCCTTCTCCTGCCCTGCTGGACTAATTACCTCATTTTGCCTTGATTGGACTTATAGTTACACTTTCTGTTGACCACATTTTGAACTTGATTCTCTGCAGCCAAAGGTTGTTCCTGGGAGAGTTTTTCTCCAGCCAGAAGGTAACCAGGACATTGGGGGCAAAGTTGGAGTAAATAAAGGGATTCCTACTGATTATCTTACTGTGTTTCCTTTATGCCATGCCCAGGGCCATCACAACTAAGATGCAAAAGGGAAATTTGGCTTGGAAGAACACAAGACAGTAGCTGAGGTTCTCACAGCCTTTTCTACCAGAGAAAAGTATTTGATTCTCTGCAGCCACAGTTTGTTCCTGAAATAATTTTCTGCAGCCACCCTGCAAAGCAGGCCTCTCTTCTGCTTTGCCTGTGGCAGATGAGTCCCAGGGCAGCATATTTACAGAACTGAAGCCAGTAAATAATGATTTGTCTGTGCTTAGAGCTGACCCACAATTTAAGGAGAAGGCTTACAAATTCAACATTCAGTGATCTTAACAATCCCTGAGCTTTCAGCTGTAGCCTGCTTTTTGGCTCCCTTTGGTTTTTTTTTAAACCCAACCATCTTTGGTCTCTTGATTGTCATCAGTTTCATCTTCCTGGAGCTGTTTTGAAAACAGCAGCAATTATGGTTACGTTGTCCAGGCCAAAGTCCTGACAGATCAAAGCCTTTTGCAAAGGAGCCACTCTGGAAGCAAATTTAATACAAGCTTTGCAAAGCCAGATCTGTTTCACAGAAGTACAACAGCTGACCCAGGCCTCATTTCCATTGCAAATGAACTTGCTAAACAAGAGCTGTTACCCCAGTAACTGGATTTGCATTATTTTATGATACCACAGATATCAAGTAGTGGTGGAAGATGAAGCAATAACACACATAAACATTTTCACGATTCCCAGACATTCGCTGTTTCACAAAGACACAACATGCACACATAGTGTTTGCATGTCGTGCTTACTTGTTGTGAAGTTTATTTTAATCACAGGTGTTGAAAAAGCTGTAACCGCATATACAGTAACACTAAGCCACAAATCTTGATTGATAAGTCTCTAGGGTAGCTTACTGTTGGAACTAAACAAGCCATCTTATGATTGAATTATATGAATTCAGATGAGGTCATTCAACCACTGAACTTCGCTTGTTATGTGAAAACAGTGATTGTGATTTGCAAACTGTGGTGTATGACTTTTAGCCTTCTGATATCGCCCATGAGAAGAGAGAAGCCACTGGAAAAGACCCTGAGGTTGGGAAAGATTGAAGGAAGAAGGAAAAGAAGATGACAGAATATGAGATAGATAGTGTCATAGACACAACGAACATGAATTTGGGCAAACTCTGGGAAATAGTGGAGGACAGTGGGGCCTGGAGTGTTGGGGTCCATGGGGGTTGCAAAGTGTTATGGTCTATGACTTAGTGACTGAAGAACAATGATGTATGGCTGTTTTCAATGGGAATCAGGCTACTATGGTTGGGTCAACAAACCACAGTTTGGCCCAATGTGCGAACCAAACAACTACATATGCTTACACTGTGAGTTAGCTCTGAGTTTAGACAAAGCATTATTTACCAGCTTCAACTACAACCTGGATGACTGAGAATCTCCACAGATATTCAGTTTCAACTACCATTATCTGTAGAAGAATTCAAGAACAGGGTGGTAGCCACAATCACACAATCAAAGTCACATCACAGCTATCAAAACTTTGAATCCAGGTGATAAGTAGAAATCTGTCATAACTTCAGATGGTTGCTAAGTAACTGGTCTTAAATCAAGGACTACCTATAATAATCTCCTCCTCCTCTTCCTCCTCCTCCTCCTCCTCCTTCTTCCTCTTCCTATCCTTACCCTTACCCAGTAGTGGGATTCAATTTTTTTACTACCGGTTCTGTGGGCGTGGCTTGGTGGGCGTGGCAGGGGAAGGATAGTATAAAATCTCCAGTCAGAGGTGCTATCAAAATTTCCGCTAGCAGTTCTCCAGAACTGGTCAGAACCTGCTGAATACCACCTCTGCCCTTACCTTTACCCTTTCTTTCTTTCTTTTTTTCTTTCTTGCAGTATAGTTTGGACTTTAAAGATTTAAAAAGTTTCTTAAGTAGGGAATGGGAAAAATTGTCTTAAGGGCTTTCTGCTCCAGTTTCCTTCTGTGATATTTTATAAAGTAAATATATTCTGTGAGGGAAAAAACCTGTTGGAAGACCTGAAAGAATAGGTTAGGGACAGATTGTCATGGAGAACATCTATTTATGTGACTACTAAGAATTGACAATGTTTTGATTACTTTAACTGATGTTAGGCAGTCTTCAATTGATTGATTGACATCAAATCCTTGTGGACTCTTATATATTGGCCCACAATCAATCAATCAGTGAAGGGAAAATAATCAGCCATTGTAATGCTTAATTTTGGCAACATGATCTCACAGTGTTGTTGTTTCAGACATTCCATGGTCACTGATAAATATCATTTCAGCAAGATATCTGTCCATACTTGCTTCATTGACTTCTCTCAAGCTCATGTTTCTGTTATCACCAAGAATATCTAGTTACTTTGTCTTCTGTTGAAGTTTCTTTGGAATGCCTTCCATTTTCCTAAGCCAGAAACGTCTGCACTGACTCTTGCCTTACATTGGCTTCATATGGGGTACTGAATGGCCATATATGGCTTATATACAGGTCATGGATCACATACCTTCTCCTAGTCCTTTGGAAAACAGGAGGAAAAATGCTGTGACCATAAAAACATTGAAATATGGAATGACCTTAATATTCAAAGAAATAAAGGGATACAGCGGCTCAGTGGCTAAGACGCTGAGCTTGTCGATCAGAAAGGTCGGCAGTTTGGAGGTTCAAAACCCTAGTGCCATGTAATGGAATGAGCTCCCATTACTTGTCCCAGCTTCTGCCAACATAGCAGTTCGAAAGCATGTAAAATGCAAGTAGAAAAATAAAGACCACTGTCATGCCCCTGTCAGAGTCTGAATCCGAGGAGGAAGCTGGATAGCTGACAGGGAATGTGAGTATGGCTCCATTGGCTGTGGAGGAGGCTGGGGAAGGGCAAAGTCCGGCTGGGAAGAGCAGAGAAGAGATAGAACAAGTGGGAGGGAGTTCAGAGGAAAAACCAGGCCCACCCCCTCTTCATACCAGGGCGCGCAGGGAGGAACAGAGAAGAGACCAACGTGGGTTGCATGGCTTACAGGGGAGGAAAGGGCCATGATTCCCTTCATTAGCCACAGCTGAGAAAATAGTTGATAAGAAAGGCAGTTGCTGGGAGCAAACATTTATCCTGTGTTGTCATGGCTTATCTGTGCTCCTGGTGTCTTCCCAATCGTGTGAGTTTTGCCGTGCCTTCAAGTCTGAAATTCTTGCTCCTGCCCTGCCAAACTAATTACTTCAGTTTGGCTTGTTTGGACTTTAAGTTACAGTTTGTATTGCTCAAGTTTTGGACTTAATTTTCTGCAGTCAAAGGCTGATCCTGAGAGAGTTTTTCTCCAGTCAGAAAGTAACCTGGATGTTGGGGGCAAAGTTGGAGATAATAAAGGGACTCTTATAGATTATCTGACTGTGTTGCCTTTGTGCCATGCCCTGGGTCATCACAACCACTTTGATGGGAAAGTAACAACATTCTGTGCCCCTTTGGTGTTCAGTCATGCCAGCCACATGACCACAGAGATGTCTTCTGACAGCGCTGGGTCTCCGGCTTTGTAACGGAGATTAGCACCGTCCCCTAGAACTAGAAATGACTAGCATGTATGTCCAAGGGGAACCTTTACAAGTGAATGCTGTATGAAAATTGTATTATACCTTTTGTAGGCTCAACTTGCTCTGTTATATGCAGCATATTGGGACCTTGTGAGTTACTCCTGAAAAATAACCCATCTTTCAGATCCCTGATGTAAACCTCTGATTCATGTCCAGGATCTGTCAATAGCCTTACTAGTTAAATTACCCAAGCCAGTATGATAAGAAATGGTTATGGCTGAATACATGAAGGGTGATTTGTTTAAAAGCACCCCCCCCCCAAAAAAAAAGCTTGTCACCCTTACATTTGAGTGGATTAACCGAACTTTTATACCCAAGAAAGGAAGGGTCTCTTCCGTTCATGTACTTTTTTTCCCAGTTAAACATGGTATTAGTATTTTGGCCCTCGGAAGTTTGTGGGAGCATCATCACTTGAGACTTTCAAGAAGAGATTGGACTGCCATTTGTCAGAAATGGTGTAGGGTCTCCCGCTTGGGCAGTGGGTTGGACTAGATGACCTTCCAGGTCCCTTCCAATTCTGATTATCTGTTAATCTGTTAAATTTTAATGGCTGCAATTGTACAAGCCAAACGTGCAAGAAATCAATGCCTCTAAAGAATTCAAAGACTCAATGAGCAATAATGACTATGAAGGAAATAGATGAACAAGAGAAAAATGACTCTGCCCTGTATCAAAACTGAAGGATCTAACAGCAGCCTTAAACTAATTTGAATAGAGATTTAAGAATAAATTTGAGAATAAAAATGCTGAATTGTTGTTAGCAGCTGTTTGTGATTCAGGCAATGTTTTTGAACTGCAAAGCTAAGTCCCTCCTTTTTATTATTAGTTTTTTTTAAAAAAAAACAGTAATTGTTGTTAAATGGATAGGGTGGCCAAATACCTTTTTGCACCTGTTGTTTGGTATTTCCAAGACCTTCTAACCATAATTTCTCCTAAGCTTGCTGGGCAATTTTCACTTTCTATTGACTTCAGAGCCACTGCAGGTTGTAGGTTGCTGACATTTAATGGGAACAGCAAATTTGGTTCCAACATATCAGAGTGTGGTCTTTATAAATTTGACTTTAATGAATGTGAGAGGGAAAAAAAGGTAGTTTGGGAAAAGGCAACATAAATGTAGGTGCACTATAGCCTTTATCAGTGTTTAGTTTACCCATGTGAGCATTAAAGGATGTGCATGAAAACAGAAGCACAGGTCCAAATTCTACCTCCAATTTCTCAGAGGTGATATTCAGCAGGATCTGACCAGTACTGGAGAACCGATAGCAGAAATTTTGAGTAGTATGGAGAATCAGCAAATACCACCTCTGACTGGCCCCACCCCAATCTATTTTCTGCCTCCCGAGTCCCAGCTGATCGGCTGGGTCTTCTTTGGTTGCCCTGCACAGGAAAATGAAGCTGGAAAACAGGTTAGTGGGGTGTGGAGGGAATGGGATTTTGCAGTATCCTACCCCTGCCATGCCCACCAAGACATGCCCATCAAACCATGCCCACAGAATCAGTAGTAAAAAATGTTGAATGCCACCATTGCTCTATATGCTCAGATCTCCTGTAGGACTAAACACTAAGATCTTGTCAGGCCAGGTTCAAGAACAATTCAGACAGTTCTTTATCTGCTTACACATAATAGACAGAATTTTGTTCTTATTATTCATAGTCAAATGGATATACCCAGGGAGATTCTATCCATAAAATTTGCTATCCTCACTGTCAGTCTTTTATCTTTGAGGCGACGGAGGCTACCAAATGAGGGTGCATTGTTTATAGCAGCCCTTCTCAATCTTTTGAGCTTGGAGAAACCCTTGAAATACTTTTTTTCAGGCCTTGGAGAAACCCTTGAACATTCGGGCACAAATATAGATGACAAGTTACAAAATGATTATATTTGTTGCAGTTTCCTGTCACCAGTCAGTGCCACAATTTTAAGATGAACTTCCAGTAAGAGGGAGGGGAAGCATGGCACACCAGGAGGAGACTCTATGGCAAGAGGCGGGTTTTCCAGTCAGCTCCACAATTGATAGGGCTTTCAGTTATGATAGGTAGATGGAAAAGGAAACCACACTAGGAGGAGACTTGATGGTGGGGGAACCGGACTTCCGGTGAGCTCCATAATTGAATGGGAGGTTTCCAGTTAGGACCTTTGTGGCTCATTGAATGTTTAAGGTTGCTGACCGCTGACCTATAGGAACCAAGAACTACGGGAGAATTTACTCAAAGTAGTTTCTTTATTGTTGCTTGCCTAGGTTTGAGCTGCTCATTCCAGGTGGGCTGGGAAAGGGGGCTTTTCAAAGCTCCTCACTCCATCTGAGATCTCATTAGTCAACAGCAAACATCTCCATCAATTAGCCAGTTCCACTGTGCTGAATTCCCCTTCCATAACCGCTCTTAGTGGGACATTGTCAAACAGCTTTCCTCTAAAAGGAAAATCTGCAGATTGCTCTTTGTTTTTGTACAATGCTGTTTCTTCTCTACCTCATCTCCCTCTTCCTTCCTGGCAGTTTCCCCGTTGACTTATGAACTTCCTCAGGATATGACATCAGGTAGTTACTAAAAGGGAAGGCGATGTTATTTCAGCTCAGTGTGCCTTTATAAGGAATATGAGACAACTTTTGAAACTGATTAGACTGTCATAAAACTGCTGGAAGAGTTACTGAAGCTGTTTGATGAGTGGATCTTGGCGTTGGATCCAACCTCCTCATCTCAGACAATGGTGGAAAAGTATTTTATGTCATAAAAGACATGTACATAAAAGATTATGTACATATAGATTAGCTGCATTGTTATTGGATCGGTCTTATGGTTGTTTGTTATGGAACCTCTGGTCTGTTTACAATGAGAATGAAATTGGGACAACGATGTTGAATATAAAATATGGAGTGACTTCAGGCAGTTTATCAAATCCTAAGGAATTTTTTTTAAAAAAATGAGCTTGAGCTTCAGTTTAATGAATGCTCAACAGTTTTTCTTTTTTTATCCTTCGCTGCTGTTTCTAGCTGACACAATTGTAGGCATCAGTGGTGGGATTCAAATTTTTTTACTACCAGTTCTATGGGCAAGGCTTGGTGGGTGTAGCAGGGGAAGGATACTGTAAAATCTCCAGTCAGAGGTGGTATCTGCTGGTTCTCCGAACTACTCAAAATTTCTGCTACTGGTTCTCCAGAACTGGTCAGAACCTGCTGAATATCACCTTTGGTAGGCCTGCTATTGTGAAGTAATACTAACGCAGTTCACTGGAATCTACTCCCAGGAAAGTGAATTAGATAGATGGCATTGCCCAGGTAAATCTTTAATATACAACTGTAATTGGAAGTGGAAATCAATTTGTAAGTCATTATGGTTGTAAGTGGAGGCAGCACATGATCAGAACTAATTTTCTGACTTTTTTTCACAACAGTCATTAAGCAAACACCATAATTGTTAAGTGAACACTGTAGTTGTTAAGCAAATCCATTCATTTGAATGGGTGGTTTATGCTGGACATTGGCAAAAAAAGATCTATAGGAACTCACCAGGCTGAGATCGAGGGAGGAGTCAAGTGGGCCATCAGTCTTGAGTCCTTTTGCCCCACAAGAGATCTATATCCAGCCTGATGTGAATTCTGTTGCCTCTTATTTACCACCAATTTGCTTTGACTGTTAATACAGGTAGTCCTTACGACCACAATTGAACTCAACATTTCTGTTGTTAAGCGAGACATTTGTTAAGTGATTTCCCCCCATTTTACAATCTTTCTTGCCACAGCTGTTAAGTGAGTCATTTAACATTTAGACCATGAATAGGGATTGTTGGTCCAGGAAAGGGCTTGTCACACAACCTGCAGTTGTGCAAAGGCCATCCTGGCTACAACTGCCACTTTGAGCAGGAGTCATGAGTCCAGGAGAACCGCCAGATTATGCACAGGTTCTTTGGCCCATGAAGAATTGCCACCTTTGGTCTTGGGTGAGGTGACATTGTTTGATCATGTGACCATAGGGATGCTGCTGTGGTCATAAATGGGCCAGTATCACCCCATTCAAGATCAAAGGTGGCAATTCTCTGTGGGCCAAAGAACCCCAAACCCAGAGCCACTCGGTCTTGCCAGGGTTCAGTTTCAACCCATTGCTCCCCATCCAGCCCCTAACAGACTCCAGGCACCATGAGAGGCATTGCTTAACTCACCACAGTCGTGCTCTATAAACCCCCTCTTCCTGATTTCATCCCATTAGATCTAACACAAGGAGCAGAGGTGGTATTCAGCAGGTTCTGACCAGTTCTGGAGAACCGGTAGTGGAAATGTTGAGTTGTTCAGAGAACCGGCAGATACTGCCTCTGACTGGCCCCACCCCCATCTATTCTCTGCCTCCCGAGTCCCAGCTGATTGGCTGGGTCTTCTTTTGTTGCCTGCACAGTAGAATGGAGCTGGAAAGCAGGTTAATGGGGTGGGGAGGGAATGAAGATTTTGCAGTAACCTTCCCCCAGGAGCGGGAAGGGAATGGAGAGTTTACAGTATCCTTCCTCTGCCACGCCCACTAAGCCACGCCATGCCCACCAAGCCACACCCACAGAACCGGTAGTAAAAATATTTGAATCCCACCACTGACAAAGAGCATGTGACAAGTTATATCTGGAGAGCTATATTTTTGTGGGCCATTTTGTGCTGTGGCCGCTAAACTGCAGAATCTTCTTCCATCCAAAGCGAATACGGTCTCGTCGCTTCTAAGCTCCCAAAGGTCTCTCAAGACCCATTTATATCAGCAGGCCTGGAGACCCTGGTGGAACCAGTGAGGTGGCTGTGTTACTATCAACATCCCTTTATCGGTTATTCTAGTTTTAGCTGCTTTTGTAGCTTTTTAAAAATGTTTTCAATGTTCCTGATAGGATGGTGCTTTTAGATATCTGTGGTTTTGGTTCTGTTGTATGTCACCCAGAATTACCAGCTTGTGAAATGGCTGGCTCTATAAATTAGGTAAATCAATAAACAAAAGTAAACAAGCTAAGGTGGAAATACTGTACTAATGTATGTATTTATTCACGGTAAACTGCATATGCATCTGGTATCCCTTGGCTGTTTAATGGCTGCTTTCCAGTGGAAGCTGCGGTCAACTGAATGGAGAAAAAGGCTGATTTTGGCAGGACTTCTTCCTGCATTCCCTTTAACTCTGCTATCACACTGTTACATCACAAGGGACAGCGATCAAGCATCCATGGAGCTGGGAACCAAATCTCTGTTTTGTTTCTATGCTAGAATATTGTTCTATGCTTTTGCATATCACATTTGATTAAGAAGTCAAGCTTTGGGCTTCTGCTTGGCAGAACATCTAAATTAGTTCTGCCAGGGAAGGGCTGCAAAATTCTGGATGACCACAAAATGGAAGAGTGCTAATTTTGTATCATTTTATTGGAAACTGGTGGTCACCTGGAGATCTGTAGCCCCAATGCAGGAGTATCAAACTCAATTTCATTGAGGGCCAGATCAGGGTTGTGTTTGACTTTAGGAACCAGGATGGGCACAGCCAGGGTGGGTGTGGCCAGCTAGATGTCACTCATTGAGGCCCTGTTTTCATCCACAATGGCCTCCTGCAGCTCTCTGTGTCAGATTTCCAACGGATGCCCTAATTAATGTATGAGCCTCGAGCCAAGTTTCAAAAGAAATCCAATTATTTATTAGGAGCAGCATGTCGGCATTTTCCCAAGTGCAGTTGGCTCTGCCCCATGTAATTTACTGCCCACCTGTGACCCTGTTTCCCCACTCCTCCTAGGGTGTGTCATAAATCACATTTTCCAATGGAGCACTTTCGAAGATTGTAGAAAACACTCATCTCTAGCTGGCTCTAGTAACCTGGGATACAATCTGGAGAAAGGTATGCATTCTGGTCATAGCAACTAAGCTGCTCCATCAGTTCTCCCCCCCTCCTGCCTATGGCAACTCGAGAGCAGGCCAGGAATGCTTTATGAGTTGACACTCTGCCAGCAAAAACGGAGCTCAAGTGACATGCCCCTCTTAGAATCTGACTCCAAGGGAGAGGAGGAACAGCTGAAAGGGAGTAGGAGTGTGGCTCCAGAGGTTGTGGAGGAAACTGGAGAAGGGCAGAGGCTGGCTGGGCATTCAGAGGAAGACCCAGGCCCATCCCCTTTTCATCCTAGGGAATGCAGGGAAGAGCAGATAAGGAAGAGACGTGAATGGCATGGTCTATGGGGGGAGGAAAGGGTCCTGATCCCCTTCATGAGCTGCAGCTGTGAGGACTGTTTAAAAGGACAAACTGCGCATGGCCCAGTGCTGGAAAAAAAGCATGAAATAATTCTAGTCTTTCAGTTCTTATCTGAGTTCTAGTGTCCTTCCCAGCGTGCGTATTTCAAAATCTGTGGACGTCTTCAGGCCCTTATCCTGCCTTGTCTCATTAATTGCTTCAGTGTGGTTTGTGTTGTTTTTTCCTATTTATAATTTATATGCATTTTGACGTTTGAATGGAATTTATTGCTTTTCGCAACTGTTTGTGTTGTTTTTTTGTTTTGTTTTTGTGAATTTTTTCTCCAGTCAATGATAATTGGACCTTTGAAGCCAAGTTGAAGGAATTAAAGGGACCTCACCTGTTTTTGTGACTTTGTTTCTTTTGTACCCCACCCTGGGTCATCACATCATGGATGCCGCGGGCAGCCCTCCTAAGCTCCATTTTGACTGGCAGAGGCACCGCGGGCTGGTCCTTCATTGTTTCCATGGGCCAGATCTAAGCACCCCATGGGCCAGATCCAGCCCACAGGCCTTGGGTTTGGCAACCCTGCCCTAATGTAATACAGGTAGTCTTTGGCTTAGAATAGTTCAATTAATGACTGTTCAAAGTTACATTGGCATTGAAAAAAGTGACATATGACTGTTTTTTCACACTTACAACCATTGCAGCATCCCCATGCCTACATAATCCAAATTCAGAGGCTTGGAAACATGACTCATATTTATGACGGTTGCAATGTCTCAGGATCACGTGATCCCCTTTTGCGACCTTCTGACAAGCTAAGTCCATGGGGAAGCCAGATTCACTTAACAATCATGATACTAACTTAATAACTGCAGTGACCACTGTGGCAAGAAAGGTCGTAAAATGGAGCGATTAAGAAATGTCTCACTTAGCAACAGAAATTTTGAGCTCGATTGTGGTCGTAACTCAAGGACTACCTGTATCATCTTATGGAATGCCAGCCCTACCATTGGGCATTGTGAGATGCTTGCCTCAGCCAGCAGATATAGAGGTAGCAAAGAGTTCCTTGTTTTATTAATTACTATTTTAGTTTTGCTATCTGGGGAGAAATGTACTATGAGATCTTCCCATTACATTCCAGAAGAACTTGGACAATTGGACTCAGGAAAGGAAAACAAACTTCTGGTTAATGAAGCATCTTTGCAAGAAATAACAATGAAGTGGCTGAGACTTAACTGGGTAGGTAAATCTAAATATAATGACCTTAAAAATGTTAAACATTTTTTTTTTAAAGATTAAAAATGGGAGGAAAGTTTATTTAGAATAGAGGTGTCAAACTTGTGATGACACATTGTCGTGATGTGACTTATTACAACTTTTTTCCCCTTTGCTAAAACCGAAGTGGGGTGTAGCCAATGTGTCATTAATCCAGCCTGTGGGCTGCGAGTTTGACACCCCTGATGTAGAACAAAGATCTAGTGCAGAGGTGGCATTCAGCAGGTTCTGACCAGTTCTGGAGAACTGGTAGCGGAAATTTTGAATAGTTTAGAGAACCGACAAATGCCACCTCTGACTGGCCCTACCCCCATCTATTCTCTGCCTCCTGAGTCCCAGCTAATTGGCTGGGTCTTCGTTTGTTGCCCTGCACAGGAGAACGGAGTTAGAAAGCAGGTTAGTGGGGTGGAGAGGGAATGGAGATTTTGCGGTAACCTTCCCCTGCCACCCCGACCAAGCCACCCCCACAGAGCCGGTAGTAAAAAAATTTGAATCCCACCACTGATCTAGTGGCCCTCTTGATATCACTAGCTCTCTTCTTAATTGGCCATATTAGTTGAGAATAATGAGAGTTGGAATCTAACAACAGTTAGAAAGCTTCTGGTACTTGCCTTGAGTAAGCAAGAAATAATGAGATAGTGAAACATTTTTCCAAGGTACATCCTGCTGGTTCTGTACTTGTTTTGATGATGATGATGATGATGATGATGATGATGATGATGATGATGATGATGATGATAATGATGAAGAAGAAGAAAAAGAAGAAGAAGAAGAAGAAGAAGAAGAAGAAGAAGAAGAAGAAGAAGAAGAAGAAGAAGAAGAAGAAGAAGAAGAAGAAGAAGAAGAAGAAGAAGAAGAAGAAGAAGAAGAAGAAGAAGAAGAAGAAGAAGAAGAAGAAGAAGAAGAAGAAGAAGAAGAAGAGATGATGATGATGATGATGATGATGATATGATGATGATAGAATTCTTTAGAATAGAATTCTTTATTGGCCAAGTGTGATTGGACACACAAGGAATTTGTCTTGGGTGCATAAGCTCTCAGTGTATATAAAGAAAAAATAAAATACTTCTTTCAAGAGTCATAAGATACAACACTTAGTGATAGTCATAGATTACTAATAAGCAATCAAGTCATATTAGAAAACAAATAAAACAATATCAATTGTAAAGAGACAAGCAACAAGGTTATAGTCATAAGTGGGAAGAGATAACTGTTAGGAAGGATGAGAAGAAGAATAGTAATGCAATCTTAGTTTGAGAGTGTTGTGGGTATTAGTTGTTTAGCAGAGTGATGGCGTTCGGGTAAAAACTGTCCTTGTGTCTAGTTGTTCTGGTGTGCAGTTCTCTATTGCATTGTTTTGAGGGTAGGAGTTGAAACAGTTTATGTCCGGGATGTGAGGGGTCTGTAGGTATTTTCATGTTATCCATTCAGTCATGTCCGACTCTTGGCAATTCTATGGGCCCAGATCTCTCCACATCTTCTGATATTTCACTACTTCTTTGAGTTTTTCCGTGCTCTGAACAGTGTCAGGTTTGCAGTTAGGAGAGACTAACTGTTGTGTGAAATAAACTTGATGTAGAATAGATTATGTTGCACCGGCTATTTTCCATGTTTTGCTGGAACAAATCATGCCCGCATTGGCTAATGCAAAAATATTCCTTTGGGGAAAGCCTGCAAGCTACAAAGCCCAAACGCCAACATCTTTGAGGAGCTGTTCCACCGTTAGGAGCCATTTGCTTAAAAGGCTTTGTATTGCAGCAGTTGGGCTATCAGTGACTCAACTGCATAAATATAGAGCAGATTTTATTTCAGGCTATCCTTTGGATATGCAAACTAGACTTTATTCTATTTGTTTTCCCTTTTTGTGAACGCCAAATCAAATGCTGACTTGGTGGAATTCAAAACTGAATTGGTCTTTGAAGCAGACGGAATCCAAATCCAAATCCTCCAAAGCTTCATTGGTGATTCACAGCCAGATTGCAAGCTTAAATAAATTCATAGATAAGCTTTCTACAAAAGGACAAATTGGTGGGGTGGGAGAGAGGAGAAGAGAAGAGAGAACCAGAGAATGGGAGAGGAGAATAGGAAAGGAGAGGAGAATGGGAGAGGAGAAGAGAGGAGCAGAGAGGAGCAGAGAATGGGAGAGGAGAGGAGAATGGGAGAAGAGAGGAGAGGAGAATGGGAAAGGAGAGAAGAGAGAGAACCATAGAATGGGAGAGGAGAGGAGAAGAGAGGAGCAGAGATTGGGAGAGGAGAGCAGAAGAGAAGAGAGGAGAAGAGAAGAGCAGAGAATGGGAGAAGAGTGGAGAATAGAAGAGAATAGGAAAGGAGAGGAGAGAAGAGAGGAGAAGAGCAGAGAATGGGAGAGGGGAGGAGGAAAAGAGAGGAGCAGAGAATGGGAGAGGAGAGGAGAAGACAGGACAGGAGAGAGCAGAGAATGGGAAAGGAGAGGTGAGGTGAGGAGAGAAGAGAAGAGGAGGCAGGAGGAGAAAGGAAAGGAGAAGAGAGCAGAGGGGAGCAGGAGGGACGAGGAGAGGAGAATGGGACAACTCACTGCAGGACAAGAGTTATACTTAAATCAAAGAAATGGTAGAATAGAATCATTTTTTAAAAGGAAGGACAAATGAAATTGGCATGACAAAAATTAAAATAATTTTTATTTATTTTAAATAATTAAATTGAATTGATAAATTGTCCTGTAGCAAGTTATTCTGCAGCAAGTTGGCTGAGGCGAGTTGGCCATGGGGAGATGGATGTGGTGAGGTGGCCACTAAGAGTTTGCTGTGTCAAGTTCAGTGGTGGGATTCAATTTTTTTCACTACCAGTTCTGTGGGCATGGCTTGGTGGGTGTGGTAGGTGAAGGATACTGTAAAATCTCCAGTCAGAGGTGGTACTTGCCGTATCTCCGAATTACTCAAAATTTCTGCTACCAATTCTTCAGAACTGGTCAGAACCTGCTGAATACCTATATCCTATTTCCATTCGATTTCTTATTGTTCTAATACATACATACATACATACATACACACACACATACATGAACAATAAGCAAGAATTGCTTGATTGATGGGGTCCACAGCAGAGGTGGTATTCAGCAGGTTCTGACCAGTTCTGGAGAACCGGTAGCGGAAATTTTGAGTAGTTCAGAGAACCGGCAAATACCACCTCTGACTGGACATTTTACACTATCCTTCCCCTGCCATGCCCACCAAGCCACGCCCACAGAACTAGTAGTAAAAAAATTTGAATCCCACCACTGATATGCATGCTGTGGACCGTTGGTGGGATTCAAATTTTTTTACTACCGGTTCTGTGGGCGTGGTTTGGTGGGTGTGGTAGGTGAAGAAGACTGTAAAATCTCCAGTCAGAGGTGGTATTTGCCAGTTCTCTGAACTACTCAAAATTTCTGCTACCGGTTCTCCAGAACTAGTCAGAACCTGCTGAATACCACTTCTCATCAAGTTGTCCCGTCCTGCAAATCCAGGCCATGTGCTCCTGAAAGAAAAAGTAATAAATTAAATCTACTATTTGACCTAACAGCAGAATTGTGGCCCTCAGTAAAAGATGACAGTTATACAATGTGAAAACTTACTATGCCATTATGTTACCGTAGGTAGCTTTCTAGACCGTGTGCGTAAAAGGGTTATAGAGCATATTAAATACTCAATCATTTGTGTTAAGTGCAGTAGAGAACACCCATTTAAGCAAAAGTGGTGAGTTTAGTCCGTATGAAAAGCAGGCTATGGGAAAGATATTTGTTCTGCATTAATTTGTGATGAATAATTGTTCAACATGACCTTGTGCAACTTTCTTAATTTTGCTTGTTGCTATATGTAACCAACTGCCATCTGAGAATCAATTTGAAGAGTTGTTTGCCGTGTTCCTTTTCAAGTATCAGCTATAATTGTTTCTAAAATGAAAAAAAGTGTCAATAGTGCTCTGTTTGCAGTAAACAATTTATATTTATCCATTTGCATAAGAGGTTTTTTTAAAAGAATTTAATGGGCTTTAAGAAATATGATTTTAAGGCATGATTGCTTGAAAGCTTAATAATTGTTTATTTTCTTAATTGCCAATATAATTTCATGTTAGACTTTGTATATATTTTTTCCAAAACTGTTTTCTACACACACATGTTTTCTTCTTCTCCAGTTACAACATATAAAAGTGTAGAATTATATTCCTGGTAAAAGGCATGTATTTGGAAACTAAGGGCTATGTTGCTTCTGTTAACCTCAACAACTCCAGATATGTGCTTTGATCTATTCGATTATGATAAATAGATGCACTTTGATTAGTTTATTGATGACTCTGAGGACTCTTCATACTGATTTGACTGATTATTTCACTCAATGTTCTGAAACAACAAGCAATTTATGTGATGCTCGCTCACAACCAGCGAACCAATTGTTAATGTAAGTGCAGCCCATCTTTGGTCATACCTTCTCTTCTCTCCATCATACTTCAAGAGATTGAGAGTAGAGGTGTGCAAAGAGACACATGTTTTCTACAGTGGTGGGATTCAAATTTTTTACTATGGTTCTGTGGGCATGGCCTGGTGGGCATGGCTTGGTAGGCATGGCAGGGGAAAAGACTATAAAATCTCCATTCCCTCCCCATCCCAGGGGAAGATTACTGCAAAATCCCCATTCCCTCCTCACTCCTGGGGGAAGGTTACTGCAAAATCCCCATTCCCTCCCCATCCCACTAACCTGCTTTCCAGCTCCATTCTCCAACAAAAGAAGACCCAGCCAATCAGCTGGGACTCAGGAGGCAGAGAACAGATGGGGGCGGGGCCAGTCAGAGGTGAGATTTGACGGTTCTTTGAACTACTCAAAATTTCCACTATCTGTTCTCCAGAACTGGTCAGAACCTGCTGAATGCCACCTCTGGTTTTCTAACCTCAAACATTTTGGGCTTGAAAGAGATTGTGCAGACTTTGAATTCTGTTTTGAAGTTGGAATGAAGCAAGCTGCTTTGGTTCAACCTTGAAGCAAAACTTGACCATTTCCAGCGGGGCTGTTTTAAATAATGTGATAGTTCTGAGTCCTCAGCTTCATTTTGGTGGGCTGTCATTGACTGCTTTGGCCTGACATCTTTTCAACCAAGCCAGTGTTGTAACAGGGAACAATTATTTCCCTGTGACTACTTGTTTAGATTGGATATGATGGTATCGCAATGCAGTGTTGAAAAGAAATTAGCAGAAAATCAGCACATGGACTGATAGAAGAATGTTTGTACCTATAGTACATGATGGTTAATCCACCTACTAAATTAAATTGCTTTGCAGACTGGTCGTACAGAGATATCTGTTAGTATGACTGTATGACTGTGACTTTGTCGCTTGTATCCTTACGATCAATATTGACTGTTTCCTAGTATGATTTGATTGCTTATTGTACCCTATGACTATTATTAAGTGTTGTACCTTATGATCTTTGACTCTTGATGAATATATCTTTTCTTTTATGTACACTGAGAGCATTTGCACCAAGACAAATTCCTTGTATGTCCAATCATACTTGGCCAATAAAGAATTCTATTCTATTCTAGTACATGCATAACTACATTTTATACACCTATATATTCTTTATAGTGTTACGGAGTAAATGCAAAGACTATTAACTGTATAATTATGGTTTCATTCATTCATATGGTTTTGATAGTTAAATGCAACCTTTTATTCAGATCTTGAGCTTTGGGGTGATTTTAAATATGCAAAGACTATGTGATGGTTTATGAAAATAAATGAACATGCAAATAAATCTGTGTTGGTTTATTGATTGAACGTTCCTACATGTGTGCTCTAATATCTTACTATTGGAATATTGATAATATACTTTTTATATGTTTATACTTATACCTGTTATCTTATAATCGCTTGATTAAATAAATAAATAAATAAATAAACAAACATGCAGAAATAAGTATTTGGAGCCCTTTTATTTGGAGTCAACGGCTATCATTTTATTTTATTTTATTATTTCATTTAATTCATTTCATTTAATTATTTTGTTGTCTTTTGTTTTATTTTGTTTTTTATTTTATGGATATGCTGCCCGTCTCACCAACAAGCATCTCTGGGCAGCTTAAAACATAGGTACAAATATTAAAACTTTAACTATTAAATAAACAGAAATTAAACAAGTTAAATCCGAATACTATCGGGTGTAGATGAAGTCTGCTCTTAATCAACTAACCACCTCCAATATAGAACACCCGCCCCCCTTTCAGGACCTCAGGCCAATCAGCACAGGCAGATTGTAAGTTCCTTCCAGAAGGTCGAGAGGATGGAGGTGTATCTCACCTTGAGGGGCACAACATTTCAGAGGGCAGAGCTACAGTAAAAAAAAAAAAAAGGCCCTTTTCCTGGACAGCTGGAATGTATGTATGTATGTATGTATGTATGTATGTATGTATGTATGTATGTATATGTACAATATATATGCATCAGAGGTGATATTCAGTAGGTTCTGACCAGTTCTGGAGAACCAGTAGCGGAAATTTTGAGTAGTTCAGAGAACTGGCAAATACCACCTCTGACTGGAGTTTTTACACTATCCTTCCCCTTCCACACCCACCAAGCCATGCCCACAGAACTGGTAGTAAAAAAAATTGAATCCCACTACTGATCTGGTTTATTTATTTTCAGACTGGAGCGTGTTTATTTTCACCAGAGAAAAGTGTTAAATAAAAAGAAAGTGGTTGTACTGTTAATGAGTTAATCAGTGACTCTGCATTTTGTCATTTTTTACTTGGGGACACATAAAGCATCTCTCTCTAGATGCTCTTAATCGGTTTGGGTTTGCTCACACAGTACACTGTATTTAATGTGGATTCTTGTGAATGAACGGGAGGTTTTTAAATCAGATTATAATCAAAGTGTGTGCTTGTTGTTTTTCCTTGGAGTTTCTTCAAGATATTATATTTCCTCCATAAATGATCACTTCCACTCCTTTAGTGCAAATGTTTACTCCTCAGAGCAGGTTTGTTGTTCTCTGCCTATTTTATTCCCAACACACGCTTGCTTTGCAATGGTCTTTCCAATGTGTGCCTATGCGTAAATGTGTAAAAGTGTAAGAACTATTGTAACTGAATGTGGACTTATGAAAATAACTTCATCTGCAGGACACTGGTCACTACAAATAATGCCACTCTGAATTGTGAATTGAGTAATGTTTTATTTTATTTTCAAGGGCCACACATAGACTGGGGGGGGAGGAGAGGGAGGGAGGGAGAAAGAAAGAGAGAGAGAGAGAGAGAGGAGCTAAACAGCTTGCATACTTAGAAATCAAACTGCACAGCAAAAGGAAAGCTTACATTGTTTGTGTGTAAGTTTTGATTGTCTAATATTTCATATGCTGCCCCATTTGGAAATGGATTCAGTGAGTGGTAGATTCATTCATTTTGTTTTCAATGTTATAAAGCCCAAATGAAGTAAGTAAAATGAATCAAACCAAAGCAAATAATAATGAAATGAAACAGAGAAACAAAACAAAGACGAGGAGAATTAAAGTTACTCAGCTGTTACAAATAAAGGGGAAATTCTAAAGGAACCAAATGTGAATGTGATTCTTTATTAAGGCTTTATGTTATATTAAATTTATTCAGACTGGAAGCCAAGTTTCAATGTTCAAGCTACATGCTGAGTGGCAGAAGGCTGGATATATGGACAAAAGTGAAGATACTTCCCTGTGAAGGTACACTAACTAATACACAATACAATGCAATGGTCTGTATTGCAGTTTTCACAGCACCACCATCACTCATGGAGTGAATCTTTCCAACTCCATCTCTTTTAATTTTCCAGTTTGTCCATTCATTTCTCCCCTAATTCTATGTATATAAAAGTGAAATACCACTCACATGTCATTACAAAATCTTTAGAACTGTAAAGCCTACAAATTTGAAATTTGGCACGTATGTTCCTCTTGGCTTCTAGGTGCTCACTAAGAAAGAATTTTTCGAAATGACCATCAGAGCATTAGTATTTTGTATATTATTATTAAGATGCTCTGATGCTAAGGAGTTCTACTCTCCCTCCCCACCTGAAAAGAAATCTGTTCCAAATGCAAAACACAAGCAGAGGAGTTTCAGTTTTAGTTTCAGAGCAGCAACCAGCTTTAGTACAGAACAGTTGAGCTAAGCCACACCCAGGTTCCTTGCTGTCTCCTTCTTGCTCATACAGCAAATACTATTTCAGTTTCCAAACAGTCCTCAACTCTCTCACACACTGACAGGACACTATCCAGATGAATACCAATGGATGCTGGAAGGCAGAGGCACAATTTTCCCCCTTATTTTCCTCCCCAAAAACTAAGCCCGACCACATAGTTTCATAGCGAAGCATGGGTTTAGAGCTAGTAGAATATAGATAGAAGAAAGATTTTTGGAAGTACAGTTAGACCTCGACTTATAACCATTATTAGTGACCATTCAACGGCCCTGAAAAAATCTGATTTATGACTGTTTTTCACACTCACAACTGTAGCAGCAGTCCCATGGTCAGAATTCAGATGCTTGGCAACTGACTCATATTTATGAGGATTGTAATTGTCCTGGAGTTATGTGATCACCTTTTGCAACCACCTGACAGGTAAACTCGATGGGGAAGGGGAAGTATCATTCATTTAACAACTGTGCTATTAATTTAACAATTGCAGTGTTTCACTTAACAACTGTGGCAAGAAAGGTCATAAAATGGGGCAAAACACAGTTAACAACTGTCTCATTTAGCAAATCTTGAGCTCAGTTGTGATCATAAATTCAGGACTACATGTACAACCTAGATTACTCTCAATCTCATCAAGCCAGTTCATATGTTCATGGAAACAGATATATTTTATTTATTTTATTTTATTTATTTATTTTGTTTGTCAAGCATGTATGAGAAAACAAGTATAAGTATGAACATAACAAATAAACATTGTCAGCATTCCAGCAAACCTCCATTTCAATCAGTAACTCCGAGACAAGCATAATCTCAAAAGTACCTTTATTAGAATAGCATCTGGCACATCTGGGGAATCTCAAAGCTAAAAATTTCCCTGACTTCCCACAATGTCCCAAACTACAATCCATCCCCTTTTCTCCCATCATCACATCACATGGACCAATCACAATCTGTCCCAGTGTAAGATCCTTTTTCTCTGCTGCGCCATGCTTAATAACCTTGAACTAACAATAGAATTTTATTTTGCCTACTTAGAACTACTCAGTTGAAATCACCCACCTCCCACTTTCTCAGGCTATGTGGCAGTGTGGAATATGGCTTCCAAAGCTGACAAATATATAAGTATAAACAGGTGTAAGTATATACATAATAAATGAGTATGAATAAATGAGAACAGTAGGACAGGGACGATAGGCACGCTGGGGCGCGTGTGCATGCCCCCTTACAGACCTCTTAGGAATGGAGTGCGGTCCACGGTAGACAGTTGGGGGTTTGAGGATGTAACAACAGAGTTAAGTAGTGATTTCCAGGCATTGACCACTCTGTTGCTGAAATCGTGTCTTTTGCAATCGTGATTGATTGCGGTTTACTTTGATTTTGTTTCTATTGTTTGCCTGTGTGTTATTGCAGTTGAAGCTGAAGTAGTTATTGACAAAATTGTAGCAGACAATTTTGTGTACCAAGCTTAGATCAGACCATAGGCAGCATAGTTCTAGGTTGTGCAGGTCCAAAATTTCAAGCCTGGCAGCATAAGGTGTTCTATTGTGAGCAGAGGAGTGGAGTACTCTTCTCGTGAAATACCTATAGACTTGCTCAATTGCATTAATGTCCATCATCATATATGGTGCTTCCTTAAATGGCCCTTTGGAGTCATGATGGATGAGGTTAAAATGAAGGCACCTGAAAGTGATAAGGCTTGAGATAACTGTTGTTTTAAAACTGATTATGCGGTCAGCTTTTTTCAAACCAGCTTAAAAACTTGTAACTAAGACGGAGGCCAGGGTTACAAATCTTCAGTATAATAAATAAGGCTTGCTATTAGCTTGTGGGAATATAATCAACAAATCTCCGTGCCCTTTTTTCTCTAATTAAAACAAAACTATTATATCTAAAGTGTGAAAAAGAAAGCCGCATGGGGGGTTTGCATAGTTAACAGTTCAAACAGTTCCCCAATTACATATTTGTGGAATGCATGCCTATGTGTGTGTTTGTATTTATAATCCAGCCCAAGATTATTTGTTTGAAACTGGTGAACAGAAGGAAAAAGTAAGCTCAGAGGAATAGATTTTATGCCAAACATCAATCAGTTCCAGCATCAGGACCGATTTATTATCCTGTAGGGTTTCTGGATAGTTGGCACACTGAGAAGGCCACTCTCCGTGGCATTATCTATGAAACAAATGAAGCTTTCTTTCTTTCATCTCTTTTCTTTCTTTCTTTCTTTCTTTCTCTTTCAACACTATTGAAAATAGGATTCTTTTTTCTTCCCTTTCCCCCATTATTTCGATCCTCTGATCACATCCTCAGCATTGGAGATTGTAAATAATCACTATTTAGCACAATGAGCCTCCTGGCAGCTTTCTATCAAACTTAACACTATGTTTATCTGTTCCTACTACCTGCTTGCCTGCCCATCTGGACACCTAGATGCCTTATTTTCATCCTGACTGCACATTGTCAGTAGCATGTGGGTGAAACTTATCCAAATTTCAGTTCAGAGCTGAGAGAACAAAAGGACGCCTTTCTTCAGGTGTAATATTTTAAATTTTCTTTGGCTACTGCTTTTCAGATAATAATAAGATTTTGTTTTAATGATTCACATATGTGCACCATGTTTAGACAGGCATTTTAGATAGTTGGCTTATAGCTGTGAAAGTTCTGCCAAAGCCACTCATTGGATATCTTGGTGCGAAAAAACAATAATCTATCTATCATCAATTTTCTATCATCTATCTATCTGTCTATCTTCTTTTTTTCTTCTTCTACCATCCATCCATCCATCCATCCATCCATATCTATCTATCATCTATTGTCTATCATCTATCCATCTATCTTTCTATCATCTATCTACCTTCTATCATCCATTTATCTAGCTATCATCTAGCTATCTCTAGCTATCCATAATATATGATATATCTATCTATCTTCTTTTTTGTCTTTTATCATCCATCCATCTATCTATATCTATCATCTGTCATCTATCTATCATCTACCTATTGTCTATCATCTATCATCTATCTTTATATTTATCATCCATCTATCTCTCATTTATCTATCTCTAGCTAGCTATCATCTATTTATTTATCTATCTCAATCTATCATCTACCTATCTATATCTATCTATCTATCTATCTATCTATCTATCTATCTATCTATCTATCTATCTATCTATCTATCTATCTATCTATCTATCTACAGTATTGCCTCAATCATTTACCTAACAGGCATTTTTTAGGTGCAATCTGATCATTTTCGGAATAGGTTCTATTGTTCTATTCTTGATAGAACAATGGACCACATTGTTCTACCAACAATATTTGGATGTCTTCTTCCAGATGTCTTTTTTTCATTTTCTCATACAGATCTGGTTTTTCCTAGTGCCCTATCCAGTTCTGTCACATTAAAGATATTCCATAATTTAGATCTACTATAGTATAAGCATTCATTTATCTATTTTTCTCATGGTTTTTACACTTTTCAATGAAATGCACCTGGCATTCACAGATTTCCCTAAACAAATACATTGTTGTTGTTGTTGTTGTTGTTGTTTGCACAATCAGACAGATGTTTAGACTGGATCTGGTATTTTTATCAACCTATTGATTCTTTTCCAAAGACCTGGTATAGGCAGATGTTGTTTCATGGTGTTAAAAGTGTTGTTGCAGAATGTAAACTGTTCCAAGTAAAGCTGCCTTTTGCAGTTGACCGGTGATGATATTGTCAATGCTGATGGCGTTCAAGAGATGATCCAGTTGTTGGGGGGTTGTACCCAAGGTGCAAACATGAGTGGTAGGCTTGACCAACTAGCTCCCAGAAGTAGGAACACCATATTTGTTTGTTTGGTTGCTTGCCTGTTTTTATTAAATTTATATGCCTAATATAAGTAGATAGGCCACTGTAATCTCACCTTAGAATGTGATTATCCAAGATATTGTCAGTATCTCAGTATGGCTTTGTATAGACATGATGTTCAGGGGAAATAGTCACATAAGGAGCCTCTGCATTCCTTGTCTGTTTGTCAGGCTCATGAGAGAGAGAGATTTTCTGTATTGCCCATAAATTATGGAAAACAATCCTTGCATTATTTCTGCTGCTTCTTCAGCGAGGCTTTTGCAATTTAGTTTAGTTTTAATGGAAATCTTAACCACTTTTATAAGATTCAGTTTGTTTATTTTCAGTTTCTAGCTGCTGCAATTGCTCTATGAAAGAAATATAGAACACAAAGCTAATGTGTAAACATCATCTATGAATAATAGCAACGAGGCAGATTCTGTATGATCTGTGGCTAGTTCATAACTGCAAGGAGAGTCTGGAAATACCGCAAATCTTGTACTCCACAGACCCTGTTTAGTTCTGCAACTAAACTGAAAAGGAATGCGGGCTATTAAGCAAGGTTGCCAACTGAGATGAAGAAGAGGTTTTCTATCAACGGGTTGCAATATTCTTTATTAGTCAGGCATGCCTTAAGGCATCCTCTTTTTTTTTTTTTTTTTTGTCAGATAGTAAAATTCATAAGACTTCTTATCTGCCCAATAACTCTAGTTCTGATTCATTCGCTGAACATTTTTAGATGTATTAATTGCTTTCTTTTCTATTCCAGTGGTTGCAAAATGATTTGTTCCAGACAACCTATTTCTTATAAAAATTACAAAAGAATATCAGCCATTGTGACTTAATATATGGTTCTATATTTGTGTCATATCTGTATTGACACTATGTGATGACCCAGGGTGGTATACAAAACAAACCCTGACACAGAAAACAGGTAAAGCCCCTTTTATTCCTTCACTTTGCTTCCAAGCTCCAAATATCTTTTGACGGAAGACAAAAAAATTCCCACACAGTTACAGGAAGAAGGAAAAAATCAACACAAACCAGGCAAGATAAGGACTGGAGGACATCCACAGATAACACACACTAGGAAGGACTCCAAACTCAGAGAAGAACTATAAACTAGAGATATTTACACGCTTTGTTTCCAGAGTTCGCCAGTACGCAGGTCCATACTCTTATTCAGTTATCACAGCTGCAGCCCATGAAGAGGATCAAGGCCCTCTCCTCACAAGTAGACATATCTCTCCCTTATCTTCTCCTCCCTGTGTACCCTAGGGTGGAGAGGGGATGGGCCTGGGTCCTCCTCTGATTGCTCAGCCGACCTCTGCCCTTCCCTAGCCTCCTCCACAACCCTCCTCCACAACCTCCGGAACTACACTTCTACTCCTTGTTCCTCCTCTCCCTCAGAGTCAGTCTCCACCAGGAGCATTACACACTAGTAAAAAGAAGAAAAAGGAAGCTGGGTACAAAAATAGAAAAAAACTTTACATTGGAGAAAATAGATAGTAAGGAGTGGGCAGCGGGGACAGGAAAAACCCCTAAATCTTGTGTTACATTTATATTTTACCTCTTAATCTTGTACTTGGTTCACTTTTCAGGCACTGTGATTAGAGGAACCCAGCAGAACAGTTGCCACAAACAAAAGTGGCAAGCTGAGTTTATTTTACTTATTAAATTTTATGCTATCCGTCTCCCATATAAGGTGACTCTGGGTGGCTTACAGATTATAAAAAAACAAGTAGGAAAATAATTAAAATATTAAGTAATGGTACAGGTACCTTGTTAGTCATTCTGACTCTAGAGCACAGTGCTCATCTCAAGCAGCATTGTCTAAAGACAATTTCCATTGGCATGTGGCCAGCCTGACTGTATGCCAAGGCGCATGGAATGCTGTTATCTTCCCATTGAGGCACTGGTACCTATTTATCTACTTGCATTTGCATGCTTTTGAATGCTAGGTGGGCAGGAGCTGAGGCAAGGAACAGGAGCTCACCCTATTGTGCAGAGTTTGGGTCTCGAACCCAGGCTGTTAGCTCTCCAGCTGACAAACTCAGAGTCTCTAACTACTAAGCCATTGCACTCCCTAATTAAAATATTACAAATATTACAATAGTTCAAAAACAATATCCGAAAAAGATAAAATACTTAATGTTACATATATTGACAGCGGCCAGAATAACCTAAGCGCAAGTGTGGAAAGAGCCTATGGTCCCAAAAGAAGAATTAATTTTACAAAAAATAGCAGACTGTGCTGAAATGGATATGCTCACACTAAAAATAAGAGAAAAAGAAGAATCGGAATGCTACTCAGTATGGCATAGTTGGTACATGTGGCTAGAAAAGAGAGATAAAAATTAGAAAGGATGATTAGAAGAGAATTCTCAAGAGAGTGATACATAATATGTAAATAGATAGCCAAAAAGGTTAAAGATGAAAAATAATAGTAATTGTAAATAAAGGCAATATGTATTAATGATATGTACAAATAGATGATGGAAATGTAAGATAATATTATATGTTATCTTACATATTATATTCAATAGCCAAAGCTATTGAAAAATTAATTAAGATTTGTACTGGTGGAAAACAATAAAAATCTATTGATAAAAAAAAAATACAACTATGCAAATTATAATTTTAAAACTATACAAACACCAAGTCTAAGAGATAGAGGGCACAGAATGAGATCTTCTTACCACCACCTCCAATAATGAGCACCCCCTTGAAGCCCCACACCAACCAGCAAAGCTATGTGTTAATCCGCTTCTGGAAGGCCAAAAGGCAATTCTCACTTCTAGTGATAGAGCACTCCACAGAAGAGAAGGCTCTTCTCCTTGATCCTGCCTGCAAGAATTCCTTAGCAGATAAGATCCATAGCAGGCCTCTTCTGTTGGTGCAAATGGGATAGGCACAAATGACAAGACTCAGATTATCCTACTTTAGACATATTAGACACCTATCCTACTTTAGACATATAGACACCTAGCTCTCTGTAGAAGGTTCTAACAGTGAACAAAAAGTGGAAGGAATGTAAGGGTGAGCTGCAAGATTTGGCTAGGAAGTGTGTAGAGATTCTCAGTCATCCAGGTCATGGTTGTCCCAAAGGTGCTTTTTCAGGAGGCAACTGGACTTTTCTTGTTTTTTTCTTTTGAAGACGTTTCACTTCTCATCCAAGAAGCTTCAGCTTTGACAGTTGTCCATTCCCCACTATCCTGTCAGAGCTGAAGAAGCTTCTTGGATGAGAAGTGAAACATCTTCAAAAGAAAAAACAAGAAAAGTCCAGTTGCCTCCTGAAAAAAACACCATTGGGACATCTGGCTAGGAACAGATTGTCATGGAGAAAATCTAGAGTTTTTGCTAAGAGTTGACAATGACTTGATAGTACAGAATTAATCAACTGAAGACTGCTAACATCAGTTAATGTAATCAAAGCATAAGCCTTGGGTATATTGAGAACCATGGTGTACATTTAAAGAGAAAATAGAACTAAGCAAATAAGAAATCTCAAACAGATCAGATTCACATGATCTGCAGGTGGCAAAAAGGCAGCCAGTTTAATAGAATTGTCATTGTTTTCAACATATATTTACAATTATAAGAAAATGGTTATCTGTCCCTTTGGGGATTTCTGCATGTTTTTGCTATTGAATGTGGCCAGAGATTTATGTGGGTTTAATGTTATATAGGGAGAGTCTAAGGAAGTAAATAACAATCTGGCTTTTAGTGTTATATTCCTCATAAAGCAGGAATTAATATGACCAAGTCAACTGTGGTAAAGAAACACCTCTGGAAAAAAGAAAAATGAACCATCAATCTCAATAGAAGAAGTATATATGTAGCTCAGGATTGAACTGTGGTGTCCTTGATGCTCTGTTAGGTTGATTTTTGCTTGCAGATGTTTCATTAACTGACTAGGTAATATCATCAGCGTGTCTTCTTGATTGATGATGATAAGTCTTGAACTTGATGATTACCTAGTCAGATAACAAAACATCTGCAAAAAATAACAATAAAGCTCAAGGACTCCACAACCAACCTTCTTTTTCTAAAGTGAACAGCTGCAGTCCAGGAAGAGCTGCACGAGTTTTAGGGAACACTCTACAGTATATTCATTTGGGGCAAAAATAAGATCTGGAAGTCTTGTCTAATTTCCATGAATGTTTATGGTGTTCCACTGAATTCCCTTTAGAACCCCTGAAGAAAACAGTTCATGTGAAATGGGTTCCCTTAGGCATCAGTGTTGAAAAGCATGACACTAACCATACACACTGTTCTCCATTCCACTTTCCCTCTTCAAACTCTCTGAGGTTCTATTTATCTAAGAATCAAGCTTCCTCTTCATTCTTCTTTCAGTGTTAAGTTTGACATTGCAAAAGGAAGCTTCAAATCTGATGGATTTTCCCCACATACTAGAAAAATTGTCTCATTGTTCAGAGTAGTTTGTTTAGACAAATTGGGACTGAGAAGCCAGGCTGAGTGTACCAGGTGAGCTCTCTGTAAGAGTTGTTTGTATCCTCTATATTATTAGTTATTAATTTACTTTATCCTCTATATTATTAGTTATTAGTTTACTTTATTGTCATTGCACCTCGTACAACAAAATCAAACGCCATCTTCAGTGCACATCATGTCCATGAAAATAAACACAAACACACATCCCTCACACTCCACCCATTGAACCAAAAACCCGCAACACCACACCAACACTGCACTATACAGTAGAATTCAAAAGAGCTACTGCCCTGGGGTAGAAGCTGTTCTTCAGCCTATTTGTCCTTGTTTTTATTATTCTGTACCATCTGCCAGATGGTAATAGTTCAAAAAAAGGGTGCCCAGGATGAGATGGATCTTTGAGAATGTTTTGAATTTTCTTAAGGCAGCGGGAGCTATAAAGCTCTTCTAAAGAGGGGAGAGGACAACCCATGATCTTCTGGGCAATGACATTAACCCTCTGGGGTGTTTTCCTATCTGCCACTGTGCAATTGGCAAACCATACAGAGGTGCAGTAAGTTAAGATACTCTCTAGGTGCAGCGGTAGAAAGTCACCAGCAGTTTTCCATCCAGTTGTTGTTTTCTGACAAGTTTCAGGTAGCATAATCTCTGCTGGGCCCTTTTGACCAGGGCTGCAATGTGAGCACCCCAGGTCAGGTCCTCTTTTATGGTAACACCCAGAAACTTAAAACTGACCACTTGCTCCACTCAGTCTCCATTAATAAGCAAGGGCTGGATTTCTGATCTGTTCCTTCTATAGTCCACTATGAGCTCCTTGGTCTTATTGGTGTTGAGGACCAAGTTATTGTCTCCACACCACAAAAGCAACCGGTCCACTTCATCTCAATAGGCAGATTCATCCCTCCACCCCTGGAGATGAGTCCCACCAGTGTTGTGGGATATATCTTCTAAGTTTGAAAAATAAACATGTGTTTTTAGAAGTCTTCTAATGTCCGCTTTTAACTTTAGTTGCTCGAACTCTTAACTTTCAGCTATGAATAAAAAGCAAAGCTAAATCCAGCTTCTTGGGGAAATAAGCATCTTCCAGAACTGGGACAAAAAAACCCGTTCCATGCTGAATTCTCTTGAATGAACATTTTCAGAAGTAATGAATTACATTTTGAATTTGTTTTCCACAGTTTAATTCTCCATTCAGGAATTTTAAATGACTCAGCCAGTTCTGACATCATCATATGCGCAGTGTCTGATTGGTTGGCATTACATAAGTGATTAATCCTGAAATAAATTAAAGTCAGAGTCAAGATAGTGTAAATGGAATGACCCTCAAAGCAAGAGCAGTCAGGAGAAATGGTGGCATTTTCCTAGTTTTGTTTTGTTTTTTAAATAATTATCAGTAAGCTTATGGAGAAAACTCCATGCTACCAAAAATATTCCAGTTTTAAAAAGAAAAGCAATGAATATTCTCTGAAGCTCTATATGCATAGATTTTAGTAATTGCATTTTATTGGGCTTTACTCTTTCATTACAGTTTTAAATCATCAAATTTACTATTTCTTATCCCTGTCCTGGTATTTGGCATAGAGCAGACAATGAATCTATCCATCTATCATCCATTCATCCATCTATTTATCCATTTATCTATCTATCATCGATCTATCTATTCATCCATCCATCCATCCATCCATCTATTGCTGGATGGGGAATTCTGGAAGTCCACATACCTTAAAGTTGCCACAGATAAGAAACACTGAGATAAAACATTGAACGATTACAACTCACATTCTCCAGTTTCTTCTATGCCTCGATTTCCTTCCTCCAACTGCATAATAACCTTCCTTTCTTTCTCCATTTGGATTTTAACCCTCCCTCCCCAATCCGATCATGGTTTGCTTCGATAATTTAAAATGGATTCCGGGCACTTATAAGTTGTAATTAAGACCTGGTTTTTGAGGGGGGAGGAAGAGAGTTTCCTGCCGACTCTCTCTCTACTGTGGCAAATAGGGAATAAAAATCTGTTAGAGGAAGGGTTGTTGACAAGCTTACGGGAGGTTTGCTGCCGCTTCTAAAGATTGCAGGGAGTGTGTGAAAACAGGCAAGCATGAAGGTGAAGCCTCTGAACAATATCAGAATGATATGGAATGCTGAGTTAAGGAATTTATCTATGCAGAAGTGGGCGGGTGGGAGGGAGAGGGAGAAGGAGATGAGGAGGGGGAGAATGGATCCCTGGCTGGACTGTTGGGTAGATAAGCTGTGATTTTCTTTCCTAATGTGCTGCGCTATTGGTTTTATAAGTCATCAATGTATATGGCATCTCTGCACCATTACCAGGCCCAAACAGGAGGTGTGCATAGTGATAAGCCCATTGTCCCATGCTGTGCCCTATGGGAAGCCACTGATTCTTACACTTGGAACGGGGACAATGCAACTTAATCAGACTGACAGGAAGCAGGCAGCAATTACAGTGTGCAGCTACATCTGCTGGGTTCCACTTGACTGAAGGAAGAGTTATCTCAATTTTAATGTACATCCCTTTTTTCATGTTTCATTTAACCTCTGCTGTATTATTAAACACATCAAAATATAATGACAGTCATTAAAAGAAGGCACTTTTTTGGATGTTTTGAACTCTGGCCTCTAGATCTTGCAGGGTTAAGAAAGTATATTTTAACTACTTCTACTACGTTCAGTGTGGTTGCTCCATCCACAGTGAGAGAGGAAAGATATGCTGAGGGGGGAGAAAGATAAATAGATAGATAGATAGATAGATAGATAGATAGATAGATAGATAGATAGATAGATAGATAGATGATAGATAGATAGATAGATAGATAGATAGATAGATAGATAGATGGATAGATGATAGGTAGGTAGGTAGGTAGGTAGGTAGATGATAGATAGATAGATAGATAGATAGATAGATAGATAGATAGATAGATAGATGATAAATAGATGGCAGGTAGGTAGGTAGGTAGATAGATAGATAGATAGATAGATAGATAGATAGATAGATAGATAGATAGATGATAGGTAGATAGATAGATAGATGATAGATGGATGATAAATAGATATTTATCTTTTATCTTTCTTTATCTTTATCTTTATTTAATCTTATATACCACCCCCTCTCCCAGCGGGACTCGGGGCAATATACAGCTGAATAAAATACACATATAAATACAAATACAATGTTTAAAATGAATTTAAAAGAATTAAATAAGTGGCTGGAAAAATTAAAAATTTATCAAAGGATTAAAAAACTAAAAACCATTAAGGTCAAATTAAAAACCCTACACGTAACTCTAGGCCAGACCGGCTTGATGGAATAAGTAGGTCTTTAGCACACGCCAGAAGTTTAATAGGTCAGGGACGGTCCTCATCTCCGGGGGTAATTCGTTCCAGAGAGAGGGTGCTCCCAGAGAGAAGGCCCAGACCCTCGGGGTCACCAGCCGTCCAGCTGGCAGCACCCCGAGCAGACCCACCCTATGGGAGCGCACTGGCCGACGGGAGGCCGATGGTGGCAGTAGGTGGTCCCATAAGTACCCAGGCCCCAAGCCATGGAGTGCTTTAAAGATGACCACTAACACCTTGAATCGCACCCGGAAGGCCACCGGGAGCCAATGCAGCACACGCAGAAGTGGTGTAACATGGGAGCTCCAAGAAGCCCCAAAACCATCCGCGCGGCCGCATTCTGCACCAACTGGAGCCTCCGGCTGCTCTTCAAGGGGAGCCCCATGTAGAGAGCATTGGCATAATCTAGACGGGAGATGACGAGGGCGGATGTGACTGTGCAAAGTGCATCCTGATCCAGAAAGGGCCGCAACTGGTAGATCCTATGGACCTGATAAAAAGCCCCCCTGGCGACGGCTGCTATATGATCTTCCAACGACAGCTATATGATCTTCCAATGACAGCCGTACATTCAGGAGGACACCCAGATTGCGCGCCAGAATTTCCCCCCTCTCACAGCCAGCGATGGAGTTAGCTGGCTATATTGGGGTGCCGGAAAGCACAGCCACTCAGTTTTGGCTGGGTTGAACTGAAGCCTGTTCCGCCCCATCCAACCCCACACAGCCTCCAGGCACAGGGTCATCACTTCCACGGCTTCGTCAGGGTGGCCTGGGGTAGAGTTGTACAGCTGAGTATCATCAGCGTACTGATGAAATTCTACCCCAAAGCCACGGATGATCTCACCCAGCGGCTTCACATAAATGTTGAACAGGAGGGGCAAGAGCCCCGACCCCTGAGGCACCCCGCAAATCAGGGGCCTCGAGGTTGATTTCTGCCCCCCTGCCAACACAAATTGCGAACAGTCGGAGAGGAAGGAGGAGAACCACCGTAATACAGTGCCTCCCACTCCCAACACCCCCGGCCGCCACAATAGGATAATGTGGTCGACAGTATCAAAAGCCGCCAAGAGGTCTAACAGGACCAGGACAGAGGAATAACCTCTGTCACGGGCCCTCCAGAGATCATCCACTAACGCGACCAACGCCGTCTCCGTGCTGATAGATAGATGATAGATAGATAGATAGATAGATAGATAGATAGATAGATAGATAGATAGATAGATATGAGACAAAGAGAAAGAAGCTAGACGGACAGACAGGTATTTCATTAATGATTTGTTGAACAATGTAATATATGACAGATGGATGGATGGATGAATGGATGGATGGATATAGATATCTAGATATACTTCAAAAGAATATGGCAAAGCCCTAAGAAAAGCTAAGATGCACAGATCAGATTACTTTAAAATAAGGATATAATTTAACCTTTCTCAAATTGGTAAAAACCCCGCCCCGATATGTGAGGTTTTAAAGTTTCCAAACTTAACAAATTAATCCCCTTTTTATATTCAGTCTTGCTATCCTTCCCCTTGTAATGGGGAATACTAACAGCTTCTTCCAATCAACAAGCAGAGATATATTCTTCATACACGGCTTACACAGGCCATCCACGAGCAAACTTCTATATTTTTCTTTATAGTTACACAATCTACACTTGCAGCCTTACCATTGTTCAAAATTAGAACAGAATGTATAAATTTACATTTATATCTGATCAGTTTTCTTAAAAAGGTTTTTTTTAAAAAAACCTTTGGGCCACTTACATGAAATAGCAATAGCACTCAGACTTATACACTGCTTCACAGTGCTTTACAGGCCCCTCTAAGCAGTTTACAGAGTCAGCATATTTCCCCCAATAATCTGGGTCCTCATTTTGCTGACCTTGGAAGGATGGAAGGCTGAGTCAACCTTGAGTTCCATCAGGAGCGAACTCCAGGCTGTGGGCTGAGTTTGCCTGAAATACTACATTCCAACCACTGTACCACCCCAGTTCTATTTATTAGAAATAAATCTAAAACCATAACATGGACAACCAAAACCATTAAAGCAATCCAAAAGATAAGCACCAGGTTGATCTCACAGAACAGTTATTCAGGCTTAAAGATCTTAAAAATAGGTGTCCTATTTATTAAAAACGTGAGGGGTCAGATGGATTTCCAGGGACAAATTATTCCAGAAGAACAAGGTCATTACTGAAAAAGCTTGCTTCCAGCCACACAATATCAGGCAGAATTTGCCGTTTTTATAGAGTTGGGTTACCTTATAAACATAATAAAATAAGTGATGAATAATTAAATCTATTACATTTTGCCTCTTTCTCTCAAGGGTGGGATTCAAAATTTTTAACAACCAGTTCTGTGGGCATGGCTTAGGTGGTGGGTGTGGCTTGGTGGTCATGTTATTGGCTGGGTGTGGCCAACTCAATATCACTCACATTGAGGCATGCACCTCCTCGCCTGGCCTCTCATGACTGTGGGGATGCTACAACAGTAGTAAGTGTGAAAAATGGTCATAAGTCACTTTTTTCAGTGCCATTGTAACTTTGAATGGTCACTCCACACAAGCAAAGTACCACCAAAGGAGGGGAAAAAAAAACTCCAGAGACTTTCCTGAGAAGGAAGTCTAGTCCTGCCAAGAATGTAATAAGGGTTAATGGAGAGGCAGTTTCTGTAAGCAACACCAGAATGTTTCCTTCCTGCCTTCCTTACAGGATTAGGCCAGTAATTTCTTTTAACAACCGATTCTCCAAACTGCTTAGAATGTTAACAACCGATTCTAGCGAATAGGTGCGAACTGGTAGAATCCCTTCCCTGCTTTCTCTGAGAATCACAGACATGGAATATATGCATTTTTCCTTTAAATTCCTTTTTACCCTTTATCCCTCTTGCATTCCAAGTTTGCACCCAAAAGTGATTTTTCAAATGGCAACTGGACTTCCGTTTACTTTGAAAACATTTTGCTTTACATCCAAGAAGCTTGTTCAGCTCTGACTGGATGGTGAGGAATGGAAGGATTTATATTCCTTGCAGACAGTTGGTCAGACTACAGGAATCAGGAGCATTACTCAGGGGATACTGAGGACACAGATAAACCTCCAAGTAGCCTCAATGACCCTCTAAAAGGATACAAATGACCAGCTGTTTGCAAGGAATATAAATCCTTCCCTTCCCCACTATCCTGTCAGAGCTGAAGAAGCTTATTGGATGAGAAGCAAAATGTCTTCAAAGAAAAGTAAAGTCCAATTGCCTTTTTAAAAAGCACCTTTGGGACAACCATGTCCCAGATGACTGAGAGTCTCCACAGACATTCCAAGTTGTAGATTTGGGCTCAGAGAAATTGACCTCCAATGCCAATGACATCATGACTTTGGCCAATGAAGGCTTTCATATAAAACTCTTTAGTGGTATAGAAAAGGTGCAGACTAGTTTACTAAACCTAGATGTATCTATGCCACATGCAATATTGTGTGCTAAGGAAAGAAACCTGACAGTTCTTTTCACACATTTTGACCGGTAGTTGATAAGTGCAACCTACACTAACATTACTCCAGGCATCCAATGTTCTTCCATGCAAACAAGAACTGTTGATCTGGAGAGTGACTTCCAAGCACTTATGCTGCTTCCTGCATGCCATCAATTAACACACAGTGTATTGATGCCTATTTAAGATGCTTACATGTTTGTGACATTCTGACATTTTCCTAAGTACAAAAAGAACCAGTGTAAATGTGGATTAAGAAGTTAGATTTGGATTTTAAAAGCCTTAGGTGGGAATTTTATTGGATGCCTTTGGGCCAGTCACAATCTCTCTCATCTCAATAGTCTAGTTTAAGGAATGCTATTGTGGGGGTAGATTTAGAGCAGGACTGTCAACTCAATTTCATTGAGGGCTGCATCAGGATTGTGTGTGACTTGGGGGGCCAGGGTGGGCATGGCCAGCTTGACATCACTTGCTCTGCCAGCAAAAACAGGCTCCCGAGCTCCGTTTTCAGCCACAATGACCTCCTGCAGCCTGTTATGAACTAAGCTTCCCAAAATCATGAAGCAGACTACTAAAGTGAGTTCCTTTCATTCACATCCAGCAAAGTCCTGGCAAACAGTCTTTCAAGGGATTTTACAACTACAGACCTTTATCTGGCTTAGAGAGTTGCCAGGCCAATAACTTCCAAATGCCACACTGTAGCAGAAAATACTTGGCAAGGAGTCAGGGGCAAATCTTCACCCTCATTAAATGAACTAATTGTCTCCTGCAAATATCACTCCCCTTTCGCTCTTCTTTATTCCCTATGGGAGGGGCCATTGCCCCATCCACCTGTGCCTTTACTCCCTTGTAAAGAGTCAACCCTTGTTCCTTAAATGCCCCTTCTCCTGGCAGCTCTGTGCATGGGCACATTGGGATAAGGCTCCAGCTGTTCTTCTTCCCCACTGATCTCTGACTCTGAAGACAGCTGATAATTGTCAGATGGCCCGGCCCCATCTCTGCCTCCAACGCAGAGCATTCATCAGAGCCTTCCCCAGACTCCAGGACTGGCCCATGTTCCACCCCAACCACTCCACTGTCCAAATCTGCTGCCAGCTCCGCTGACCACTGTAGGCCACAACACAGACCTCTGCCACTTGCACTGCTGATGCTGTCAAAATCTGGACCAGTCTGGAAGCCGTGATGATCTAGATGGGAGGAAACAGGTTTAAATTGAACTGGAGTAAAATGAAGCTACTGTTTATATATTAAGCGATGGGCCCCCCGCGAGGCCGGATGCCAACTGCCAGCGGGGTGCGATTGTTCTGGCCTGGACTCGAATCTCGCCTGGTCTGTCCTTTGCCTGGTCGATGGCAATCAGGGAAGATTCAGCCAAAGACATTGATATATTCCTCGAAAGATCTGTGGGCCCTGAGATATGTCTCCCTGTCTCAGAGTTGGCCCTCTTACCTCTCTAAGACTTATCTCAAGGACGGATCTTGGGATCCAGAGAGATGGTGGGGCCGCCGGAAGCGTGGGAGGGAGGTTTATTTAAAATTTTTAATTAGATTTTTAAAGGGGTTAGGGTTGGCGGACAACCCGCCTGGGGCTGGGACCGGGCCGCGGGTTGAGCGCTGCCGGGAGGGTTTGGGTTCGGATGGGGCTGTATTGAGGATGGGGGGTTGTCCCAGGGAGGGTGATATTAAAGCTATTAGTACAGTGAGCGGGAGAGGCAGATTTGGCGGTTATAGGAGGCCACATTTTGTTTCGGGAGCGCGCCTCCGCTATTTGTCTGCTGTGGCGCGCTCCGACCCCCTTGTTACGTCCCATTCCCCAGGTGGTTTGAGCGATCGGGCCCTGGGCCTTCGGCTGATGTTATGTAATGCCAGTCCGTCATTCATAAGGCCCTCTCATTCAGGATTTGATCTATGAGGGGGGAGCGGACCTGGTGGGTATTACCGAGACCTGGCTGGGCCTAGAGGGGGGAGTCCCTCTTGTGGAGATGTGCCCAGCCGGGTTTCAGGTTTTTCATCGACCGAGGGCCCAGGGGAGGGGTGGGGGTGTTGCGGTGGTTATTAAGGAGGATCTGTGTCCGAGGGAATCCACTGTTTCTCAGACAACCAGATGTGAGTCTCTTTTCATGAAGTTCGGTCCCAGGGTACAGGTGGGCTTGTTGATCGCATACCTGGCTCCCTGCTATGCGGCATCGGCCCTGCTTGAGCTCCTTGAGGTTATAGCCGGCGTGGCGGTTGAGACCCCCAGGCTTATGGTCATGGGGGATTTCAACCTCCCTTCTGCCGGCGGTACCTCGGGGATTGCTCAGGAGTTCATGGCTTCCATGACAGCCATGGGCCTGACCCAGTTAATTCGGGACCCTACTCACGTGGGAGGTCACACCCTGGATCTAGTTTTTGTCTCTGATCAGTGGCAGAGTGATCTGGGTGTAGGGGATATAGTTATAGAACCCCTGTCATGGACGGATCACTCGCTCCTGAAGCTCGACTTCCGTTCTGCACCCCCCGACCGCAGGGAGGCCGGGCCGTTAAAATGGTACCACCCCAGGCGCCTGATGGACCCAGATAGGTTCCTGATGGAGCTTGGGCCATTTCCCGAAGCTCACACACACGACTCGGTTGAGGGCTTGGTTGCCACCTGGGATAGGGTGGCTGCTGGGGCCCTTGACTGGGTCGTGCCCTTGCGGCCTCTGACCCGGTGCCGATCCCAAGTGGCTCCTTGGTTTTCTGAGGAGCTAAGGGAGATGAAGCGCCGGAAAAGACGCCTAGAGAGTAGTTGGAGGGCTAGCCGTTCTGAGTCTGACCGAACACTATTATGATCTTATATTAAGACGTATTTAGTGGCGATAAGGATGGCGAGGAGGACCTACCTCTCCACCCTTATTGCGTCCACGGAAAACCGCCCAGCCGCCCTGTTTAGGGTGACCCGCTCCCTTTTGGAGGTGGAAGCGCAGGAGGATCTCTTGCAGGGACGGGCTGAGGAGTTTTCTAGGTTTCTGCAGGACAAAATCGCTCAGATTCGGGATGAGCTGGACTCCGACTGGGCATCTCCGGGCAGGCGGGCGGGGGTGGATATTGGTGAGGTCAACTGGGTTGAGTTTGATCCTGTTACCGTGGAGGACGTGGACAGGATACTGGGGGGACTGAATGCCACCACCTGTTTGTTGGACCCGTGCCCCTCCTGGCTGGTTTTGGCCACTCGGGAGGTGACACGAGGCTGGTTCCAGGGTATTATAAACGCTTCCTTGAGAGAGGGGCTTTTTCCCGCCGCCTTGAAGGAGGCGGTGGTGCGGCCCCTCCTCAAGAAACTGTCCCTGGACCCAGCATTATTATCAAAATATCGTCCTGTCTCCAACCTTCGCTTTGTTGCGAAGGTTGTAGAGAGTGTGGTGGCCCGTCAGCTCCCCCAGTTCCTGGATGAAGTGAGTTATCTCGACCCCCTCCAATCGGGCTTCAGGCCTGGGCACAGCACGGAGACGGCGTTGGTCGCGTTGGTGGATGATCTCTGGAGGGCGCGGGACAGAGGGTGTTCCTCTGTCCTGGTCCTGTTAGATCTCTCAGCGGCTTTTGATACTGTCGACCACAGTATCTTATTGCGGCGGTTGGAGTGGTTGGGGGTTGGAGGCACTGCGTTACGGTGGTTCTCCTCCTTCCTCTCCGACCGTTCGCAATTCGTGTTGACAGGGGGGCAGAGATCGACCCCAAGGCCCCTGCTTTGTGGGGTGCCTCAGGGGTCGGTGCTCTTGCCCCTGCTGTTCAACATTTATGTGAAGCCGCTGGGTGAGATCATCCGTGGCTTTGGGGTGGAGTTCCATCAGTACGCTGATGATACTCAGCTGTACATCTCCACCCCGGGCCACCCCAACGAAGCCGTTGAAGTGATGACCCTGTGCCTGGAGGCCATGCGGGGTTGGATGGGTTGTAACAGGCTTCGTCTCAACCTGACCAAAACCGAGTGGCTGTGGTTTCCTGCGCCCAGATACAGCCAGCTTGTTCCTTCACTGGCCGTGGGGGGAGAGGTATTGACTCCTATGGAAAGGGCGCACAATTTGGGTGGGCGGCTGTCTTTGGAAGAACATATTGCAGCCGTCGCCAGGGGGGCTTTTTATCAGATTCGTCTGATCTACCAGTTGCGGCCCTTTCTGGATCTGGGTGCTCTTCACACAGTCACTTCCACCCTCGTCATCTCCCGCTTGGATTATTGCAATGCTCTCTACATGGGGCTCCCCTTGAAGAGTCTCCGGAGGTTGCAGTTAGTTCAGAATGCAGCCGCGCGGGTGATTGTGGACGCCCCTCGGGGCGCACACGTAACACCACTTCTCCGCAGGCTGCACTGGCATCCCATGGCCTTTCGGATTCGATTCAAGGTGGTACTGATGGTATTTAAAGTGCTCCATGGCTCGGGACCTGGGTACTTACGGGACCGCCTGCTGCCACCAACAACCTCCCGCCGCCCAGTACGCTCCCACAGGGTCGCCCTACTTGGGGTACCGCCGCCTGACCGCTGTCGGCTGGTGGCCCCGAGGGTGCGTGCTTTCTCTGTGGGAGCCCCCTCCCTGTGGAATGATCTCCCCCCGGAGATACGAGCCATGACAGACATCCTGACCTTCCGGCGCGCAGTTAAGACCCTATTTTTTAAACAGGCCGGCCTGGCCCAGTAAGGGTCTTTGGGGTTTTAAATTCAATAAGGGTTTTAATTTTTAATCTGATTTTAAATTTTTTCTATCCCGGATTTTAAATATTTAATTATAGTCGGACGGGATGCAGCCATATATGTATTTAATTTGGTTTTAAACTCTATTCAATTTGTATCTATTTTATGTGTTTTGTTAGGCTGTACACCGCCCCGAGTCCCTTTTTGGGAGAGGGAGCAGTATAGAAATACGAAAAATAAATAAATTAAGATCCTTCTATCCCTCCCCATTTTGTTTCTCTGGGTGAGATTACATTGCCGCTGAGGAACAGATTCCTGACTTGGGATCCTCTTGGACTTACATTTCCTGATAGATTAATATCTGGAAACCATAGTTAAGGGGAATCTTTGCTCAGCTTTGGCTTGTACACTACTTCAGCCTTCGGCTGTGTGGACCTTTGATTACAAACTGTATTAGATTACCAAAATATAAAATACACAAATACAATGAAAAGTGAGAATAATGGAAAATAGGAGAGGAGAAGAGGGAAAAGTGCAGGGTAACTCATCCTGTTCATGATGTGAGAAGTCAGTCCTAAATTACCTTTTCAAACATCTAGATTGTGTCAGCTTCTGAGATAAAGTTTCTTCCTTATTGTAATTGATTTTGCAATCAAATCCACTCAGAATCTTCCCCAAATGGTCCTGCATTCAGACACAACTTTCCATGTATTTCCCATAACAACAGACTACCTGTAATTTATATCTTCGGCATCATTAATACTCTCCTGTCTACCTTCTGATCTGACAATAATGTGAATATCGATCACTGAGAAAGACATAAGTATCTAGATGTACTGCAAAAATGACATATCTGTGTCTGATTTTAGCAAGAATAGCAGACGTTATTGTTCCTATCATCCTTTTATTTGAGTTCTGGCAGAAATCCCAGATTCCAAAATGTCACCAACAGATTTTTCATGAATAACCTCCCATTAGAAACTTTCCCTCATTTGAAAAAAATACCAAAAATTGCTGTAAAATCTGTCTGGTTCTTGGGGATGTTATGAAACTTGGCACATCCGAGGCATGTTTTCTGGTTCAGAACTAGCTGTCTTTCTCTGTGGTTACCTTTGCTGATGATTGAAAATAAGGAATCCTCAGCGCTCTTCACTGCATCCAGCTTTGGTTACCACATTGCAAAAAAGAGACTTTGGAAAAAGTGCGGAGAAGAGCAACCAGGATGATTAAAGGCCTGGATAATAAAACATATGAAGAACGGTTGTATGGCAGTTTAGAGAAAAGAAGGACAAGGAGTGACATGACATCAGTATTCCAGTATTTGAAAGATGGCCACAGAGAAGAAAGCTTTCCAAACCATCAGAGGCAAGACAAAAATCGATGGGTGGAAAATAATCAAGGAGAGAAGCAACCTGAAATTTCGGAGAAACTTCCTAACAGTGAGAACAATCAAGCAATGGAACAGCTTTTCTACAGAAAGTGTGGACGCTTCATCACTGGAGGTTTTTAAGAAGAGGCTGGACAGCCACTTGTCTGAAAAGGTATAGGGTCTCCTACTTGAACAAGGGATTGGACTAGAACAGGGGTCACCAACCTTTTGGACCTCAGGGACCACCAAACTCATAATTTTAAATCCCAGGAACCACTAACCGATTCTGTGGGCGTGGCCTAATTTGTGCATGTGCTTGGTGGTCATGTGACTGGCTGGGCATGGCTTGTATGCAGAGGTAGGATTCAAATTTTTAACAACCAGTTCTATGGATGTGGCTTAGGTGGTAGGTGTGACTTGGTGGTCATGTGACTGGGTGGACATGGCTTGGTGATCATGTTATTGGTTGGGTGTGGCCAACTCAATATCACTCACATCAAGACACGCATCTCTTCACCTATCCTCTCATGACTGTGGGGATGCTGCAACAGTCATAAGTGTGAAAAACGGTCATAAGTCACTTTTTTCAGTGCCATTGTAACTTTGAATGGTCACTCCACACAAGTAAAGTACCAGCAAAGAAGGGAAAAAAACGTCCAGAGAAGTTCCTGAGACAGGAAGTCTAGTCCTGCCAAGAATGTAATAAGGGTTAACGGAGAGGCAGTTTCTGTAAGCAACATCAGAATGTTTCCTTCCTGCCTTCGTTACAGGATTAGGCCAGTAATTTCTTCTAACAACCAGTTCTCCAAACTGCTTAGAATGTTAACAACCAGTTCTAGTGAATAGGTGTGAACTGGTAGAATCCCACCCCTGCTTGTATGTAAATATTATAAATATTTATATAAATATTGAATTTTTTAATAAAAAAAGAGCAACGTTTACCCAAATTCAGACAAAATAGGCAGGCATATTGAGTTGCTCACAGAATCACAGATTTATTCAGATATCTATCTATCTACCATCGGTTAGCTCAATCTGTCATATAAAATTTGCTAGCAAGCAAACTCACAAAATTAACTCACAACACATCATAGATGTAAATATTGAATTTTTTATATAAAAAAAGAACAACTTTTACCCCAAATCAGGCAAGCAGATTGAGTTGCTCACAGAAGCATTCAGTGATCTATCTATCTTCCATCGGCTAGCTCAGTCTCTCAAATTTGCTTGCCATGAGTCTGCACTGAATAATAGAACCTTCAATCCTAAGGGAGTCTCGGCTGTGCTTAAAAGCAGAGCTGAAGATCTAAAGACTAGCTAGAAAGCAAGAGATCCAACCGTTTCCTGCTTCCTAGCTAATCTAAATCTCACAGCTGATGGTTGGAAAAATAGCAGTTTAGCAGGCATGTTTGCCATGTAAGGAGTGAGTGGGCAGGGAGAGTTCCCGCGGGCCATGTGAGTGGCGCAGCCTTGTTTTTCTGCACAGCCTGGATTAATTGCTTTGGGAGGAGTGCTCTGGGGATTTCCTTCCGGCCCACCAGTGGGCCATGGCCCACCAGTTGATGACCGCTGGACTGGAAAACCTCCAAGGTTCCTTCCAGCTCTATTCTGATTGATTAATGTTACATGCTTCTTCCTTACCATTGCCACAAAGTCAAAGTAATTTTCAAATCTGCAAGCAATCAAAAATAGAATTTCCCCAAAAAATTCAGTTAAGTTTGGTGTTGAGACAATGTTCGCAATCCAGACCAATATTTATTTATTTATTTATTTATTTATTTATTTATTTATTTATTTATTTATTTATTTATTTATTTATTTATTTATTTATTTATTTCCCACCTTTATTTAGTTTACAAATAACTCAAGGTAGCAAACATATCCGGTACACCTTTCTTCTCCTATTTTCCCTACAACAACCCTGTGAGATGGGTTGGACTGAGAGAAGTGACCAGCCAAAGGTCATCCTAGCTGGCTTTCATGACTAAAGCAGGACTAGAACTCATAGTCTCCAGCTTTCTAGCCTAGTGCTTTAACTACTAGACCAAACTGGCTCTGAATTGAAAATACAGTGAAATAGTAGTCATGTACAAGAATCTGAAATCGAATATTCTACCTGGAACCTAAAAGAGAAATTTCAGAAGAGAGACAATCAACGTGCAAATAATCTTTAACGTGAATATCTTGTAAACGAGCAAGTTGGGTCAAGGAGTCTCTGCCAAATGTTGGGTAGATTCAAAGGACTGCTCTAAATGAAGTGCTGAACGTTAATTGAGACAAAGCTGAAAGGCTTCCTGTCCCATTTTTGCATGATCTCTGTTAAATGATGAATGCAAGAGTAAATTGTGTAAGAAAAGGAAACAACATTAGATCATCTGGACATGTGTTATTTAAGAAAAATTGTGGCAGTTAATGGGAAAATGTGACCTTGGCACCAAATATGGCAAAATGCAACATGAAATTGCCAGGAACAGTGATAGAAGGCTGAAGCGGTAGAATCTAGAAACAGAAATGGATGTTCAAGAAGAAACTGGCTTGGTTATAAGATGAGACATGATAAAATGGAGTAGCGTTCCTTTAACTTACTATTCTTCTCATCCTTCCTATTACCTATCTCCTTTTCTACTTATGATTATAACCTTGTTGCTTGTATCTTACGATTTATATTTTTTTTATTTAGAATTAGAATTCTTTTATTGGCCAAATGTGATTGGACACACAAGGAATTTGTCTTAGTGAAAATGCTTTCAGCATACATAAAAGAAAATATACATTCATCAAGGGTCAAGAATCATAAGGTACAATTTTACTAGTATGATTTTGATTGCTTATTTAATATCCTAATGACTATCACTAAGCATTGTATCTTATGATTCATGATGAATGTATTTATGATGACTATGATCATGATTCATCACTTATATCTTTTATGTACACTGATAGCTTATGCCAGCGGTCTTCAAACTTGATAGCTTTAAGACTTGTGGACTTCAACTCCCAGAATTCCTCCTCCAGTCATGTTAGCTCAGGAATTCTGGGAGTTGAAGTCCACAAGTCTTAATCTTGCCAAGTTTGAAGATCCTTGGCTTATGCATTGAAGACAAATTCTTTGCATGTCCAATCACACTTGGCCAATAAAGAATTCTATTCTATTCTGTTCCGTTCCATTCCATTCTATTCCATAAACATGAGCATTGCTGAATGATAAATTCTGAGAATTATGTCCTCTGTAATAATAAGCTTCTTCTTACCTCTTAGGAATTATTTCAGTACTGTTAGGTTTCTATTAGAGGTTCATTAGTTGCATTTAATTTGGCCTGATTTGCACTCTCAAGTTAAATAACTCCCACTCGTATTCAAGGTAATTTTATCTTATTGATTATTACTTAAGGGCTTTTCTTTACAAACAAAAATACTAACTCATGGCTCTATCTGCCAGTGGGAGTAAGAAATTCAGGCTGCCTGGTCAAGGTCAGGTTAAGTGCCAGAAAAGAGTTTTCAGCATAACAAATTAGAGTTTAGAGCAAGGGTCTTCAAACTTGGCAAGTTTAATACTTGTGGACTTCAACTCCCAGAATTCCTCAGCTAACATGACTGGAGGAGAAATTCTGGGAGTTAAAGTCCATAAGTCTTAAAACTGTCAAGTTTGAAGACCCTAGTTTAGATTCTTTGTAGGTTACCCTGATCTTTGAATTAGTGGCAATTGTCACTCTATTCATAGAGTATGGTCAAGATGTGCAAGTTTTTGAGCCCTTGAGGTATATGTGCAATTACTGAAGATTCATGTTGCCTTTGGTTGCCACCATCTCCTGTCCTGTCCTGTCCCACTCCATTCCATTCCATTGTACCCCGACTCCATTTCATTCCATTCCATTCTCTACTTATATGATATGTGATATTATTATTATTTATATTATGAATTTTAATCTTATATTAGTTGTCCAGAGTGAGTATTGTGGAATATACCGCTATTAAGAGTGGCAGAACCTGGGGGGTGGAGTTAAAAGAGAAATCAACCTAGAATCCCTACATAGCCATATGTGATGACGAAGGGTGAGATACAAAATAAACACAGTCACAAAAAAATAGGTGAAGCCCCTTTTATTATTTCACTTTGCTTTCAAGTTCCAAATATCCTTGACTGAAGACAAAAAAGTCCCACACAAGCAGTTACAAGAAGGAGGAAATGCCATTTAAATTATAAAGAGTAAAAAACAACACAAACCAGGCAAGATAAGGGCTTGAAGACGTCCACAGATATCAGAACACACACTAGGAAGGACGCCAAACTCAGAGAGGAACAATAAACTAGAGATATCGCCACGCTTTATTTCCAGCAGTGGCCCGTTCGTATGTCCATTCTCTTATCCAGTTTATTTATTTATTTATTTTGTTATTTATTTATTTATTTCGTTATTTATATACCGCCCTTCTCCCGAAGGACTCAGGGCGGTGCACAGCCAACCACAAACCCCATTACAATATACAAAAGTTGCCATAGCTGCAGCCCATGAAGAGGATCAAGGCCCTCTCCTCCCCCATAGACCATGTCTCTCCCTTAATCTCTCCTCCATGAGTGCCCTAGGATGGAGAGGGGATGGGCCTGGGTCCTCCTCTGACTGCCCAGCCGGCGTCTGCCCTTCCCCAGCCTCCTCCACAACCTCTGGAGCCACACCTCCACTCCTTGTCAGCTGTCCCTCCTCTCCCTCAGAGTCAGTCCCTACCAGGAGCATGACACCATAAATGAACTAAGACCAACCTTCCTTGAATTCAATTGACCATTATCTAACTCCTAGCAGATGCTAACGATTAGTTGAGAAGATTCCTCTGCATATGCATGAGTAGCAATAAATCAATTTAATTGGATCTCCATATGTGGACTTGGTCATTCACATCTGATATTACTCTGTCTATCTATCTATCTATCTATCTATCTATCTATCTATCTATCTATCTATCTATCTATCTATCTATCTATCTATCTATCTACCAGTTTCAGACACTGCTCATCTCCCAATTGGATGATATACAAATAAAATATTAAAACATTAAAAACTATATATAAAATTTTAAAAGAGGCGAAGATGGTTAACATTCAACAATAAAATTGATGATTCAACATATATAACTTGGACGGATGGATGGATGGAAGGTTAAATACATAAATAAATAAATAATCTCTCTTTAATGAATAAAATACCAAGATACAACTTTTTTTATGAAGAGTAAAATGTAGCGTAGCAAGCTGTTATCAGAACATAAAGGTAGTCCTAGACTTACAATCACAACCGAGCCCAAAATTTTTGTTGTTAAGTAAAGATAGTTATTAAATGATTTTTCCCTGTTTTACAACCTTTCTCACCATAGTTGTTAAGTAAAATCACTGCAGTTGTTAGTAACACAGTTATTAAATGTAACTAGCTTCCCCGTTGACTGTCAGAAAGTTGCAAAAGGAGATCATACGACCCCCGGGACACTGCAACTGTCATAAATACATGCCAGTTTCTAAGCATAGGAATTTGGATCATGTGACCATGAGAATGCTTCAAAGCTTGTAAATATGAAAACAGGTCATAAGTTACTTTTTTAGTACTTTGTAACTTCGATCACTAAATGAATGGTTGTAAAGTGAGAACTACCTGCACAATACATACTGTATGCAGAAGAAGTTATAACAGGCAGAAGAATGAAATGGCGATAGATAGATAGATAGATAGATAGATAGATAGATAGATAGATAGATAGATAGATAGATAGATAGATAGATAGAAAGAAAGAAAGAATAGAATAGAATTCTTTATTAGCCAAGTGTGATTGGACACACAAGGAATTTATCTTGGTGCAAATCCTCTCAGTGTACATAAAAGAAAAGATACATTGATCAAGAGTCAAGAATCATAAGGTAGAACACTTAATAATAGTCATAGAGTACAATAAGCAATCAAATCACACTAGGAAGCAGTCAATGTAAATCGTAAGGATACAAGCGACAAAGTTATAGTCATAAAGTCATAAATGGAGGGGAGGGGTGAAAGAAAGGATAGGAGGATTAATAGTAATAGTAATGCAGACTTAGTAAATAGTTTGACAGTGTTGAGAGAATTATTTGTTTAGCAGAGTGATGGTGTTCAGGAAAAAAACTCTCCTTTCTAGTTGTTCTGGTGTGCAGTGCTCTATAGCAGCGGTCGCCAACTGGTAGGCTGTGACCCACTGGTGGGCCATGAGAAAATTTTGGTGGGCCGCAGAGAAATCTCACCGCCAGAGCACCTCCACAAAGCAATTAATCCAGGCTGCGGAGAAACACAAGGCTGCTCAGCCCACATGGCCCGCAGGAACCCTCCCCACCCACTCACTCCTTACCCGGCAAACTTGTCTGCTAAGTTGCTATTTTTCCTTTTTCCAACCATCATCTGTTCTGCTGCACCGGGAGATTTAGATTAGCTAGGAAGCAGGAAATGGTTGGATTTCTTGCTTTCTAGCTAATCACAGCCAAACCTCCCTTAGGATTGAAGGTTTGTTTGCAAGCAAATTCAGTGCAGACTCACCGCAAGCAAATTTAAGAGACTGAGCTAGCCAATGGTAGCTAGATAGATCACTGAATGATTCGGTGAGGAACTCAATCTGCCTGCTTTGCCTGATTTTGGATAAAAGTTGTTTTATAAAAATAAAAAGTTCAATATTTAGATGCATGGTATGTTGTGAGTTAATTTTGTGAGTTTGCTTGCAAGCAAATTTTATGTGACAGACTGAGCTAGCCAATGGCAGATAGATATATTTCTGAATGAATCTGTAATTCTGTGAGCAACTCAATCTGCCTGCCTGCTTTGCTTGATTTTGGGTAAAAGTTGCTCTTTTTTAAAATAAAAAATTCAATATTTACATGCATGGTGTGTTTTGAGTTAATTTTGTGAGTTTGCTTGCTAGCAAATTTTATGAGTCTGCTTGCAAGTAAACTTTATGTGACAGACTGAGCTAGCCAATGGCAGATAGATATATTTCTGAATGAATCTGTGATTCTGTGAGCAACTCAATCTGCCTCCCTGCTTTGCTTGATTTTGGGTAAAAGTTGCTCTTTTTTAAAATAAAAAATTCAATATTTACATGCATGGTGTGTTTTGAGTTAATTTTGTGAGTTTGCTTGCTAGCAAATTTTATGAGTTTGCTTGCAAGCAAACTTTATGTGACAAACTGAGTGAGCCAATAGCAGATAGATATATTTCTGAATGAATCTGTGATTCTGTGAGAAACTCAATCTGCCTGCCTGCTTTGCCTGATTTTGGGTAAAAGTTGCTCTTTTTTTATAAAAAAATTCAATATTTATATGAATATTTATAATATTTACATACAAGCCATGCCCAGCCAGTCACATGACCACCAAGCCACACCCACAAATTAGGCCACGCCCACAGAACCAGTTAGTGGTCCCTGGGATCTAAAATTATGAGTTTGGTGGTCCCTGAGATCCAAAAGGTTGGCGACCCCTGGTCTATAGCGTCGTTTTGAGGATAGGAGTTGAAACAGTCTATGTCCAGGATGTGAGGGGTCTATAAATATTTTCACAGTCCTCTTTTTGACTTGTGTACAGGTCCTCCATGGAAGGCAGGTTGGTAGCAGTTGTTGTTTTCTTTTTGCAGTCCTGATTACTCTCTGAAGTCTGTGTCTATCTTGTTGGGTTGCAGGGCCATGTTGTAAGTAACATTACTGATGTGTACAGACAATGGCGGGAATCCTACTGGATCCATAACATATACAGTAAGTCTTGCCTCCTGCGTGCTTCATCACTGGAGGTTTTCAAGAAAAGATCAGACATCCTTTTGTCCAGGATGATATAAAGACTCCTGACTTGAACAGGGTATTCCAGCTCTATAATTCTGGGATTCTATGGTTCAAAAAGTCCAGACTATAAGCTGCAGGGAAAGTCTAGCTATCTCTTTAATAATAACCTGAACTGATCTTTTGCAGAGTGGCTTTGAAAATAGGTTGCACGTCTTTCCTATAGAAGGTAAGTAGATAGCTGACATATGATGTTTGTCCTGGTAATTATATCAGAGACTTTGTAATTCATGCTATTATACTAATACGTGCTAATACAAGCTAATTACATGCTAATATAATACTACACTACATCCTATTGAATTGTTGATTGGTTTAACTGTGTCATGAGACAAAATCTGTTCCACTCTGGAGATAAACTTTCAAAAACTGCCTGAATTGTTTGGAAAGGAGTATGTGTGTGTATGTGTGAATACACCCACAAGCTCACTAGTGATTAACGTCTATGAGCCTACATCTCTTAGCAGCCCTTAATCTCTGCCATGTGAATCGTCCTGCAATATCTTTTTACTCTCTGCAATTTGTAATAGCTACATGGGGTGACAATTGCACTTAATCAAACTGTAAGCTGTAGTTCTTATTGCGTTCTTGTTAAATGTTAAAAGAGAGAGATGGAGGGGAGGAAGGAAGGAAGGAAGGAAGGAAGGAAGGAAGGAAGGAAGGAAGGAAGGAAGGAAGGAAGGAAGGAAGGAAGGAAGGAAGGAAGGAAGGAAGGAAGGGTAAATGGAATAAACAGACTGAAGTTGTGACCCAATCTCTATAGGGATAGTTATCTTAGGCTGGGAACAACAGAGAATATTGCAATTTCTTCCTCCTCTGTTCCTTTTATGAAATAACAAGGCACTTGAAATGGATGAAAGTGAACTTACAGATAGACCTGGATGTTCAACCATTGGTTTAGTTATAATAGCATTGAAATTAAGTGACTGGTTCTTGCATTCATGACCATCGTGAATGATGTCACCATCACTGCAATCTCATGATCAAAATTTGAGACCTTGGCAACTGACACATATTTACAATGGTTATAGCAACCTGGGATCACTTTCCTAGCCAGCTTCCAATAAGCAAAGTCAATGGGGAAAACTAGATCTGCTTAATAACTGCAAGATTCACAACAACTGCAATGATTTGTTTAACAACCACAGGAAAAAAAGATCATAAAATTAGGTGTAACTTGCTTAACAACTAACTTGCTTAGCCATGGAAATTCTGGTACCAATTGTGGTCGTAAGTTGAAGAGCTGAGGTGGCGCATTGGTTAGAATGCAGTACTGCAGGCTACTTCCGTTGACAGTTGGCTGCTTACAATTTGACAGTTTGAATTTCACCAGGCTCAAGTTTGACTCAGCCTTCCATCCTTCCGAGGTGGGTAAAATGAGGACCCAGATTGTTGGGGGTAATAGGCTGACTCTGTAAACCACTTAAAGAGGTCTGCAAAAGCACTGTGAAGTGGTATATAAGTCTAAGTGCTATTGCTATTACCTGTATGTAAAGCCAAATAGAATAGCTAAGCAGAAATTCACAATGGCATTTTTGCTCTGAATTTTGGTATATATAGACCAGGAGTTGACAATATGATACTCTCTTTGTTTGAAATTTCAATTCCCACCACTGGTCAGCATGCCCAGTGGTGAGATACTCTTGTCCATACAGTAGGCATGACATCCCCTCACATATTGAAAAACCTCTGCCAGTAGGCCAGCCTGAATTGTGAGATGAAATGATTGTGCAGAGCTTCTCTCTGTGGAATGAAGATTCCTGAATGACGGAAGATTTCAGCAAGGTGCAGTCATTCCTTTTGTAATGGCTTTCCCGGATGCCGTCTCAGAAGACAAGGAATAGGCGAAACCCAGACCTTCAAGAGAGGGACAAGGAGAAGTGCTCCTTGGCAGCGGAAAGGCCGACAAGCAAATGACCAGACAAGGGGCTGGCTGAAGAGACTGGCTGACTGAGGAGGAGAAATGATGTTCAGGGCTAATACTACTACAGACATGTTGGGAGCACGGAAATGCGTCTGGGTTGAAAGGATTGAACGATGATATCACATTGCCCAGGGCAGGCCTGGTTGGAGGCTCCTTTCATATCATGATTAAGTTGCCTGCCCATTTATCTACTTGCAATCACCCATTTTCGAACTGTTGGATCAGCAGAAGCATATAACCGGAGCTCACATGTGGCAGCAACTGGGTCTCGAACATCAGCCTGCCAATCATCAGCCTGCCAATCATCAGCCCATCATCCTAACCCCATGAGCCACCATGTTCCTATACATTAGGGGCTTGCAGTAGTTAAATAAAATGTTAAAATCCATCAGTGTGTGAGTGTGTGTGTGTGTCTCTGTGCGGACAGGGATAGAACACATGTCTATATTGCAGAGATGGTATTCAGCAGGTTCTGACCAGTTTCGGAGAACCAGTAGCGGAAATTTTGAGTAGTTTGGAGAACCGGCAAATACCGCCTCTGACTGGCCCTGCCCCCATCTCTTCTCTGTCTCCAGAGTCCCAGCTGATTGGCTGGGTCTTCTTTTGTTGCCCTGCACAGGAGAACGAAGCTGGAAAACAGGTTAGTGGGGAGGGGAGGGAGGGAATGGGGATTTTGCAGTAACCTTCCCCCAGGAGTGGGGAGGGAATGGAGATTTTATAGTGTCCTTCCCCTGCCATGTCCATCAAGCTACACCCACAGAACCGGTAGTAAAAATGTTTGATCCCACCACTGCTATATTGGTATGTCTATATATGAAGGATTCCTTCCTGTAGCTGAAAGTTCACTTCTCAAATATCAAGGTATATGACTGACATGAAAAGTAGGAACAAGGAGAAGGCAGAGGTGGGAGAGGAAGCAAATTCAGACTTTCGAGCTTCTGTTACTATAACCTCAATCCACTTCTCATTCCTGCTCACCATTTATATGTAGCTGCTGGACAAGATCATCTGCTGGCATTGGATTAAGTATCATCATATGCTGATTATATCCAATTATACTACTCAGCTCTGGTTGCCTAAACAAAGATCAGGATTCTGGACTCGGTATCTGGAGGCTATGGTATCTGGATGGGAAGGAAGACTCGGGCTCAACTCTAGCAAAATTGAGTGACGGTGGATTCCACGGTCTCTGGATCTAGAGATTTTACATTTCTAGTTCTGAACGGGACTGTGTCTTATCTAGGGGCCCTGCTAACTCACGAGTCCTATAGAACTGGCAGTCAATGCAATTTCCAAACTAGTGGTGTTAAAAAATATGCCCATATCACATGGGCAGCTGTATGCGGCACCAGCTGACGTTTTTATATATTTTATTTATTTATTTTATTACACTTTTATACCGCCCCCTCTCCCAAAAAAGGGACTCGGGGCAGTGTACAGCCAAAATAAAAACAACATAATTTGTAAAAAATTTAAAAGAGATTTAAAAGAAATTAAACGGGTGGCTGGAATAATATTATAAGCAGACTAAAAAAGGTAAAAAGGTTTAAAATTTCCAAAATTTAAAACCCTAGTAATTAGTACTAGGCCAGACCGGCCTGTTGGAAAAGGTGGGTCTTTAATGCACGCCGGAAGGTCTGCAGGTCAGTGATGGCCCGCATCTCTGCGAGGGAGCCCCCGCAGAGAAGGCCCGCACCCTCAGGGCCACCAGTCGGCATTGTCTGGCTGATGGCACCCCAAGGAGGCCCACCCTGTGGGAGCATACTGGTCAGCGGGAGGCCGATGGTGGCAGCAGGCGGTCCCGTACATACCCAAGTCCCAAACCATGGAGCGCTTTAAAGGTGACCACCAATACCTTGAATCGCACCCGGAAGGCCACCGGAAGCCAATGCAGTTCGTGCAGGAGCGGTGTAACATGGGAGCTCCGAAGCGCCCCCAAGATCACCTGCGCGGCCGCATATAGTCTCCAAGGAGAGCCCCATGTAGAGAGAATGACCATATTCCAATCATAACATGAAGAGTGAATGAATGACCATGCATAAAGCTTCCTAATCCAGAAAAGACACCAGTTAGCGTACAATATATATATATTGCATTTAAATCTTCCATGTCTTTGTAAAAGACATGGTGTAAAAGATGAAATTTCACAAAGGGTCTCCTGGCCATGTCCCCCATTTGCTGTTTCAACAAGAACCTTGAATCTAGGAGAATCCATAAATTGCAAGCTATGGATCCATAAATTGCAACTAGAATTAAAGGTGGAATATTTCTAGTTTCAGTAGGCTTTCAAATCCATAACCACTTCATCCTACTAGGATTTAGTTTTAAGATTTGTGTTTTTTTTTCCTCATCCAGGCCCTCCCAACCTCTAGCACTGGACCAGAACTGAGGACTCATCATCACATTTTTTGGTCAGAATGGAAGTGTGCAACTGGCTATCCTGAATACATCAGTGCTACCTTGTCCAATGCTGACTAAAAACTCTCCCAGCAGTTCTATGTAGCAATTAAAGGAAAAATCTCCTGCTGTTTTCTGTTGAAGTTGTTACTAACTCTTCCCCTAATACTAAATGAAACCCATCCTTTAGGAAGATGGAAAACCACCACAAAATAAAACTATGGAAAGAACTACTCTAAGTTGCAACATGTTCCTCCTCAGCCACTTTTGGTTCCCAGTGTCTGCTTTTTCATACATCTTCTGGCAAACCCGAAAAAGAACACACTGCCTTTATAAAATAAGTAAGTCAAGGTAACAAACATACATAATACTCTTTCCCCTTTCCTACTTTCCCCCTCAACAACAATCCTGTGAAGTGGATTAGGCTGAGAGAGAATGACTGGCCCAAAGTCACCCAGCTGGCTTTCATGCCTAAACTGGAACTAGAATTCACAGTCTTCTGGTTTCTAGGCCTCCATCTTAACCACTGGGTAACATAAAAATGGAGAGATGCGAAACAGAGAAACAGCATACCTTTGACTGGAAAAATAAAAGAAATCAAACAAACAATATTCCCAAGCATCTTGACAATAACAAAATGAGTGGGGAGGGGGACTTTTAGGAGGCTGGAAGACAGGTTTTGGCAAATTAGTACTTAGGATATATCTTCTATTTCATCTTTCCGAAACTGAAGGGTATATAAGATATAAATAAAAGCCACCTTCTCCTTTATTAATCTTCTTGGTTGTTAAGACTGGCTTTTGAGAGACTATTCTGGGTCCTATGGCAATTTAAAAACAGTTGGTGAGCTGTTGCAAATTGGAGTTACGGAGTCTAATCTCCAGAACTATAGAACTTAAAAAGAAATAAAGTTGGTCTATCTTAGCTTTTTTTCCAGAGTCAGCTGGTTATTTGTAGCAATCAACCTTTTCATAGTGAGTTCACTGAGCAAGAATGCCACGGTTTTGTTTTATGTAAATCCAGTGATCATGGTATATAAACCAGTCTATGGGATTTCGCATATGGTACATAGACATATGTTTGTTTAAAATTCCATTAAATTTGTTCCAAGGCCCACTGGAGCTGAGCCCCATGTTTCTTTCCAGGAGAATACTCGACCTCTGAAGAGGTGAAACTATAGATGAAAGTACTCCTGGGCAGGTGCAGAGTTCACTTCCTTGACCTGTACATAATTGCAGACCCCATAGATGAGGAATTAGGAGAAAGGACTTGCATTCAGAAGACTAGTTCCAATTAAATTTTAGGTTTAGTTTTTCATTTTTTAAACCATTAATCACTAGTGATACAGTTCCTATATATAATTTCCAGCATTTAACACCTGCTTATTGTCAGTGCAAATCTATGCCTACTATCACTGGAGTCTTTCCTATCAAGTCCAATAACAAACATGTTCCTAAGTAATTTTGCACAGGGTTGTAATTTTACAGGGAGATGAGGAGAGAGAATGAAAAAGAAGCGGGAGTTGCACTTTCTCCCCCCACAATTCTGATATTTAATTAATCAGACCATATTTATCTTTTACTTGATGTACACCCATCTATAATCTTAGTTAGCTCTTTGCCTGGTATACTTCAGGACTTGCCAATGTATCTTCCAGCGTAATTCTATATCATTGACTCTTCCCAAATACCTCTAGTTGCTGGTTTATATTAATGAACTGTCACAGTTCCCATTGTTTTTCCAGGATTTTGCAGCTGCATCCTTTCACAGGTGCTTGGCAAATTAAAAATATAGTGGTTTGGGGTTTCAGCCCGATACAAACTCATTCCTTCAGCAGATTGTTAGGAAGTTATTCATACAAGAGAATAGGCCGTTACTTTAACATTCTGGTTTCTCCATATGCCAGTGGCTGAGGCTCAACTTCAGCCCTTTCACTTTTTCTGTTTATTTTTTTTCTTGGCAATGAAGGAAGAAGGAGAATGTATTTTGTTTACTTTGGAAACAGCTTGGCCACAACTGTAAACATGAAAGGTATGCGCAGCTGGATTTCCTTCCCTTTGTAAAGCAGGTGTAAAGCAGGAGTAAGTCAGTTGAAGTCAAAAACAGCCAAAAGTTTCCAGCATTTTAAGAGCAAAGAGATGTATCATCACTTGAGTTTTATTTTACAGATGTCTTTGAATAACCTCTTGGTTATTGTATGCACACTTTATTCAGTGAAACCTATTTTGGGGGTTGAATGACACAGTGAAATGTAAGTAACAATATTGTTGGGGTTATTGTGTCAAGTGTTAGAATGGTGAACTCCAGCTTGTTATTCTTGCTTAGAACATCTCACTATCCTTAGTCTGGAAAATCCATAAACATGCCAGAAAATCATGGCAAACCATTTTTGGAGGGGTCAAGGACAGGGGTGTCAAACTTGATTTCATTAAAGTCACATCAAGGTTGTGTTTGATCTTGCTGGACCAGAATGAGCATGGCCAGGTGACGTCATTTGTGTCAGAGGGGCCTTTGATGGCCCGAGCGATCTGCCAGTGAAAACAAGTTCCCGAGTTCTGTTTCTGGCTGCAATAGCCTCCTGCAACCCTCTGCCAGGGAAAACAGAGCTCAGGAGGGCCAATGTGGCTCTCCTGAGCTCCATTTTTGCTGGAAGAAGCACCGCGGGCCAGTCCACTGTTTCCAGGGTGGCCCCATGGGCCAGATCTAAGCACCCCATGGGCTGGATCTGGCCCCTGGGCCTTGAATTTGACACCCCTGGTCTAGGAGAACTTGGTGCAGTCAACTCATCACAGCCAACTTGCCATGGCCAATTTGCTGCAACCAACTTTCTGCAGGACAACTTGCCTTGGCCAACTTGCCAAATGGCAATTCACTGCAGGGCAAGAGCTACACTAATATCAAAGAAATGGTGGAATAGTATCATTAAAGAAAGGATGCAAAAAGAGACAAAATGAAGTGTGAATGAATTTTTTTTAATTATTGCAAATACTTAAATTGAATTGTTGAATTGTCTCGCAGCGAGTTGTCCTGTGTTGAATTGGCCATGGCAAGTTGTCCTATGGTGAGTTGGCCACACCAAATTGTCCCATTCTACTTTTGGAGAGCTGCCAAGGAAATTGCAAGTCAAGGTCCATGAAATTGGCCAAGGTCAAGACTGATTCAAGGGCACCCAGAGAAAAATATATAGGCATACTAGTGACACTCCAAAAAAGGTGGTAACAGAATAAATAAAATGAGACCAGAGTTAATGTAGGAGAAGAAGAGGCAGACCTGGGGTGGGTATTAAGTGCATCATCAGCTTAAAATTATTACAGGGCCACCAACAATCCAAGTCCAACCTCTCCTGTATTCTGTTGTCCCTTATCTAGCACCAATTTAGTGCTAAAGTTTAGTTGCCTGGATTCTTGTGTATTGACTTGAATAAATCTTCTGTACTGCAACTGAATGGATCTTTGCACCTGAGAGCTAAGGACATTGCAGCAAAATGTTGGGGTTTCCTTTTTCTATCTCGATATTGTCTGAATTGTGGCAGTCCAGACATGGTAATTCTATTTGTAGTTAGGAAAATACTGAAAATAAGGAGATGGAAGATAAGGCCAACCCTGTACAGTTTCTGACAATTAAATTAAAGCTTAAAAGAATGTGAAATTGTTAAGATGACATTAATACCTCTCTCTTGGTAAACTAATTAATGTCTCTTCTCCTACTTGTTTCTAAATTATGCTTTTGGAGATGTCAGAGTTCTCCCTGTATTCATTTTCATAAAGATGCGTTGCCTATCGGTAGGCAAGCTTTTCTGTACACGTGGAGTTTAAGAGCAAGGTGTGGGCACTCTCCCAAAATGGCTGCCTTGATGACAAAAGGTACTACATAACCCCCACTTGTCAGACATTAATCTGATGAATCTCCTCTAATTGTCTAGAATGTGATGTAGCATCCTAGGCTATTTTTCTAGTCCAAAGGACTTTCAAACAAGGTCAGAAAGTGACGCCACTCAATCTTGTTTTTCAAGAGCGATTGTGACAGTACCATGGGGTCTTGAGGCATTCTTGGGAGTAGAAATGTTGCTAGAATCTATGTGGTGTGCCAGCTTTCTCTTTTATTTCTTATTATTATTAAAATAACTTTTTTTTCAAAAAAGAATAAGAACAGAGAGGGCAGAATGCCTTGTGGGCACTGATGAACATTTAGAAGAGATGACAGGAAAGAAAATATGCCTCTTCAAAAGTGTCATTTGTAACTTTTAACAGCTTTTGAAATGAAAACAGGAGTTTAGTTCCTTGTGGAACTTTTGAACGTAAGTTCTTTTTTCTCTCTCTGAAAAAGGATGGAAAGAACAGCTGAGCTTAATTTTTATACTATTTAGAGCTTAATTTCTGTTTGAGAACATGAGTGAGCTCTTATTGGATGTGAGCATGAGCATTCTTTGTTTCCAATGTCTCATCTAAATGAAACAGATTTAGCAAGTTGAAAGGCTGTGATTCCAGAGGTGGAAACTATAAGCAGTCTTTGAGTTATGACCAGCTGGTTAACAATCGTTCAAAGTTACGACCTACATGAAAAAGGAGATGTATGATCTGGGTCTGAAGTTCCAATAGTTACAACTCTCTTGAATGGTCACATGACTGCATTTCAGGTGCTCAGAGAAATGGCCACAGTTATGCCCTTGTGGTCATATGACTTCATTTTATGATGGTTTTGCTAAAAACTAGCACTTCTGATTTTTACCATAAAGAATCGTGATTCATTTTATGATTTTACAACTTATGAACTTAATGGAGAACTCTCTGTACAGAATATGTTCTTCTTCATTGCTTCATGGAGACATCCAAATCTGACACGTATTTCCTCTGATTAGTAGATCTCCTGGTCACCCAAATTTGGTCTATGCTCAGATAGCAATAGCAATAGCACTTAGACTTATATACTGTTTCATAGAGCTCTCTAAGTGTTTACAGAGACAGCCTATTTCCCCCAACAATCTGGGTCCTCATTTTACCAATCCCGGAAGGATGGAATTCTGAGTCAACCTCAGGATTGAACTTCAGGCAGTAGGCAGAGTCAACCTGCAATACTGCATTCTAACCACTGCGCCACTGCAGTTCAGATGCTGCTTATTTTAGAAGTTATCATATTTGATATTTTAGTATTTACATTATCATTTAATATGGACCTGAATTATAGATGTTTTAAAAATGTTTTTAACACTGTCTTAAACTTTATTTTATTCATCATCTACTAAGATAATATCTATACCTATAACATCTATATTTATATATCTATCCATTTAACTCATTCATTCACAGCACACTCTGCTTATACTGATTTCTGACTTTACAATCAGTCAGATTTGGAACTGAGCTTAGCAAAGTTTCCCTATTGCGGAAAATTCTTGAACCTCCTTTCAACAAGAGCTGGGCTTGTATAGAAAAATAAATGGGTGGATATGTAGGCAATCGAAGCATTGTCTTATTACTTTTTATTATCTTTAATTTGTCTGTATGCGCATTAAACATCTGTCCATTTCTTTTGTTCAGGATTTTTTAGGATTTTGAAGTAGTCGGATCAGTTCTTATTGTTGCTTATTCCAAGTCAGCAGCCAATTTAAACACAGAGAACATGTTATCATTGTCTGGCAAAATGTTTTAAAGGCATCTGGTTGAAGAGTCTCCAACCTTTTTAGGACAATGAGCACCTTTGACCTTTTGAATGTGTTCTGGCTACTCAGAGAAAGTGATTACTCAGTGATTACAACTAAAACAAGAAGGTAAAAAGATAATATTGTTCCATGACCTTTTCTTTATCCAACCAGAGTGCTTATCTTCCTTAAAATATTTACCAATATACATATTTTATTTATGCATTTATCCCACTTTTGTTTTGCCTAAGCCAATACAGATTTACAGCAGTTTATTCAAAAACCAACACATCCACAATAAAAACTAATATCATAAAAACCAGACAGAGCAATAATTAACCAATAGCTGTAATAATGATGATAAATGTTGGTAATAATTAAAATAGTGAGAACAGACTAACCTCCATATGTTGTCTGGAAGATCTCTGTCTTGAACAACTTCCAGAACATTGTAATTAACTGGGTAGGTGATAAGTTTTCAAAGTAGTGCTGCAGTCATTGTAAGTTTTGTAACAAATGCCTCCAGAGTCCTCACGAAGAACCACTTGTGTGTTTCAATGAAGATACTAGAGTAGAGTTCTACTCCTCCCTTAGGCACAGAAACTGGTTGGGTGACTTTGGGTCAGTCACATTATCTTTCAATCTAATCACTCTCACATGGCTGTGTGTTGAAAACAGGAGAATATGCATTATGTCCACCATCTTGACTGGGGTTCAACCATACTGCATAGGTCTGATCAAAGGAGTTGGATGAAGAGTGCAATTAGGTTGGTCAAACAGTTTCATGATGAGTTCGCTCAGAAACCTAAAGGGTCTCTGGGGGGAGGAAGGGGTGGTTAAGGCGAGCCTTGACTAATTTCCCTCTGTATGTTTTTGTCTTGCAGTTGGCAACTCTAAAACATACATAGAAATCCTCTTCAATTGAGGGGGGACAGCCTATCAACCCTGAAGCTCTCCTGGCCAAAGCCATCTTGGATCTTCAGTGCTGCCACACTGGAGTTGAGGGATAGGGAGAGGGGATTAGAGATACCTGAGGTTGTGTAATCAAAATAAAATATTTTCTCTTGGGAACCAAGTTTATTCTCACACCTGGTCGGAGGAAAGAGGAGTGATGTCACCAAACCATCAGACAGCACCTGATTGCATCATGTGACTGTTTGGGGTTGAGAGAAAATCTTTCATTTTTAATTAGGTGAAAAACCACAGGACTTTTTAGAGTCAGCTTTCACCAGATATGTGCCAATATGATATTTCCAATAAAGCTATTCTTTGAGGAATCTACTTGCCTTGGAGTGTTGCTTGAAATGGATCTATTACTTGGAACCCTGACACCTTTCCCATAAATAATATGGTGAGATGTAATTTACAAAAAAAACCATACTTATTAGTCTAGATGTTGGAGTACCAATAGAAGATAATATTTGCATCTCAGGATTAAAATGTGGAGCCCTTGGTGCTTTCTGAGCTTGGTGGTTTTCTTGCCAATGATTCATTACCAAACTAGGTAATATTATCAGATATTGGAGTTTCTGATATCTGGTGATAAATAAGCTATAGGATTCAGGACTGTTGGTTGAGCAATCAGAACCAGCAGTTGCAGAACTACTGGAAGAAAAGATGTTTACCCATTGCAAATATACAAGACTGAAAACAGGGAAATAATGATCACTGCAAACACCTGAGCATCCTTCAAGCTGACAACATCAAGCATACTGAGGTCAATAAGAAGGTTAGAGTGAAGATCTTCTTCACTCATGAGGGTGAAATAGATCTAAAGTCCAATTTTAGAGGAGAAAATACCATCAAGCCAATTAACACCTGAGCAATTCCAGGTGTTCCAGTTATTAGAAGCACAGCTTGGATTAGATTCAAGCAGAACTAAAAGCCCTGGATAGAAATACCGTGGTAAAAGAATTTGCCAGTGACATCACTGTTGCCTAGGGGACACTCAGTTGGGGATTCCTTTCATGTCCCCATGAGGTTGCCCACTGAAGTGTACCCGTTTATCTATTTGTGGTCACCTGCTTTCGAACCACTGGGTTGGTGGGAGCTGGAACATGTGATGGCAGCTCACCCTGCCCCACAGTAACGACACCAGCAAAATAAGGATAGTAAACCATGTCATTCATCCACACAGCAATGTTGATAGAACTATTTGTCAAGGAAAATAGGTGGGCATGGAATGTCTGAAGCAGAGGTGGTATTCAGCAGGTTCTGACCAGTTCTGGAGAACCAGTTGTGGAACTTTTAAGTAATTCGGAGAACCGGCAAATACCACCTCTGACTGGCCCCGCCACATCTATTCTCTGCCTCCCGAGTCCCAGTTAATTGGCTGGGTCTTCTTTTGTTGCCCTGCATAGGAGAACGGAGCTGGAAAACAGGTTAGTGAGTTGGGGAAGGAATGGGGATTTTGCTGTATATCCTTCCCCTGGAGTGGGGTGGAAATGGGGATTTTACAGTATGCCTACCAAACCATGCCCACCAAGCCACACCCACAGTAGTAAAAAAAATTTGAATACCACCACTGGTCTGAAGGATACCAGACAATTGAAAAAGGAAAAGGAGGATTGGAAGAATATCTGACAGTGAAGAAGATACATTGAAGCTGATGTACCAGGAAGGCTTACTGGAGAGACCAAACAAGCCTATAAGAAAGACCAAATGAAGAACAGAAGAGAGACATTGTTCAGGCAATATATTACATGGGTAGTACACACATAGACCCTCACAGACATACAAACTAGCAGGTAAAGCAAATAACAAGATTTACCAATGCCTAAGAGCAGCAAAGTTGAAGAAAGAGAGAGGGGCTAATTTTGGCTGCACAAGACTTAGCCTTAAAAATATTGCTTCTGCAAAGAAATTGAATAAACAGTGGACCATCTAGTCTGCTGATGCAAGATCACATAGACTGACTACAAATAGTGGTATTGCATCATTGAAATATGTGCAAGAAATACGACTTGCCTGCAACCAATACCTGGTGGGCCCACAAAATAGACAAAGGAGTGGAAAATGAAGAAGCTAAAGCACTCTGAGACCTTAGAATTCAAACAGAGAAGGACCTGCCACATTACACCACAGACTTAATAAAAGTCATTAAGAAAGATGAAAAAGATTGAATAGTGGATGTGGCAATATCGAGGCAGTAGAGTAGAAGAAAAATAACTGGAGAAAATTGCAAAATACAAAGACCTGCAAATAGAATGTCTATGATTAAATGAAGCAAAGTTAGTCCCAATAGGAATAGATCAGAGGTGGTATTCAGCAGGTTCTGACCAGTTCTGGAGAACCAGTAGCAGAAATTTTGAGTAGTTCGGAGAACCAGCAAATACCACCTCTGACTGGCGCCGCCCCATCTATTCTCTGCCTCTGGAGTCCCAGCTGATCGGCTGGGTCTCCTTTTGTTGCCCTGCACAGGAGAACAGAGTTGGAAAGCAGGTTAGTAAAGTGGGGAGGGAATGGGATTTTGCAGTATCCTTCCCCTGCCACCACCACCAAGCCACGCCCATAGAACTGGTAATAAAAAATTTGAATCCCACCACTGGAATAGATGCCTTGTGGGCAATCCCAAAACACCTGGAACATCACTTGAACACTGACATTGATATAATCACCATCAGTCAATTGCAAAAGGAAGCTTTACTTGGAACAGCTTACATCCTACAACAATACTTTTATCAAACAACAATATCTGCCTACCACAGATCCTTGGGAAGGACTCTATAGGTGGATAAAAATGTCAAATCCAGTCTGAACATCTGGTGATCAACCCATAATCCATGAAATCCAAAGGATTTTCTTGGATTAAAGGTAATTTTGGAAATTGGCTCTTTGCTTTCCAGACTACTATGTCCTTTTTCTTTCTTTTTAAACAAATAATAGTACATTAAATATAGAGGGGCTGACAATTACTAAGAGATAGTTGTGGATATGCAGGAGCCTAACATAAAGATCTTAGCTCTTGTGTTAATCACATGGCAGCTTCTGTACAACACTGTGGTTATTGCTTAGAATGCTAATATATGGAATGTAACCTTTAGTTATGCTATCAACAAGGATCATAATCAAGGGTTAGTATTCAGTTTTTATGACCTTTCTTTCTTGAATTTTGCTTGCATGATCAAAAAATGCTTGGCCAAGATTTCCCTAAGCAGGCTCAGTGAGGCTACTGAAGTCCCATCCCAGATCGACCTACATTTGAAGATATTTAACTTTGAATGTGGTACCACTTCCCCATTAAGAGTGGGCACAATTTTGAGATCTATCCCATCTCACAACTCAACCTTGTTAAACAGATGGCAGCTATGTCAAGGAAAACACTCTAGCATTACCATCTTTTCTTTATCTCCAGTGTAACAAGTCAACACATTATGAACCAGTATTATTCAAGTGAAAATGAATGCTAAGATTGTCTCAAAGGTAGGTTGCTGTTTTTTGAAAAGGCAACTAGACTGATTTTTTGAGAAAGAAGATCAAAAAGAGGTTTATTTATTTATTTATTTGTCAATTTGGCAATTGTTTACAAGATAATAGGTATAAGTAAAAACATAGTTATGAATACATGGATACATATAAGAAAAATAAAAGAAACAATAGGACAGAGACGGTAGGCACGTTGGTGCGCTTATGCACGCCCCCTACAGACCTCTTAGGAAAGGGGTGAGGTCAATAGTAGACAGTCTAAGGTTAAAGTTTTTGGGGTTTGGGGAAGAAACCACAGAGTCAGGTAGAGTATTCCAGACATTGACCACTCTGTTGCTGAAATTGTATTTCCTGCAATCAAGTTTGGTGCGATTAACCTTGTGTTTGTATCTACTGTTTGTTCTTGTGTTGTTATGGTTGAAACTTTATTTTTTAACTTTATTTTTTAATCAGGCCGGCCTGGCCCAGTAACTGTGTTTTAGGTTTTTAATTAAATTTTAACTGGGGTTTTTAGTTTTTAACTTTTAAATTGAATCTGAATTAGACAGCCGGATTAAATTATTTAATTTATTTTTAACTGTATTTATTGTATATCTTGTATGTTTTAGTAGGCTGTACACCGCCCCGAGTCCCTTTTTGGGGAGAGGGGGTGGTATAGAAGTTTAAACAAATAAATAAATAAATAAATAAATAAACTGAAGTATTCATTGACAGGTAGGACATTGTAATGTATGATTTTATATACTATACTTAGATTGGACCGAAGGCGGCGTAGTTCTAGGTTTTCTAGGTCTAGAATTTTGAGTTGGTGGCATAAGGTATTCTGCAACGAATACAGGAGTGGAGAACTCTTCTTGTGAAATATTTCTGGACTTTCTCAACTGTGCTAATATCAGATATGTAATGTGGGTTCCAGACTGATGAGTTGTATTCGAGTATTGGTCTAGCAAATGTTTTGTATGCTCTAGTTATTAGTGTAATATTACCAGAGAAAAAGCTACATAAGATCAGGTCTTACAATCCAAGAAGCTTTAAGAGCCATGGTGGCATTGTAGTTAGTGTGCAGCACTGCTGGCTACCTCTGCTGTCTGCTGATTGCCAGCAATTTGGCAGTTCAATTCCCACCAGGCTCAAGGTTAAGTCTTCCATCCTTCTGAGGTGGGTAAAATGAGGACCCAAATTGTTGAGGACAATATGCTAATTCTGTAAACTGCTTAGAGGGGGCTGTAAAAGCACTGTGAAGCAGTATATAAGTCTAAATACTGTTGCTATTAGTTGTATTAGATGGTGGGGGAGAGGGAAGGACAGGTACGGACAGTTGAGACTAGATCTGTGATGGCAAACCTATGGCACGCGTGCCGGAAGAGGTACGCAGAGCCACTTCTGCCGGCACGCAAGAGGTTGCTCGGAAGACACACACCCCTGTGCATGCAAGCACGCCGCCCACCCACCAGCTGATTGTCAGGTATCTGCCATGCATGCACAGGGGGAGACGTGCGCAGAGGCACATGCACATTGCATCATAGCCTGGAGACTGAAATATATGAAGAATGTTGCAGGATTTGGGTTTCGCTAGTCTAGGGAAAGAAGGACTAGAGGGGCATAATAGCAGTATTCCAGTATTTGAGAGTCTCCCACAAAGAGGAGAGAGTCAATTTATTTTCCAAAGCACCAGAGGGCAGGACAAGAAGCAATGGATGGAAACTTATCCAGGTGACTACAATTAACAGGTGAGTACTTATAACAGGTGAGTACCATTAACCAGTGGAACAGCTGTGCCTTCAGAAGTTGTAGGGGCTTCATCACTGGAAGCTTTTAAGAAGAGTCTGGACAGTCACTTGTCTGAAATAGGAGGTCCTGCTTAAGCGGGGAGCTGGACTAGAAGACCTCCAGGATCCCTTCCAGTTCTATTCTGATTTTACTTCACAGAAAGAGTAGTGGAAACTTGGAAACAACTTTCAGCAGAGGTAGTGGGTCAATAATCGGTAACTGAGTTTAAACATGCTTGGCATAAGCACATGTCTATCATCCCACAAATATTAAAAATAAAAACAGAATAAAAATTAATAAAATATAAAAATAATAAAGAAAGAAAAACTAAACATAAAACAAATAAATTCAAAGGATAGACTCGATGAACCACTAGGTTTTCTACATTTCTATTTTTCTGATAATTTTCACTAGTGTGAAAAAAGGTCTAGTTTACATTCTAACCTCATAATGCAATTTATTGCTTTCAAAAAAAAAAAACCCTTTTAAAAACACTTGTCTTGTACCATGTACTCCATGGGAAATAAAATATTTTTCAAAAACACTTTTCATTCTCTTCATTGTTTTCTACAGCCTTATCAAATAATAATAATCAAATATGCAAGCTGTTTCCCAAGAGATTTACTTTGAAAATAAAAGTCCATATTTTTTTTAATCCATATCCATATTTTTTTTTAATCCGGGAGGTCCACAGTGTTCCACAAGTGAAAATGATCATTTGATACTGCAATCAGTGATGATAAATTTGAATATGTGGATTCATTCTAGGGCTACATTTACAATAACAAGAATAATATCATTATACACACACAGAGAAGAAGACACTAGGATATCAATATATTCAAGGCAAGCACCAGTAATATGTAAAGTAATGCTGTTGAATTAATTTAGAACTTTAATTCTGATTTAATTTTAGCCTCACCTGCATTTTTAAAAAAAAATTTTTTTTCCTATTTCAATATTCTTCCAGATAACACAATAGTGGGAGGTATCCAAGCTACTCATTAGCCCAAAGTCTCAATTTTGGCCAGATGGCCGGCCTTGCTCTTTGAATAGTCAAGGGGCTTAGCCTTGTGATTTATGGTGGGTTCAATCAGGTCTGCATTTACAATAGATTAATCCGTTGTTGTTTGGTCAGCAATGGCTGCACGTTCATGCTGTTCTTATTTTACAAAATCCAGATGCATCCATAAATCTCCAGGTGAAATGGTGGAAACACCAGAAGTAGAAACAGCAGTGGCCAAAGCCCAGAGAACAGATTGCCTTGCTGTTCTCTGAACTGCCTCATTGGTCATTTGAATGGGTCCTGCCAAATTTGATATAGCATTTCCCATTATGTCATTAACAACAACAGATATTTTGAATCAAAAATTCACCAAGTAGCCAAAATGTATTTCCTGGAATAAGGAATTAATTTTGCTAAGTAACTCTCCAAGCATTTTTTCCCTGTAAAAGAGAATTCTGTGGGGATATTTCTACTAGGATGAAAGATGGAAGTCCACCCAAAAATACAAAGAATTTTGTTAACTATATAAGACTTAGCACCTAATTTCCCATATCTCTTGCCAATGCTTCACTATGCTTTCCATCCTTCTCACAAAAGCTTTTTTCTTCTTCTTAGCACTGTGAGATAAAATCTGTCAAATCTATATTTTGGAACCAGACATAATGTATAGCGCCTGGGCCTCATTCTAGCGACTGCTTCATATGGCAACCATTTGCAATTACAACAATGATGAAAAAGTAACTTTGCAACCAATCCTTACATTTATAACCTTTGCAGGTCTATAAAGCAAAGAAAAGCTGAACAAAGATTATAAACACAGCCATCGTTTCACTTAGCAATTGCTTCACTTAAAGATTGAGTTGTCAGTCCCAATAGTAGTCACTAAATGAGGACCACCTGTAAATTTTATCTTAGCTTAATATTTATGTGTTTAATAAAGTATGGCTAAGTTTGATGACTGAATCATCACAGGTGAAAAAATATTAGGGAAAATGATTTGCTCAAACAACTGCTTTCTGGCATTGTAGCATTCTGTATATTCAAAATGCTTATACATTATATTACTCAATGATATAATTCTCAGTTAAAATAATATATAGTACTCTGAATGAAGAAATTTAACACTTCATTTATGTTCTCATGTTTACTGTGGAAAGCAATTCAAGTTAAACAAATTTCCATATAACACTTAACACAAAAATATTTTTATGTGCATTAAATTCTTGATGTAAAATTGTTGGTGGCCTTAAGTTAAGTCTGACAAAATCTATTTTTGCTGAAAGGTAATGATTAATAGTATACATAAGTAGCATGCCCTATTTGTTTATTCTGCATTTGTAATTTATATTGAAATATACCTTGCCATTAATTTGGCTTATTTTTAAAGAGTTCAGTCTAGCTTTGCACTGTTACTTGGATGTAGTAGAAAAAATGTATAAAAGACTGCATAAAAGAAAATGTGATTATACTCTGATTCTTCCATGAAGATTAATCAATGTAATTTGTTTCAAAGTATGTGATCCTAGAAAGTCCCCATATTTAAGCCCCTTATCAGTCCGTAGTATTAATTTCTATACCCTCTTGGATATTTTATCATTATCTTATTGAATCAAGTGGCTAAACAACAGAGAGGCTGGGAAGTTCCTTAATAAAGTGGCCTCACTTATTCTCAGTGGCTTTACGCTGAAGCTTCTATTATAAAAATTTCTTGAATTGAAACACACTGGAACAATTATTAAGGAAATCTCATCCAAAATGGGCTTTATATGCTGTTCTACTACATAGTACACCTTTCTTTCTGTGGGAAGTTTAATTGGAATAGAGACACGTATTGACAAATATTACGGAACAAAGGATAGAAAATGTTTTACATTTTCATACATAATCTACATGTTTAAGTAATCAGTTGCAGAAAAGCAGTTTCATTTCAGCGGGTGTTAAAATTAATAAAAGGAATAACTATACTGCTTTCATCTCTGCTAAGATAAATAGAGATGGATAGGAGCAAAATTACAAATGGAATAATTCATTAGGAAGTACCTACTGAAACAATTATGAAATGTAGTTCGAACTATTTGGCTTGACATTTAACTGTTTTGTTGAGATTTAGCACCCAGTGTTAGCAATTCTTAATACCAGCTTTTTTTTCATGCCAAATTAGCTGCTAAGTAAATATAGGAATACAAGTATCCCTGATGCTTCCATGATTCAGGTTTAAGACTTGGAAAGTTGCTGCCTTGTCCCCTCTCATTTAAACGTATCATTTTACTTCCCCCTTTACTCTTTTCTGCTCATAGTTTGTTACCAGTGTAAAAATCTTTCTCCATTAACCACCTCCAACGAGCACACAGTTTAAGCAAATGCTGCAACAGCCAACTGAGGATGGAAGGGGACAATTCGCTGTGGCCAGCTTATCACAGCCATCTTGTTACAGCCATCTCACCTCAGCCAACTCATTGTGGAACAACTCACCGTGGCCAACTCTCCATGGAACAACTCCCAATGGAAAATGTAGAAGAATTTGGCATAGATAAAATTCCATAGCAAATTGTTAAAATTTTATTAGGACCAGAGGAAAAATGTATATCCAAAATATATAATTACCTCCTAAAATTTGATAAAGAAGAGGAGGCAGTAAAACAAACAATGATTGCCTGCATGAAAAATTTCAGATACAACGTACAACTAGAGGATTGGGAAAAACTGGATGAAAAATTATAAAATAACAATGGCAGCCACATACAAAGAAAATCTCTACAAAATGTTCTATCATTGGCATCTAGCACCAGTGAGATTGCCCAAAATCTACTCAAATTTGAGCCCGATATGTTGGAAAAGTAAAAAGAAACCAGGCACCTTCTTTCATATGAGGTGGTTGTGCTCTAAAGCAAAGAAATCTTGGAAGAAAATAAAGATTTGGCTACAAGAAATAACTGGGGGGAAAATAGAACTTAAGCTGGAAATGTTCCTATTAGGGATAATTAGAGGTGATTACAAGAAAGAAATTGAATATATAATAATACACATATTGACAGCAGCTAGAATAACCTATGCTTAAAACTGGAAATCAGAGAGTAGTCCTACAGATAATATGTTAATAAAAAAATTATGGATTGTGCGGAAATGAATAAACTTACAATGGAATTGAAGGAGATGGAAGAAAAAGAATACTATATGGTCTGGGAGAAATGGTATGTTTGGTTAGATAACAGGAACAAAAGATAATCCAAAATGTAAATGTAATTGGTGTACATATGTATGTGTGTGTGTGTGTGTGTGTGTGTGTGTGTGTAAATGAATATGGAAAAATCCGATGCCACAACGTACTGCAAAAATTGCAAATATGATTTGTTTTTAAAACTGTAAAACTTTAAAAAAAAAAAATTCCACATGGGATAACTCAACATGATAAATGTTATCCACAATTATTTATTTGATATTATTTCCATTTTTGTCCACAGAAATAATGTCAAAGAAACAGTGGCGGATAACATTTATTGCCTTGAGTATGTTGTCCCACAGCAAGATGGCCATGGTGAGATGGCTGTGGTGAGATGGCCGTGGCTAATGAGACTTCAGTAGCTTACAGTCTAAGCTACTTTTGGTAAACTCCATTTTCCTAAATGTCTATGGAGATTCTCAGTCATCCAGGTCATGTTTGTCCCAAAGATGCTTTTTGAAGAGGCAACTGGACTTCCTTGTCTTTCTTTAAAGACATTTCACTTCTCATCCAAGAAGCTTCTTCAGCTCAGAGCTGAGGAATGAAACGTCGTCAAAGAAAAACAAGAAAATCCAGTTGCCTCTTGAAGAAACATCCATTTTCCTAAATTAGCAAGGAGCTGAACCAATTAGCTGCTGTCCTATGAAACCTGATCAACTGGGTTAATAAGAGGCAGTATATTTCACAAACAATAGATCTTTATCTTGTGATTAGGTAAGATAGAAAGATAGAATAGTTTATGAAGATATATCCTCTAAGAGGTTGTCTGGGAGCATCCTAGAATACATGATATCTGATATTTGGGGGGTTATTCTTATCTCTGTTGGCAGTTAAAAGGTGGGCATTTCAAATGTACCCTGTTTCCCAAAAAATACAGCCTACCCTGAAAGAAAGTCCGAGCTTGATTTTTACACATGCGCCCAATATAAGCCCTGTCCCCAAAATAATCCCTAATTAAGATCCCACTCAGTCCAGAGTGCACAGGTAAAAATTAAGCTAGGGTGGGGATGGGGGGTGGAGTTGTCCTACTACTTACCTTTGGACAGTTATAGCCAGGCCTCACACACCCCAACACCTGCCTTGCTGGCCCATTTCTTCTTCAACTGGCAAGGCTGGCAAGGCTTTCCTAAAGGCCTCTGTGTTGTGGTTAGCCGGCACAGGTGCAGATGGCCGAGGAAAGCAAGGACTCAGATGAGGGTCCAGGACCATTAGGGAGAGGACTGCTGCCTTCAGAGATTGTGGGGGCTGGCAGCAGTGATGAGGAGGTTTCCAAGAAGCTTGTGTCAAGTGCACATGCGGGCAGGATTGCTCAGAGGAAAGAGCAGTTACAACAGCACAGGTGACTTGGGAGTAAAGCTGCAAGGTAATGGTCCTTCCTTCAAGATAAAAGCCAGCTATGAATGAACATACTTTGCAGAAGTCAAAGAGGTTTTGAACTCAGCCTCGTGGACATTACAGTTGGTATTTGAAGACTCTTGTAAACTATTTCTTATCTGTTGTTGTTTTTTTGGCAGACTTGAAAAAACTTGGAAAGGCTCTTTCTTGTTGGAGCTAATTAGTTGGAAGCAGCTTTTTATCTGTGAAGAAACAGGATTCTTAGCTTAAACATAAAAAGGTTATACTGCTGCCTTTGTCTTGCTCTCTTAGAGCCATTTTTGGGTCAGAATACTCTGTAGCTGATAACAAAGCTCCAGATCAATCCAGAGCTCTGTTATCAGCTGCAAAGGCCTTAGGAAAGTCTTGCCAGCTGCAGAAGAAGTTCCTGAAGGCCTCTGACAGCAAAAGGAAGCCGGGGGTGACATGCGCAAGTGAGGTTAGTCAGTGGATGACATCCTCCGAAAATAAGACCTAGTGCCTTTTTTGGTAGGAAAAACAGGGTCTTATTTTCAGGGAAACGTGGTAAAATAAATACTGGACCTCCTTATATTTAGCTTTTCTTATCCATATGTCTCTCCTTTGGGAAATGTATGAGATGGATGAACTCAAAGAGGAAAGGAAAAGTAGATTCTTAGGCACAATTCATTACTTAATTTATATAATCTTGTATTTTTTTCAGGTTGAGGAAAAGAATTTTTCAGAGAATTTAAGCCATTCCGGACATTAGGTTAAGTAACATTAGGTTAAGTAACATAGGTGCTCTATATGTTAGATAGACCTGAAAATGGAATCTTGCATGGATTTTTATGTAGATCTCCCATATTATTCTAGATTCCCCATGCTGCCTGGGAATTTGGGGAGTTGAAGTCCACAAGTCTTAAAGTTGCAAGTTTGGACACCCCTTCTCTAGATGACTAAGTTAAGTGAAGTAGGTTGAGATAGTAACATAAGTTACTTTTCTTCAAAACTTTGAAACTTTTTTTTTTGCAAAGTTTCTCATTAAAGACTGCTGAATAGTTGTAAATCTGACCTATTTTTCAGTTTACTTTGCAAGGCAGTTTTCTAGGGTAACTATTCTTTCTTTCCTATTTTTAATGTAGAAACCAGAAAACAGTTCACCAGATCATTTAAGGGCAATGATGAGTGGGTGAGGGGGTGAACTTCTTTTCAAATATGTGGAATAACTTTGTGACTACCTGACTTTGCCTCTGCTTGTAATTTTTCTTTCTTCCATTTAATCATTCTTGGAAACTGAACAAATCCCTGCAGTTTTCTTGGCAAGGTTTTTCCGAAGTGATTTGCCATTGTCTCCTTCTTCCTGGGGCTTAGAGGGAGTGAGTGGTCCAAGGTCACGCAGCTGGCTTTGTGCCCAAAGCAGGACTAGAACTCATGGTCTCCTGGCTTCTAGCCTGATGCCTTACCCACTACACTAAACTGGTTCCACTGCTTATAATAACTCATCACAAATTCGTTAGGAATGAAACACCTTTATTCGTTAAGGGCACAATGTATGGCATGATTCTTTTCTATATCATTGCCAAACCAACATTAGAGAAATGGTGACATTTTCTCAAAGATCAGAAACTGAGTTTTAAGAATGGAATAAGTACTGTGAGAAGAAAAATCCAGTCCAGGTTCCAAGCTGGGAGAAAAATGCTGGACATAAAATGGAGTCTGGCTACATGGAGAGAAGGTCTGTGTTTATTTGATTTCCCAGAAACTTCAGTGACAGCAGCATATTTTTGGGGTGGCTGACAAAATGGCTGAGAGAGTGGATGGATTTTTGTAGGCTTCTGGGGTTTTGTGACTGAGATGCTCCAGGGGGTAGTGAGCCTTGTGTCTTTTACTATTTCAACAGTGGTGGGTTAATCCTATTATGTCCTAAAGATCATGTCCTGTCCTGAGAATTTGGATGGATGGATGTAAACAGAGGTGGCATTCAGTTGGTTCGGACTGGTTCTGGTGTACCAGTAGCAAATATTTTGACTAGTTTGGAGAACTGGCAAATACCACTTCGGGCTGACCTCGCCCACCTGCCCCCAACTTATCCTGTCCTATATTCCCTTGTTTTTTTAGCTCAGCTGATTCGTGCAGCAGAGCGGATTGCTGCGCCTCAGCTGAGCTAAAAAACAGCTCGCCTAGCCAGCAGTGACAGAGGCGGTTTTTTTATTGCTGTGTGTGCATGCAAAGCACGTGTACACATGTGAAGCCTGCACGAAGCACGCTTTCATAGAACCGGTGGGGGGAAAATTGGAATCCCACTGCTGGATGTAAATTCTTAATCCCATCAGCTTCAGGTTTTGGTGGGAGCTATGGCTGAAGGCATATTGTTTATGAATAGATTGGCCCAGTCTTTCTGAATGGGGACAAAATCTGCATCCCTAAAGGTCAGCTTCTTCAAGCTGTTTTCCTATGGCAGAAAGATTGGGCTGCTTTCTGCTTTTTTAAAGATATTTCTCCATTTTTCCTTTGGAGAAATATAATATTCTAATATTCCCCAAAATATTCCCCAAAATATTTCATTCATATTCCCCAAAATATTTCATTCATATTCAATATTTTGGGGAATATTATGAAATATTTCATATTTCATAATATTCCCCAAAATATTTCATTCTCTGGTGGGGGGGGGGGGGGGGGGGGGGGCTTCCCAAAGTACAGATCAGGAATGGGAACATCTGACTTCTCATTGTTGCCCTGGAATTATGGAGTATGTAGCCATGAGGTTTGGAAATGTCAACAGCCTTGTTGCTTTTCTTTTACATAAACTGAAGTGTAATCTTCCTCAAGGATCTGTATTTGAATCAGTACTCTTTCTTTTTTTCATAAATGATCTGGTGCATGCGTGAAATGGCCATGTTTGCTGACAAAACCAAATTGTTTAGAGTAGTTAAAAAAAAGGGCAGCAAAAATGTGTTTAGGAAATATATTGGCTGCTTTATTATAGACACTGGACTTTATCCAATGCTAGTTTCCTGTAAACTTTGCTTTTGGCTTTTTGTGTAGTGAGATCTGTGAGATTACCCATTATAACTACTGGAATAATAACTTCTGTCTCATATTTCATTTTTATATAGTTTATGATTATTCCAACTGGGCAGAAGAATAGAGAAGATCATCATTCTAATATTGATGGCCTGTCTTACAAACAGAAGTTATTTAATTTCTTCAAAAGCTGTTGGCCCAGGGTTGTATCTATGTCATCTCTTGTTAATTAACATTCTGGAGTTTTGTGTTGTTTTTTAAATCACTTAATTGTACAGCAACTGTCTGATTCTCCTCAGACATGGACAACTAGCTTCTTTATTTGATAGTTATAATTCACAGTTACTGGATGAATTAGTTGCTGACTTTGGCATGCTGAGTGTATTAAAAATGAGAATGTAGTCTGGATCTTATCCAAAGGGATGCCAGTCAAGTAAAATACCATCAGCTACATCCTAATGAAGCCACCATTAATTCTAGATTCCTGTAATGGTGGGAATGAACCTGGGAGACAGGAGGAAGAGCTGCATCTTAGACAAAGATTTGATAAATGAAATCTGAATCCAAAGAAGGAATGGGAATAGAGAAAGCATCTCCAAAAGAATCAGTCCTAGTTTTCAGGAGGGAAACTTAAGAAACGGACGAGATATTTTCATATTTGCAAGATTCTATTACTATAACATTACAGTAGTGTTATACTCATGGTCAGCGTTTCTGTCTTGATTACCTCAAAGGCAACTCCACTTCTCCAAATTTCAATCCTATCTGCCTTATGATATATGCAAAAATCACAGTGGTCAAACACCAGAGATTTTAATATTTTGATTCAGAAATGGCCATGCAAGGCATGTATCTTATGAGGCTGATGTTCACAGTCCAATTGTATGCTACATTCCTTCTGTTAGCCTTCAGAGTCCTAGAACATCCGATATAGAGGCTGGTTCAGACATAGTTTTCCACTGGATCTCAAAAATACACACACACCCCAATTATTTGGAAGCTCAATTCAATAGCAAAGGTTGCTGTAGAAGTCAAAGACTTTGATCCTGAATCTTGATAGGATGGGCTTTGAATCTATATGAATACCAAGTAAAGTAAGAGTTGGTTTCTGCACAGGAAAACTCAATTAAGTTACCTCCATCAGGGAGGTGTGTGTGTTTGTGTATGTGAACATACATATAGTATATTAAAAGCCAAGCATTTCCTAGACATATTTTGAGAAATTGTGTTTGTGTGTATGTGTGAGAGAGAGAGAGAGAGAGAGAGAAAGAGAGAGAGAGAGGGAGAGGGAAGGGGAGGGAGGGAGGGGGAGGAAGAGAGAAAGAGAGAGAGAGGAAGAGAGATAGAAGAAGAGAGATTTATGTTAGGAAATCATTTTTAAAGTTAAAAAAAACCTTATAAAATAATGTAATGGTGAGTTTATAAAATGCATTTCTTCTAGTTCTGTTTTTTCCCCTTTCTCTCTCTTTCTTTCTCAAGCAATAGATTTGCTCAGTTATTGTTCCACAACCTAAATTACCAAACCTTGTTATTTTTTTACCCCCATTTTGAGATGCTAGTATTTCAGGAAATATTAAAGGTCTCCTGATGAAATTTTAAAAACAGGTTCTTTTATTGAACATTTTGCACTCCCAGTCAAGCTGTCATCACCTCTCGTAATAACCTACACGTGCCCATAAACTTAGGAAGGAGAAAATAAAGAATGTTACCTTAGATTCAGTTTCATTCTGATCAAAAGCCTTTTTAAAAAATCTGATGAACAGCAGCAGCTGCTGAAATTCAAAACATATGGAAACCGTATCTGGAAACTGAATCTTGAAAGAACTGCGATACAAATGATGATTTTTAAGGGAATAACATTTATTCATCATCAAGCAAAGTGACCTGTTTTAAAAAGGATTGGTAAGCCTACCCATTCTTTCATTTCTCCCACCTCCTTTACCTGACATTCCTAACTCCTTCTTCAATCAGCAACAGATGGCTACATTACAGGGTAAATATCCTCTCATAAAAATGGTCCTCAGCGATAGAGGTTCCAATGATGAAGTTGTAATATATTTGTCTTGAAAGTAAATAGTGCATCTCAAAATAAACTAAATAATGGCATGAGGAGCAGAAGACAACTTGCTGAAGAGTCTTCGGGGGAAAAAAGAATATTTTGACAGAATCCTTCAGATGTGTGTTTCCACTGAAAATTCTTCTTCTTTTTCAATCCTGGGCATTTTCCAAACGTAGGATTCTCCCTCTAATATGTTAGAAGAGCATCCATCAAGACTGCACAAGATCTTAAAATGCTGACGTTCACCAGGGAATAGCAAAGTAAGCTAAGTTTTGATCTATAGAAGTTAGAGGGGAAGAGTTTATTCTATTATTAAATGCTCCTCTGTGGAAAACTGACATAGCTTTTTCTCTCTAGTCCTTTAAAGCAAAGCCTTCTGAGTTGAAAGGGGCTATTTAAGTGATCAAGTCCAGTCTCCTGCTGGGTCCAGGTATCTAAATTAAAGCATCACTGATCTATAGCGGTTTGATCTCTGCTGGAGTTCTTCCAGAAAAAGAGACCAACCTATCTTTCTGGGCAATGGATTCCTCGACTGAATTGTTTGTACTGTTGGGAAGATTCCCCTCCCCCCTTAGCATTCAGTTTGGTTCTTCCATGATAAAATTTAAATATATTATTCTCTGTCCTGCATTCTAGAGCAACAGGCTGTCAGCCTTGGAAGCCATTGTTTACCTGGAAGATTTGAGGCTGCCACATTTAGTGCCTGGGAATTTGGGAGGGGGGATTTCATAGTGAGGTAGAAGATTAGAGAGAACAACATTCTTTCTCAGAGAGTCAAGGACATGTTGCCCTGCACCTGGAGCGGAGTGACTGGAGGGATGTCTCCAGTTGGGATGAAGATTTGATTGGACCATGTGATGGACTGATGGATGTAGGGGATGGATCTTTGGTTTTCTTTTGGGAAGGGAAAACCCGGAACTCTCAGATTTGGGTTTTCCCAGATGTGCCAGTATGACAACTCTAATAAAATGGAACTTTGAGGTAATGCTTGTCTCTGAGTGTACTGGTTTGGAGTTAGTTAGTTAGTTGGAACACTGACACAGGCAACAGGTCTTGTCTTCTGTCTGTGTGGTATTTCAAAGGTGTTATGCTCTTTGGACGAACAGATACTAAAGCTGAAGCTCAAATACATTGACCAGCTAATGAGAAGAGAAGATCATTGGAAAAGACCCTGAGATTGGAAAAGACAGAAGGCAAAAGGAGAAGGAGACGGTAAAAGATGGCTAAGTTTAACAGATTAACAGATTTAACAGAGTTGGAAGGGAACTTGTAGGTCATCTAGTCCAACCCCACCACCCAAGCAGGAGACCCTACACTATTTTTGACAAATGGCAGTCCAATCTCTTCTTGAACGCTTCCAGTGATGAAGCTCCTAGAACTTCTGAAGGCAACTTCTGTTCCATTGGTTGATTTTTCTCACTGTCCAAAAGTTCCTCCTTATTTCCAGGTTGAATCTCTCCTTGATCAGTTTCCATCCATTATTCCTTGTCTGGCCTTCCGGGTGCCTTGGAAGATGCGATGGTTAGTATCATCAGTGCAATAAACATGAATTTGGGAAAACTGCATGAGACAGTGGAGAACAGCGGGACTGGCATGGTATGGTCCATGGGGTTGCAAAGAGTCGGACTTCACTTAACAACTGAACAACAACAAAAATCATAATTCACCTCTCAAGGGACAATATTCCAATTACTTCCTCAATATGTCAGCATTCCAGAAAACCTCAACTCCAACCAATAACTCCGAGACCGACATCTTCTCAAAGATTCCTTTTATTAGAATAGTAAACTGGCACATCTGGGAAATCCCAAATCTGAAAGTTCCGGGTTTCCCTTCAATAAGTAAAATATTACAAATCCACCACCTGCACCCCTCATTGCATCACATGCCCCAATCACCATCTGTCCCAACTTGAGGCATCCCCTCAACCACTCCTCAGCCAGGTGCAGAAATAACATGACCTTGACTTAGAAAAAGAATGCTATAATGTCTAACCACATACACTCCAAGAAATTCCCCCCTCCCGTTTTCCCAGGCTCAAGAAGCCATATTTGCTTCTACACTGCCACAATATTCCAATTGTTTCCATTTCCTCCCCTTAGATTTAGCTTAAAGTTCTGCCATTATTTTTGCTGCTTTTCTGGGGATTTGTTGTAGTTTGAATCCTTCTTAAAGTGAAAGACAAGAACCAGATCTTGCCTACATAAATTAAGTGGAAATATTATTCCCACCGATTTGGAAAACTGTTGATGTATTTATGTTGATGTATCCTAGGAGTGCCTGTGCCTTTAAAACTGCATTTGCTATCAACTGGAAGCACTGAAGCTCATCCCTGAGATATACGCAAACAACACATCAGATGGTGTCAACAATAATGGCAATTTTAGTGCTACACTTTTGGATAGCAGTGAGAAACATGATAGGAGAAGGGCAGAGAAGAGTTGCAATTATAAAGACTGGAAATGATATAGCATTTTAGCCAAGAATGGGAGGGGCAATGTTTTACAAGACAATTTAGTGGAACCAATATTTATTCATTCAGCGTAAAGACAATGAAAGACGTGTTTTTTTTAAAAAAAGCTAAAATAAAAGTAGCCAAATCAGGATACTTAATAGCGTACATGTTTCTTCAGCAGTAAGTATATATGGAACTGAATCTGAAGCCAAAAATACACTGAAAATATGAACTAATTAAAAAAAAGGCTTTTCTTGGCAGTTAAAAAATAGAAATGAGCATTTCTGGAAAGAGCACTTCCATAGAGGCTTTTTTCAATCGTCGCCATCTTTTAATGACTCCATAATCCCTAGTGGGATACAGTCTGGGCAACTGAATGTAGCTAAGTGTTTACTGGCCGGATGCCCTTCCTGTCACCAATGTGGAGTTATATTCAGCAGATATAATCTCAACACGCCCAGAGAGAGAAATATCTGCCTCTATCTAGGATTGAACTCACAGCCTCCTGATTGTGAGGCAAGAGCGCCACCTCTAGGCCATTCACAGGCTTTCTTCAATGAACTTATTTTATTTTTATTTATTTATTTATTTGATTGGTCCATCGCTGACAAGATAATAGGTATAAGTATATACATAGTTATGAATACATGAAATGGGTACATATAAGAAAAATAAAAGAAACTATAGGACAGGAACGGTAGGCACGTTGGTGCGCTTATGCACGCCCCCTACAGACCTCTTAGGAAAGGGGTGAGGTCAATAGTAGACAGTCTAAGGTTAAAGTTTTTGACTTTATTATTTTTTTTAACTTCATTAAACCTCAGGAGCTTGAGGTGCAAAGAGAGACTCTTCATGTCTTGACTGGATGTTATCATCATCCAAAACCAAGCTTGTTTTGTGATTTATTGAATAAGCAGCAGTAGCTGGCATCAAATATTATATCAGTAGTCCTTGACAAATGACCGCAATTGATCCCAAATTTATGTTATTAAGCAAGACATGCGTGAAGTGAGTTTTGCCCCATTTTACATCATTTCTTGCCACACTTAAGTGAATCACTGTAGTTGTTAAATTAGTAGCTCTGTGGTTAATGAATCTGGCTTCCCCATTGACTTTGCTTGTCAAAAAGTCATAAACGTTGATCACATGACCCCAGGATACATCTTAAACATGAACCAGCTGCCAAGCATCTTAATTTTGATCATGTGAGCAAAAGTTGTAACTGTGAAAAATGATCATAAGTTTTTTTTTCCCCTGTGCTGTTAATTTTAAATGAAATGTTGTAAGTATCTGTTATCTGTTAAGTCAAGGGCTACTATGCCGTAAACCAGAATTTACAATCAATCCATGTAGTGGCTGATTCAGTTTGCACTCTAAATTAAAAAGAAACACCAGAATATGGTGTTTATTGTGAGTCATCATCTAAACTAAAACATGTATTTGTGAAAAAGGAAATGATATTTAGAATCCAGTGGGTTCCTCCAGAAAAAAAAAAGTGATGTAGAAAATAAATCAATAAAATCCTGAGGCAGTACTAATCTTGCATGATTTCAGGTAGAAGTTCTAAAACTTTGTGATCTTTGGCTGTATCATTTGTTTTCAACTCTTCAATTAAAATAGAATAGAATAGAATTCTTTATGGGCCAAATGTGGTTGGATACACAAGGAATTTGTCTTGGTGCAAATGCTCTCAGTGTACATAAAAGAAAAGATACATTCGTCAAGTGTCAAAAATCATAAGGCACAACACTTAATGATAGTCATAGGGTCCAAATAGGAAATCAAATCATATTAGAAAGCAGTCAATATAGATCATAAAGATACAAGTGACAAAGTTACAGTCATACAGTCACAAGTGGGAGGGGATGGGTGATAAGGAGTGATGAGAAGATTAACAGTAATAGTAGTGCAGACTTTGTAATAGTTAAACAGTGTTAATTTTTTATCTGGGGGTTCTAAAGGCATAATCTGGAAGATTTGTATAGCCACGGAATCTGAATTGCCATCCTGTCTTATATAATCTTGTTACAAGTATTTGACTTACAGCTACAACCAAGTTCCAAATTTCTGTTGCTACGGAAGTTTCGTTCCATTGATGAACTTTCTTGCCACAGTTGTTAAGTGAATTAGTTACACAATTGTCAAGTGAATTTGGCTTCCCCATTGACTCTGCTAGTCAGAAAATTGTAAAAGGGGATCACGCGACTCCAGGACACTGCAACCATCATAAATATGAACCAGTTGTCAAGCATATGGGTTTTGATAAGCAACAGTCATAAGCAGTGTTGGGATTCAAATTTTTGAACTACCGGTTCTGTGGGCATGGCTTGATGGGCATGGCAAGGGAAAGACACTGTAAAATCTCCAGTCAGAGATGGCATTTGCTGGTTTTCCAAACTACTCAAAATTTCCACCACCGGTTCTCCAGAACTGGTCAGAACCTGCTGAATACCACCTTGACAGAGTGAAGGTCATCAACAAGGTCATATCTACCTAGCTTGTATTTGGTATATATATATATGTATTTTTTGCCAATGTGTAGGACAGAACATTTGTTGGTCGAGATACGGAGTTGCCAACTGTTAGATCATTTAGACACATAATCAAGGTCTTTTTGAAGGATGGTAGCATTGACTGTGGTGTTGAATAGTTTGACATCCTCAGCGAAGAGAACGCAGTTGCTAATAAGGTGATCACAAAGGTCATTTATATAAGTATAAAGAGTGTGGGTCCTAGAACGCTCCCTTGGGGGGAACTGCTGATAACTGGTGCAGGGTTCGATAGGGCGTTTCCTATTTTTACTGTTTGTTGCCTGTTTGACAGGAAAGCAGTAATCCACTTGTGAAGGGATCCGGAAATGCCATAAGAATTTAATTTTAATAGTAGTTTATCATGTACTACTGAGTTAAAGGCTCAAACGCACCTCTGGTCACAAGTGTGAAAAACCAACATAAGTTGTTTTTTCAGTGACGTTGCAACTTTGAACAGACACCAAATGAATGGTTGTAAGTCAAGGACTATGTGTACAGTAAGTCCTCAAAAATTTTCTAATTTATTTAGCTATGCAATTTATTTAATCTAACATTCAAATTCAAAGGAAAGGAAATTTTAAAGGAAAAGCTTGTGAAGTACTGTTTAGAGCTTGTACTAGCTTTAATCTGTCTGTTTCTGCCTCCTTACAAAGAAGACACTCCCAAATGTCTTACAAATCTCATTATAATCAAGATGATAACATATTGCAAATTAACTTTTAGCAATGCATAGACTGAAACAAAACAAACAGACAAAAACTCTCACCATATTTTCTGTGGTAAACATATTGAGAATTACTGAAGCACCCCTGAGAAAAAAGGAATACTACCAAAACTCAACTGTCAGGCTCACCAGGTCAGATCTCAAGGATAAGTTTCAGTCTCCTGACTTCACATGGCTTAACTTCACTGAGGTCTATCAAGCATGGCATGCCTAGATAAGAATCTTTATTGCAAACTAGAATGAAGCCACAGCTGAAAATTTGAATGCTTTCTGTCAGCATGAAAATGCAGTTGAAACCCATTTTTTCCTATATTTCAGTGGACTCTTTATTCTGCACCTCATGAATTTGATGCCAAATGATTGTTAGTTGTTGACATAACTGACATCTCTGTCCTGAGAACTGCCAGCTCTTGGCTTATCTCATTGTTGTCAAACCGCTCTTGCAAGCAGTTGACTATTTTCTTCATTCTTTCAAGGCAGCCCTCTATGGAGCACATTGCTAGAATCAAGGTAGTTCTATGGCATAGGTAATCTGCTTTCTACCTAAACAGTTATAATCAAAGAGAGAAGCAACTTGGAATTAAGAAGAAACTTCCTAACAGTAAGGACAATTAACCAGTGAAATAGATTGCCTCCAGAAATTGTGGAGTGCCATCACTAAAGGTTTTTAAGAAGAGACTGGACAGTCACTTGTCTGAGATGGTATAGGTTCTCCTGCTTAAGTAGGGAGCTGGACTAGAAGACCTCCAAGGTCCCTTCCAGCTTCTCTTCTATTCAGAAATGGTGTAGGGTCTCCCGCTTGGGCAGTGGGTTGGACTAGATGACCTCCAAGGTCCCTTCCAACTCTGATTATCTGTTATCTATTCACTCTAGATGGTCAAAATCATTCCAAACTCTCAATTTACACCAAAATGATAAGTGCAGGAGAATTATTAAATGATATATTTTCTATAAATGTCATCCCAATCCACTACCAACTACTGTGGGAAGATATGGTTGGTTGGTGAAATTGACAGAATTTGCTTAGATGGACCAACTGACTTGATGGCATTATTGATGAAGGTCTACAATGGCCTTCCTCTAAGCAAAAAGGACCATTGTAGACATGTATCAATAACTAGAATCCTCCTCTGGATATTGTGACTTATGGTTTTGATGATTTGATTTGATTTTAGATAATTGGATGATTGGAACGAGTAGATTATAGAAAGAAGGGAATGATGATGAAATGTTTGAGAAAGAGTTTTGATTAGAATTATATGTAGAACTGCTGAAAGGAAGTTTCGAAGCCATTTCTTTACTTACAAACATACAGAGAGAGAGACAGAAACATAGAGATTGTGTTTTCTGTTCTTTTATTTCCTTTTCTTTTTTCTATCTTTTTTCTTCCATTTTTTCTTTTTATTCTTTTTCACATTTATTTTATATTTTACTTTCTTTTCTTTCAATATATTTCTCATTATCTGTGTAAAAATCTTTTAATAAAAATGTTTACAAAAGAAAGATGTCATTCCAGCCACCCAAAAACTGAGAATCCTTAATGCTCATGTAATATATCTTAGTAGACAGCACCAGTTGATATTTAGGCTTCTGTATTTACAACAGAAATTACTCGGTTCCTTTTGTCATTGATTTTAGTAATTTTATCTGAATATGAAAGTAGTCTTGCCTTCAGAAATTGTGGGTGATCGATCCATCGCTTGAGGTTTTCAAAAAGAGATTGGACAGTCATTTATCCGGAATCGTATTGAGTCTCCTGCTTAAACAGGGGTCAGACTAGAAGATCTCCAATATCCCTTCCAAGTCTATTATTCTGTTAATCCCCAAGCTAGTATCAACCGCATAAATTAAAATACCATTTCCTTCACCCTCAGCTTGCCTGATCATAAGCCAAGGCAGTGGGTGGGTGGTAATGAAAGGAATAGCATTTGAAGCCCACCGGGTCAGAAATGGTTGAACTGAAGTATGAATCATTGCAGCCAGACCTTAAAAGAGGTGGTACGTTTGCCAAACTTAGTAGAAGATTATGAGCTGCGGATGCCTGTAGCTTCTTCGTCAAGAAAGCTACGCCAAAAAGCATCCATAAGCTGTGTAAGTGATCTTTAAGGGGGAGTACATTTCCATGTACAATATGCCTTGGCAACAAACTGGATATGTAGACAAAGGGCAGGGAGGAATCGAAGATAAAACCAAAAGGATTTGTGCATGTCACCATGGTGGAAAGTTATGTTGTTGACAGTAACTGAGAAGAGGGAGGCTCGAAAGCAATGAAGAGCAATTCAGCCTTTGGCATAGTGAATCTCAGTTGGCAATGAAACATCGAAGGAGAACAATCAGGCAGGAAATAGGAGGTTTGGGGCTGGATGAAGGGGAAAATGTCTGAGATAGGAAAACACAGAGAGAGAGAGAGACAGAGAAAATGGGAATGGATTTTTCTTCAAGGGAGAAGATAAGGGATAATTCCACAACAGCAGAGAAACCGCAAGCCGGACAGGTGGCAATAGGAGGATCTGAAAAGAGTTATAGTTGGCAGAAACATCCAATAAATGAATAAAATAAAGATAAAATAATATTTAAGCACCAGAGACGTGAGGGATAGAAATGGTACCAAACCCTTAGAAACAAAACAGAGTGGGAAAGCCAGCGACATAGTACAATGCTGAATGAGAACGGAGGCATGGTGAACTATTTAAGAATCAAGCCAGAGAAATTCAGATTACCCACCATGACAATTGTGTTAGGATTACTCTGTCTTTCCTGTCCACTATTGCACTGCAGGGTTTAGTGATAAAGCTCTTTTCTTCAGGATAAAAGAGCAGGGGACATAGGTTAATGTCTTGCTTTAATGTACTAACCCCTGGGCAGCACAAGGCATTTTCCTGCTTCAGACAGGAAACCACTGTGAGCCTCTGCTTCTCAGAAAAGGCAACAAGCCTATGAATTTTTCTTCCTTGAATTTGCTCCCCCTTCATGACATTCAGTATCAGGATCAGTCTCTTGGGTGATAGCAATAGCACTTAGACTTATATACTGCTTTCCAGCCCTCTCTAAGGGGTTTACAGAGTCAACATATTTCCCCCAACAATCTGGGCCCCCATCTTACCAACCTTGGAAGGATGGAAGGCTGAGTCAACCTTGAGCCTAGTGAGATCTGAACTGCCAAATTGCAGGCAGCCGGCAGAAGTAGCCTGCAGTTCTCTATTCTAACCACTGCGCCACCGTGGCTCTTGAGGGAGCCAATCTGCGAAGCCAGAATGAAGGCTGTGAAAATATCTACAAACCCCCTCACATCCTGAACACAAACTGTTTCAACTTCTTCCCTCTAGACAATGCTATTGAGCATTGTATGCCAAAACAACTGGACACAAAGACCATTTTTCCCTCCATGCTATCACTCTGCTAAACAACTAATTGCCACAACACTGTCTTATGTCCCAGGATATTAAATCATATAGTACAGCTGTATTGCTGTGATCCTTCTCATCTTTCTATTCCTTTAGCATCTTATGATTATTACTTTGTTGTTTGCATCTTATGATCTATGTTGATTGCTTTTATTTAGTTATCTTATGATTATCACTGAGTGTTGTGTCATGATTTATGATGATTGGATTATGATTATATTTATGATTTATCCCTTGTTGCTTGAACGTACATTGAGAGCTTATGCACTGGAGACAAATTCCTGGTTTGTTCAATCTCATTTGGTCAATAATTTCTATTCTGTTCTATTCTATTCTATTCTATTCTATTCTATTCTATTCTATTCTATTCCTATTCTATTCTATTCTATTCTACTCTACTCTACTCTACTCTACTCTACTCTACTCTACTCTACTCTATTCTATTATTTCCAATGGAGCATCTGCTCTTTTCATAAGTTTCAAATTATGTATTTATTAAACTTTGAGCAACCGTTGTCAAAGTACAGTTAGTAGTCATGCCGTTTTCCAAACGAAGCATTGTAGTGGACCCTGTGTCTTATCAAGACCAAGCTAATGATATTTCTGCAGAGTTAAAAGCAGATGGAGGCCTCTGTTACAGAGCTAAAGGTATTTGATTTCCCCTCTTAATTCTGCTGGAACCTTCTCGTGCTACTTAGCGACCAATCCTTGACAAAACTAATTTGGGGGTTGCACGCAGAAATTAACTGATGTCAGACTGTGTGCGGGAGTGGGGTGTAGATTTAAGCAATATGTGGGTGATACATTATTAATTGATTCACTGATTCTGTGCTACATAATTAAAGGACGTCTTGAAGAACATGGGCAGGTGCACAATTGTTCATATTGTCATGCCCAGATTCTGTTCAGACTGGAAGAAGAGTTAAAATGAGAAAGAAATAGAAATGCAAACACCTCCTTAAGGACAACTCAGATAAACCCCTAAGCCTTTATTGTTTTGAGAAGATTACAGGAGCAAAGCCCACCATTTTTCTTCTCAGACTGCCATGTCAGATGCAAAAAAGAAAAAAAAAGAATCTGGTTACTTTCACTATAGCAAAAATCAACACAAGTTCTGGAATATTGACGTATCACACCTCTTCTTAATATGGCCCTCCGTGTACATCTATCATTTATGAATTTCCATGTTCATATATCATATGATAACTTCATATCAAGAACCAATTTGGTGCAGTGATTAAGATGTTGACTTAGAAGAACAGGAAACTGTGAATTCTAGTCCCACCTTAGGCATGAATGCCAACTGGATGTCTTTGGGCCTGTCACTCTCTCTCAATCCATCCCACCTCACAGGGTTATGGCTATAGGGGAAATATCAGAACAAATATGTATTATGTATATTAACCACTTTGAGTTATTTCTAAAAATAATAAAAGGCAGGATAAAAATATAATGAATAAATAGATATAATAAATAATGTTGTAGTACATATATATGTATGTATGTATGTATGTATGTATGTATATATGTATATGTATATGATGAATGTATCTTTTCTTTTATGTATATTGAGAGTATTTGCACCAAGACAAATTCCTTGTGTGTTCAACCACACTTGGCCAATAAATAATTTTATTCTATATGTATATGTACACACACACACAAAAAAAGATGATGAAAAATGATGAGCTTTTACACACACACACACACACACACACACACAAAATATGATGAAAAAATGATGAGCTTTAAGAGGAGATTCAGGTCTTGTTGCACTTTACCAGATCTTAGGATAGTAGAACTGGGCTGTAAAACCCCAAAAGTTTCTGAATAGGAAGAAGTAGATAGAGAAAAGTATAATTTTTTGTTGTTATCTAGTCAATATTTGTATTTTTGCAGCTTAGATCTGGTAGCTCTACCAGAGGTAGAGTTTGAAGTATTTCTAGCAGGACTACCAGATTCTGTAACAGCTTTGTTCCCTATGCCATCCATCTGGTAAACTTGTAAAATTCGTTTTTCTCTACATGAACGTGTATACATCCGAACTAGATTGTATTGTTTCTCTGTGTCATATATATGAGTATATGTATAATTTTGTATTTATTTATTTTGTCATGTTTATTGGAGGTGGTGACCCTTTGAGCTGTATGCAGTGAAATTTAATGTATGCCAATTAGTGCACATTCAAAGTGACAATAAAGTTGTTATTCTATTCTATTCAGATTTAAAACTGGATGTAAGTTTATAGGGGATAACCCAAAATTTATTTATCAATTTCTTCAATTTTAAACTGGGTCATGGGCAAAATAGGAGGAAGAAGAATTGAGTTACTCATAAAGTACGGTAATAAATATGTGATAACAATTTAATAAATAAAAGAAGATAAATAGTTGCTACCTCATGTCATGTGAGTTGTATGACTAGCTCATATATACTAGCTAAAAAAACACAAAACACAAATAAATAACCAGACTATATTAGCAATAACACTTAAACTTATATACCGCTTCACAGTGTCCTACAGCCCTCTTAAGCAGTTTACAGAGTCAGCATATTGGCCCCAACAGTCTGGGTCCTCATTTTACCAACCTCAGAAGGATGAGCCAACCTGGAGCCTGAGATTTGAACTGCCAAATTGCAGTCAGATGGCAGTCAGAAGTAGCCTGCAGTACTGCATTCTAGCCATTGCGCCCGCATGGCTCTTATAAGAACAAAACCCCTTAAATAGCAGTATTTATTTATTTATTTATTTATTTATTTATTTATTTATTTATTTATTAGTTTTATATACTGCCCCTCTCCCTGCAGGGACTCGGGGTGGTGTACAGCCAAAATTAAAAAGACAATGCAAATGCAATATTTAAAAACAATTTAAAAAGATTAAATAAGGTGGCTAAAAGGTAAAACTCGATCGAGAATATAAAACTAAAACCAGCTAAACCAATTTAAAACCTTATAAAAACCCTAGGCCAGACCAGCTTGATGAAATAGGTAAGTTTTCAATGCACGCTGGAAGGTCAAAAGGTCAGGGATGGTCTTCATCTCCGGGGGCAGTTCGTTCCAGAGGAGAAGGAGAAGGAGAAGGCCCACACCGTCGGAGTCACCAGCCATCCAGCTGGTGGCACCCCGAGGAGACCCGCCCTATGGGAGCACAGTGGGCGACAGGAGATCGATGGCGGCAGTAGGCGGTCCCATAAGTACCCAGGTCCCAAGCCATGGAGCACTTTAAAGATGACCACTAACACCTTGAATCGCACCTGGAAGCCACCGGGAGCCAATGCAGCTCGCGCAGAAGTGGTGTATTTATTTATTTATTTATTTTATTTATTGTTCGTATTTCTATACCGCTCCCTCTCCCAAAAGGGACTCGGGGCGGTGTACAGCCTAATAAATACATAAAATACAAAGTTACAAAATTAAATAGAATTTAAAACCAGATTAAACATAGATGTGGCTGCATCCCATAAAATTTTAAAATGAGATTAAAATTTAAAAAACCCTGTTAACTTAAAACCCCATAGACCCTTACTGGGCCAGGCCAGCTTGTTTAAAAAATAGGGTCTTGACTGCGCGCCGGAAGGAGAGGATATCTGTCATGGCTCGTATCTCCGGGGGGAGATCATTCCACAGGGAGGGGGCTCCCACAGAGAAAGCACGCACCCTCGGGCCCACCAGCCGACAACGATCAGGTGGCGGTACCCCAAGTAGGGCGACCCTGTGGGAGCGTACTGGGCGGCGGGAGGTTGTTGGTGGCAGCAGGCGGTCCCGTAAGTACCCAGGTCCCGAGCCATGGAGCACTTTAAATACCATCAGTACCACCTTGAATCGAATCCGGAAGGCCACAGGAAGCCAGTGCAGCCTGCGGAGAAGTGGTGTTACGTGTGCGCCCCGAGGGGCGTCCACAATCACCCGCGCGGCTGCATTCTGAACTAACTGCAACCTCCGGAGACTCTTCAAGGGGAGCCCCATGTAGAGAGCATTGCAATAATCCAAGTGGGAGATAACGAGGGCGGAAGGGACTGTGTGAAGTGCACCCAGATCCAGAAAGGGCCGCAACTGGTAAATCAGACGAATCTGATAAAAAGCCCCCCTGGCGATGGCTGCAATATGTTCTTCCAAAGACAGCCGCACATCCAGGAGGACACCCAAGTTGCGCGCCCTTTCCACGGGGGTCAATACCTCCCCCCCCACGGCCAGCGAAGGAATAAGCTGGCTGTATCTGGGCGCAGGAAACCACAGCCACTCGGTTTTGGCCGGGTTGAGACGAAGCCTGTTACGACCCATCCAACTCCGCACGGCCTCCAGGCACCGGGTCATCACTTCAACGGCTTCGTTGGGGTGGCCCGGGGTGGAGATGTACAGCTGAGTATCATCAGCGTACTGATGGAACTCCACCCCAAAGCCACGGATGATCTCACCCAGCGGCTTTACATAAATGTTGAACAGCAGGGGCGAGAGCACCGACCCCTGAGGCACCCCACAAAGCAGGGGCCTTGGGGACGATCTCTGCCCCCCCATCAACACAAATTGTGAACGGTCGGAGAGGAAGGAGGAGAACCACCGCAACACGGTGCCTCCAAACCCCAACCCCTCCAACCGCTGCAATAAGATACTGTGGTCGACAGTATCAAAAGCCGCCGAGAGATCTAACAGGACCAGGACAGAGGAACAACCTCTGTCCCGAGCCCTCCAGAGATCATCAACCAACGCGACCAACGCTGTCTCCGTGCTGTGCCCGGGCCTGAAGCCCGATTGGAGGGGGTCAAGATAACTCGCTTCATCCAGGAACTGGGGGAGCTGACGGGCCACCACACTCTCTACAACCTTCGCAACAAAGCGAAGGTTGGAGACAGGACGATAATTTGATAACAATGATGGGTCCAGGGACGGTTTCTTGAGGAGGGGCCGCACCACCGCCTCCTTCAAGGCGGCGGGTAAAAGCCCCTCTCTCAAGGAAGCGTTTATAATACCCTGGAACCAGCCTCGTGTCACCTCCCGAGTGGCCAAGACCAGCCATGAGGGGCACGGGTCCAACAAACAGGTGGTGGCATTCAGTCCCCCCAGCACCCTGTCCACGTCTTCTACAGTAACAGGGTCGAACTCAACCCAATTAACCTCACCAATATTCACCCCCGCCCCCCCGCCCGGAGATGCCCAGTCGGAGTCCAGCTCGTCTCGAATCTGAGCGATTTTGTCCTGCAGAAACCTAGAAAACTCCTCAGCTCGTCCCTGTAAGGGATCCTCCCGCGCTTCCATCTCTAAAAGGGAGCGGGTCACCCTAAACAGGGCGGCTGGGCGGTTTTCCGCAGACGCAATAAGGGTGGAGAGGTAAGTCCTCCTCGCCATCCTTATCGCCACTAAATACGTCTTAATATAAGATCGTAGAAGTGTTCGGTCAGACTCAGAACGGCTAGCCCTCCAACTACTCTCTAGGCGTCTTTTCCGGCGCTTCATCTCCCTTAGCTCCTCAGAAAACCAAGGAGCCACTTGGGATCGGCACCGGGTCAGAGGCTGCAAGGGCACGACCCGGTCAAGGGCTCCAGCAGCCATCCTATCCCAGGTGGTGACCAAGCCCTCAACCGAGTCGTGTGTGCGAGCTTCGGGAAATGGCCCAAGCTCCATCAGGAACCTATCTGGGTCCATCAGGCGCCTGGGGCGGTACCATTTAAGCGGCCCCGCCTCCCTGCGGTCGGGGGGTGCGGAATGGAAGTCGAGCTTCAGGAGCGACTGATCTGTCCATGACAGGGGTTCTATAACTATATCCCCTACACCCAGACCACTCTGCCACTGATCAGAGACAAAAACTAAATCCAGGGTGTGACCTCCCACGTGAGTAGGGTCCCGAATTAACTGGATCAGGCCCATGGCTGTCATGGAAGCCATGAACTCCTGAGCAATCCCCGAGGTACCGCCGGCAGAAGGGAGGTTGAAATCCCCCATGACCATAAGCCTGGGGGTCTCAACCGCCACGCCGGCTATAACCTCAAGGAGCTCAAGCAGGGCCGATGCCGCATAGCAGGGAGCCAGGTATGCGATCAACAAGCCCACCTGCACCCTGGGACCAAACTTCACGAAAAGAGACTCACATCCGGTCGTCTGAGAAACAGTGGATTCCCTCGGACACAGATCTTCCTTAATAACCACCGCAACACCCCCACCCCTCCCCTGGGCCCTCGGCCGATGAAAAACCCGAAACCCGGCTGGGCACATCTCCACAAGAGGGACTCCCCCCTCTGGGCCCAGCCAGGTCTCGGTGATGCCCACCAGGTCCGCTCCCCCCTCACAGATCAAATCATAAATGAGGGGGGCCTTATTACTAACGGACCTGGCGTTACACAACATCAGCCGAAGGCCCAGGGCCCGATCGCTTAGACCCCCCGGGGAACGGGACATAACAAGGGAGTCGGAGCGCGCCACCGCTGACAAATAGCGGGGGCGTGCTCCCAAAACAGAATGTGGCCCCCTATAACCGCCAAATCTGCCTCTCCCGCTCACCGTACTAATAGCTTTAAAATCACCCTCCCTGGGACAGCCCCCATCCTCAATACAGCCGCATCCGACCCCAAACCCTCCCGGCAACGCTCAACCCACGACCCGGTCCCAGCCCCAGGCGGGTTGTCCCCCAACCCCCGCCCGGCCAACCCTAACCCCTTTAAAAATCTAATTAAAAATTTTAAACAACCCTCCCTCCCACGTTTCCGACGACCCCACCATCTCTCCGGATCCCAAGATCCGTCCTTGAGATAAGTCTTGGAGAGGTAAGAGGGCCAACTCTGAGACAGGGGGACATATCTCAGGGCCCACAGATGTTTCGAGGAATATGTCAATGTCTGTGTCTTTGGCTGGATCTTCCCTGACTGCCATCGACCAGGCAAAGGCCAAACCAAATGGGACCTACATCTCCGGGCCTGATGGAAATTGCCAGGCACCATATCCGATGCCTGGCCAAACAGCGCCCCCGTCGCCCGAGAGGCCCAAAGAGCCCTCGGCGGCAGCGGCTCCGGCCCTGAAACCAGTCCCGGGCCCGGCCTCCACACCAGTGGTGGCCCCAGCGGCGGCAATGTCGGTCTCAACGGCCCCAGCGGCAGCGGCGGCGGCCTCAGAGGCCCCAATGGCGACCTCCTCCGGCCACCCCATGGCTTCCTCCGTGCCGGTGACGGCCCCAGCGGTGGCTCCGACCTCAACGGCGGCGTCGACAGCAGCGGCCCCAGCGACGACGGCGGTAGCCCCAATGGCCCTAGCGGTAGCGGCGTAGGCCTCAGAGGCTCCAACGGCGACCTCCTCCGGCCTCCCCACGGCCTCCTCCGCGCCGGCAACGGCCCCAGCGGCAGCAATGACGGCCTCCACGGCCCCAGCGGCAGCGGCGGCGGCAGCGGTGGCGGCTCCGGCAGCGACCCCAACAGCTGCAGCAACGGCGGCGGCCTCAGCGACGACCTCCTCCGGCCTCCCCATGGCCTCCTCCGCACCGGTGACAGCGGCGACAGTCCCAGCGGCCACGGCGGCGGCCACGGCCTCGGCAGCGGCCTCAGCGGCCCCCGCGACGATGGCGGCAGCCCCCGCAGCAGCGACGACGGTCCCCAGCAGCGGCGACGACCACCCCCAGCAGCGGCAGCCCCAGCAGCAGCGATGACGGCCACCGATGACGGCGGCGGCAGCCCCAGCAGCCGCGGCGGCAGCCCCGGCCTCGGCGGCGGCGCTGACACCAGCAACGGCGGTAGCGGCGGGTAGCGGCAGCCCCGGCGGCAGTCCAACGGCCCCACGGCCTCCTCCGCACTTCCACGGCCTCCTCGGGGCTGCCACCCCCCCCCGGGTCCTTTTGCCACCCCTGCCACAGGTGAGGACCCCAGGGGAGGGGGACTTACCCCGAATTTCGGCCGTGGCAGCGGAGCTCCTCAGCCCGACATCCTCCGGTCACCATCTTGGATACCTGGAATGCTCTGTCTTCTTATAGCTAGTGCTCCATCGGGTGGCTTTGACTGGTTTGCAGATTTAGTATATGGACTGTCATCTTAGCAAGTTAGCAGCCAACAACTTCAGCAGTAAACAGGCCCACTCACATATAACATGGGAGCTCCAAAAAGCCCCCCAAAATACCCGCACGGCTGCATTTTGCACCAACTGGAGCCTCCAGGTGCTCTTCAAGGGAAGCCCCATGTAGAGAGCATTGGCATAGTCTAAGATAACGAGGGCGGAAGATAACAAGGGCGGATGTGACCGTGCAAAGTGCACCCTGATCCAGAAAGGGTCGCAACTGGTAGATCCTGCGGACTTGACAAAAAGCCCCCCTGGCGATGGCTGCTATATGATCTTCTAATGACAGCCATACGTCCAGGAGGACACCCAGATTGCGCGCCCTCTCTGTGGGGGCAAGAATTCCCCTCCCCATAGCCAGTGGTGGAATTACTGGCTGTATCGGGGTGCTGGAAAGCACAGCCACTCGGTCTTGGCCAGGTTGAGCTGAAGCCTGTTTTGCCCCATCCAACCCCGTACAGCCTCCAGGCACTGGATCATCACTTCCACGGCTTCACCGGGGTGGCCTGGGGTAGAAATGTATAGCTGAGTATCATCAGTGTACTGATGAAACTCTACCCCAAAGCCACGGATGATCTCACCCAGCGGCTTCATATAAACGTTGAACAGTAGGGATGAGAGCACCGACCCCTGAGGAATCCTACAAATCAGGGGCCTCGGGGTCGATCTCTGCCCCCCTGCCAACACAAATTGCGAACGGTCAGAGAGGAAGGAGGAGAACCACCGTAAAACAATGCCTCCCACCCCCAGCCCCCCTCAGCCGCCGCAATAGGATACTGTGGTCGACAGCATCAAAAGCCGCTGAGAGATCTAACAGGACCAGACAGAAGAGTAACCTCTGCCATGGGCCCTCCAGAGTAGCAATAGCACTTAGTTTTTACAGCACTCTGTGGGTGCTTTATTGCTCAGCCCATTGCCTCCAACAATCTGGATCCTCATTTTATCAACCTCAGAAGGATGGAAAGCTAAATCAACCTTGAGTCGGTCAGGATCGAATTCCAGATTGTGGGTAGAGTTTGCCTGCAATATTGTATTTAATCACTGTGACACCAGGGCTCAGTTCTTTTAATGGGTTTTAACCCTGAACCACCAGCATTAAAAGCCATTAAAACCCTAATCAGAAGAGCAGAAGAGTGTTGTCCATCTGATGAACATTTTCAACTTGCCAAAGCTGAGAAACAATGGATTATGCTGTCCATCTGATGAACAGCATAATCCATTGTTTCTCAACTTTGGCAAAAGTTGAAAATATATGGACTCCAACCTAGCCTAACTGGCTGAGGAATTCAGGGAGTTGAAATCCAAGCATTTTCAAGCTACCAGGATTGAGTACACTAACATAACAATTTCAAAGCCTCCGTATTACCACTGCATCCCTGGACACGATGTCAGAGTTAAGTCTTCAGCACCTTCCAAAATATTAATAAAATCAGAGATAATCTAACCATAAGTAGGTATAAAATACTTACTATTTGGAAATCAGAATTTCTATGATGACCTGGGGCACAGCACAGAGGCAACAGTCAAATGACAGTTCAAACTTCCCCTTTATTGCTCCAAATGCTCCTCCCATGTTTCTGGCAAGTCCCAGAGCAAAATGATACTCACACACAGACACACCTCCAGAAGCCTCTGGCTGCAAGTAGTCCAGCACAATGCTGTGAGCACAATGACTGCAAAACAAGAAATCCAGCAGGGCAAGGCAATAAGTCAATTAATCCAGGAAGCAAGAAATAAAATAAGTCCAGGAAACGTCCAACTTCAGCAATGGCACACAACACTCCATGAATTCAGCATTTGTTCCTGACAAATGACCCTCCCCACAGTGTCTCCTTAAGTCTCAGTTCCCAGGTGTGCCTTGTGGAGAGGGGCAGGGTGCTCTCCTCCCGAGTGGTTGGATCAGCCTGCACTGTTCCTGCCTTCTCTCCACTCTCCATGCTCAAGGATCAGGAGGGTCCTTGCTCATCGCCTGAGCTTTGTCTCTCATGTTCACTGCTTAGCCTGTCTTGGTCATCCTGCCCCTGTTCCTCCCTGCTTACAAGCCATCCCAATCCTGAAAGGCCCTGGCCTGACTTGGCCTACTCCTCCCCATATTCCTCTGGAGCCAATGAAGCCACCCCCTCACTCTCCATCGGCTCCAGTCCTGGCTTATCTTCCCCTGCAGATTCAGGCTCCGACAGGGGCATTACAATTTCACTGGGCAAAATATTACAGCAGAAACAAGACAGAGGAGAACTAAGGAAATCCAAAATTTCATCCAGATATTTCAACCAGGGGTGGGTTTCTACCAGTTCTGTCCACCTCTGTAGAACCGGTAGCTCTGAAGAGCAGCATAGAATCGGTTCTATGTCTGCTGATGTTTTTGCCCATCCACCCACCTGGGCTCTTACCTGACCTTTATTTCCTGATTTTTTCAACTTCAGCTGCCGTGCGAGGCACAACTGCAGTTTAAAAAGCAGGAAAAAAGGGCTTTTTGAAAGGCTGCTTCTCTGCATGCAGCGTGCTGATGACGATTTACAGGCGCGCGTGGCAGCGTGCAGGGAAGCACATCGTAAATCACCGAACCTCGTAAATCAACCGAACTGGTAGTTAACCCTGTTGGATCCCATCCCTGATTTCAACCATGAGGTCTGCCGTTCCGTACTGAACTCAAGACGCATACTGAAGGCCATAGATATTTTTGGTGTCCAGCTATGCATAACATTCATGCACCAAATAAAATGCCCTAATACATATAGACCAGGGGTGTCAAATTCACAGCATCACGTTGTTGTCGCGCGAGGTATCATGACTTTTTCCCCATTCGCTAAAATGAGGGTGGGCATGGCCAGCGTGTGACATAGGAGCAGGGCCTTCTCTGTGGGGGCCCCCGCCCTCTGGAATGGTCTGCCTCCAGAAATACGCACTAATACGGATCTGAGAGCTTTCAGCTTTTAAAAACCTGGCTCTTTGAGCAGGCCGGCCTAGGCTGACATGGGATTTTTAATTTAGTATTTGCGTTTTAATCGGGTTTTTAAAATTGGGGTTTTAATTAACTTATTGGGGGACGGTATAATTTTAGACAGCCTAAATTACTTAATCTATTTTTAAATTTTGTATATTGTAATAGGGTTTGTGGTTGGCTGTGCACCGCCCTGAGTCCTTCGGAAGAAGGGCGGTATATAAATAACAAAATAAATAAATAAATAAATAACCGACTCGTGGGCCCCAAGTTTGACATCCCTGATGTAGACCTTAAATACCCTATTGTAGGCCTCTCTACGGCGGTCTACCTTTCTCCAGGTTTATCCTCCATGCCCCAACTAGAAAGAAGATTAACCCAATTTACTGTTTGGTTGGCGAAGTTGGAAACCAGCTTGTAAATTTATAATAATTCAGAAGCTTACTTTTAAGTACCCATACCTTTAGGAGTAAGATTATTTGTAAAGTTTTATTATCCTTTTTGTTCAATGGACATGATGATCATCAGTTACTTCAGATGGGTAGTCATATAAATAAATAATACACGCATACATGCCTACATATGTGATGAGACCCCTATCCAAAGGCTTATAATACAATGCAAAAAGTAAGGGGATAGGAAGGAAGGGAACTGAATTCATCTAAAGTTTATGTAAATAAAGAAGCATAATACTTTCTTTGAAGAATAATCACCACGGGCAAATTTGTGTCCTTTTGTATAATGCTTAAATTGCAGATAATTGGTGGTACAGATTGAAATCCTTAGAGGAAATGTTTCCATTGATAGGCAGAATTTTTGACCTTAGAATTTTCAGCGCTGCCCTCTGTGTGTGTGTGTGTGTGTGTGTGTGTGTGTGTGTGTGTGTGTGTGTCTACATAAGCAGTCAATATAAATACACACTCGTACACTGTCTCTTTTCTTTTGCCCACTTCTTCTTTATCCATCTGAAGTTATTTAGGCAGAATTCCAATCACAGGGCATGCTCTTTGGTCCCTATAGTGTCAAGAACGTTCAGAACGACAAATATATTTAGAAGAGACATCTGCCTAACATTTATAATGTAATCTTCTGCCTTAATGCTGTGTTAATTGCCAGGCCAAGTCTTGATAACAGGTTTTGTGGGTCTATGGATAGGTTCACACAATGCATAAAGTCATGATTTGTTTATATTTGTTGAATGAGTGTTGAATAAAATCGACCACTTGCAAATCAGGATAAATCACATAAATCACTGAGCTTACACTGAACTATACACTTACTGGACTTCACAACTTGCTAAACTAAAGTCCAAATATGGCTTTTACTTCTTTTTTATGTGTGGCAGGAAAAGGTTTTAGGTACAGGCTGACCTCGACTTACAACTACAATTGAGCCCAAAGTTTCTGTTGCTAGGTGAAAAAATGTGTGAAGTGAGTTCGACCCATTTTATGAATTTTCTTGTGACAGTTGTTAAGTGAATCACTATGGTTATTAAATTAGTTAAACTGTTGTGAATATAGTGAATCTGGCTCGTTCAGAGTATATTGATGAACTGGAATGGAGCTTAGTAAAAAATGTCAGCCAATGAGTAAGCATGGCAACAGACCAGTGGTGGGATTCAAAAATGTTTACTATCAGTTCTGTGGGTGTGGTTTGGTGGGCGTGGCATGGCGTGGTGGGCATGACAAAGAAAGGATACTGTAAAATCTCCATTCCCTCCCTACTCCTGGGGGAAGAATCAATTACTGCAAAATCTCCATTTCCTCCTCACCCCACTAACCTGCTCTCCAGCTCCGTTCTCCTGTGCAGGGCAACAAAAGAAGACCCAGCCGATCAATGGGACTCAGGAGGCAGAGAATAGATGGGGGCAGGGCCAATCAGAGGTGATATTTGCCAGTTCTCCGAACTATTCAAAATTTCCACTACAGTTCTCCAGAACTGGTTAGAACCTGCTGAATACCACCTCTGCAACAGACCAACCAATGGGAGCTGACAGCCTGGGTGTGGTTTGGCTCTGTGTGCTTTGCTGAGAATTGAAAGTGAAACAAGACTTGCTTGCTGAAACTGATATCTGATCTAAGCTGCTGTTCCTGCTTGTGTTTTTGCTTCTGTTAGGTTGAAAGAATCTACAAATGGTATTGCAAACTTCACTCATATCAGTATGTTTATAAAGAAGTTAATGATCCTGCTGAATCAGTCACCTGTATGTTTTCTGGACTTGAACATTTCTGCCTGCAAACTCTTAGCAGGCTCCCTCCATTGACTTTGCTTGTCAGAAGGTCACAAAAGGAAATCATGGGATTCAAGGACACTGCAACCGTCACAAATACATGCCAGTTGCCAAGTGTATGAATTTTGGTCACATGAACCTTGGGGATGTAAGTGTAAGTGTGTGAAGTCATGCCACTTCTTTCGGTGCTGTTGTAACTTTGAACGGCCTTTGAACTTGTTGGAAGTAATATCCTTCTGGGTTCAGTCCCACGTGGGGAAAAAGACACTGGAGGCTGTTTGGGAAGCTGGTTTAATGGTGGACAGGACCACATGGCTTGGAGTTCCAAACTGAAAAATACGATCACATGCTTCAAGATGTTGGGTGAAGGAAAAGAAGGGGGAAAGGGGGCAAGATGCTGAGAGTGCAATTGTTTCATACCCTCTGTTGGGCCCCACCTTAGTGTTTCCTGTTCCTGTGTAAAAAATGTATCCCATTGGCTGTCAGACTCCCAGGAGTGGGGTCTTAGCTAACTTCATAGACTTTTTCAGGGTCACATGGCTTCACCTGAGTGCCGGCTGATGCAATCTTCTCAGGCCATGTGGTGAGATGGATAGAGGGCTTTGTTATGTAGAATACTCTGGCCCAGGCCTTAATGCCCCCCCCACCCCCCATTAACAAAGATGGGGGTAAACTTCTGCTTCTGAGGTGAGTTTCTGCTTCTGATTTTCTACTTCTCTTTTTACAGGAAATATTCTGCCTTTTTAGTATATCCTAAAATATTTCATTTTCCTAGGAGAGGGGTAGGTTTTAACTTCCAACAAACAGTTGCAACTTGAGAACTCCCTGTACTCCAGTGGCATGGAAATGGGGGAGCTACGAATACATCCCTACAATGAATTTGAATTTCTATAGCCCAAAAAGTATCCAGTTTAAGTCTTATCACTTTTCTCCTCTGCTTCAACAATTAGCACAAGACATTAGACATTAGAAAAGCATGTAGTAACAAAATGGATGGCATGACAGCATGCCAATTTCATAGCTCTCTGTGGGTCTTTTAAAGCAGAATCAATGATAGATGGCTATCCAGTCAACTTCCTCCTGTTACAAACGTTCAGGCTGATGGCTTGTTGTTCTGCAAATTAATAAAGACACATAACATATACTAAGACCATGAGAGAGATACACTATTGATTTACTTTATTTCTCCCTTGTGAAAAGAGGAAGCAAGAAGGTTGCTACTTTCCCAAGATCTGCAGCAGCTTGGGCAAGATATGATTGAATGACTGAGCTAGAGAGAACTAACTAGTAGGTCTCTGCGGATGACTGTTAATTCATCTCACAGACATGTCACTCTACCCTGATGTGATGAAACATCTCAGAGGATTAAGTCATTACCCCTATCCAGAGCCTTCAGATGGGCTGATCTGCTTTCATCAGCTCTTTTGTATCAATGGAAGTCGCTTCTCCTGATGCCCAGACGCTACTTCAGGGGTATCAAACTCGATTTCATTGAGGGCCACATCAGAGTTGTGTTGGACCTTGGGGGACTGGATGGGCATAGCTAGCTCAATGTCACTCATTAAGGCTCTGTTTACAGCCACAACGGCCTCCTGCAGCCCTCTGTCAGTGAAAATGGAGCCTGGGGGGCATGCATGGCTCGCCCAGACTCTGTTTTCACTGGCAGAAGGCTGCTGAAAATGGAATTCAGGAGGTCTGTGCAGAGGCACCGCGGGCCAGTCCTTTGCTGTTTCCAGGGCGACCAGTGTCATGGTGGCAAAAAGGGGCCTGCACTGTCCCAACTCATGGTCTTCTCATGGAACAAGAGCTATTGGCAAGTCTCTTTCAATCCATTTGGGAGGAACTGAGGAATAGAAGTGGTTCCATGTGGAAGTATCCCGAGGGGGGTAATTTTGAGGAACACACAGATATAGTTAAAGCTGACCTCAGCAGTTCATTAACGTTATTCTGTAACAAAGCTGCCTTCTTGGCAGTGTGTTAATCTGAAGCAACATTCAGATAATAAAAGTGCTTCATCTGTTCCATTCTATAAATTAAACTTCGCTTACAAGCACAACAAAAAGGGTAGTTGAAAAGTTAACAACTGTTCTGATTAACACTCCCAGAAGAAATTTCACTATCTGCTTATGTCATTTCTCCTCATTATTCGCTTTGGGCTCAACACCGGAAAAATGGTTTTATTTTACTCTTCAGTTGGTTTGGAATCCCTGCTTTTCTATTTACATTTAATTGTTCCATTCTATTTACTTATGAAAGTAAAAAATGGAAATGAAAAATAACCCTAAATATTCAGAAGACAAAAATGAAAACACCTGGCAGGGTTAGTGAACTTAGAATTGATTACAAGGAAGTGAAGGTGGCGAAGTAATTTTGTTTTCTTGAGCTCAGAGATGGGAAAATGGACATGATGGAGAAGACAGCAGTGTCAAATCTAGACAAGATCATGAAAGATTTATTTAGTCATTTATTTTAATCAATTAGGTGATGCTTTACTCCAGAACAACTCCACAGTACTTTAAACAGGAAAGCAATTTAATATGACTAAAACCATGCAAACCAAGAAAAAACAGAAAAGAACAAGATGTCAAATCCAATGGACAACACGGAATATATATCACTAATATGCAACAAGGGTCTCTGGATATTCTAACCCAGGGCCTGGCAGAACTGTCTGGACTTTAAGGTCCTCTGGAATGTCATCATGGTGGAACCCACTTGGATCTCAGAGAGAACCTCATTCCAGAGGGATGGAGCTGCTACAGAGAAGGTCTACAGAGAAGAGGCCTGATGATACTATTTGATTTAAGGACCCAGAGTAAACCAACTCCACCAACTCATATTTTCCAGGAAGACACCATGGGAGATGGGTGATCCCTCAAACAACTGGGTTGTAAGTTCTATAGGTTGCAGCAGCACCTTGAAATAGATCTGATAACAAATTGGCAAGCTTGCGGAGCAGAGGTGTCACATGGGCATCCCGAGATATGTCCATCACTGCCTGCGCTGCTATATTCTGACCAGTTTAAGCTTCTGAGGGGTCTTCAAGGGCAGACACACGTAGAGCATAATGCATGTGTCAAGGATAAGGATAATAACAAGGATCAGAATAGTATGCTAGGAACCTCCATGGAAAACTAGTTGGCCAGTAGCAGGACAATCTCCTTGGCATAGGAGCAGTCTAGATTTATAGAAACAGATTTCAGCAGTGTCTTGTCTTTTATCATCTAAAAGAAAACCTACCAATAGTCCTAGGACCGTTTTTTAAATGTTGCCTTCATTGAAGTGGTCAATTTTTAATCTGATCTCCAGAAACAGATGGTTGGAGAAATTGGCTATTTTCTCTATTGATCGATGGAGTTTTTCTTATTTTGGTATTGCAAAATTGCATGAAATAAGTCAAATGTATAAAGTCCTTTATGGTTTCTTAGGGTATCATAGAGTCCATTTTTTTCTCAAAAGGGAGTGAAACTAAGATGTATCTTGGTTCTTCTCCATCAGCCCTGCAAGGTAAAGCAGACCAAGAAACCACTTTTATTGTAATAGTTTATAGCAGGGATCTGCAACCTGTGGCTCTGGAGCCACATCCGGCTCTTTCAGTCCTCTGCTGTGGCTCCCTGTCGGCTGATCCCACCACTGTCTGGCCCCTCTCCCCTCTCCGTCACTCCTTGCCTGGCCTGAGAAGGTAAGGGTGATGGTGGGGGATGGAGACTCGCTCCATATTCCAAAGCAGAAGGTGACTGGGTGGAAGTGAGTGACATTGAGTTGGCCACGTCATCCCAGTCACACCGGTTGTTAAATTATTGGCTCCCGGTGTTTTCTTTTCTGTGGGAAACTGGTCCAAATGGCTCTTTGAGTGTTTAAGGTTGCAGACCCCTAGTTTATAGCAACAGAATTTTGCAAATCTGAATGTGCTTTCCTGTCTCTCACTTTATCTTTGTGTAAATAAGGGAGGCACTTGTCTGAGTTGTTTTCTCATTTTCTTGGCCCAGACTCAAGTCCCTCTAATTTTACTGTTGCCTTAACAAAATAACAGAAGAAAAGACTTGGAAGGGATCTTGGAGATTGTCTAGTCCAACCCCTTATACTATTACAAAACAAGTGGCTGTCCAGTCTCTTCTTTAAAAACCTCCAGTGATGAAGCACCCACAATTTCTGAAGGCAAACTGTTCCCACTAGTTAATTGTTCTCACTATTAGGAAATTTCTCCTTAATTCGAGGTTGCTTCCCTCCTTGGTTAGTTTCCATCCATTGTTTCTTACCTTGCCTTCTGGTGCTTTGGAAAATAGGTTGACCCCCTCTTCTTTGTGGCAGTCACTTAAATATTGGAACACTGCTATCATTTCACCTTCTTTTCACTAGACTAGACAAACCCAATTCCTGCGACTGTTCTTTACATGATTTAGCCTCCATCCCTCTAATCATCTTTGTTTCTCTTTTCTGCACTTTTTCCAGAGTCTTTACATGTAAAAATAATATAATATTATATTATAATATAATATAATATAATAATATTTATAATACGGTAACCAGAACTGGATGCAGCATTCTAAGTGTGGCCTTATTAAAGCTTTATAAAGTAATACTAATACTAATCTTGATTCTATCCCTATGTTAATGCAGCTTAGGAATGCATTGGCTTTTTTTGGCTGGTGCCACATGCTGCTGGCACATATTTAAGTGATTGTCCACTAGTACTCCGAGATAGCTCTTCCTCCCGTCCTTCAAGGCCCCACTCTCCTTTTAAGCATCTATACTAAACTTTGGGTTAAATCTTGATAAAAATCTGAGTTTCACCTTTCAATTTGGCCAACAAGCCTAATGCTGTCTATGGAGATTCTCAGTCATCCAAGTCATGGTTGTTCCAAAAGTGCTTTTTCAAGAGGCAACTGGACTTTCTGGGTTTTCTTTGAAGGTATTTAGCTTCGTATTCAAGAATCTTCTTGGATGAGAAGTGAAACATCTTTAAAGAAAAACCAGAAAGTCCAGTTGCCTCTTGAAAAAGCACCTTTGGAACAAGTCTGATAATGAGGATACTGCTACTCCCATTAAATGAAAGTAGGTATTTCATTCAAACTCTTGGTCTCTACCATAAAAAGGAAAGCCTAGTCATCAGCTACAGCTGTGATTTTCTCCCAAAGACCTCTCGTTCCTGACCATTCTGGAAGAATCAAGGTTCTGGAAGGTTCTTCTTCTGAATGCTACTTTTGAAACCTCTGTGATCTCAAAAGAACCACCTGGGGCCACAAAACTATTTTGCAAATAGTTAATTTTGATACAATCAAGGAAAAATAACATAACTCCCATTCAGGTTGTTACAAAATTGAAGGCTAGATGGATTTGTTATAGATTTGCCTAAGTGGTACAAATCTACCTAAAGCCTGGAAACTATGTCAACTGCAACTATAATAATTATTGGTATGTTCAAACAATAGTACAAATATTCAAGAGTGCACATCAACAGTCAGTTGATATGTAGCATGCAGATAGCTAATTAACATTAATTAACCCCTTTTGAAGCTGTTCAGTCCAAATTTCTACAAGCCTTGTTGAAGTTTCCCCAGTGTGCACTCAATTCCCTACTGAGATTGGAATCTAGACTTATAGAAGGTTGAATATAACTTTGTTGCTTGAAATTTTGGCAGATTTGTTGACAACTCTCTGTCATCCCAGATAAATATTTGCCATGTTGAAAAATGGTGATAGAGCTGGACATAACATTTTTATAGCTTTTATCAGCTCAATATTTGACCGTTATTTGCTTTGAGAGAAATCTGAGAGAACTGAAAGAAAGGGCTGAGTTTTGAGAACAAAATCCAGAAAAATATAAATTCTCTATTTTCTGTAGGATATATCTATATAGAGTCTCTCTAAACAGTTGTACATAGCCAATATTTTATACCCAATTCATAGGAAATCCCTCACATCTGCTGGATTCAATAGTCTGTCATCTTTGTTGCTGTAAGGGAGATTTAACAGTATGCCACTATAAGATTAACTAGGTCTCTGCCCATTGAGGAAAACTGAATTGGTCTCAAATGGCTTCCGTAGTGTTCTTTCTACTCAGCTTGCCAAGCAGACTTAATAGTTCCCCTCTTAATTAACAGCAATGATAGCTTAGAGGAAGAACATTTCCTTCTCTTGACTGAAACTTTGCCCATGATCTCCAGAAAGGTCACCAAATCCTGCTTTTTCCCTACTGCTGTTCGATATTTAACATTTACTTGGATAAACATATTCATATTTTATATAGCTTTTTTTCCCAATTGTTAATATTTGGTTAACTGTAAATAAAATTTCTTTTTCTCTGGATTTTTGACTATACCACAATTTAGATAAATAAAACTAAATATTAGAACAATTAAAACATTTTTTTTTCTTCAGTGGAAATAGTAAGGTTGTGAAAGCTAGACACTGTGAAAGGGAGTGGAAAGAACGGAAGACCTCTTTTAATTAGGAATTTGTAGACAGTTACTAAAAGTTCCATGGACAGCAAGAAAAATCTATTCATCCTCAACCAAATAAATATTAATTGCCCCTTGATGTGATACAATAATCAACAAATAGAAACACACTAAATGACTACACTTGGCAAGACTGAAGAATGAAAGATAATGAAGAAGGGCACATAAACAGGATTAGTTATCATGAGTTGATCTGGGCTCCCTGGTACTTAATTAACTATAATTAGTTTCCTGAGTTTGGGAGAAGCAAACTTATATTGATTAAACAAACTTATATTGGTTATACTAAAGAACATGTATAGAATCATGGCTGGCTTTCCATTTTTATTTTCATCAGGAAATGCTCTGCAACTCTTCTGCCTCTCTTCATAGCCCAAAAGAGACTTGCATATTGATGTCACATAAAAAGAATATATTGCTTGAAAAAGTCAAAGCAAAAAAATATATTTCCAATGGCATTTGAAGCAGCATCAAAACACAAAAGCTAACAACAGTTTATGCAAAAGTTTCAGGAGGCAAGCTTTTTGAATGGGGAGTACGGTAACTAAGCAAGACATTTGGGGGAAATATACCATAAACAAAGAAATGATCCTTGAATTCTACATCCAGATATCAAAACATACTTTATAGTCTCAGTACTGCCTAATTACTGATTTCCATTGTATAAAAGTCAAACCACCATTTAAATAAATTACGCAAATATTACAAAGTTGCAGATTTGCATATGCAATGCAATCGCTATCAAATTATTTTAAATGCACATTTCCTGCTCATTCTTACATTGCCCTGTCCTGTTGGTTGGTGAACAGGAAGACGATCTGAGCTGTGCTAATTTTGGCTGATCCATGGTGAAATCTAGCCATTCAAGTGGGTATAAAATGGTAGAGTATAAGATGGTTACTCTGCTTTGGACAAAGAAACAGAAACAAACAGTGAGAAGAATACCAGTACATTTTCTTGTGATATGAACTTATTCAATTAACTATATATCCTGATTTTCCAGCAGGAACTGAGATCAGCTACCATAGGGATTTTCCTTCACATTCCTATTAACAATAGCCCTGTGAAGTAAAGTTGGGTTGAGAAAAAAAGATGAGTCCCAAATCAGCAAGTTAGCTTCTATCTATTACTTTTTTATTTTTATTTTATTTGGTTTGTCAATTGCTTACAAGATAATAGGTATAAGTAAAAACATAGTTATGAATACATGGATACATATAAGAAAAATAAAAGAAACAATAGGACAGGGATGGTAGGCACATTGGTGCGCTTATGCATGCCCCCTACAGACTTCTTAGGAAAAGGGTGAGGTCAATAGTAGACAGTCTAAAGTTAAAGTTTTTGGGATTTGGGGAAGAAACTACAGAGTCAGGTAGAGTATTCCAGGCATTGACTACTCTGTTGCTGAAGTCGTATTTCCTGCAATCAAGTTTAGTGCGATTAACCTTGAGTTTGTATCTATTGTTTGCTCTTGTGTTGTCATGGTTGAAGCTGAAGTATTCATTGACAGGTAGGACATTGCAATGTATGATTTTATATACTATACTTAGATCGGACTGAAGGCGGCGTAGTTCTAGATTTTCTAGGTCTAGAATTTAAAGTCTGGTGGCATAAGGTATTCTACAATGAGTAGAGGAGTGGAGAACTCTTCTTGTGAAATATTTCTGGACTTTCTCAACTGTGTTAATATCAGATACGTAAAGTGGGTTCCAGACTGATGAGCTATATTTGAGTGTTGGTCTAGCAAATGTTTTGTATGCTCTAGTTAGTAGTGTAATATTACCAGAAAAAGAGCTACATAAGATTAGGTTAACAATTCTTAATGCCTCTTTGGCTATATTTTTGGTTGTGTATAGGTATATTATTCATTGTAATATCTCTGGATTTCACACACTGGAATGGTTTGGGAACATCATGATTTAAATGGTGTGTGATGCCTATTTGTGAGAGAAACCCTGCTCCCAAAGAAATACAAATCAAGAAAAGGGGAAATCTATCAAAGATGCAGTGCTTCCTTTTCCAGACAGGAAAGCTCCAGATTTAAACCTTCATTTAATGGGTAACTCTGATAAGTCCTATTTATTTCCTGAGAAAGGCCAGATATAAATCCAATAAACTCATACATCTGAAGAAAAAGAAAATGATTACAATACTAAAGCAGATTACTGGTTTGGGCTATAACTATTTTTTTTTAAAAAAAAAAAAGTTGAAAGATGGTCAAGAGATGATAGCTAGAAGAATAGTTTTGATATACAAGGTTTTGGAACATAATATTTTCTCAGCTGAGAACCAGCATTGGTTCCTGCACAAGAATCTAATGTGGCTTTCTCCAACTATGTTCTCCATTAGTTTTTGGAATTATATGGTTTCCCAATTAGCTTTTGGAATTATATGGCGTCCAAAGGTTCAGCTAGCATTGTCTTTGGGATCCACACTGAGAATTCTAGGAACTATAGTGCCCAAATTTAAAGTGGACACAAAACTGGAGAAGGTTGCGCTGTTGGACAAATCCAAAACTCTTCACTTTTCAGCTTTTCTTAAGTCAGCTTGGTTTGGACACTTCTGAAGGGTGGTTTCTGTAAAACAATAATGCTGGAAAGCTACTTTTTCTTGAAGAGCCCTAAAAATCCTGAAGGTACTCAGAAGATTTTACAAGCAGTGCATTACAAAAGCAGCTAAATAAATCAATATAATTAACATAAAAACCTACAGTTGGTTAGGAGGCACTGAAGTCGGTGGCTCCAACATCTGCTCAGGGCAAGGATCCAAACTAAATCATCTTCTCAGAGTTCCTAAGGTGCTTTTTCCAAAAGGTAACTGGTCTTTCTTGGTTATTTTCCTTTGAAAAATGTTTCAGTTTTCATCCAAGAAGCTACTTCAGTGAATATGGCAGGATATCTATGGAGTTTCTTCATCATCCAAGTCATGGTTGTGCCAAAGGTGCTTTTTCCAATAGCAACTGGACTTGGTTCATTGTTTTTTTTTTTTCCTGAAGCAGCTTCTTGGATGAGAAGCTAAATGTTTTCAAAGGAAAATAATAACTAAAAAAGTCCAGTTGCATTTTGGAAAAAGCACCTTTGGGACAACCATGACCTGGATGATTGAGAATCTCCACGAACATCATGCCAGAGTTGGTTTTCCAGCTTCTGCTGGTACATATACAATGGAAGAGGATCTTAGAATACTTCTAAGGATATGGGTTCCAACCAGTGGTGGGATTCAAAAGTTTTTATTTCTGGTTCTGTGGGCATGGCATGGCTTTGTGGGCATGGCAGGGGAAATTTACTGCAAAATCCCCATTCCCTCCCCACCCCACTAACCTGCTTTCCAGCTCTGTTCTCCTGTGCAGGGCAACCAAAGAAGACCCAGCCGATCAGCTGGGACTTGGGAGGCAGAGAATAGATGGGGGTGGGGCCAGTCAGAGGTGATATTTGCCGGTTCTCTAGAACTGGTCAGAACCTGCTGAATACCACCTCTGGTTCCAACTGCTCTTCTTGTTAGCAGGGATTCCTTTATAATCCTCTGGAAATTACATTTCTATAACATGCAAATATGTTCACTTGTTACTATAGAGTAAATGTTCCATCCATAATAGCCTTTGAGTGGTCAGTTTGTGGCTCGATGGGCATGATTTAGAAAAGCCCACAGCATGCCCTTTTGCCATCATTGGTGGCATGGGAGTAGTCCCATTGGAGTGAGATGGTTCCTCAGATAACCTGGAGCCATATTATTTTATTGCGACACTTAATATGGTGGCCTGAAAATTGCCTTATGTCCTGTCCAGTTGTTAAGAGGCAGGATATAGGTAAAGGAAAGTCTAATATATGCAAATGGCATGTAAAATGTACTCTTATTTTATTAAGCTAAATAGTTATGCTCCTCAAAATGTAGGGCTTAAACATTGGGGATGGGTGGGGTTTGATTTACTTTTTGGCTGGGTACACATCCATGTCTATGGAATTAACTGACCAAATCCTAATTTATTGCACTGAGCAATAAATGAAATCAATGAAATCTTTGTTTCCTTTGAATCCAGTCAATGAAATCTTTATTTATCAGGATTTCCAAATTCACCAACAAGCATTTTATAAAAGAGACATAAATTATAAAAACTAGGCAGTAGGTACACCTTTAGAAGGAGCACATCTGCCTTCTTACATATGAAGTTCTTTTAAGATTTTGCCCAAAAGATAATATTGTTGAAAGAAAAAATGTTCCACCTGGTTGAATGCATTTTCTGAATGCAAAGTGTCACAAGGATGCAGACAAAGTGTGCCATCAACTTATGGCCTCCAAATGTGCTAGACTTCACAACTTCCAGAAATCCTAAGTGGCAGAGAACAATGATTCCCTATACTAACACTATAAGGAAATGGAATTGAGAATATGTTTGTGGGATTATGTTTGATTCTATATGGTTATTTTCCAAGAATACCTGTCATCCATTCTCTATTTTCTTCTGAGATTCCTCTTTTTCCATTCCCCACCCCCCTGTCCTTTTTGCAAGGTAATTATTTGCACGCATGGGTCCAATCCAAGAAGGAACATAACACTCAGAATTCTAGCATTGCCTTGATATCCCCTGTAGAAATCGAGTGCAGTTTTAACCATAGACTTGCTTAACATTTTTGGACTGATAGCTACATTTAGAATTTCTGCTCAACAGGTTCACTATTCAGCAGAAATTGATACAACCAGATCTGTTTAATGGATCCAAAGCTGCTGCGTTCTAACAAAACCCACTGTCATTTCTTACAAGCCATTTTTGCTTGTCCAACTGCTATTTGTTAGGTATTGGTTAGGTATTAGGGCCTTGGTGGTGCAGGGTGTTAATCATCTAGCACTTAGTGCAAGCTGCCTGCAATTAGTGCAGGCTCGAATCCCACCAGGCTCAAGGTTGACTCAGCCTTCCATCCTCTCGGGATAGGTAAATTGAGGACCCAAGATTGTTGGGGGCAATAAGCTGACTTTGTAAAAATGCCGCTTGGGGGGCCCAAAAGCCTTAGTAATAAGCAGGCATATACAATGGAATGAAGGCTATTGCCGAGCACTTAGCATGGTGCTCCATAGACTGTAAGCCGCCCTGAGTCTTCGGAGAAGGGTGGCATATAAATGTAAATAAAAATAAAAAATAAAAATTTGTTAGGTATAGGTAACTAAAACAAAACTCCCAAGGCCATCTCAGAGAGAGACCATTAGAGCACTTCTGAATGTCACTTCAACATCAACATAAATTGTATGAATTTAAGATTACCTGCAATACTTTGTTAATGAATAGTTTATTAAGAAAATTAACATGTTTGGGTTTTAGGTCCATTACCAAAATGAATCTATCATCATTGTGTGATATTACACAAAATAGCCATCATGGCAGATCTGCCAAAATACTCATCGTGAGAAGGCATTCAAATGCACCCATCTATATTTTATTTTCTAAAAATGTACGTGGAATCTACAGGTGAAACTCAAAAAAATAGAATATCATGCAAAAGTTCATTTATTTCAATAATGCAACTTAAAAGGTGAAACTAATATATGAGATAGACTCATTACATGCAAAGCAAGATAGTTCAAGCCGTGATGTGTCATAATTGTGATGATTATGGCTTACAGCTCATGAAAACCCCAAATCCACAATCTCAGGAAATTAGAATATTACATGCAATCAATAAAACATGGATTGTACGTAGAACAATATCGGACCACTGAAAAGTAGAAGCAGGCATATGTATTCAGTACTTGGTTTGGGCCCCTTTTGCAGCAATTACTGCCTCAATGAGGCATGGCATAGAAGCTATCAGCCTGTGGCACTGCTGAGGTGTTATGGAAGACCAGGATGTTTCAATAGTGGCCTTCAGCTCTTCTGCATTGTTCGGTCTCATGTCTCTCATCTTTCTCTTGGCAATGCCCCATAGATTCTTTTATGGGGTTCAGGTTAGGCAAGTCTGCTGGCCAATCAAGCACAGTAATCCCAGAGTCATTGAACCAGGTTTTGGTGCTTTTGGTAGTCTGGGCAGGTGCCAAGTCCTGCTGGAAAATGAAGTCTATCTCATATATTGAGTTCACCTTTTAAGTTGCATTACTGAAATAAATGAACTTTTGCACGATATTCTAATTTTTTGAGTTTCACCTGTATGTAGCACCTCAGCCTGATTGAAAATACAGTATAGCTTGTGCTTGAAACTGGCACTCTACTGCATGCTAGACTTCCATTCTTATTTATATATATATAACGCTAATGTAGTGGGGAGGTCCGGAGCCCTGGAGCCTTTGGTTGAGGAAAGAAGATAGAGGGAAATTGGGGAAGATGGGGTTCTCTCAGATTTTTGGTGGGAAGACTTTTGGTGAGAGAATGGGCTGAAATCCAGAAAGGTGAGGGCTGGGGGCATTTATCTCAGACAAGGTTAGAAATTGAGGAGTTAAGAATTTTTAGTTAGCCATGGAGCTGAGGGAAGAAGAGGTGGGAAAAAGAAGGGGATTCTGACAGGTCTTGGTTTGAAGACTTTTGAGGGGAGAGATGGTGGAGATGAACTGACCTAGAGGAGTGGGTGAGTGAGTGACCAGAAGGGGCACCATATATGACAGAGGCAAACTGACCCAGGCGAGTGGGCAAGCCAGGACTAGAGTGGAGTGCCAGACCTGAACTGGCTGAGTAGAGGTGCTCTTGAGAGATCAGAATGGACTGACATTCAGAACGATGGACACTGAGATACCTGGCGAGTGACTTTATATTGGGGAAGAGTCTGGGTACCTGTAGAAAGGGGGTAGAGGAATCCAGACTCTAGAGGTCCTTTCGATGTGGCACTACATTAAAAAGGTATAAGAATCTTGGTGGAAACCAAAAATACGTCATCAGTTGGCAATTGTGGCCCTTGATCAAGGTGGATAAAAATAGATTTTTTAAAAAATAATTTAAAAAAAAATTTAAATCAGATTTTTTTTAATTTTTATCACATTTATTTTAATAAGGTGCTTTTGGAATAAAAATCTATCTAAAGATAGTTTTCTATTAAAGATATATTAATAGTTTAGTTTATTCATCATGAAATGGAGCTTAGTTATGTAGCATGAGGCTATATATTATGCAATATTTACATTTTTGGTAAACCCATTCAATGAATCCAAGCTCTGCAAGCTGAGATAACCTGCACTCTAAATAGGAAACCTTCATTTTGTTTGCAAATTATATTAAAGATTCTAACTACCAGCAAGAATGAGTCCTTACATTTAAAAAACACCTGTCATTTCAGATCCAACATGGCAGCGCCTGTTAGCGGGCATCCATTCACCTGATGCCCGCCATGTTCCTCACTTTGTTGTGTCACCGCTGCATCACCAGCCGTGAATCAATAGCAGGTCAGACGAGGAACTGCTGCAGGATAGAAATGACAGTTGCTCTTTAAAAATTATGATTTAAATCGATTTAAATCAAATCCACCCTGCCCTAGGTGCTACAATGAAGAACCAAGAGTTAGATTGTTGATGATAAAACCTTCCTAGATTGAAACTTAAGTTATGGTGATTTATGTGGACATAGTTTTTCTTGCTAAAATAAGTGATTAATCACAACCTTCTTCCAGATTGGGTTGCCGTTTTTCTATTTCTTAGTTTGGATTTTCCAGGAATTCAAGTAACTTGGTCTTTCAAGTCTCCCAGCAACGCACTCATCACCAACTATAATGGTATCCATCCATCTTGCTTGCTGGTTTTCGTCTCCTCTTTCCTTGCCCCCTTTTCCAACATTAGAGCCTTCTTTTGAAGCTGGATCTTTGCATAACATGTAGGATAATTGCAGCCTCAACATTTATACTTTGAGTGAGAATTTGAGTGAATTGATTTGCTCTACCATCCATCTGTTGATCCTGTTTCTTTTTTAAAGATCAGCAGCGGTTAACAGACTGCTACCTGTTTGAAGTCTTGGGTACTTTTTTTTTAACCACTTCCCCTCTCTCTGTCTGACCCTCCTCAGGGTCGGTCATTACGAGGAGCGAGAAGATTTAAAAAAGAAGATCCTCCTACAACTTTGGGTACCACTGACTTGGCTTGGGGAGCCAACCTCTCTTCAGTGCCCCCCAGGCAAAGCAAACCCGACTCACACCTAAGCCAGAAAGGAACCATCAAAGCAAGAAAAGGTTAAACCAGTATGCAAAAAAATAATAATAAAAAATAAAAATCTGATTCCACTTCCCCTTTGCTTGTCTCCACAGCTTGCAACTGCGCGATGCCAGGGACTGAATGAGCCGCAGCTCGGAGATATTTCTGAGCGTGCGCGTTCCAAAAAAGAGAGAGAGAGAGAAAGACCTCAAGACTTTTCTGCTCTTCCTTCAACGTTTGGTTATATTCCCCTTTCAGAGTTGTGTTTCCTCCATCTTAGCTGACTTTCTAGCCCGGCTGTTTACCTCTCTATGCTCCCTGCAACTCCCTCCCTCCTGGCGGCGTCATTTTCTGTAATAGACGACGCAGCAGGAGCGAGCAACGTGCAGCGGCGGGAGCTGCAGCTTATTCTCTCTCCCCCCCCCGCCTTTTATAAGCACCCCTGCATTGCCCGGATGTGAATGGATTACAATGTATCTTTCAGGGGAACGTATTACTATCAATTTCTCCGTGGGGGAGTCCGTAGTGATGGTCAGAAAGAGGAGAGATTTCTAAAGTTTGGAGCAAGTTTAAGACTTTTTCTCTTGGTTTAAAAAAAAAAAAAGAGGGGGGCGGGCAGAGTGTGGGCAGCGTGCAGCAACCGATATCATTTTTGATTTTGATTTTGTTTTTAAAATAGCTTATTAAGCCGGGCATGTGTTTGTAAACGAAAGAACACGAGGGGGAAAAGTGACCGGATTTTCCTTTTTTAAAAAATAATAATAATCTGTTGTGCTTTTTATTACTATTTTTTTTTTGGCTGGTTTTTAATTTTGTTTTGTTGAGGTGGGACGAACTTTTCTTGGCAATTGACTTTTATTGTGGATAATCCAAAACAAAGCTGAATCTCTCCTCCGGGGGTTTCATTCCTTTTTTTAAAAAAATAATAATTGTGGAGTCTTTTCTGCAACGAGACGGAGTCCGTGTTAAAAGGACTTCGTTATTTTTGAGAGTCAAATACACATGAGATCATAAAAGCACCTTTTACAAGAAGACTTTTCTCTTTGCTTCCCCTAAAATACATTTCCTTGGAATATTGGGAACACATTGTTCCATTTAAGGTAAAGTTAAAATTTCCTCTCAGAGTGCTTTTTCTTTCTTTTTCTTTCATGTTGATCCCAGTGTATATATATATTTTAAACTTGATACAACTTAGCAATATGAATTGAACTGCATTGTTTATGTGAGACGAGATAGCCAGCCAGCCACACACTGACTTAAACCAGGAGCGCCTAAACGGAATAAATAACGTGTGCATGAACTGCAAAGCCTATTGGAAAGAAAATGAATTTAGCTTCAATCTCGCGGGTGGGGGGGAAGGGCAAACCACTCTCACTCGTGGTTTTTCGTGTGGGGAGGGAGGCTGGGAAGGGCGACCGGTACGAGGCCTGTTGGCTGCGTTTCGCGAAGTAGACCGTGCTTGCAAAAAGTAAAGGAGAGCGCTTGGCAAATAATCTCTTCAAACAAAACTTGCTTGGGAACGCTCGGTTTTTCTCCGAAGTTTCCCATTAATGCGCTCTCTATGCTCACCTCCAGATTATATTAAAAAAAAAAAAACCCGCAGCCTTCCCTAGAGTGGGGGGGCGGAAAGATACACCGAACAAAAACAAAACAAAAAAGAATTGATGGTGTTGGTGTGTGTGTGTGTGTGTTGTGTGTTAACAAGTATCCCACGAAACAATGGTTGTGGGTCTGGGTCCGGGCGGGGCTGGGGGGGGGGGGAGAGAGAGAGAAACCTTTGCATCACGTGCATTTGCAGGGGAGAATCACCTTCCTCGGTTTGCCTTTGGGGTGGAACGGCGGAAGAATGGTTTTTTAAATATAATAAATCTTAAAAGTGCTTGGGGACTGGGGACGTGGAGGAAGGCGGGAGGAAGGTAGGAAGGAAGGAGAGAGAGAGAGAGAGAGAAAGAAAGAGAAGGACCCAGCCAGCCAGCGTGTAGGTTGGTTTCCAGCGACGGGAAGCAAGGGGCATGGAAGAAAACGAGGTGCCCGTTTGCTTTTATTGCGTTGATGATGTACATATATATATATATATATTTCCTTGGAGCGGGCGGGCGAGCGGGGGGGGGGGGGGCAATGCGTGCGCGTGTTTGTTAGTGTTGAGGATCCTTTGCGAGGCAAAACTGCCACTGAGGGAACGGGGCGGCTCGCGCTCCTGTTCCCCCCCCCCTCTTTCTCCCCTTTCTGAACTTGCAATCCGGCTTTCTGTGCGGATTTGTTGTTGTGCGTGTGGGGTGTTTTTTTTTTTTTTTGGTGTGGGGGGGGAGTTGTTTGTGTTTCCCCCCCTCCTCTCCCCTTTTTTTCCCCTCCCCCCCTCTTTTACCCTAAGGCAGGCAAAAAAAAAAAAGAGAGAGAGAGTTTGCTTTAGGAACCAGGGCTACCCTCCCTCCTCCGCCGCGTTTTCTTCGCCCGGCTTTTCCTCCTTAATTTTTTTTTTCCCCCGCTCCCGTTCAGGGAGAGCTTTCGCGTGGCGCCTGCGAGGTTTCTTCTCTCTCCCCCCTCTCTCTCTCCCTCCCTCCCTCTCCCTCTCTCTCTCTCCTGCGTGTGTATGTACGGTTGGTTGGTGGTTGCTGTAATTTCGAGCAATGAAATCCAGAGCTCGGGGCTGTGGTCGGAAAGGGACCCCCTTCTCGTCACTCTCGGCCGGTAGGTACCGGAGGTGCCCTCTTTAAAAAAAAAAACAAAAACGAGAGAGGGGGGGGAACAAATGTGTTTTGGGCTGGAGTTTAGTTTTGTGGCTGGTCCTAATAGAGAAGAGCGCGGACGAGTGCCAGCGGTGCTCCATTTAAACACGCGGGATTTGCTTCCTCTCTCTCTCTCTCTCTCCTCCCCCCCCCCTTCCCCGGGGTAGCAATGGCCTTTTTCACCGCTCCTCTCCTTCCAATTGTTTGCTTTAAAGAAACGGGTGACTTTGTTGCCAGCAGGGCCTGGAATACTTTTTCGTGTCAGTAGTTCGCTACTTTCCAGTCTCCGGCTACCTTTCAATAAATCTGGGTTATCCATGGGAAACTCTTCCTTCTCCTCCTCCTCCTTTAATCAGGCCAAAAAAAACAACAACAAAACCCAAACTAAACTATCCAGGCTGGGTATCAAAAGGCGGATCCTGGTCCTTTCTTTCTCTCTCTCCCTCCCTCCTCTTCCCCCTCCACCCCACACCTTTCCCATCCATTTGTGTTGTCCCCCTCCTCCTCCTCCGTCCCCATGTACCGACCCGAGTGTGCGTTTGGCTTACTCTAAGGACTTAGTTGCTCGCCCTTTGAATCAAATCCTCGGGAAGCGTCCGGTCGTCGGAGCGGAAGGGAAAGGAAAAAAAAAAAAAGGAGCTTGCCTGAGAAATTTAAATAAATAAATAAAAGTTGGGGGAACGGTGCCTGTAGTTTGCTACTCTTACTACGTTTCTCTTCGTTCCTGTTTGAACCTCCTGTTGCATTAAACGGTGCGCGGAACAGCGCGGCTCCTGTTCTCTCTGTGTCGCTCCCGCCTTTGGGGTCCGAGTAGCTGTTTAACCGAGTTTAGCCCGGTTCGTTAGAACTTACGGTCTCGTTTTTTCTTGTCTTACTTCTTCCTCGTTGTCGCCTGTCGCCTTTCCGCACACACCCCTCCCTCCCTCGCTTCCCTTTCCACCTCTTTCCTTAAGTCTCGTGAAAACAAAAAGAAGAAGAAAAAAAAATCCGATTGTTGTTTCCTGCAAAGGCTCGGGATTGGGTTTCTGATTGCGGTTATTTCCATGTTTCTAGGTTTGTGTGATTTTGCTAAAATGCATCACCAACAGCGAATGGCTGCCTTAGGGACGGACAAAGAACTCAGTGATTTACTGGATTTCAGTGCGGTAAGAAACAACGGTGGAAATGAACAACAGCTGTTAAAAAAAAAAAAAGCACAGAAAAAGTCTGTTAAACTAAACCAAAACAAAGCCAAACTGAGTTTTTTTAAGTACAACGAGTGATTTTTTTTAATCAGCGTTTTTAATTCATGGTAAATATGCACGCTCTATTACTGATTAGGATCTTATCTGAAGGAGATGGACTTAAAGGTCTGCCATTTATCGGGATGTGTTCTTAGCATTGGACATCCTCTCCAAAATGAACCCACACATCCCTCTGTCAAAAAAAAAAATATATATATAATTAAAAAAATCCGGATATTTCTCATTATTTTCTGTGTATAAGAATTATTACTTAACGTGCTGCATTGCCTTCTAAAAGTAATGGCTGGCATGCCATTTAACTGATGGGTAAATCAGTTTCTTTACAGTGTACTTTTAGTTCTTCCCTTGTTTCATTTTTTGCCACCTGAAAAGTGAAAGGAAATCCAGAAGTAGCCTAAGCTTCAAGTTTTCACTGAAAACTCATCTTGCTCTGCTATCAGTTAATGGGCTGCAACTTTCCTGTGGATTCCCCCCCCCCCTCCCTCCATTGATGGCTAGCTCTGTGTGTGTGTGTGTGTGTGTGTGTGATTTTTCATTTTTCATTTTACCTATAGACTTTTAAAATAACTTGTCTTGATTCTAAGGCCTAATATTAACCAAATCCTGAGTAGCTGCTTAATAGAATATTCCCTGCTCCCTTGGATTGTTCTCCACCCCCACCCCCCCAAAAAAAAGCCGGTTCTCTCCTCCAGGTCTTAATCTCTCCCACTCCCCCTTTCTTTCCAATATGTCAGAAGTCTTTATTTATTCATGTTTGGTGGGGGGGGGGGGAGGGAGAGAAGCAAGATAAGTCAATTTCATATAGGATGCATTTGTGTCTTTAAAGACTTCCACTGTGGGAGGGGGGAATTAGGATCCAAGGAGGTGGCGGGTGGGGGGGGGGGGGAGAAAAGGAAGATGTTTAGCTCTGCTGTGGTCCTTCAGACTTCCTTTTCCAGACATGGCTTTGAGAAGTTTGGCTACAGGGAACTATAGCCTGAGGCAGTTCGGTAGACCCCACTTTGCTAACTGTTTTTTTTTTCATTTCTCCCTTTGCTTTTTGTAGTCTCTGACTCAGGAAGAAGGTGTGTATTATCTACTAGACACGTAGAAGAAGATGAAAACCAATTAGGGTTGAAATAAACGCAGGCGAGTGGTGGGGGGAAGAAGAGAGGGAAGGAGAGTGAGTGTGAGTGTAATGTAATTGCTCCTGCACTAAAAGCTGAGGTGAAAATTTAGGGCAGGTGGAAGTTTCCAGGGCACTTATGAGAGGCAAATCCTAACAGAGGATGGAAATGGATATAACTTCATTTATGACCAAGGTTTCAGTGACAAAAACTTTTTATTCCTCCCACCCCTTACCTTTGCCAGTCTGAATGTTTTTAGGAAGGTTTTCGTTTGCTGATATGTGTGTGGGGTTGTGGAGTCCCTCCTACCACGTTATCTTATATTGTTTGGGGAATGTGTGAAACTAACATGAGAGGGGCGAAAAAAGAATATATATATTTTTTTTAAGAACTGTGTGGCTGCAAAGGCAGTGATGGGAGAGAGATTTCATATTTAAACGAAATCACGATGACAGCTTTTGTATAATGTTGAATGGAATTTGAACGTAGGAAAAAATAATAATTCTATTTACCAACAATAATACCTCTTTGTTTTCTTTTAGATGTTTTCACCTCCTGTCAGCAGTGGAAAGAATGGACCAACTTCTTTGGCGAGTGGACACTTTAGTGGCTCAAGTATGTACAATTTCTTTTCAAATTCAGTTGAAGTGTACTTAAAGTATATATATATATTACCCTACATGTACAGTTGGCATCAGTTTGGGGAGCATAACTTTAGGTTGGATTAAGGACTTATATCAGTTGAAGTGCTCTATTGTTCATATTGCCAAATATTTAGTGTCTTAGGAAGAATTCCATGCACATATATGTGTATGTTTAAAAATATTTATTTATTTATTTATTTTGCAGGATCTATTTAAAACCTTTTAAAACATACATTTCGCTTTGTTGCATAAGCAAAACCCAGGGTAGCAATTATTTTCATATTTGCAAAGAGGAATAACCATTTTATAGTTCTATTTTGGTATCCATCCTCTTTTTTTCTTTTTATCCTAATTTGTTCTAAGCGTTAGCATATACAAATTTGGCCATCTATTAGCTACTGTCTGGGCAACACTTCTGACTATAAGCTGAAATCCTATTACAGTGACTTTCTTGATGATCGTAACAGCTTTGGGGAGAAAAAAGAGCCTGTTGATATTAATGCAAATATTTATTATCTGTGTATGTGTTGAAAAATGTGTTATATTCATTGCAAATAGTTATTTTCTCTGTGACTCAAAGAAAGGGTCTGTTTTTTTGATGCAGGAAGCTCTGAATATAATAATAATTGAATGTGGAATACAGAATATGTTTATGTATTGGGAATAATTCATTTTCTGTCATGCTAGCTGTGTGAAAGATGCATCTGAACTATTCTTTCTTCAGTAATTGTATTTTATAGTGTTTCCTGCATTATTGAATGTTGTCCTTCGGATATGTTTCTAATATATTTACAATTAAATATCTGCAGTGTATTCAACATTTTGGCAATTGCACATAACAGTTTACTGACCAAAATTTTATGAGAGGAGCATGTCTGAACCAGATGTTAAATTTTGATAAGATTTTACAAGTTCATTATCAGTTACTGTGTACGGCTTTAGCCTGCTAGCAAATTCAATAGCAAAATTCCCAGTGGTTTTAACAGGCCTGGACTAAGAATTCAAATGAATAAGAAATAAAATGCCCAGTTTAGTATATATTTAATTATTTTAAATAGTTTTCCTTAAAAATATTTTAAATGTTTTTATAACATTTTCAATACATGATATCCTGACAACTAGAATACTGATCTATTTGAAATTATATTTTGTTGTATCTTCAGATATTGTCTGGTTAATTCCTGATTTTAAAAATGAAGAAATCTCTAACTTGATAGTATACTAACATTTATTGAATCCATACACCTTGATTCCTAAATAGATGTTCATTATCCATTTTTTTAGAATGTAGTATCTTACCAAGAAGTGTTTTATTTTAAAACAAAACACTTGTTCTAGTACAATCTTTTAAAGAATGTATATATATATATATAGGATATTTTTTCATTACATAAGTAGTGTAAATTATTTGTGCCAGATAAATCATTTTACATTTAATCAATACTATAGATAACTACTGATCTAACAAGTATTAGCAAGATGCTCATATTTAGGAATTTCCCTTAGCTTAATAGTCTCCTCAGAGACTATTTTATCAACAGTTTTAAAAGGATGAAAAAAACCTTTTGGAAATCTAGGGAAAAAATGAGTGTTTTATTATATGCTTAAGCAACCATCTTGCTTTGATATGCAAATAACTGAAAAGAAGAAGAAGACACAAAAGCACGAAGTAAGATAGTAAAATTAAACTGAAGATATTTCAAAACCATGGTATTTTTTTCTTAAGCCACCCTAAGGCCAAAGTTCTGGTTATATCTTGTAAGTTTTTGAATTTGATGAACTGATTTTCTATTTATGAATGAGGTAACATTAGAATATAGTTTTATGTTCTAGTTCACTTGATTAAGTATCAGTAATAACAATGTGTCAAGACCATAGAGATTTGTATGATAACACAGAATGCTTTTCATGACATAGTTTTTTTTAATCAGTAAGGAATAGCTTTTAAAATGAATCATTTAGTAGGAAGACAAATTGATAGAAGCCAATATATTATGAATCTGTCTCTAAATCTTAAAGAAAACTTGTGACCTGAAGTTGTATTTACTATACTTTGTTGCCTGATCTTATTGTTTCTTAATGTGTTTTTGACAAATGAACTATGCAGAGGAATCCTAGTACTTTATAGTTGCGTTAGTGTTATGCTGAGTCGAAATATGGTTCTGTTATAAAGTGGTAGGAAGTATTCTTATGATGTCATTTTAATATACACACTTATTGCTGCAGAAAACCCAGCATTACTGTAGCTCAATGTCATAGTTTGGTCCATGGATAAGTGCACTAAATAAATATGTTGTGTCCAGTTGAGACTCAGATTTTACTTGTTTTCTGTACAAAATCCGAAGCAACCTAGAGGTTGGATGAGAGACTACTTAGGAGATCTGTTTATCCTCTCTCTTAAAATGGGTACTCATTTGATGAAAGGATGGGCAGAACTGGCTTGAGATTTTTTAGTATAAAGCAGAATATTGCAAACAAATTGCATGTGTGCCTTTTTAAAAACTGTTCGTTTAATACAAAGTGATCTGGTGTTGCATGTAATGTGTGAATGAAAATAAAACAGGCCTGGATTCTCTTTAAAGTTTTAATTTGCCAAATGTGGTTTCTTGCTACCTTTAGAACTTGCAAGGCAGAGAGGGGAAAAAACGAGTGTAACCTGAGCCATAGGCCTGACATTCTCAGGGTGCATTTTTCACATGAAAGGGTTTTGTCAGTGCTTTAAAGGACCAGCAGTTTTTGTTTGATGTTTGCAGGTGTTCAACAGAGAGCTTTAAAACAATCCAGCCATAATGGTTCAGATGCCTGGTGACCTTAACAGGGAGACTCAGGGAACGTGTAAATAATGTTTAGGTGCCTACCCCGACTCTGAATACTGTAGGCTATAGGTTGCATTATTCTTTGCCAGTGACTTTAGGATAGTAACAGACAATTTTCCACAGCCTTCAGAAAGGTTGCCAGCATTATGATGATGATTGCTTTCTGTTAGCCGTAAAAATGTTTAAAGCAAAATTATGGAAAACCAGGGCTCTGTTGAGATCCTGGTAACATCTGCAAGCTGAAATATTCAGCTATGTTCAAGAAAGGTTATTTTTCATTTAGTTTCTCCCTCTATTTGTGATTTTCTTTGCCCCCTGCACAAATATTTGCTTTCACATATGTTTTCAAGAACTATCTTAAGGATGTCTCAGTGCACAAGCCGTGACAATTTTTAAGTAGCCAAACTTTTCCAAATGTATGCTTGTACAGATCCCCTCACAATGTTCCCTCTGATAAGTCCTTCTAGTCTCTTTCTAGATGTCATGCTATGTCCATCCACCCTTTCAACAATTTGAAATAGGAGACCTAAGACTGGAGGTATGAGTAGCACCTTGGGATGTTGGGTGCATCATTTGAGCCTAAAACTGGTCTGTTCTTTATTCCTTTATAGTTGATATATTTATTCTGGAAGGTGAAATAGGTTATCTCTGTCATGGTTTGCTAGTGACCTGTAGGAATGCTTGGTTGATATTTTCATTGGTTTATTTGCAGATGCTAATTTGTGTCACATGTTGAAATTCTTTGCTAGAACCCTGGCCCTGATTCTCATAAAGAACTGATAATTCTATGTGTGAGCTGAACCATTTAAGATTGGGTTCCCATAGGATTTACTCATAGAGAAAATTCCCTCCCATGGGGAGAAAATTATATCAGCAAGAAGAGTTTTAATTCAGCAGTTGCCTTGACATAGCTTTTTTTTTTAAATGTAGGATTTTTTTAAATGGAAGAAGATATATTCATGATAGGTATTGACTGACATTTTCTATCATAGAATAGATATCATTTAGTTTTAAATCCTTTCAGCTTAAAATGATAAGTACCTCATTTAAAAATTGCATTTCTGTGAGCCTTTTTGTATTCATTTGTAGAATAAAACTTTATTCCTTAGGTATTTAAAAAGAGGTTCTTAAATGAAATTTCCTTCTTCAAACTGATCTCCTGAAATATCTATTTATTCAAATGTTATCCTACTCTGTGACAGGTGCTCTGAGTAGATTATTACAATTTTTAAAATCTGAAGTAAAAATTAAAATCTGACAACTTTAAGAAATTTTCTTTCTTATAGACTTCTCTACCCACTGTTGTGACTTTTAGAGCTATCTCACTGATCTCAATATAGATGTGATTCAGATTATTTTAGTTCCATTGCTAAATAACAATAAATGGGTCTATTTGAAGAAAATAGAAATATGCAAAAATGGATGTTTATATTCTAAACATTAAGAAAATTTAGATATCTAATATAATCATCCATTTAAAAGATACTTAATTTTTAAGAAATAAATTTTGATTTGGGTATACATGTGTATAGGCAAACACATAGAAATGTACATAAAGAAAATCAGAAAAAATGTCATCCATTTCAAATAACATAATTATATTGTATAGAGTTGTAACTAGAATAGATTAACATGAGTAAAAGTAATACTTCACTAAGGGAAGAGTAGAAAGTATGATACAATATGAAGATGGACTTTATTAGTATCTACAACTATAATTACTTTAATGCATAATATTACTATTTTAAATATAGTTAAATTAAAAATATAGTTAGATCATAAATTGAAAATACATGCATCATTTAAAATGATTCTTATATAATGGATGTTGGTATTACTTTTAAATATTTTCTTTGTGTTGTGTTTTTTAGATTTACCCTAATGCTCTATTTTTTTTCCATTATTTATATAATGGTTATTTACATAAAAAGAACTCCAGTTCCCATTTATGTTTTATTATAATAAGGTTAGGAATATTCTCATTTAAACAATTTATGGGTTACTGTGTGACCAGGTCCAGAAGTACTCAAAAAGATAGTTACATGCCACATTTTTTCACTTCTAAAGTCTTTCTGTCATATATATAAACTATTCCCCAAAACAGCATTTCTATTGAGACAATATTCCCCGAACTTAACACTTAAACGCTTTGATTTTCTGATGCCCCTTAATCTTCTCAGACTTTAACATGTAATATTCTGAGTATAAGTTAATAGAAATGTGGCTGTTTTTCCTCTAAAACAAAAGCATAAATACTTTTGCCTATAAGCAGAGGTCAGTCAATAAGAACTGTTATGTAATTGGTAATTAAGAAATGTTTATGTAAATATATGAAATATTTTGTAGTGTATTCATGTTAGTCAGTGTAGAATTCACTGTAGCATAGTTGTTTAATCTAGAAATTTAATTTTGTTTAATTTTGTTTATATTTGTTGTATTTAATGTGATTAATATTAATAAAGTACATTTATATAACACTTTAAAATGATGTGCTTTATAGCATGCTATTAAAATAATAATTCCAATAATAATAATGTACTATTCACACCTGTTCTGAAAATAGTTATATATAAATGTATCATTTCTTAAGCGATTTTTGGTACATGAGCCTGAAATACAGATTAAAAGCAAAATTAGTGCCATATATTATCTTAGGTTAAAAAAAGCACGTGGTGTGCTTTGGATATTTGAACATGTTATGTTTTAATCTTCTGAATTTATAACAAAATATTTGTAGTCCTGCTTGTAAGCAATAGGAAAGGCAACCTAAATGCAAAATTGAGGAAATTACTGTTATTTTATTATCGGATCAGTATAAAATGAAACCTCCTTAAAAATGTTATAAGACTAAGACCATATTTTAAAAAGTTAAAAAAGGTAAAGTTTGTAAAAGGAATATGGCATTCTAATTTATTTTAGCATGAGCCTGTGTGATCGATGATAGATTCATTGATTTCATTTATACAAGTTGCCAGTGGAGCTGCTTGTTTAATAATGCATATTTGAAAATTTATTTACTTAAAATCTGTTCTCTTGCCTAGTTGATCGAACTTTTTAAAAATTAAATCTGATTACTGTTACTGAAACTTGTTTTCTGAGTTCTTACTGCTTCATCTTACCTGGTTTGAGGATCAGGCTTACATGTAACAAGTAATGTAGGATTTACCAACTGAATAATTTGTATTAGTGTGTGTGCATTTGTTCATTAATCAATGCCATGAATCTGGTTTCGGTAGTATTTCCTTTATATGCAATAGAAAAGCATATAAGTTTTCAGAGGCAATTGTTCATTTGTTGTTCCACCGAATCCAGGAAATTCTTTGTGTGGCTGATAGTTGACTAGGACACAGATGCTAAACCCAATTTTTTAAGTGGAAAAATTGATTGTATCGATAGGTATTGATATTACTACCCAGACATCATTGGGTTTCACATGTATGTAGCCTTAGACATGGCTGGTTAACTCATGATTCATTATATTTTATGTAAGATTATATCATTTCCTGACAAAAAAAATTAATGTACAATGTTAAATTGGGCTAATGGCATTAATACAGCAATAGGCATATATGTTCACATATATTTTTCTAATTTGAAAACTCACAGCAATGAAATCTTTTAACATTTAATAAAAATGTTCAGCAGAAGTTCAGAATTGGTCCAGCAAATTATTTTATTTAGAAAAAGGAAGAAATCATTGTCTTTGTTAAGGGATAATGAATTAAATAACAAATTAATTCTCAGCAATAACAGTTACATAACAAACTGTACACTAATGCTCTGATTTTTCTTATGCATGCGTAGGATATTAGGTTTTCATAAACTGTTTTGTTTTACGATTAATTGTTAATCTGTTACTATAAACATACTCATTTTGTAAGCATTGTGGATCAAACATTTACAACTAATGGCAAGCTATGTTTTATATCAGGAAGTTTGTGATTTAACAGAGCCTACAGAAAAGTATATTCTCCTGCTGGCCCCAGGCCTGTGGTTTACAGTGTTTGATATTATGAGGCTATTTAGATCCATTCCCAGAAGTCAAGATAACAGAACTGCAATTGCTTAATCAGGAACAGTGTGTGTATTTCTAATAGTCTGGGTTTTAAAGATCATTTATTGAATTGTTCTTGAATAAATGTTTTGTCAGTGTGGTGGACACTGTAAGAAATCAGATAAAACAAACTGAAGTTGCAAAGCAGTGTTAAGCTCTATGGAGTATCTGAATGATTAGTGAATATGGTTTCTAAAGATCTGATGTATGTAACAAATTAATTACAGGTAATTATTTCTGTGTGTGCAGCAAAAGAAGAAGATATATATTTATTGTATTTGATACATACATAGGATGCATGGTTCCTTTTTACAAAGAAATGATATTCTGTGTAATAAATTAATCATGCATGAAAATGCTCCTTAGAGGAAATATTAAATTAATTTAGAGGCACTTTGCATATTTATACAAATACATTCAGAATAGGTTTATTGTGTATTGCTGAACATTCATGGCTCAAATCCTATATGCATTTTCCTGGCATCAAATCCTGTCGATTTTCAGAGTTTAGTTGTGAATATACACACAGAGTTCTAACCTGAAGATCTCTGTTAACAAGTCAAGAACATTCAGTCTCTGTTAACATATAGAATTAAATCTGAACTAATATACTCCTATTATATTTTTTAAAAAGGAAACAATGGTACCCCATTAGTCAATATATGTAGTGAATAAGACTGGACATTCAATTTTATTTCAGTAATGATAATGAGAATCATGCTCCCTATTTCATAAAGAGTCAAAAGATAATACGGAGAGAACCAGTAACAGTTGTGTTTATGTCAGAATGGTTAGAAGCAGGGGTGGGATTCAAATTTTTAACAACCGGTTCTGTGGATGTGGCTTAGGTGGTGGGTGTGGCTTGGTGGTCATGTGACTGGGTGGACATGGCTTGGTGGTCATGTTATTGGCTGGGTGTGGCCAATTCAATATCACTCACATCGAGGCACACATCTCATGACTGTGGGGATGCTGCAACAGTCGTAAGTGTGAAAAAAGGTCATAAGTCACTTTTTTCAGTGCCATTGTAAATTTGAATGGTCAGTTCACACAAGCAAAGTACCAGCAAAGGAGGGGAAAAAAACCTGCAGAGACGTTCTTAAGACAGGAAGTCTAGTCCTGCCAAGAATGTAATAAAGGTTAATGGAGAAGCAGTTTCTGTAAGCAACACCAGAATGTTTCCTTCCTGCTTTCCTTAAAGGATTAGGCCAGTAATTTCTTTAACAACCAGTTCTCCAAACTGCTTAGAATGTTAACAACCGGTTCTAGCGAATAGGTGTGAACTGGTAGAATCCCACCCCTGGTTAGAAGGTAATGTTGTAGCCCACCAGCGGCCAGTGGAGCTGGTGGCAGACTCGGACTGTGAGGAGGTTGGGAAAGAACATGGGCCAATCCTGGAGTCTGGGGAAGGCTCTGATGAGTGCTTGTGTCAGAGGCAGAGATGGGGCCAGGGCTGTCCCACAGTTAGCAGCTGCCTTTGGAGTTGGAGATCAGTGGGGCAGAAGAACAGCTGGAGCCTGTTCCTGATGTGCGCGTGCACAGAGCTGCTAGGAGAAGGATACAGTTAAGGAACAAGGGTCAACTTGGAAGTAAAGGCCCCTCCCATAGGGAATAGAGAGGAGCAAAAGGGGAGTGGTGTTTGCAGGAGACAATTAGTTCATTTAATTAGTGTGAATATTTGTTTGTGACTCTCAGAGACTCCTTGCCAAGTATGTTCTTGTACAGCATTTTACTTGGAAGCTATTGGACTGGCAACTCTCCAAGCCTGATAAGATCTGTGGTTGTAATTCACCCTTGAAAGATTGTTTGCCGAGACTTTGCTAGATGTGAATGATAGGAATTCACATTAGCCTAATAAAAAGGGGTTTTATTGGGACAAGGAGTCTGCTTCGTGATTTTGTGAAGACTAGATCAGAACAGGTAGCTGCAAAATATTGGAATTTTAGAAAGAAAAGACCTCAGACGTACTTCTTCTTTGAAATGTTTTGTTGTTGTTATCTATACAAGTGGTCCTTGACTTGCAGTGACCATTCAAAGTTACGACACTGAAAAAAGGGACATGACTGTTTTTCATACTTACGACTATTGCAGTATCCCCATGGTCACGTGATCAAAATTCAGAAGCTTGGCAACTGGCTCATTTTTATGACGGTTGCAGCAGCAGAGGAATCCTACCTGTTCCACTACAGTTTGGTGATCATGCACACGTGCAATTCCACATCTTTCTCCATACCAACTGAGGCCTGCAGCACCAATCAGCTGAGAGGATAAAAGAAGAGAAAAGTGCAAGGGTTGGTGGGACAGTTGATCCCGCACTTTTGTCTTCTCTCTCCTCAGGTTTTTTTTCCTCCTCTCAGCTGATCCTGAGGGTTTTTAAACTATTGGTTCAGCCGAACCAGTAACATACCACCATTGGGTTGCAGCATCCCGAGGTCACTTGATCAACTTTTGTGATTTCCTGACAAGCAAAATCAATGGGGAAGCCAGATTAATTTAATGACTGTGTTACTAGCTTAACAACTGCAGTGATTCTCTTAACAACTGTGGCAAGAAAAGTCATAAATTGAGGCAAAATTCATTTAATAACTGGCTCACTTAACAACAGAAATTTTGGGCTCAGTTGTGGTCATAAGTCAAAGACTATCTGTATTCCTGTCTGTTTCTTGGATGTCAGGTCCAACTGAAGATTGAAATTATTAGTCAAGAGTCTTTGGTGATATCAGATTTTCGGAGAATCTTTTGTCAATTATTATCAATCCAGAAGAACTAGTTGGTGATATTGGAATTCAAGTTTTTGATAAATGAAATATGGCTTTATCAGTACTATAGGGTATTTAACTATGATTTAAAGCAACAAAGTTTTAAAATACATTGGCTTCCCATTTACTGTTAAATCATTACTTTTACAGAGGTACAAAGATTCCTGAGTAGATTAGATTTTGAAGAATTTGAATTAGCTAGTTTTAATTTTAATTATTTTATTGATTCATTGAAAAATGTGACTTTTGCTGTAGGGTCTCTGTTGTTTTCCCCTCCAACTGACTCCTCAGTTGGGACATTTGTGGATTAGTAGCTGTTAGTAGCAACTCTTCACATCAGAAGATAACTAACTTTTCAGAACTTGCATCCCCAAAACTTTAGATGTTATATGTTTTCTGCAGCCCTCAGTAGTGATTTATGCACTTTGTCTGCAAATCTTCATCTGTTTCTTCTTGCATCCCTGCTTCGTGTGCTGCCTAATAATATGGATAAAATGTGCATAGTTCTGCAGTATTTTGATTGGTTCTAATACAGATTGTGTTCAGCTCTGGTATTTGACGATGACTGTGTTTTGTTGTGTACATAACATGGTTACCCTTATTTGTTAATATTTCTTGAAGTGTATTCATGGTGAAGGAAAGATAAAGTAGTGGTAGAGTTTTCATTTTTATTCACAACTTTATACACACACAGGCGCGTGCACACACACACACACACACTCACACACAAACAAACGATCCATGTAGAATTTTAACAAGAATTTTGACAGGATTACTGAATCATTGGAGGTACCTGTAGTTTTCGGCAGCTTTTCTGCTTAATACCTTTTGTATCTATCTATAATGCTTCTGTACTCTTAAATAGGAAAATAAGTTTTGTTTATTCATTGGGAAATATTATCTTTGCTAGACTATTGGAGGTTGTTCTGTTTTGGAGGGGAGAATAGGAAAGAAAAAGATAAATCACATTATTTAATAACCTCCCGTTAAATTCCAAAGCACTATGAACAACTAATAATGATCTTCCTTTTCCCATCTCCCCCACCAATAAAACCAAGTTTTAGAGCTGACATAGATTTGAAATATTTGGTGCATGGGATTTATTAACTGCATCTGTTTTTTTTCAGAGTTAGGATGTTTGTGTCATATAGTTAAAGCATATTGTAAGCACATTTAGCATCCTCTCTAATTATTTTTTAAGGCTCTGTTTGCCTTCATTGCCGACTTTTGCAATTCAAAATTCTTTGATGCTGGTTAGCAGAGTTTAAAGCATCTTTCTAGAGGAACATCCACTTTTAAAGTATTGTAGCTTGTGAATTTAAGCAGCAGCTGTATTTACAAAGGTGTCCTGGGTGAAAAAGGCTGTATCTAGAGAAGTGTGTGTATGTAACTGACTGTAAAGAACATTTGAGTTTAATAGAACAGCAGGAATATAAATGAAAAGAAACTAAAACAGAATGTGTGCAATTCAGATCTAAGTTAGGGGTTCATTGTTTTATGGTACAGTGCATGCAAAAAATTTTTCATAGACCTCATACTTTTGCAAAGGGTGTTTTTCTTTAAAAAGAAAGAATTCATTGATTCCTATCTGTATCATCGTATGTTCTTGAGCTAGTTGTTCTTTGCAGTACTTGACTTTTCAGATTAAATTGATGTGAGGACAGTGTGTTATGAAACAGAATCACAAAGGAGTCTTCAAAAATTATTGGCCCACAATCAATGTAACACAATGGATTCTTTGTGGCCTGGAAGAAAACAATTTGGAAAATGATTTTACTAATTCTTGCTATGTACTACCAATATTTGCAGCATTTCTATTTATATGTAAAATAATTGAGGGTTTATACGTATTTCCTGAAGTCTTGTTCCAGGATAGTTCTGTTTTGCAACTGGTGCAACTTCCCAAAATACGGCATAGACTCCCCCAATTAGCACAGCTCTGAATTCTGAAACTAAAAGTCCACACATTTGTCCATAATGGAAAATATTTAAATAATTGAAGATGGTTCTTTTCAGTGTTTTTTTTCCAGATGAGAGATGTTCCGTTGGAAAAATAAATCATTGTAAATAGATTAATATTATTTCACTGTATATGTATGATCCATAACCTAGTGTTTGTTGGTTGCAATTGAAGATATATAGATTCACCCATATTATAGTCAATGATTTAGCATCAAGAGTAAACTCAACCTTAAGCTGTCACCTGCTATCATCCTAGTGATCACTATTGCCTTTGTTCTCAAGCAGATACATGCTGACTGGTACTTTTAATTACTGTTTGAAGAGTTATTTTGTAGAAGTCTAATAGTAAAGGATCTCTAATTTATATCTATCATAGACATCTCTAAAGATAATTCATCTAGATTTTTTTCTCTAATATTTGACCTAGAATAAAAGTAACTATACAATGATTTTATTACCTGAAAAGGAAAAAAAACATACAAGTCCTGATCAAATAGCAAGGATATAATTTAATCTTGGGAGTTGTGTTGCTGTTTGTAAACAATTTGAATCATTTTATACTTTACAACAGCAGCCAAAATCCTGATTGAATTATGTCCTCCTATTGTTGCTACACCTGCTGTTGCTTCTAGATTTGACAATCAGTCACCAGTTTCTTTACTGGTAAATATTTTGAGAAGTTTTCAGCTTGGCTTAGACTTTTTGGATATGCAAATCTTCATTATTGAAGAAAAAAATGTTCATATTAAAACATAATAAAGCATAATCTGAAGATACATTTTCTGTGTGCAATTATTTATTTACTAAATCTCCAAGATGATGACCTTTGTTTTTATTTTCTATCCCTTTCTGATACAAGGACCACAAGCTCAGCTTATTTCTGTTCTATTTCCTAGGCTATTGTATTTTAATTTAATATATTGCAATATACAGGCACTCCTTCAGTTACAATCATTCATTTAGTGACTGTTGAAGTTACACGGCACTGAAAAAAGTGACTTATGATTATTTTTCACACTTACAACCATTGTGGGCATCCGCATGGTCACATGAAAAGTTAGGAACTGGCATGTATTTAAGATTAAGATAGTTGTGACTCAGATTCACAAAGTCAGAAGGTCCCCCTTTTGTAACCTTCTGAACAGGAAATAGGGAAGCCAGATTCACTTAACGTGTGTTACCAACAGCTGCAGTGATTCATTTAACAATTCTGACAAGAAAGATCATAAAATGGAGCAAAATTAGCTTAACAATTGTCTTGTTAGCAATGCAAACTTTGGGCACAATTGTAAATCGAGATTATAATATACAATGTAATGTAATGCAATGTGATATTTAATATTAATATAATACAATGATAGCATATGTAGTACAATATAATGTAAATACATTGTGGTGGACTACATATATTTTGATTTTGAATATTTAATTATTGGGCATGAAGTATTAGGACCATTTGTAAAGTTGCATCATAGAAGAGTTATTCAAATCCTATACACAAGATCTGATCAACTAAAGTTTAACAGTAAATTAGCACTGGATAAGGGTTAATCTAATTCAGGAGGGCTGGACTTGGCTTTCTTGTGTCAATGTAAGGATTTTGAACTAATGATGCATTTAACTTCACCCCCCATCTCTGTCTGCTCTTCTTTTACAATTATGTATAACTTAAATACTTGGTTATATACCTGTTCAAACTGATCCAAAACATGTCCAACCAAGAGACTTGGAATAATTGAAGTTATGTAATTTTGTAACAAATTTATAAAATGAAATATAAATGAAATGGTTTAATGTGGGCAGAATGGTTTGGTTGAAAAAAGCTAGCATTTTTATGTCACAGTGTCCCATTTGTACTTAACAATGATCCATTAGTCGTAGTTTACAATTTTCAGTGAGTAAAGTTCATGTATAACTAAGCAACAAATAAACCACATAAACCACCCCCTCAGTCATTATATTCTCTTGAGTTATTATTTTCCCTTTTATGATGATGCTGTTCTGTTCTATGGAGTAGTGCTGCCAGTGGGGTAAAATGCTACAAAGTACTTCACTGTACACTGTAGACTTGTGGGTGAGAGGATGTCTTATCTCTGAAGTTAAGTTTCCGTAAAGATCACCTGTAAAAATATATATAATCTTTGAGTTAAAATTCATACATTCTTAAAGGCTGTTGGGACTTTGCATGTTTTCAGAGAATGTACTTGTTAAACATTAAGCAGAGATATGCACAATCCTCAGTACTTGTTTGAAAATAGGCATATTAGCTGAAAACTGCATAATTCTTGGTCTTTGGGTAAAGGAGCTGTCCAGAAGGTAGATACTACAACAGGAAAGTGTGGTCTTCTGATTCCCACATGGTTGGAACTTGTAAAACAGATGTAGGTAATATTGCAGGTAATTTCACAAAAGGCTTTGTAGGTGAAAAACCATTGAATTGCACCTGAAAACCAATGGGAAGACTGTGCTGCACCCATAATTACTTGTGTACCAGGGGTGTGTCTATAATTAAATCAATTGCAGCTTCTAGATGATTTTCAAGGGCATCCCATGTAGGGCGTGTTGTACTAGTTCAATCAGCAGATGACCAAAGCATAAATGACTATAAGTAGGGCTTCATTATCCAGTAATAAACACAATTGGGGTACAAAATATATTTGCACATGGCTGCCATCATGAGCTGAGGATCAAAGAAGACTCCCAAGTAGCACACTCTCATCCACCCCTCTGATACTACCAGGAACACATACAAAGAGAGAAAATATGAGTTTGCTTATATCTGAGTCAGCAGCTCTCTATAGTAATTATAAATACAGTTATTTCCCCCGCACCTTATATGAAAGTGTAAACTTTTAAGGGTGTATTTTAAGGATGATCCATAGTCCAGAAGTATTCTGTAGTTAGGAATTGTGTAACTGTTGATAAATTTGACTTAAGTATATTGGATTAGAAGAATCCGTGAAGAGAACAGTGTACAATCTGTTTGTTGTGATGAATTTCAAGGGTTTGTGGCAAAATGTGGTGTTCTTGGCTGCAGAAATTCTTTGAAGGAGAGGGAATGAGGCCAGATACTGTAATAACTTGTTAGATGGGAGATGAGACATCAGATTCTTGGTCTGGATTGATGAACAGTGGCTATAATCACTCTGAGCAACTAATATTTGTAATAACATCTTAGAATTCTTAAGGGAGCTAAAGCACTATTAAGAAAAAACAGCACAAAAGTTTTGTTCCGTTCTGATAACATTATCAGTTATTTTTATTTTTTATCCCTTTGAATGTTTCATTTTTTCCCCTTCTTCCTGGCAACTGCTTGAACTAAGCTATGCAGTTTTCTGGCAAGATTTTTGGAAATGCTTTGCAATTTATTGCTTCCTAGCACAAAGCAAGAGAGATTGACCCCAAGTTACCCAGCTGGCTTTGTGTCCAAGTCAGGACTAGAATTCACAGTCTCCTGGTTACTATCCTGGCTCATATCAATTATTTATGTGTGTGTGTATCCGCATTTGAGCGAACTTGGGGAATGAATCTACAGCCACAGATTCTGTTGGGTCATCTGAGGCATTCTTGTATTCTCACCTACAGGCACAAATACAGATAGTCCACATTCACTGACTGCCTGGTTTAGCAACTATTCAAAGTTACAATGACAGCTTTGCGACCTGTCCTTGCATTTATGACTGTTATAGTATCCCACGATCACATGATCACAACTCTTATGCTTCACAACCGGCTTTCAACAGAGTTAATGGAGAAGTGTGGTCACATATCTACCTTGTGGTACTTCACTCAATGACTGAAGAGGAGGTGATATCATAAACCTGTCACAGTCACGTGATTATCTGCTTAGTGACCTCAGTGCTTGACAACTGAGTTGCTGGTTCCAATTATGGTTGCTAACCCAGGAGTTCCTTTAAATGATCCCTTTAACTAGATATACTAGAGATTAAATTTGGGGGCAAGCAAAACTGTACCCATCATTGCAGTTGATTGATCATCTCCCCCAAATCCATGTGAACCACACCACCTATCTCTTAGTTATGCCTGCTAGATTTAACTTCAAAAAATAATTACAAATTCAGATAAGTAATTATGCTATTAGTTTCCTTGGATGTTTTCCATAATATGTTAGACAGGTAGTTGTCAGGGATGCTTTCATTATAAAACATTCAGCTTATCCTTTTTTAAAAAAATTTTTTTTATAATGCTCAGGTATAACACGGAGCAAGCTGGCACAGATAGAAAATTAACCTGTTGGTTTTCTGGCAGTTAGAAGAGCTGTGGCTCTTCATAAGATGCCACATGTGCTGATTTTCTTACATTTCAAGAATATACATGAAAAAAATATACAAACGTATCTCTGTCAGTCATGATGAAACAGTGAAGGTGGTAGAAATTACTTTGAAGTAACTCTTTAGTTCTAACTTCACATTTAGCCATTATGTGGTTGACTTGTGGCTTAGAACAATGTGTACACCTGGCCAAGTGTGGTTAAGTCATCCAGGTTTAGCATGATAGTTTGTACATCTGCATGTCCCAAATATATGACTTAACAGAGTATCGACAGCAAACCTGGTGAGTTCTGTTTGTAATGAATTGTGTTTTGTAACTTCGTCTTCCAGCAGTCTAATATACCTGTCTATTTTTAACATACTTTCTGTCACCTTCTATTTCCTTTTGCTGCAGAACAAATTAATACAGATAAGGATGGCCACAATCTCTCCCCTCACCCAATTTTACCGAAAATTCAATGTATTGAATGTAGTCAGAATCCGTTCTTTGCAGTCATGTTTAGATTAAAATTAAACCTTCTGCTCCCTGTAGTTGAAATAGGACATGTTTTTCTAAATCCGTTCAGTTGAGTGATTTTTTTTTACCCTGACACATACAGAATTATGTATAACAATATTGCACATTTTGGCAGTTTTTGGTTGAACTTTTTTTTTGTTGGAACATGAATTTGAATGGACTTCATGGGGAGAGGGATAAAATTCATTAAGTAATCTATATTTTCTTTGATATTATATAACTCTAGATAGGATCAAATCTGTGGCCAGTGATCAGTTTAAGTTGAAGTAATTGCTATCAACATAAACAGTGTTCATTTTCATAAAAATATATTTAGCACTATATATATATGAGTATACCCTGCGGTCATCTTAGCACATCACCTGTTATTCACTTGATTATCAACTATTTGATATCATAAATTTATCACCATAATTTTATATTAAATTGCAATTAAAAATAGAACTGAAAATGAAATGCCCCCTGTTTGTTAGTGGGTCAAAACTAATTGGAATGAAAGCAACTTTAAAGTAAACAAATTGACATTGTGCAACATTCTGTACTTAGCAAACATTTGTGGATTCTTTTTTTACTTGGTTATAATTAGCACCACTTTATTCAGCTTTATTCTCTTTCTCTCTTTTTAAAAATCTTACTTTATGAGTGTTAGGTTAAGTTTTGTCCTAAAGTGCTTGAACATGTCTACTAGACAACGCCTAATTTGGTTTCTTTCTACTTAATACCTAAGCATATTTACTTAATTAAGAAATTTGTTTTTTTTAATATGAAAGGAAGATTTATGATCTCAAAATGAAGTATTTTGTAAATAGAAAAATATCAAAGAATTAAATTTACAGTCTAGATTGTTAAATAATAGGCATTGTCTATTCCGTCTTTTAACGTCTTCATTTATATTCCAGTTTTTATTTCTTTTTATCTCTGTCCTTAAAACTGGATCAACTAATTGGTGCTAGTGGCAGCTTGGTGGTGACTGTATTTCAAGTTCATGCTGATGTCAAGATTTGATTAAGCAGCTTTGGCCAATGAAAGATAGTGACGATGTCCTTTGTATCCCAATCCATGACTGAAATATACAAGATCTTGAAAATGTGCCTGACATCTAATTAGGAAGTTAACATGGCAGAATTTTCAATTATCATTGAATAAATACTCAGAACAATATGGCCACACTGTAGCTTTTAAAATACTTTTTTTTATTATAGATACGCCTTAAAATATCTAAAATGGCTTTGTTTATCAAGCTTCATTAGCATAACTGGTAATTTTAATAATGCAATATAAAGGATTTCTCAAAAGTGTGTGTAGTTGTATAAACGCATTCTTCCATTTCATATACTCTGAGGAAAATGAGCTAAAAGTTAAAAGTTAAAATGAGATTGTGTCCTGTTTTGGCCAGCAGAGTGTTGCAGGAAGTCATCTAGGCCAAAAATGGGGTAGGGGCATGTGTGGTCCCCCACACTCTGTTTTGGCTGCCAGAGGCTCTGCAGGCTGGTCCTTTGCTATGTCCAGGCCAGCCTCATGCGCCATATTTAAGCACCCTGTGGGCTGATCTGGCCCGCAGGCCTTGTGTTTGACAGCCTTGTGTTAAATAATAAAAAGTGATTCATGAGTAGAACATTAGACAATTGACAATTGATTATGTGGTTGTTTTTGTTTCTAATTCTAGCAGCTAAAAATAAAATCACCTTCCCAATTCCAATTAAGTTGCTGTAATATTGTTGGTTGGCAACCTAGCAGTTCAAAAGCATGTAGAAATGCAAATAGAAAAATAAGGACCACTTTGGTGGGAAGATAACAGTGTTCTGTGCACCTTTGGCGTTTAGGCATGCTGGCCACATGACCACACAGACGTCTTCGGACATCTGTCAGCACTGGCTCTTCAGCTTTGAAATAGAGATGAGTATTGCCCTCTAGAGCCGCAAATGACTAGCACATATGTGCAAGGGGAACCTTTATTTTTAATATTGTTGGAATGGTTTTTTTTGTGTGAAGATCTTGGAACTGTTGAGGTTTTAGCATGGCAGGTTCACAAAGGGAGAGCTGATCGCATAGTTTAGGACTTTACTGTAGGAGATGAGCAGGCTGATCCTGAGGACGGGGTGAAACAGATCATCAGTTTGGAATTGCTGCACAGCCCCAAGACCAGTCCCCCCCGCCCATGAATTCTGTTGACCTTTATCTAGCTTCAATTCAACTTGGCTATTAGATCAAATTCTTGACTACAGGCAGCATGCAATAAACTTTCATTGCTTTGAACTCAACTTCTGGTTACTTGTGCCTGACTTTTACAGCCAATGCCAACACTTTTAACTTCTGCCTGATAAGCAATAACTACTGTAGTTCTTTTAAGTCCACATAGTGTCCCTGCAATTTACATAGATAATATGTGGCATAGCCTGCCACATATTACACCAGTTCAACTTTTTGACTCTTTTTCAAAGATAAGGGCACTTGGCAGTAAGCAAGAGGTGATCTGGCCAAAATTACAGGATTTCTTTACAGTATTTACTGTATTATTTAGGCTGACTGACTCCAGCTGACTTTGGGTGGCTCAGGATACTTGCAGTGAAGAATGATCTATCATTTTGTGTCAAGTGGTAGACAAAGAATCAGCTCACATCAGTCACCACTCCCAAAAAACAAACAAACAAACAACAGGAATTGTGAGAAGGTAGATTAAAGCTTGAATTCCAAAAGAAAATTAAAGGTATTTTATGAAGTTGTCTGACACAATGTATACATTCCTCCTTAACAAATTTAGCCAGATCTACCCCTTCCTTATCCTTGTTAATCAGTAGGTGATAGATAATAAAAAGAGTCTGCCCAGGGTGTACTTTGAAGTTACAGCCCTTGACTCTGCTTCAGTTTGTAGAAAATTTCAAACTGGTTATCATGCACCACTTGCATGATACTGCTCTTGATCCCTCACCAGGTGGCTGCCTTTGATTCATGAAGTATATATGATTTATGGGTAACAAATCTATCTCGTTCTCTAAGAATATGTAGCAGACTTGAGTAGACCAGTTGTGCCTGTGGTCTAGAATCAAGATTAAGCATTTGTATGTGTCTTGCATTACCCACCTTCTTTTTCTGCTCAAGGGATTAACAACAAACTAGGAAAAAGATGGCTTGTAAAGTACATACAAATATTACACAACGAGATTGACTATTATAAAGGAGATTTTTTCTCTCTCTCTCTGGAAGTTAAACAGTTGCATGTGATGGGTAACCGAGTTACTCACTTGGGAATAATAAGTCACATAGGATATGAATGTTCTAGGTATGTCAGATTTTGAGTTGACTGCAAAGATAGGGTAACTGTCTTCATCGCTTGATATATCCAAAGAGGAAATGATAAATTGAATTGCAAAATCTTTTTTTTTTATAATACTTTTGCTGAAACTGATAAGGCAACATCATTAAGCTTGTTTGATATTTGAAGTTTCATTTTTATTTATCTAAATAATTTGACATACATTTATTTAACCTTTGTAATTCCAGTTCTGATTTATGAAGAAACATTGCTTATCTGTCACTTCTTTTTCACCTTCAAGATTTTCTTTACTGAAATAAAACACCACTGAGCTTTTGAGTAGTTTGTCTGGTATAGCACATTGATATTCATTCCTTAAGAGATGCATTCTTTTGGTTGCTAAGGAAGATGTGGAATGGTGTGAAAGGCTTTATTGTAAATGGTGCCACTAAAGAAACTGGTATCCTGCATCAAGAACATCCTAGAAAAACAATAATATAGCAATAGAATATTTCCATACAACATTGGGGATGAATGGGTCAAAAAACATGTCTTCCTAAAGCAAGAACTGGTACTAAATGGTTTAATTAAAAATAAATTAAAATTAATTATTTTTAAAATTTTAAGATGTGGAAACTGAACTTTTTAGGGGCAGAGCCTATTTCCTCCATGTGCATGAAGTAGTGCTGTAAGTGGATTGAGTACAAAGGGAGAAAAAGTTTGTATCTGATGGAGCCAAAATTCACTGCAAAAGCCAAAGGCATATTAAATAAAGAAAGCCAGGGCAGTTCATATCCACTTAATGGTCTTTGTGTACTATCTTCTACTTATTTAAAATATTATTGGTGTGAGATATGTTGTTAGCTTATTTTTCCAAATTTCTAGAAATTTCAAAAATTATCGATTCTTTCAAAGGCATTAATTAAAACTTTTTAAGGAGATGAACATTGCTAATTTAAGCAAAGATCGTTCTACTTAATCATTCAGGTTTTTAAAGAACGCTGATAATTTTCTCTTAAGTATGATATTATGATTCTGAAATTCCTTTTCTCCAAGTTATCTCCCAGATAATTTACAGATTTCTGGGACATATATGAAAGGTTTGCCAGTTTTTGTTTTGTGTTGCTATTTATTTAGGAACATCATATATTTTGGCTCTGTTGCATTAAGAGAGCAGCAAACATAACCTTTTACAAGAGGTACTAATTGCTATATAAAAATTTACCTTTGGTCATATTGTACATTCAAATTTATAGCTATTTGTAGCTAGTTTGTTACTAAAGTTGAAAAAATAATGTTCAGAGTGTTTATTCTGATCAATAGTGAAATAAGAGGAGACAGTTTCCTTCCTTCCTTCCTTCCTTCCTTCCTTCCTTCCTTCCTTCCTTCCTTCCTTCCTTCCTTCCTTCCTTCCTTCCTTCCTTCCTTCCATATGGAGGACCTCACACCCATTTTATTTTTTATTATAAAGATTAGAAGTGGGCATTTGAGAGTTGCTCATTTGGTTTGAAGCCTCTTCAAAATCAAATCCAGAAATTTGTCTTATTCGTTTCTGTATCATGTACACGTTTATGCTACATTCACCTACAGTGAAGGCACAGAGGGAAGAAGAATGAATATTGATGAATCAATGAGTTCTTGGAATTTTTTAAGTGATTTGTGCAGCTTCTCATATTCAACATGAGACTCTCAGTTGGGATTCGATTGAGTTACAGTTTGTGCTTTTGTGTAGACTTTCTGTTCTTTTCCTTTAGTTTATAATCTAATCTGCTTCTTAAAAGAAGTTAGTAGGAAGGCCTCTGTCAACTTCAGCTAGATTCAGCTAGAACTGTTTTCATCCTGTCTTTAACAATTTTGTAAAATCTAAGGAATGCAATATATGTGTGATAACTACATTCTGTATATACTAGTGAAGCAATAGAGAAAAAAAATATGTGATTGTTTCCTAAAACTTAACTTAACAGTTTAGGATTGAGAGAGTTTTAGATCAGCTCTGTGGATCTGGCTCTTCAGCCCAAAATGTGGTCTGATATTATTTACCTTAAGAAGCACTGAATTGTATTTTAATGTGCAGATCTCACACCTGACACATGCAAGTTACTTTTGATACTAAGAATTAAAAAAAAAAAGACTTTAAAAAAGGCGTAGGTACGCTCAACCTTTTTGAGTTTGCTGATTTGGCATTTGAGAATTATCCCTTGACTTCTGTTACTATGTGTGTCCAAAATTAATTTATTTCAGATTAAAAAATACATTTTATTCATATTCATGCAAAGAAAATAAGTTTGTCTTCAAAAATTGTAATGTAGAGCTTAGGCTCAGTTTTGTTACTTTAGAAAATAATGGTGCATTTTTCCTGCTCTCCTCTTGTAATGAATGGAATATTGGTATATATATATAAAATGTGTATGTATAGAGCTATATAAAAGTTGTTTTACTTCCTCTTGTTTGTTAATAAAAATTTAAAAGGAAATTTATAACATTATCATGATTCAACTTAAGTGTCTGTGGTTATAAGTGCACTTCATTTCAGATAATTAAGTTATTTAGTCATTTGCATATTAGCAACATACTTACACATTCCACTTTTAAGGGGACTTGTTTTAATTGCATCCACAGATTGGTTCCATTATTGCCTTAGTTCAAGCTGAATAATTACAATTTAAAAGGCCTTACTTAATATTAAAAGGCATTTTTATTGTAGCCATATTCAAAATAATTTTTCTGGTATTTATAGACCTAAGATTAAAGAACACCTATTGTAACTACGCAGATATGATCCTTGTTTACTTTAGGGTTGCTTAATTATTATAGCCAAGCTGCTATTCCATGAAGCATGAGACCTCACATCAAAGTTATGCCAGGTTACCGTGTTGGGAAGTGCATTTTGTGATGGAGCAGTAGTTCTAAATATTATACAGTCATTCGACTTGATTATTAAAGTGCTAGTATTATAGGTGGCATCATCCAGTGGATTCTGTCCTTCTGTGGAAGGAAACAGCCTTAAGATGCAGCCCTTTTGTTCTTTGAACAGCAGTTCTTCCACTGTGGAGTTGATAGAAAAATGATTAGGTAATATTTAATTAATTAATTAATTAATTAATTAATTCATATTGCCGCCTATTCGCCCATGGCGACTCAAGGTGGCTTACACAATGTAAAACCATATTTGAAACAAAAAAATAAAAATAAAAACAATAAAAACTAACAAAAAGAATCAAATAAATTAGTAAAGTACAATAGAACAAAATTTGAGAAAACAAAAAACAAAACAAAAATAAAAAAAAACAACTTCCACCTCCTCCCCAACGACAGCAGATCATACTAGCCACCTGATGGGCTCCATCCCTCTCTGGGTTCCCCAGGCCCGCTGGCAAAACCAGGTCTTCAGTGCCTTTCGGAAGAGTATTAGTGAGGGGGCCATTCTAATCTCTGGGGGAATGATGTTCCAGAGAGATGGAGCCACCACAGAGAAGGCCTTTCTCCTGGGTCCCACCAGGTATATCTCCCTCAGGGGTGGGACCTGCAACATTCCCTGCCTCCTTGCTTTAATGGGTCGGGTGGATGTGACTGGCAAGAGATGTTTCCTTAGATAACCCAGACCCAAGCCATGAATGGCTTTAAAGGTGACAACCAGCACCTTGAATTGCACCTGGAAGCAAATCGGCAATCAATGCAGCTCCTGCAGGAGAGGTGATACATGTGCACACTGGGATCTGCATAAAACCATAATACCAATATGAAATGTTCAGTCCATTAATCTTTATTCACCTGATTGTCAAGATCTGGGTAGGTTGAATTTTCTTTGACAGTAGATTCACCACTTCAGGTGATATTTGTGGTAATGTTTTTGTAGTTGAACACTCCATATATTTCAGATGGACACCTCCAGTGGGTTCTGGCTTCAGAAAGGTAATCCTTGACTTACAGTAGTTCATTTATTGACCGAAGTTATAAAGGGACTGAAAAAAGTGATTTATGACTGTTTTTCATACTTAGGACTGTTACAGGATTCCCATGGTCATATGATCAAAACTCAGAGGTTTGACAACTGGTTCATTTATGATGCTTGCAGTGTCCCGGGGTCATGTGATCACTTTTGGCGGCCTTCAGACAAGCAATGAGGAAGCCAGATTTATTTAAAAGTCGTGTTTACCAACTTAACAATTGCAATGTTATACTTACAACTGTGGCAAAAAAATTCATAAAATAGGGCAAACTCACTTAACAACTGTCTTGTTAGCAACAGAAATTTCAGCCTCAATTGTGGTCATAAGTCAGGACTACCTGTCTGTTTTGCATGGGCCTCAAGTGGTGGCCCCCTTTCAGCTTGAATGGCCTTAGAATCCCCATCTATTTATTGATACCTTTGAATTTTTTTCCTCATGACACTTCCCCTCACCCTCTTGATTAGTATTTCTGTTTTTTATTCATTCTTGACAGTTACAGTAATGCTACTCTTCTCTTGTCTTCTTGAATCCTGAAGCTATAGCATCCATAAACCTGTTTCTGTTTCAAGGAACAAGATAACTATGCACATAAAAGTTCCTGGTAGCTTTTACTAAGTGGTGTAATAGTCTGAATCCAGGGTGTAAAAGTTGAATTCTATAACTTTGTATTGTTACTTTCCCTTCCCTCTTTGTCATTGTTGACAACTCCTCCTTTCTCACAAATTAATTGTACCACATCTGCACTGCAAAATCCAGATGACTTCCTGCTGCTATGTGTTGAACATATGGGCTTTGCAATCCAGATACAGAATCCCTATTATTGGGTGACTTTGCAAAACTGATTTCTCTCAAACTGTAGAACTGCTGTGAAATTAATTTCTTGAACTTTAGTGCAGAAAAGATGACTTATTTTATAGGTCTGAAATCAAGAATATTGAATTGTTTTAAATTTAATTTTGGTTAAAATTTAATTTTAATTGAAGAAGATTTTTTAAAAAAATTTTTTTATCCTGGACCACATTGTCCTCAACACTGTTAAAACGGAAAGTGATCCTCAATTGAAATAAAGCTATTTGTTCATGTAATGTTGTTTGGGAAAAGTATTTGACATTTTGGCAGCGGATTGATGGGTAAAAGGCATAGTTGTGTGGCAAGAATGATGTGGATCTCTTGTTGTTTGAAGTTCCTGACTTAAAAGGCTTCCTAAATTAGCAGATATGCTCAGCATTTGAAAACCGGCAATCATTTATTAGATTCATTGGATTTATATCCTTCCTTTCCTTTAATTATATTTGAATTACATCACTTTGAATTTCTCATGATAATATATTGGAGCAACTTCACTCTAATTTTATTACCATTTTTTTTAAACTCCGAAGTGAAAAACAAAGATAATCATAACAAGAACATTTTATTGGGTTATTATTCAAAGATTTTTCTTTGCTTCAAAGGACATTAATAAGTTTCTCCCATGGTTCAGAAAATCCTGTTTATATAGAAGACATTTTGCTTGGCAATACTCCTTTCCATTTCTTGCGCAAATTACATCACAAGCTTTTAAAGAATTTTTTTTTTAGCAGGAAATGGAGATTTTTCTCTTAAATGTTAAATGTCTATAAAGAATACTCTTTCAAATAGTGTTTACAATATATTGTTTGCTGCAGTGTTTGCTAGGAAATTTAACATTGTATGAAATCACAGTGTTGTAGCTTGATACCTGGCTGAAGTGACATTATTTTTGATCCTGTAGATTACATTTTATGGTATAATCTTCAGAATATATCAGGCCAGGTAACTTAAAATATACACCCAGGGAGTTTAAATGTTAATCTACTTAATTTCAGGCTCAAGTTTGCATGTAATGGTTGAATGGATTTGATGTTGTTAGAATTCACCCTCACTGGATTTCAGAAAAGTAGCTACATTAAGAGTCAGATTTCCTGCATTATTAAATAGTTCCAGATGTAAATTGTTGATAAAACAAAATATAAGGAAACATGATGTTGTTCTGCTTTGTATCAGAGCAGTGTAATCAATCCAGTTTTCTTTGGATCTGTTCAAATTTGAGGACTTGCCTTGATTGTGGATTCAGAGTTAGTAGCTCCATTTGAAAGTACTAAAAAAAATATTAAAAAGAATGACCCAACAAATGGTAATTGAACATTCATGTGTAAAAGTAACCAACAGGGACATTTCAGTTCTGTTGTGATGGTTATACAGCTAATCCTTGACTTACAACAGTTCATTGAACTAGGCTTGGCTAGTCTAGTGAAGAGAAGGACCAGAGGAAAGATGATAGCAGTGTTCCAATATTTGAGGGGCTGCCACAGAGAGAATGGGGTCAAGCTGTTTTCAACCCAAATGCCAGACAAGGAATAATGGATGGAAACTGAACAAAGAGAGATTTAACCTGGAAATAAGGAGAAACTTTCTGACAGTGAGAACAATCAACCAATAGAACAGCTTGCCCTCAGAAGTTGTGGGAGCGCCATCACTTGAAACTTTCAAGAAGAGATTGGACTCCCATCTGTCAGAAATGGTGTAGGGTCTTCTGCTTGGGCAGGGGGTTGGACTAGATGACCAACAAACTCTGATTATCTGTTATCTGTTATTTAGTGACCATTTAAAGTTACAACGGCACTGAAAAAAGTGACTTATAACCATTTTTCAATCTTACGATCGTTGCAGCATCTCCATGGTCATATGATCAAAATTTGAATTCTTGACAACTGGTTTATATTTATGACAGTTGTGGTCTCCTGAGGTCTTCCAACCTTCTTACAAGTGAAGTGAATGGGGAAGTCAGATTCATTTAACAACTGTGTTACTAACTTAACATCTACAGTGATTGATTTAACAAACATAGCAAGAAAGGTTGTAAAATGCAAAACTCACTTAACAAATGTCTCACGTAGGAACAGAAATTTTGTACTCATTTGTAGTCGTAAGTCAAGTCAATACCTATATTGTCACTGAGTGAAGCTTATGTCACTGAGTTGATTGTCTGATACTCAGAAGCATTTCAACAAATTTAATATGTGAATACATAATATTATAATCTCCTACACTTTTGTTCATTTCAAAAACTTCTCTATGCAGCAATTTTTCTCTACAAGGCATAAGAATGAATGAGAAATAGTCAATCTATTGGTTCATCCTTTCTGATATATTCACAAGCACAGGGGGACTTGCAGAGATTATTCAGGTGTGGGAGACTTACCCGAGCAAGTTGTAATCTTCCATGCAAGTTCCTATTTTCCTTGAAAGCTTCCTAAGAAGGAAGGTGCAAGTCCAAACGTACTGTTGCATTCCTGCCTTTAGCCGTGGTCATGTGATCTCCCATTGACTTTCTCCCTGCAAGCTTCCCAGCCTTCTCCACTGACTAGTGGGAAGATCTTAGAGAACATTGTAAATAAGGGTGATGTCATAGGGACAGCTTGGTGGCATCACTGAAATGGGAAGAACATTACAAAATGATTTCAGTAATGTGTCCTGGCATTTTATAAGTCAGACCCTTTGAGGTATCTTTGTTGAAAAGATACAATGATTTTGCCCTGTGATGCATCCTTTTGTCCTTTTAAAGCTTACAGCTGTTTTAGTAGTATAAGGATCTATAGGGGTGCGATGGCTCAGTGGTTAAAGACACTGAGCTTGTCAGCTGGAGAGCTAATCCTTGTCACCATGCAACAGGGTTAGCTCCTATTACTTGTCCCAGCTCCTACCCACTGAGCAGCTTGAAAGCATTGAAATGCAAGTAGATAAATAGGTACCACTTCAATGATACAATGACAGCTTTCTGAGCGCCTTTGGCATATAGCCATACTGCCCACATGACCGTGGAAAGTGTTTTCATACAACATTGGCTCCCTTGGCCAAGAAACAGATATGAGTATCCTTACATACTGTATAACAGTATGGTACGCTGGTTCAACAGCTGCAGACAGGAAGGCACTACAGAGAGTGATAAATTCGGCACAAGAAACCATTGGTTGTTCCCTAACACCACCGGATGACATCACCAGGTCTCATTTCAGCAGAGTAAAGAAGATACTTAGGGACGATTCACATCCTGGTCAGTGTCTTTTCTCACTTTTACCATCAGGCAGAAGACAGAGAAATACAGCCAGCTGGAAAACAGGTTTAAAACCACTTTTATCCATGGGCTGTTAGGCTCCTAAGTACAACTACAATCACTCCATGCATACATGGAAACATATGACTGGTTTCTCCCTAATTACTTGCATAAGGACTATTTTCTATATTATTTATCTTGTCTTGTATTTTTGTTATGGATTGCACCAGTAGAGGCTAAATCAATTTTGTTGTATATATGCACAATGACAATAAAGGTTGTTTTTGTTATTATTATTATTATTCGCATCATGCTATAGAGTTGGACATGGAAACTTTTATCTTTTAGATCTGCTGTAGAATTTAGGGCACATATCTTTCTTAGTTACCTCTAAGTAAATCCAGATAGATGATAGATAGATAGATAGATAGATAGATAGATAGATAGATAGATAGATAGATAGATAGATAGATAGATAGAATTTAATCTTTCGTTTTACATTAAAATGTGATTAAAAAGAGCTAGAGTGCACTGTGTTTCTTTATAGGAACTTATTTCAATCATATATCTCTCTGTTTTGAAACTGCAGAACAGTTTCCTTCCATTTTAAGATGAGAAGCCTGTAGTTTAAGCCCTAGAAAATAAAATCTCTGAACATCTACCTATGTAGCCCTTTTTCTTGTAAAAATGTATAAGTAGCTTTGAACTTTCAAAAATTTGCTCATTCTGCTGTAAGGCTGAGCAAATATTTCATGATTTGATAGCTGGTGATTCGTAATAATTGTGAAATGCCTAGTGCTTATTTTCTTTTTTTAGGAATGGGCAGTTCAGAACCGAGTAATAACTCTTTCTCTGCTTGTCATGATTTCTTAAAATAGGACTGTGAAGTCAAAGAATGGTTCATATTCATAAATATGCCTGGTTACAAATATAGAATATTTTGGGTTTTCAGTTGAAAATGCTGTTTCTTGCAAGTATCACCATATAAAAACATAGAATGAAGAGATGAAAAGATAAAACTTCATTTACAGATAATAATTAACATAAAAAAACAGCGGATAAAAGCACATCATTCCTGTAAATTATCAGAAGTTATTTGTAAGATTAAAATCGCTAACGAGAACTGTATGTTTCACTTATCTCTTCTGTTAACCTCTTTTTGATGTAGGAATATAGAGAAGATGATGTTAACTAATTTTCCTTATCAAACAAGTTACGATCCAAAGTGAAATATCATTTATGTGAGAACAAGAAGCTAAAGAAATATATTTGGTCTCATATGTGGTCTGCTAATTTACTCAAATTAATATTATCTTTAAATATTGAAAGGTTATGTACACTGATAATAGATTTAGACAGTCATTATGCTCTAATTGCTCCCTAATGCTTATTAGCAAGGCAGCATTGATATAACTCACGAAAAAAGAACACAGTGTACTGTGGAGGTTTAGTGGGGTTTTTTTTAATTTTTTTTCCTTTTACCTCAAGCATTTTTTAATGCAACATTTCTCAACCTTGGCTACTTTTAAGACATGTAGACTTCTGCTCTCAGCATTCCCCAGGGAATTCTGGGAGTTGAAATCCACACATCTTAAAGATGTCAAGGTCGAAAAACACTGTTTTAATATAACAAGGAAGGTCCAACCCATTTCCAGCTTTCACCATTGTTTTAAAAAATTAAGTTCACTGGATTCATGTCACTATAATTGAGGAAGATGTGTGCCCTAAATTTTGTAGCTTGCAAGTATTTTGTGAAGTTTAAAAAAAGGTTTTGAAATGGTGTTTACTTCTCTCCCTCTCCCTCTCTCCCTCCCCTCTGTGTGTATGTATGTGTGTGTGTGTGTGTGTGTGTTACTTCAGAAGGCAATATTAGAAAACCTGAACAGAAATTTCCTTTTGAAGAAGCAGATCTGATTTGTTCAGAAAGTAAATACCACTGTTTTCCTTTAGGCTTACCCTCTATTACGTGTGCTTAATTGATGGATACCTATTAAGAGATACCTTCCTGACCGAAATCTTGTTTAAACACTTTCTTTAATGTATAAAGATGTGAGAGGCATAAAAACCAACTGCCCAGTTCTTTATGCTCCTGCAACCTGTTTACCCTTCCTTGGTAGGAAAGGCGTTTATTTATATTAGTTGAATGTGAGTATGGCAATCCGTATAACTGAACTTTCTAAAAATAAACAGGGTCTCAGATCTGGCAGAGAGTGATATATAGATGCAGCCTTTCATTATGGCCAAAAGCATGACAAGTCAGGCTATGCAAGAGGGAGAACATATAAAGCATCTTTGAAACCTTTTTGCAGGTTACAAACATACAGTTGTACAACATAGATGTACAATCTAAATATGATGATAAAGTATGCCTATGAATAACTGTATTAAGTTATCCTTAAGATCATTTGCTTTGGGGGATTAGAACCGTATACCTTAATGAAATTAATTTTCAAAGTTTTGCTATCTGCTAGTTTTAAAGTTAGAACACCATGCAATACAATGAAAGTTTCTTCTGTTTTATGAAGTAGCACATAGACTGAATCAAGTGATTCATAAACCTTTCATATCAAGGAACTGATTTTAAGACTGATTGGCATACAGGACTCACGACTATAATTGGAACCAGTTTCTGTTGCTAACCAAGGTGATTGTTAAGCGAGTTGAGCCCTGTTTCATCATCATTTTTGCCATGATTGTTAAGTGAATCGCATTGTTAAGTAAGTCCATTGACTTTGCTTATTGGAATCCTACTGGGAAGATTGCAAGTGGCAATCATGTGTTCCCAGGAAGCCTCAACTATTGTGAATACATGCCAGCTATCAAGATCCCCAATTTGGATTATGTGACCAAGGGGATGCTGCAGTAGTTATAAGTGTGAGCGTCTTTTTTTCCCTGTGCGACTATAACTTCAAACTGTCAGTAAGCAAATGGCTATAGGTTGAGAACTACCTCTATAGGCAAAGTGGTGGATATTATGTTAGCAGGAATATTCAATATCAATTAACAGGTAGAAATAATAGCTCTCTAAGTATAGTAAGCAGACATCTTTGTTTGAAATATTGGAGTAATAAGAGTTTCTGTATAGAAAATATAAAGCAGGGGTCCCCAACCCCCCCTCCCCCCCGCCGCCATGGCCCACTACTGGGCTGTGGCTTATTTGGAATTGGGCCACATGAATTGAGCTGTGCATTTATACACTGGCCCGCTGCTCAAGCAGCTCAGTTCCCTCCCCCGCCAGCTGTTCCGCCATGCAGCAAAAGTTAGGAACCACTGGTATAAAGTACTCCTTTATAATGGAATAAATTGTACACACGTTTCTATACTTAAGGAATGAATAAGAGTAGCACAGTTTTTATACCTTAGAGATAATCTTGCCAGTGTCTCTATGTATGGATATCACATACCTACATGCGGCTTCTATAATTTTATTTTGGCCCATTTGTCAAAGTGAAAACGTAAAAAATCAACCAGTTGGCAAGTATTTCCTGCTTGGGAACTGTTAATGACACCAAATCAGATTTATTTATCTCTCATCTCAGAGGGTCCCCAAATTTGGCAACTTTAAGACTTGTGGACTTGAAATGCCAGAATTCTGGGAATTAAAGTCTATAAGTCTTAAAGTTGCAAGGTTGGACATCCCTGCCCTGTTGCTTCATGCTTACCTTTTCTGGAAGCTAATAATCATACTTTCCCATTTGGACTTCAATTTTGGAAAGCTATAGTAACTGTGATTTTTGGCTTATTGCCCTCGCTGTGTATATGGAAGGAGTCAAGCTAAAGCAAAGAGGCGTTGGGACTGATATTCTTCTGAAGCTTCTGCATAATCAGTTTACTCAGCTGGCATTAGCTCGTCTGAACAAAATCCAAAGTAGAATTGGGTAAAATATATGAACTGTTAAAGGACAGCTCTTACCTTAGAAGTGTGGCTGACTGCAGTATTCCTCCATTTGAAAGTTTGAGAATGCAAAAACAATTTTTTTTATGCACCAGCTCTCTGCAGTCAGTCCGTTGTCCTCCCAGTAAAAATATATATATATCCAAGAAATACTGATGTCTTTCCTATAGCACTGATAATTAGAACATTAGCTAGTATCTTTAGGAGGTATCAGTAGGAAATTGTAGCTCCAGATACTGATTCTCAGCATGTTGTGTGGTAGGAATCCTATTTTTTTTAAGCTTGCTTCTGAGGCATAATGCAGTTTGTTTGGGTTAATGCGTTGTGTGAATCCAACTACTTGGGGTTTGCAAAATCCTGAGTTTTGGCTTGAGGTTTGCCTTAACATGTTACGGAGCCTAATCTTAGGTATTTTAGCATATTTATTGATATCTATTCTATGCTATGTGTTGTCTTTCTTCTCATTATAGGTCTACGGGAAGAAAAAAAGGAAGGGATGTTTTTTTCCCCTCCTGTTTTCCTTTACATATCTGTTTTGCTTTAAAAGAAGTAGAGAATCTTTGAAAAAGAATACAGTACTTGGCATAAGAGGGCCAGATCCAAAACTCTGGTGTTCTTCAGAAAGAGGCTAAGAAAATATCTACAAACCACTCACATCCTGGACACAAACTGTTTCTCCTTAGGATGCTGCTATAGGGTATTGAATGCCAACACAACTAGACACAGGTACAGTTTTCCCCCCCTCATGCCCTTACCCTGCTGAACATCTAATTCCCACAGGACTGTCTTATGTCTAAGGATATTTACCCATGTAGTATGGCTGTATTACTATTACCCTTTTCATCTTTCTGATTGCCTTCTACTATTGGTATCTTATCATTATATTATAGTTGTTTGATATACACTGAGAGTTTATGCACCAGAGACAATTTCCTTGTGTGTCCAATCACACTTGGCCAGTAAAGAATATTCTAATATTCTATATTCTTTCCCATTTCCCTTGGGAATGCATACTGCTGTTATGATGTCGCGCAAACAAATGTTAGCAACAAACAAGGGAAGGATAATAGCTACGAAGTTTTCTGCTCTAGTTTAGGTGTGTGCTAATTGCTTGTCTTGCCTACTGTATGTCTTTCGTTTCAGATTTAAATATCTAATGGCTCTCATCAAACAACATTTAAACTTTCTATGAAATCCTGCAAATGTTCCTTTAGATCACATTATAAGTAACAATGGAAGAAATGAGCTTGAATGAGAAGGCTGCATTTGAGACTGGGGGTTCTGCAGCTGTTTGTGATGACAGTGGAACACTTCAATTGAACTGCAGCCTTGTATTCAGCACTATTGTGCCCATTGCGCTCTGTATAAAAACAGTCTAAATAGTCCACCGCATTTCTTTTTCCACCGTATTTTCAACCTAGTCACTGGTGTGTGTCTCGGTAGAAAATAATGTGCGTGTTGGAAGTTAATGAGCAATGTGTTGGACACTGAGAGCACCAGATGTTGGTTTAGGGTTGAAATGTGAACAAACTTAATTCAACAAAGGACTATTTATCTTCTGAAATACCGATCACATGATAAGTCTCCCAATAAACCAGATAAGTGGAAATAACATATGGGGGGGGGAGGGGGGGGAAGAAGTCTTGGATAGAATTAAAAATATGGACCATTTTTCACTACAACCCAGACAAGATTTGAAGGATCAAGGAACAGATATAGAACGGTGGGCTTATTTGCAACTCCAATCGAGACATTCAAAGGATATGAAAGAAGGGGGAATTAGCAGATGCAAAACAAAATTAGATGAAGTACTATTAGGAACCGATGAGAAATTGATAACAAAAAATTATAAAGTTTTATTGGAATGCAAATTGGAGGAAGAAAAAGTAAAGGAAATGATGGTGGCATGGATGAAGAATTTTGGCTATAGTATAAATTTAGATGATTGGCAAATATTATGGGAAAGAAACAAAAAAATGACTTTGGCTACACCGTTTAAAGAAAATTTATATAAATTATTTTACAGATGGCACATGCCTCCATCAAGATTGGCAACAATGTACCCAAATCTTTCCCCCACATGTTAGAAGTGTAGCAAAGAAAAAGGAACATACTACCATTTGTGGTGGAATTGCAAAGAAGCCTAAAATTTTTGGCAAAAAATACAGAAATGGTTAGAAGAAGTATGTAGGATCAAAATAGAATATAGACTGGAGTTTTTTCTGTTAGGGATTAATGTGGGGAAATATGATAAGGATAACATATATTTAATAATTCATATAATCCTTCCCTCTGGAATGAATTACCTCCGGAAATGCGGGCCATTACTGACTTCCAGACCTTCTGGCGTGCACTAAAGACCCACCTTTTCCAACAGGCCGGTCTGGCCTGGTATCAATTACTAGGGTTTTAAAATTTTTAATTTTTGGGGGTAATTTTAACTTTTTTACCTTATTTTATTGTGTTCTTTCAGCCACTAATTTAATTCTTTTAAAATCTATTTTAAAATCTATTTATTGTGTGGTTTTATCTTGGCTGTACACTGCCCCAAGTCCCATTGCGGGACAGGGGGCGGTATAAAGATATAAATAAATAAATAAATAAATAAATAAATAAATAAATAAACAAATAAATAATCACAGCTGCGACATTGGCTTATGCACAACTATGGAAAGGTAAAGAAACTCTAAATGATTCAGAAATAATTAGGAAAATTTGGATCTGCACAGAAATGGACAAATTGACAAAGGAATTAAAAAATAAGGACGAATCGGATTATTACAAAGTATGGGATAAGTTTTATGGTTGGTTAGAAAAGAGACAATAAGATCAATACAATAAGAAATGATTAAGTGCGTGTGTGTATAATGTAAATATGTATTATTTTTATATGTGATTAAGCATCGTAAGACAAATATGTGGGTTAGGAGGATTGTACTATGTTCAATGTTTTAATGTATCTTTTTGTTTTTGTTTGTTCAATAAAATTTAAAAATAAAAAAAATATGGACCGTTTTTCAATATTCGTTCATGTCTGTAGATTTTAAGTGACACTTGTAATGGTGAAGCAAACTTAAGAATTAGATCATAATAGTTATAATAATGGAACACAAGGTTGTTTTGCTTGTCTCCATTAGCTTACATATATGATGTTCTTCCAGCGGAAGTGCAGCCTCTTTTCCATGTTGAGTTGAGTATGTAGATGATATGTGATCTCTCCCCGTTCACTGTTCTGAAGATAATTTTCTCGTGTGTGTTTGTGTCTTTCTCTCTCCTCTGGTTGGCTGGTTTTGAACAAAATTCAATCTGATAATATACTGATTTCTAAATATTATGAATGTTAATGTCGAATACTTGGTCAAAGTTCTAGATAATCTTTTAGACATTAACTTTCAGTGACTGAGCAGATACAGAGCAAAATGTTTTTTACCTGTGCTATGTTTTTCTCAAAACAAATGATTTTAAATGATGGTTTATTTGGATAGAGATGGTGGCTGAATCTGAAAACTAAAAATATGTCCTATTTTTAGTGACTTTTGGCATCCTTCATTCATTCACAGATCTTTTTTTCAACAATGCTGTGATGTAGACTTAGAGTATTTAATATATTTTTGTTACTTTTTGACATTTGGGAATTTTATTCAGTTGACATAGAGCTACTCTTAAACATATTTCAAGGGTTGTGTTTATCTTTTTTTACAGTAATGTGACTTCTACTTACCAAGTGCCGTACCTCATTGTATTCTGCATTTTAAAGAGTACCACATTTGTCTTGCATGCAGGGAACACACTATAGGGGGTGCAATTATAAAATGACTTTGTATTTCTGGATCCTTTTGCATTGTGTAATATAGATGTAGTATATTTTACTAACACAGTGAAAGAGCTCCTAAAAGGCATTAGGCAGCTCCAGAGTTCACAAGTAATATGTTATCACTATGCTGTTCAAATGCCCAGTCCATGTAATTCATAATCTTGCTTAACAAGATCCTGCTCCTTTCTTAATGATCTGATCCAATTTCTTCATGTGAAAGGTAACAAAATTGATCAGTAGTCTTTACAATGGAGAAAGCTGTGTGTTGTTATAAGTCTACTTGTAGTTCAGAACATTTTTGTTCATGGTTCTTGGTTATGTGACCACAGTAGAGTCATTTGGTTCCCTTAGATGCATCCTGTACATTTTAGTACTGCTTGTAGTGGTATACAACCATCACAGGAAGCAGTTATATATGTTTAACAAGCACATAGACATTTTTCAGGCTTACTAGAATTGCTGAGGAGGAGACTTTATTTCTCCCAACTGGGCATTCTTGTCTCTTTGAACTCTGGAATGCAGCCCCTCCCTCCTGGGAATCCAGACTACATTCCACCACAGATAGGAAGATGCTATCGTCAGCCTACTTCTATAGCATGCTTGATCCCAGATGCAAGAAAGCAAACGGATGTTGCATCTATCTGGAAAGGAAGTCCAACTCTTTTTTCTCCTCATAGTATTGCTTTTAAAATGGAATGCCCTTTTCAATGAGAATATGATAATTGAGACAGGTCCTTTTCGGTGCGTCTAACTTTCTTTGGGTAAGGATGGCATACCTAGCAGGAAACCCCTTTGTAGTACATCTTAACAAACATGATGATACTTTAAAGCAATATATATATATATATATATATATATATATATATATATATATATATATATATATATATATATCCTAGCAGATCCTTGGCTTTTGATGGAATATATTCTTAGCACATTTTAAAAAGTGCCAATGCTCCTTACAAACCCAGCAGCAAAGAAACAAGTTGCTTTAACATGTCTGGAAGTTATAATTAGTTATTTTAATGAAATGTTTCTATTATGTCAACTCCCCCATCCATGGGTAACAATTCTAATTCATCTGACAGTGACAGGTCAGCTAGTAACTCATATTTTATTGTAGAAAAACGCAACTTGTCATAAGTTGCCAGAAACTCACAGCTGTCTGGAGTCAGAGCAGAAACTTTGAGTAAATGTTTCTCTTTAGGAGTTGGAACACAATTTTCTCTCCAACCCACGCCAGGGGAAAAAAAGTGGTTCCTTTTCTATTATTTTCCCATCCCCACCTCACCAACTGTGATTGATAGAAACACTTGCCACGAGCTTTTTCTTGACATTCTTTTTTTTAAAGAAAGAAACATGAAATGTTATGATAGTCTTATATCTATTTTTGACTATAAGGCTGTTAAAATGGTGTTGAATATCAATGTGAATTTAAATAGTGAGATTAAAAGACTGCTAAAAGTTTCTTTCTTGATATTTGGCCTTTTGCTTACATTTTGGGGGAATATTCAACTTAAGGGTTAGGAAGACATCTGTACGCTGATACCAATTCAACTTTTTATTTCTCTTTCATAATTTCCTCTCCATTTCTATCTCTTTTCCTATGTCCTTTGAATCCCCTCTGGATAGAAAGGTGCAATAAGTACAGAATTTAAAAATAAAAATAAAATGGTTTTGGATATTTAAGAATATTTAATATTGATAATTATTTTTAGAAACTTAGCAATAAGCAATTCTGTGAATGCTGCAGTTTGAATAGATTTATTTGTTCAAGAATGACAAAACAAGTCCTTGAAAAAAAATATAATTGTGAAAATATTTTTGAATATGGTTGACCAAGAAAGAAACTTTAATCATGTTTTACATTAATATAAATAAACGTTTTGGTGCATTAAAGAATGTTGTAGTGTTCAGAAATCTCACATTAGAAAAGCAATTCTAGGACTGCTTTTCCTGCTTTTCAGTCAGATTCTTGGTTCATCCATTGTGTATCAGTTTGGGAGAGAGCTGAGCCTGACCTTGGATCCTGGAAGGCAAATGTATTTATTTATTGAATAGCATTACCTGGCGGCCTTTTATTTATTTATATTTATTTAAAGATTTATGTGGCTACCTAACTTACAAAAATGTAAGACAGTGTACAACTATCAACCTATTTCACCATATCCAACAAAAAATACCAACATCGAGAATAATAGAGTCAGATCACAACAACTGTGTCCGATCTCCTGGCCTCAATGCCTGGAAGAACAACCTGGTGTTCAAAACCTTCCCGAAGACTAACACAGTTTATTTTATTTACCTATTAATCAAAATTATATAACCACCCCTCTCACTGAAAACAATTTTGCTCACAACAATCAAATTGGAGCTAAGGTGGAAGGAGTGATAGTTCCAAAGGCAGGTGCCTCAGTCAAAAAGGCTTTCTAGAGATGGCACTGTTTCAAATAAGGAACCTGAAGCATGCCCATGCTATTGAAGAAAGAGTTGGAGATTGGCAGTCCTGCAGAATAACTCTATCCTACACCTTCAAGGATTTTATAGGTAATAGCCAGTTCCTTGCAGTGAACCTGGAATTCTACAATGCGGTTCTCAAGATGTTTATGATCCTACCGAAGTGCATCTGTAATTCTATGTCATTCTGTGAATGGGATAAGTGGTCTCTAAATTTGATAGGTGGGTAGATGATAGATAGAAAGGTAGATAAGAGGAAGGTAGATAGGAAGGTGGATAGATAGTAAGGTAGATAGACAGACAGCTTCTGGATGGTCTTTGTAGGGAAGGGCTGTACGCAGTGGCGGATTAAGGCTCACTGTTGCCTCAAGCACTGACAAATCTTGGTGCCCGCCCCCTTTGTACATACTGTACAAACGAAGACATATTCTCAACTTTGTGGTGCCCCTTTGGGCCTGGTGCCCTAAGCATGTGCTTAGTCTGCTTAATGGTTAATACACCACTGCTCTGACCCAAGCCTTGTTCAAATCAAACAAATGCAAAACAGATAAAAGCAAAACTTTTTTAATGCATCTCTGTGAATTCCGTTCATTCACAGCAAAGCGTTATTAAAACTAATTGTCCCAGATAAGAGCAAGCCCTGTCAAGGTTGTGCAAGGCTGCCAAGAACACAAGATTAAGTGCAACGAAATATTCAAAACCAAAAGTCTCCGAAAACAAACCAGGATAGACCGAACTTGAAGTGCACAAAAACCACGGGCTGTACAAGTCTTTCAAACAAGTTTATTCACAATACTTAGAAATGAAATTAAAATGCTTCTTTCTAAATCATTGAACGAGTCATATTGTTTATAATGTTCATGCAACTCCTTCAGTAGCTTCTTCTGGCTGTCTCTACATGGGTGGCCTGGACAGCCACTTCATTTTTCATGACGAAAGTAACGCAAAGTGTCTTTGTGTGGAGAAACAGCCAGGAGCAACTTCTGAAGCTGCCTGATAGCCTTTCAAATGAATCGGCTGCTTTAAAGATTTTAAAAAGAGCTGTTTTGTCTGCATGTTTCAAAATCGCTTCTTTCAAAGGGTTTCCAGAATCATATTAACAATCCTGGGGGAAAAAAAACATGTCTTTTTTCTCCCCTTTCCCCCCCCCCCCGCCCCTCTTCTTTTTATCAGAATAGGATAGAATGCCTTGGAAAATTTAGAATAATTATGTATATAATTTTAATAAGGGGTTTTGAGTTTCATTCCTTTGAAAAAGAAATTTCCCCTAGAATGTGCTATATTAACGAAAAAGCTGAAGGCTGCCACATTTTACACAGATCACTGCATCATTTCACAAAAACCGCGTCTTTAAATTCTTATGCTACCTAGAAACTGCCCTTAAGTTCTTTGCAATGAGACAGAATAGAAAGATACAGATCCAATATTAAGGAATATTTTAGGAAGTTTTAGGCACAGAATTTTATTTGCCAGTGAATGTGATATGTAATTGACAGTTAGATGTTAAAGGGGTGGGGGAGAGATAAATTTAGTCATCTTTTCCCTGAGATTAAAAAAAAAAGGTAATTAATTCTAGTTAAGAGAAGCACAAAACTGCTCTTTAGTTCTGTGGATGGGAGATAAAAAATAAAACAAATAATTGAATGAAGGAGTTTTTCTTAGGTTGTCTCTAAATCTCTAAAGCACCGTGATTGGACGATAGTACCAGCTCTCAATGATTGAAACCAGTACAGGTAGTCCTTGTTTACAACTATTTGTTTAGTGACTGTTCAGTTACAATGGTGTTGAAAAATGTGACTTATTATTATTATTATTTATTAAACTTTTATACCGCCCCCTCTCCCAATAGGGACTCGGGGCGGTGAATAGCCTTAATAAAACAGTACAATCCATAAAAATTTAAAATAGATAAAAAAATTATTAAATTAATGGCTGAATTAAGAATGCAGGAAACCAATAAAAACCCGATAAAAATTTTAAAATTAAAACCCTTCTAATGATACTAGGCCAGACCGGCCTGCTGGAAAAGGTGGGTCTTCAGCGCGCACCGGAAGGTTCGCAGGTCAGTGATGGCTCGTATCTCCCTAGGTAGCTCATTCCAGAGGGAGGGTGCCCCTGCAGAGAAGGCCCGCACCCTCGGAGCCGCCAGCCGGCATCGCCCAGCCAGCGGCACCCCTAGGAGGCCCACCATGTTGGAGCGCACTGGCCGGCGGGAGGCCGATGGTGGCACCAAGTGGTCCCGTAAGTACCCGGGTCCCAAGCCATGGAGTGCTTTAAAGGTGATCATCAACACCTTGAATAGCACCCGGAAGGCCACTGGCAGCCAATGCAGCTCACGCAGGAGCGGTGTAACATGGGAGCTCCGAGAAGCCCCCAAGATCACCCTTGCGGCCGCATTCTGCACCAGCTGAAGCCTCCGGATGCTCTTCAAGGGGAGCCCCATGTAGAGAGCATTGCAGTAGTCTAGGTGGGAGATGACGATGACTGGTGCTTGCCCTTACAGTGATCACATCATCCCCACGGCCATGTGCTCAGAATTCAGGCACTTGGTAAATGACATGTACTTATGATAGTGCAGCTTCCCAGGGTCATATGATCATCATTTTCAACCTTCCCAATTGACTTCCGACAAGCAAAGTCAATAGGGAGAAACCAGGTTTGTTGAACGACCCCATGATTCACTCAACTGGAGTGATTCACTTCTGCATGGGATAAATGGTCGTAAAATTGTCCGTGAATCACTGAGCAACTGCTTTGCTTAGCAATGAAAATTCTGGTTCTTTTTGTAGTCTTTAAGTCAAGGACTAGCTGCACTCTTGATTTCAAAAATCTTAAAAGGTTTATTTAAAATCTTTTGGATTCATAGAGTTTTATTAAGGGTTTTTAATTGCAGTATGGAAGGTAAAGCTGTTTATCCTGCTTTGGATAAGTTTAGAACTACTCTGAATATTTCCCAGTTACAACAATTTTTCTATTAGTGTCTTAATAATATCCATTAACCATCACTGAAGTTATATAAAGTCTGTCCTCACCCTTATTTTTACCAATGATTTTTGAATTATAGTAGAAGACCTTAGGGAACATGGTGGCAGTTAAGGTGCTAGGCTTATCGATTGGAAGTTTGCCAGTTCAAGAGCACATGACTGGATAATCTCCCACCCTTGCTCCTGTCAACCTTACAGTTTGAAAGCATGCAAATGTGAGTAGATAAATAGGTACCACTTTGGTGGAAAGTTAATAGAGATCTGTGTGCCCTTGGCATGTAGTCATACTGGCCACATGACCATAGAAATGTCTTTAGACCAGGGGTCGCCAACCTTTTAAACCTCAGGGACCACCAAACTCATAATTTCTGATCCCGGGGACCACTAACCGGTTATATGGGTGTGGCCTAATTTGTGAGTGTGGCTTGGTAGTCATGTGACTGGCTGAGCGTGGCTTGTATGTAAATATTATAAATATTTATATAAATATTGAATTTTTTATAAAAAAAGAGCAACTTGTACCCAAAATCAGGCAAAGCAGGCATATTGAGTTGCTCACAGAATCACGGATTAATTTAGAGATCTATCTATCTGCCATTGGCTAGCTCAGTCTGTCACATAAAATTTGCTTGCAAGGAAATTCATAATAATGTAAATATTGAATTTTTTATTTAAAAAAGAGCAATTTTTACCCAAAATCAGGCAAAGCAGGCAGATTGAGTTGCTCGCAGAATCATTCAGTGATCTATCTATCTGCTATCGGCTAGCTCAGTCTCTCAAATTTGATTGCCGTGAATCTGCACTGAATTTGCTTGCAAGCAAACCTTCAATCCTAAGGGAGGTTCGGCTGTGCTGAGCCGAAGATCTAAAGACTAGCTAGAAAGCAAGAAATCCAACCATGTCCTGCTTTCTAGCTAATCTAAATCTCCCAGCATAGCAGAACATATGATGGTCGGAAAAAGGAAAAATAGCCGACCGCATTGTTGTTTAGACAACAATGGTTCCTTGGCTAGAAAACCAAGTAGCAACAGATACTACTGGACAAGGGAAACCTTTGTCTTTACTTTTAGAAGGTCCTGGAAGATAGCTTATGCAAATGACCTGAATTTGGTATTTGTGCTAGACTGAAACTCAGCTCTAGTTTAATTGGGTCTATCAGTAGGTAATGACCTAAATCTTTAAATTCAAATTACAGTAGTAAAACATATTAAATTTCATTTTTATTAATATGGGAAAATCTATTGTTTATGCCCATTTAAATATTTGTCAGTTAAGGATTGTTTTCTAAATTGTAATGATGAGAATCCAAAAAAATGTTTCAGGAATCTCTTTTCCACATAGGGTTTCCTTAACTGCAATAGATTTGTAGATTTGGCTAATTTTTCAAAGTAACTTATGGCAACCTTTTGAGAAAAAGTATAATTTAAAACTACTGTAATTAAGTAATACTATACCTTATTGGTAGCTTGTATAGGCCAGACGGAGCTGGGGATTTAACAGTTTTGCACTCTGTGAACAGAATTTTCCGACAAAAATATAAGTGAGGTTTAAAAACTCGATTTATGAAATGTGTTTGGTGCAGTGTTTGAAGAAGAAAATATTTTAAAAAATCCTCCTGGATATATATGGTCTCTTGATACAGCTAAAATAACTCTTTGGACTTTAGAAATGATTGAAAAATGTATTATGTATCAAGAGAATGACTCATTAAGCTTTAATCTCAGCAGAAGTTGAATACTTGTGGCCACAGGCAACTAGTTCTCAAATGAGTATTAAAGCTGATACTATTGCCTGCAATCCAAAATACTGAGACATTAAGCTGTCTTTTCCTTTTTATTTAAAGAAAAGATTTGTGCTCAGTAGAATTTAACTCTTAAGAGAGTTAGTAGAGCTGTTCCTAACCTGGTAACTCTTAAGGTTACACCTGAGACTGATGGTTGGGAATTCATTTTAGAACCTAGTTTTTGCATTATCTGGAGGCCATTAAGACTGTAGATATTTTTACATGTACAATGAAAAATTCAGATCTGTTAATTTTGCTGAAGTGTTGTGGCAGTAGTCCTATCTGCTTTGCCACTCATGGAAAGTATTTTTGGAATAACTGACTCACACTTGTATATATTTTGGTATTTCTGCAATACAGACAAAATACATTTTCTTTTTTATCTAGCTTTCCATTATGAGCATTAGCACAATTTGTTCTTAGGACCCAACATGGTACATTTCAGGGTTGTGTATAAGAATAGTCAGAACTGGACTGAACATTAATTAGTCATTTTGATTGTCCTTTTCTTAAAATAAGTGGTAAGTGATGAAGGGAACATTTGCTGAAGATGCTTTTAATTGGAAATAACAGAAAAGACTCAGGAATGGGATGAAGCTTATTCTTTTTGGATGGAACATCTCCTATTTATAAGAATAAAGTCTCTCATATTCATTATCCTGACATTTGCCCACCTATTGGAATGTGTGTGTGTGTGTGTGTGAGAGAGAGAGAGAGAGAGAGAGAGGGAGGGAGGGAGGGAGGGAGGGAGAGGGAGGGAGAGAGGGAGAACAGACGTTCAAATTAGTGCTTTTAATTCAGTTTGGTTTATTCAAGAAATTAAAATGAAATTAGTTTCAGCTAACATTTTCATAAATTATGAGAAAAAATTGTTAAATATTTATAAATCTAATGATCATGAAAGATGAGACCTGGCTGATAACAATATTTGGCATTCTATAGCAGCTATTTATGTCACTTCCACCATCCACAGGAGATTTGTGCTTCCTGTTTTGTTGAACATTCAGGTTTAGAGATTTAGCTCTATCTATTTTCTCTGGACCCTTGGACCAACAAGCTGGAGCTCTCCTCTAGATAACCACTTTAGGTTAGGGTTAGGATTATTGATATTGTGTATATATTGTATCTCACTACTGTTTCTCCTAATACAAATTGTCTGCAAGCCTCAACCCTAACACAGCCAATTCCTGCTGTGCTGAGGAGGTCGTCTCAGGATGGACCAAGCTTATTGACCAGCTATGGTCATCCTCCTGACATCTTAGAAAACCTAATGAAGACAGGCAGCAAGTGACGATCTCAGAAAAATAAGTAGAAACACAAGACTAGTGGGCTTTCTTTTCTAGTTGGTTGGCCACTGGGAGAACAGACTCTGGACTAGTTGAGTGAGAAGACTGATCTAGTAAGCCACTGCTCATGTTCTTATGTCAGGTACCAACTAAGGCCTCAGTTGAGCCTCAGAAACAACTTTAAATTCTCTTTGGAATCCAACAAGGTCCATCAGTCACTGTTCTAAAGTGTATGATAATTTGAAACTTCATTGAACTGAATCAATCTCTCAAAGGTTCACATAAGCCTAATAGTTCAATGTTGGCAAAAGGTCCATAGAACTGGCCTCTACTTGCGAATCAGTTGTGCAAAAAATAAGCAGTCTTTCTATTTTTCCCAGCATGATTAACAGAAATTTGGCAGAGTCCTTCTTATCAAATCAATTCGTAATTGTTCACCTTTATCTTGGCTTTTGTTTTGGAGTGAGTAGTTAATATTTATTTAAAGAAGAGTATACAGAGTCCTCATTTAATGACTCCCAAATAGGGGTGACAGCTTGGTTGTTAAGTGAAGTATGACTAAGTGAAATATGATTTTATCATATTTCTTCAGCTTTCTTTTCTAGGAAATGAACAGAGGCAGCCCTGACCGTTTCTTTAATTCTAACAAATTTTATCAGGACCTAACTATAATTACCAACTTTTACTTCAAAACTGCCCACTGTCTTGATTTTCCACTTGCTTTCATTATTTTTATAGGTATGGACAAAACCTGTGCAGAGGAAAGCAAGTCTTAATTAATGGTTTGTTGGGTTAAATGATCCTTGGGTGCCTAAATATACGATAGCAATATAGCTGTTAATATGAAAAGGACTCTTGCCAATTTATAATAAAGTTTTCCTCTTAATCTTTTAGCAGGCGGATTAATTAATATTTGCTAAATGCTTTGGGAAGGGCACCTAAGACGATAATACATAATATCATGTGTTCAGCATTAATATATAGATTCTTGTTAAGCAGGTATGTATGTTGTAGGCTGTGGAGAACATTGGGACATTAGCTGAAGGCCAAAGAATTATGTGGGGAATCTGTTGTTCAATTCTAATTATGTTTTAACTGTATTTTGATGACGATTTTGTGACTTTTTATCTGTAAACCACCCAAAGCCACTTAGAAAGTAAGCTGGGTAAGGCCTAAATATGATAAATTTAAAAAACGACACTTAATGGTGTTATCTGATTGGGTAATGAAATGTCTGCAAGAAAACAACCAAATTTAGAGACTAACAAGAATTCTGTATAAAAAAAATATTTCTGATAATACTTGAATACTGATTGTGAACCGTAGGGATCAAATTGAATTGCTGGTTGTGCACCTGTCTCCCTACTATGATGCCACACCTATGCCAAAGCTGTTTGATTATGACCATGGATTCTGGTGGGATTCAGTTGGTTCACACTGGTTCAAGTGAACTGGTTGTTAATTTACCTTCCCCATCCTGTTATCAAAGTGGATACTGGGTGCTGCAATGGAGAAATGGGCAACAGAACGGCCGGCATGAGGAAGGAGAAGACCACTTTCCCTCTTTTCCCTACTCCTCCTTCCTTCGTGCTGGCTGCTCCATTGCCCATTTCTCCATTGCAGCACAACATAGCACCCAGGATCCACTTTGATAGCGGGGGGGGGGGCATTAATTTAATAACCAGTTCACCTAAGGTCAGGTTGGCTGTCACAGGAAGCTCATCCCACATGCGCAGTGGAGCTGGAGGATGTGGAATGGCCATGCCTCCCATGACAGCCAACCTGATCCTGGTTGAACCAGTTGTTAAATTATTTGAATTCCACCACTGGCTATGAAACACATGGAATTGGTCATGGAGTTCCTTAGGTGGGGAAATTTTAACTTGTCTTCACAAGGCTGAGATTTAGAAGAAATGTGAGAATTTATGTCCACCATGGGAACCATGGATGTGATCCAGGTTTGTTTGATGGCTGAATGTGGATTTGGATCTGGTTTTTATCTTGGGAAAATAGCAAAATGGAGTTGGGGGAAACTATTTATCTCTTCTCATGGAGTTACTGCTCCATGGACTTCTCTACAGCTTCTCCCACTGCAGGGAGGAAGGATATAATTCTCTTGTCTTTTTTGCAGTGGTGATTAAGCGAATGCCACTGTTGCAAAAAAATAAATAAATCACGGTCCATGATTGTGGAATGTCACAATGGGTCATAAAACTGAGCTGCCCAACATGCAGTCACATGACTATGGGAGGGAGCAGCACACACTTCATAAAGTACCTGCTCTATGACCATCATAACAATGAATGGTCATTAAATGACCAGTCATAAAGCAAGGTCTACCTGTACTTTCAGGACTGCCTCTCCCCATCATTTCTGCCTCTCTCTCTTGATATGACAAAGTGGCCATGTTATGGGTCTTCTCAATGAAATGTTATCTGATGCATTCTAAAAATATGCTTTCTCTGTCATAATGCCTGCCTCATGGAACAGTGTACAGTTTTCAAATGTTACAAATAGCCTCAACCAAGCTTTTGGGAAAATTGTGAAGACCTGGCTGTTCCCGTAGCATTAGGGCCAGACTGTCAATTTTTATTTATATTTATATATTTATATGTACGTACGTATGTATGTGGTTGACAGCCTTATAAATGTGATAAATAAATAAAATCTTATGGGGATCACTGACAAGAGGAGGGAGTATCTTATCTAACTAGGCTTTTAGAAATTGGTTATTTTCCTTAACTGCAAGCATTTTAACAAACTACATCACTGTTTGGTTTGGGGGCACCAGTGCCCCAGATAGAAGGTTCATACAGAGAGTGGTAAGGACAGCTGAGAAGATTATAGGAAGCTTGCTTCTCATTATTCAGGATATTGCTTATAAGCACTATGGGCTTAGAGCTCGAAGCATTGTTAGAGACCCCACACACCCACTTAATGGTTTGTTTCTGTTGCTCCCCTCTGGGAGGAGGTTTTGAAGTATCTACTGTATAATAGGACCACTAGATTCTGTAACAGCTTTGTTCCTTATGCCATCCATCTTGTAAACTCACAGGATTGTTTTTCCCCACCATGTATCCAGACTAGACGGTGATGTTTCTCTGTGTCATATATGTGTTTGTAAGTGGGAATATCCATAATGGCTATTTTTTGAGAGCTGAATACAATGACATTTCATTTTAATGTATGCTGATTAGTGTACATTTAAAGTGAAAATAAACCTATTCTATTCCTACTCCTACTCCTACTCCTACTCTACACTACTCTACTCTATTCCCTTTGTTGTGTTCTTGGATATTCTTTTTTTCCAACTATATCCATATATAGCATATTATTTGATCAGAAATATTTAACCTTACCTGAGAGGGAGTTATATTTATTATAACATGATGCTGCTTTGTTTTATAAATGGTTCCTCCATAATTCCCTTCTTTTAACAGTAAAGAAGGTAATTCCCTTCTTTTAACAGTAAATGTTGAACATTTATTATTTTTTTAACACTTGCAGAACATATTATTACTATGGTAAGTTACTTACTATAGTGATTTGTTTCACAACTGTGGAAAATATAGTCATAAAATTGGGTGCAACTTATTTAACTACCTTGCTTAGCAATGAAAATTCTAGTTCCAGTTGTGGTTGTAAGTCAAGAATTGCTTGTACTCTCTCTTTACTGTTAGTGAAAAGAAAAGAAAATTGATTTAGGATAGTTCGTTTGTAGAATAAACTACTTCTGTATCACAAGAGAGTGAAGAATATTTTGAATTTCACAGCCCACCCAAATCCTGAAATTTGCATCTATATTGTATTATTGTACTATTTTTTAAAGATGGAAATTTATGTTCAGAAATGTTAGGTGTGATTTCAGCAATATAAAGTACACAATATAATGCTTCTAAAGGTTAATCCCTTTTAAACCTACCTGGGACTGTCTCCTTTTCTCTTGTAACTGCTTTCATATGTTCCAGCAGCCTTGACTTTTATCTACTTAAATGTTTAACTGTTAGTCCAAAAAGAGGATGTACTGAGTTTGTAGGTACCCTCAGCTGTATGACCAACCCAGTTTGTGTACTAAAGGCAGCATTTTAGATTGGAACTCTATTCAAATTAGATTTAGATTTAGAATAACTTTATTGTCACTTTGAACGTATACTAATCGGCATATTTTAAAATGAAATTTTGTTGCATACAGCCCTCAAAATGTCACCACCTCCAATATACATTACATAAACATGACAAAATAAATAAATACAAAATTATGCATATACCCAGATATGGCATAATTAGGACTAAACTTAACATATTTAGGAGGAATGATGAATGTATAAATAAATAGATCACAGTAGAGAATGGATTTTATTTAATTGACTTCCCCAGTAATGGAAATATTTGCCAGGAGAATCTGTCCACTTTTATATCCATGGTTATGTCCCCAAACCAGTTTGGTCTAGTGGTTAAGGTATTGACCTAGAAATCAGGAGACCGTAAGTTCTAGTCCCACCTTAGGCATGAAAGCCAGCTGGATGACTTTGAGCTAGTCACTCTCCCTCAGCCCAACTCACCTCAAGAGTTGTTGTGGGAAAAATAGGGAGAGACATAGAGTATTATGTACGTATTCTGCTTAAGGTATTTGTAAAGTAACCAAGGCAGGATAAAAATCTACTTAATAAAATAAAATCCAGTTACAAAAATTGTTTGCATGATGTGAGATGTCAAGCATTCAAGAAGTCATCACATGCAATTTCTCTCTCTCTCTCTCCATGCATAGCACTGTCTGGAACAATGGTTCTTAAACTGATTGACCCAATTATCCCTTGGTGGAACTCAAACAATATCATTACCTTTACCACCCACCCAGCCACCTACCCCAGACTCTGTTGTTTTATATAAATGTCTCTGAATCGGCATTCTCAAACTGAATACTTAAGCCATAAACAAGCAATTGCAAATTGCTCTATTATCCCCAGGCTTTGTCCAAATTACCCCGAATTACTCCAAAGAACAACTAATCTGGAATCTGGGGAGGGGGGAGCAGAATGACAGAAGCATCACATTTCAAGTGCCACCCATTTTGTGCATGCGTCATGACATTGTTTTTGCATATAAAAAGAGTGGAAGTTGTGCCAGGGTGCTGTTATCATTTTGAAAAAAGGAACGAGCTTCTGTAGATGCTTGTGCCTATACAATCAATATAAGTCCAGACTTTTACGGGAATTTAGTTTTATCACAAGAGGTTGGCTACAGTACTTCAGTTGTAAACTTTGTTATCAAATATATTGTCCCCCTGAATTAGAAAGGGTTTTTGCTATCAAACATTTCTCAGAGACATATTAGCAAACCTTAATAGAAGCTACATCCTGAATTCTATGAGTCTGTGGAATAATCTATCAGGGTACAGAATCTTTTGCACTCATATCTTAGTTTTTCAGATTTTAGTCTTGAAAGACAGTGGTTAGTTATATAAAGCTCTTTCAGCATTCTGGAAATGTGGTACAAGATAAAAACTGTAAGATGCACTTAACTAATAATAAAATCTCTGTTTGGGATGAGACGGTGTAATGTAATGGTTAAATTGCTAATCTGACAACATCCAAATTTCCATTCACATCCGGATTTGTGGAAAATCAGATGTGTGATTTGGGGACATTGTTGACTGAAACTGCCTCATACAGTTGTGATGCATTTAAGCCATTATGAGCTCCTGGAAGAAGGATGGAATAGAACATTCACTTCGTACAAATGCAAAAGTTACTATACTGAAACCAATCGGCAAAAATAATCATTGTACCGGATTGTAAAAAGCTAGAAGTAAGATATGATAGAAGGAATTTTCTCACAGCATCCATTCCACACAGGCTGTGATTTTTTTTTCCTTTTGAACTTGCATTGGTTCAGTGGTTTAATGTACTGGGCTTGTTATCTGGAAAGCTGACAGCTCAGGTTGAAGACCTGAGCATTGCACTACGGGGTGAGTTCCTGTCTTCACCTAGCTCCTGCCGACCTATCAAGTCAAAAGCATGCAAATGCAAGTAGGTAAATAGATACCACTCCAATGGGAAGAAAACAGTCTGTGACATGCTGGCCACATGACTGCAGAAAAATACATATTTATTTATTTATTTATTTATTAAACTTATATACCGCCCTATTTCCCTAACAGGACTCAGGGTAGTGTGCAGCCACATTAAAATACAAAAAACAGTGCAAAATTAAAAGCTATTAAAAGACCAAATATAAGAGGCTGAGAGCTAAAAAATAGAGGGCTAAAAACTAAAAACCAGACGAAACCAAATTAAAAATCCCCTAAAAACCCTAGGCCAGACCGGCTTGATGAAATAAATAAGTTTTCAACACGCTAGCTCAACTGCCCTTGAAACGGAGATGAGCGCAACTCCTATAGTCAACAAGGGAATAAAATTTCTTCCTTTCCTGAGCATAGAAAGAGATGTGATGGAAAAAGACCTCCCACCACCAGTTGTGTCTCCAACAGGGAAAAGTTTTATGACAGACCTAGACAGAAATTTAAAAAAAAACATTTCCTCCATAACACCTCTGATTTATCTGACTATTTTTGAGGAGCATTAGTTACCAGGATGTATGTAATTTTATTCCCAAAAAGCTCAAAAGTAGGAAAACAAATAATGGTGATGCTTTATACAACATGAAAGGATAAATACATAGAAATTCATTATGTATTCAAGTCTTTATTTGAGAAGGCTGCTGTTAGTGACCTTTAAAAAAGAACTTTCTTTGGCATAGTATTTCCTCTTCGCTAATGTCTCTTTAAATAGCAAAATCTTTGTAACTGAGATCAACTTTAAAAATTCTGACAAATAGCTGATTCATTATATTCTCCAGGTTTTGGTGCACTACATTAATTTCTAGCCAGTGAGGTATCTAATATCAGTTATGAACACTGGTTTTAAAATAATTGATTGAAACTGTTTCCACATTTCTTCTGCCAAAATGCCTTGCCATAAACCCATCAGATCAGCGATTTCTTGTCTGAAACTAGACATATTTAATTTTCTATTCACCTGTTATGGCTGATTCCTTGTTTCATTTCACTTTTAGTTAATTTTATATGTCTATTTGGAATTCATTCTTTTGTGGTTTTGATGGGACATAACATAGTTTGATTTGTTGCCAATTCCTGGAAATATATTATGAATGTATGCAAAATAATCTTCTAGCTTAAATTCAGGCAGCACAATTCAGCATCCTTGTAAGGTGGCTGACAGTGTTTGTTTATACCTGCAGAAGTTAAAGTAATTCCAATATTGTCAATCTCATCATCCCAAGTATTTAAACACAGTTTTTATTTTTTTTTCCATTAGGAAGTTTCATATTGAAATACTGTACACAAAAGCTCCAAAAATAAGCATGGCAAATAAATATATATAAATCCAAATAATACAAATAACCAGCAGGTAAACATAGAGCACTCAGCATGATTGTAAAATGTTTAATCATATAATCCTGTACATGTCTATTCAGAAATATGTCTTTTTGTCTTTAATCAGTCTAATCCCTAGATAAGTAGGTATGTGAAGTATTTTGAAAACCTGATATATTATTTTTAAAGAAGATTTTCATGGGGAATGCAAGGATTCTTTGCTGAGTCCAGGTGAGAATATTCAGAAGAGTTTAGTACATGTAACAACATGCACTGTACAGCCTTACACTTCGCAGCCACAATAATTTTATCTCCTTTCCAAAATCCATTTTGTTTGATACTGGTTTGCATCAGCATGGTCCCTGTGCATGCTATCAATTTATGAAAATAATTTGTGCACCTAATTGAAAAAAGTATATTCTCTTGCTGACATTGCCTCACTCAAGATCAGGAGAGAACTAGTGGCAGATGTTGAGAAATCTAAGCATGAGATTGAATGATCTTCAACATCCTCTGAACAAACATACACCCCAAGCCTCAGATCTAGGAACAGTTTTATGGCAAGAACAAACATTCTTGAAGGTACACAAGAAAAAAATCGAATTAAAAGATGGAGGAAGGAGACCATTGAGCAAGCAATAACATTAAAGGCAATATGGCCGAAGGATTGGACCTCCCTTAGAGTACCTGGAGGACCCTGAATAGGTTGAGGGTTGGAGTTTCCAAATGTAAAACCAATATGCTCAAGTGGAGGCTCTTAGTGGATAATAACATGCTATGTAAATGTGGAGAGATACAGAACCTGGCCCATCTTCTGCAATGTTGGCTACTACAAGAAACATATACTGATAATGACCTATTTTTGGCCAACAATAAGGCTTCATTCTGGCAGTTTAAAATTTGATCTAGAGATGGAAGAGGAAAAATAGCTGCACCACCATTTTGTAAGTGCTTCTAGTCTGCCAGGACGCAGCCCATTCAGAACTGGACATGCGTTCAGCTGTATTTGTGAAAGCGACACTGTGCGTGCCTGAAACCATGCCTGCTCCTACCCCCACCACACCCCACCCCTGCCGCCACCACTTGGCCAAGCTGGAAAAGTTGCAGACCACTGGTCTAATGGAATGAGAATTCATCTATACTTCCCTGAAATAAGATTATTTCTTAGTTGGATATCATTCTTCCAGACAATTGTGTGTTTTAACCATATTTCATATCTTGTGGGTGTGTCTAGAAATTGTTGTATCTGCTGTTCACAGCAAAGGAGATGAGTTACATAATTCTTCTACAAACACCAACTCTCAAAATGTCATACCAAGTAGGTTAGCATGCTCCCCTTTTACCCAGCCTTCCATGTAGATTTGAGTTTAGTTTCTAAATGTTTCTTTTTTGTGTTGCATTGTAATGCCAAGTTAGAAACTTTTGACATTTTCACTGGAGATGTATAAATGTGAACCAACAAAACAAGTATGTCAAAACTGGGGTCCCTGGTTTTATCTAAATGTTTTTGCAAGTTAAGAAATGTTCCGACAATGTTTTCCAGCTCTCCCCAAACCCAATTTCACTTGAGCACACGCCTCTGCACTTCCTGGTACAGGCCAAGAGCAGAATTAAAAGTGCAGGCATGCCAGGAGACAGTCTGTTCGTGTGAGATTTCCCACTAGGTTTTCCAGACCCAAGATTGCCATCTGAACCATTTGGATACACATTTAAACGTCTCTGTTACAATTTGAGATCTAGCCTCTTGTTCAGCGGCATAGGACAGAATGAAAACTTATTATTTATTTATTTATTTTTAGGTTTTATATACCGCCCTTCTCCCGAAGGACTCAGGGCGGTGAACAGCCAACTAAAATACATATAGACAAATATAAATTGTTAAAAAAGAATTAAATCCTAAGCTGTTCCAATAAAAATCTAAAAAACCCCAATTAAAATAAATTAAAATTTTGTACCCCATCCCAACTAATCTAAAAAACCCATTTAAAAATCCCATTTGGGACAGCTCAGGCTGGCCTGCTCGAAGAGCCAGGTCTTCAGGTCACGTCTGAAGGCCCTCAGGTCATTGGTCGTTCGTAGTCCAGCGGGCATCTCGTTCCAAAGGGCGGGTGCCCCCACAGAGAAGGCCCTATTCCTCGGGGTCACCAGGCGGCACATAGAAGGCGTCGGGACCCGGAGGAGACCCTCTCTGTGGGAGCGCACCGGTCGGTGGGAGACTACTGGCAGAATGCGGTCTTGTAAGTATCCTGGTCCGATGCCTTGGAGCGCCTTAAAGACCAAAACCAGTACTTTAAAGCGAACCCGGAAGGCCACCGGCAACCAATGCAGCTCGCGCAGGAGGGGCGTCACGTGGGAGTATCTCGACGCCCCCATAACTACCCGCGCGACTGCATTTTGTACCAGTTGAAGCCTCCGGGTGCTCCCCGCAGGGAGCCCCATGTAGAGGGCATTACAGTAGTCCAGACGGGAGGTGACCAGGGCATGAGTGACTGTGCGTAAGGCGTCCCGATCAAGAAAGGGCTGCATCTGGCGTATCAGGCGAACCTGATAAAAAGCCCCCCTGGAGACGGCCGTAATATGATCTTCCAAAGACAGCCGTACATCCAGGAGGACACCAAGATTGCGGGCCCCTTCTGTGGGGATCAAGATCTCATCCCCAATAGCCAGTGACGGAGTCAGCTGACTATATCGGGCTGCCGGAAACCACAGCCACTCGGTCTTGGAAGGGTTGAGTCGAAGCCTGTTCTCACCCATCCAGTTCCGCACAGCCTCCAGGCAACGGGCCATAACCTCCACAGCATCGTTGGGGTGGCTTGGGGTGGAGATGTAAAGCTGAGTGTCATCAGCATAAAGATGGCATTTCACCCCAAAACCACGGATGATCTCTCCCAGCGGCTTCACATAAATGTTGAACAGAAGAGGGGAGAGGACCGACCCCTGAGGCACCCCACACATGAGGGGCCTAGGGGTGGACTTCTCCCCCCCCGTCAACACAAATTGCGAGCGGTCCGAGAGGAAGGACGAGAACCACCGCAGAACGGTGCCCCCAATTCCCAACCCCTCCAACCGCCGCAATAGGATACTATGGTCGATAGTATCAAAAGCCGCTGACAGATCTAACAGGACCAGGACAGAGGAATAACCTCTGTCACGGGCCCTCCAGAGATCATCTACCAAAGCAACCAATGCTGTTTCTGTACTGTGCCCGGGCCTGAAGCCCGATTGGAACGGATCTAAATAGAATGCTTCCTCCAGATACTGAGGGAGCTGACGCGCCACCACACTCTCAACAACCTTCGCCACAAAGGGAAGGTTGGAGACAGGACGATAGTTATTCAAAAGAGCCGGGTCCAGGGAAGGCTTCTTGAGGAGGGGCTGCACCACCGCCATTTTCAGGGCGGTCGGAAGCACCCCCTCCGTCAACGAAGCATTGACAATCCCCTGGAGCCAGCCTCGTGTCACCTCTCTGGAGGTAGAAACCAACCAGGAAGGGCACGGGTCCAATAAACATGTGGTGGCATTCAGCCTCCCCAGTAATCTGTCCACACCCTCGGCGGTCACAGGATCAAACTCCTCCCAGATAACCGTCTCAAGACCTGCCCCGGACACCTCCCCCGGGACCACCCAACTGGAGTCCAGCCCATCCCGAATCTGAGCGATTTTATCATGCAGAAATCGGGAAAACTCTTCTGCCCTACCCTGCAAGAGGTCCTCCCGTGCTCTCGGCTCAAGCAGGGAGCGGGTCACTCTAAACAGGGCAGCAGGCCGATTTTCTGCCGACGCAATAAGGGCGGAGAGGTATGAACGCTTCGCCGCCCCTATCGCCACTAGGTAGGTCCTAATATAGGACCTCACCTGTGTCCGGTCAGACTCAGCACGACTGGCCCTCCAGATGCCCTCCAGACGTCTTTTCCGGCATTTCATCCCCCTCAGCTCCCCCGTAAACCACGGAGCCAGGTGGGATCTATGCCGAGTCAGAGGTCGCAAAGGCACAACTCGGTCCAGAGCCTCAGCGGCCAACCTATCCCAGGTGGCCACCAAGTCTGTGGCCGAGTTATGAGCCAGAGTTTCAGGAAATGGCCCAAGCTCCATCTGAAACCGTTCAGGATCCATCAGGTGCCTGGGGCAGAACCATCTCCTCGGCTCCGCCTCCCTGCGATGGGGGGTGGCGGCACCGAAGTCCAGTCTAAGAAGAGAATGATCGGACCATGACAAGGGTTTTATAACTAGGTCTCCAACACGATCATTCAACCACTGACCAGAGGCGAAAATCAGGTCCTGAACAAGAAATGTAAATAATTGGCGAAGCTCAGCTTATCTTAATATAAAGAGATTTATGGACATTGGGTTAGCTAGTTTGGTCTAGAACAGAGGTGTCAAACTCGAGGCCCGCTTTCATTGAGGGCCGCTTCAGGGTTGTGTTTGACCTTGGGGAGGGGGGCAAGGGGGCGTGGCCAGCTTGACATTACTCGTGCCAGGGATGCCTGTGGTGGCCCGGGTGCTCTGCCATTGAAAACAAGCTCCCAATTCTGCTTTCAGCTGGGACAGCCCCCTGCAACCCTCTGTCATGCTGCATGTGGCTCTCCTGAGCTCAGTTTTCACTGGCAGAGAATTGCAGGAGGTTGTCCCAGCTTAAAATGGAGATTGAAGCCTGTTTTTGCTGGCAGAGGCACCGTGGACCAGTCCTTCACTGTTTCCAGGGCGGCCCCATGGACCAGATCTAAGTATCCCATGGACCGGATCCGGCCCACTGGCCTTGAGTTTGACATCCCTGGTTTAGTAGTTAAGATATCAGACTAGAAAGTGAGAGATTGTGAGTTCAGCTCCTGCCTTAGTCATGAAAGCCAGCTTGGCTGTGTTTGGCAGTCACTCTCTCGCGCTCTCTCAACCCAACCCACCTCAAAGGGTGGTTGTTGTGGGGAAAATAGGAGAAGGAAGGTCTTTTGGATATGTTCACCACCTTGAGTAATTTATATAAATAACATAGGGTACAAATAAATAAAAAATAGTGCAGTTGATCGTACATATGTTTTCCACTAATCTGGAATTCTGAAGGCCATTTTCTGAAACTTTTTCATTAATGATTCAGTTTTCACCTTGCTTAATTGTTTTAGAAGAAGTTAAAACAAGGGGAAAAATTATCCTCTCAAGTTCCCAAAACATTAAGATGAGTAGATGCAGTTATTGTTCCTTGTAAAATCTTATCAGTTCAGCATTTTTGAATTCTTTGCTTCTTTTTCAATTTTGTATACTGGTTCTATATTTTAATATTTTATTTGCACACCACTCAGAATCCCTCTGTGAGGAAGATGGGTGATTTTAAAATTTGATAAAAATAAATCCCTCCCCCAAAAGAGAGATTTCTTGTAACTTTTTCTAGTCTATGAGCTTGTAGCATTTATTTATTTGCATAGATTTAATGCTATGACCTCAATTTGTAAAGCAATAACTTTTACTATTTCTTGTCAGCAAAATTTCCCAGTTTTGCTGGTCAAGATTTGGCTACCATAAGCATTAAGGTTTTTGCTTTAGATCTGCTGCTGTAAGCAGCTGTTTGGTTTGCTTAAAGCTAAATCATGCTCTCTTTGAAACTTTAGTATTTCCCAAGGGTTCATAATCCTTATTGTTAAATAGTTCCCAATCCAGTGTCAAAAGGCAATAAAGTTTATTATGTTGGTGGCTGTTTTTATGGGAGCTGCTCTTATATGGAGTAGTAAAGTAGGCATAGTACTTGTTTATTTGTGTTGTTCCATGTTGCAGATGACAGGCAAAATATCTGATTTTTAGACTGCCAAAAGTTCATTTTTTAAACCTATGCCTTATTTGATACAAATGTAGAGCTTTTATTTCTATTGACTAAACTGCTTCAGTTAATAAAGGTAGTGCTCTGCTTAAAACTGTAAGGAAGCCAGAAATTTCCACTGTATATTATAATAGTCATAAGACAAGACACCCTGTCAGCTGTTCTTCCGATATTGCGGGGATGAACGATAACATAAGAATCCACTCTTAGCTGTTCAGTGAAGTTCTGTTTTATTCGTCTTGATCCACCACAATCACAGGCAACAGCGATCAACAATTAACAACGTGGTTAAAGTCAGCTCTGGGCTTCGCTACAAACCCCAGCTGTAATTTATACACATAATGGTTTTAATTATCTTCCGGTTAGTTACTGTGACTAACATCCTTCACTGTTAACTAACCTCTGTTAAGGTCTAAACTAAACTGTTAAACTCTATGAAACTCTACATTTTGTTAAAGCTAAACATCAGATTATATTACACAACAATATGACTATTTATGTTAACTCCTATGTGTTTTCCACCATTCTTATCCCTCCACCTGTGTGATATTCTGTAATATAGTCTCAGTATGGTATCATTTTTTGAGGGAAATAGATGTCCATCATTTGTTGTCACGGTTCCAACCTAGTCTTTGTTGGAGTCGTGACAGGCAGCCTCCTCTATCACGATTCTTCTTAGAAGAATATAACATATAAACAAATATTTAGACTCATTGTTTACCGAAGGTTTTGGGTTTCTCAGGATGAAGATTATGAAATTTCTTCTTCAATCTATCAGCATTCATATGTGCCTCATTTACCCATGACGCTTCCGATTCAGCCATGAAATTTCGTCCTGCTGGGACATACTTTAATTTAAAATTGAATCGCTTAAAATACAAGGCCCATCTAACCTGTTTAGGAGACAAGCGTCTTGGCTTTTGTAATGCTTCTAGATTGCGGTGATCAGTCCATACTTCAAATATTTCCTGAGCCCCTTCTAGGAAATGTCTCCAAGTACTTAATGCCCATTTCACAGCAAAAGCTTCCTTCTTCCATATTGCCCATCCTCTCTCCGCCATGGTAAATTTCCTTGAGGTATAGGTACATGGTTGAAAGTTTCCATTTACATTCTCCTGTAATAGCACAGCCCCTAGTGCTATGTCACTGGCATCTGCCTGTACAATATGCCTTAGAGAATAATGATTTTAATGTTTCAAAGGCAGTTCTGACATCTTTCAGACAATGTGATTGGTTGAGTATGACTAGACCCGATGTTATGACTTTTTGGTGGTGTTCGTTAAATAAATGCCTTGGTTGTTATGTGAATAAATGTATTCCTTTGAGTGTGTTTTGCTGGAAACCGGCAAGAAACATCACAAATTGCATGTAACTGCAGAATGCTATAACTAGCTGTAAAGGTGAGGTGGTTGCTAAGGGTCCACAATGTAGTCATGTGACCCTGGGGTGGGAACTGAGCCATAAGTAGCTTCTTTGGGGGATGGCTTGTAACTTTTGGGGGGGTGGCTTGTAACTTTAAACAGTAGTTGAGTGACCTGTCATTAAGCGAAAATTACCTGTACTGATTCTGCAGGTTATAATTATAAACTCAAATGGATATGGCTTTAGAAACAAATGGATATGGCTTTAGAGATTATCCTCAAGAGAATAATCTCTAAAGAGATCATGCAGAAGAATGAAGCCTATCTGAATTGGAACTCCATGCTTTTGGTGTACAGTGAAACCTCGGGTCTCAAATGCTTCTGTTCACGACCAAGTTGGGTGGCAAACAAAAAATCCACCTGATTTTTGAATTGGATCATAATTAAAAAATTGGGTGGTGAACAAAATTGGCGCAGAAAGATTCTCTTTCCACACCAACTTCCCTTTTGGCACAATTTTTTTTTGGGGGGGGGGGGGGCTTGTCCATGCATGTGCTTCTGTTCACAACCATATCGGGTTGCGGCCAGAATCCTGGAACGGATTAAGGTCATGATCTGAGGTTTCACTGTATTATATTTGAAGCTCTTATTGATCTTAAAGCTTACTGTTATCTTTCTTTACCTTATTGTTATTTTTTTATTTATACGTTTGATTCCAGTAACAGATTTAATTGCAGTATTCGGCTAAGATGGAAACAGTCTATATACCAGTGCTCCAAAGTTATCAGGCTTGAACATAAAGGGGAGCATTATATGACTGTTGCAAAAATAGGGAACAGTCTTATATGGAGTGTCTGACTAACAGCATTTGTCCAGAAGTTCAGCCTCACTTTTCTTTTCCTGGACATTTAGGAGTTCCAGGAATACAACATGGGGAGCTTGACATAAAAACAACTTTCTTTTTCAATAAGCTTAGGCTGAAAAAATTTCTTAGGAAATGAATAATTATGGAATGGAAGTTGGTTGGTGTCTTCTCTGCAACTTCCTCTTTCTGAAGCCATATTACAGTTAGTTCATCCCTGACTTACAATCATTCAGTCACTATCTGAAAGTTACAACAACACAGGAAAATAACTTATCACTAGTTTTTACATTTAGCCGTTGGGGCATTGCCATTGTCACATGATCAAAATACAGATTTTTGGCAACTGGATCATATTTAGGAAGGTTGCAATGTGCCTACAATCCTTTTGTGACTTTCTGAGTAGCAAAGTCAATGGGGAAGCCAGATTCATTTAACAACTGTTTCTAACTTAACAATGGCAGTGATTCACTGGACAACTATGGCAAGAAAGGTTGCAAAATGGGGCATTTTACAACTTAACTACCGTCTTACTTAACAACATGAATTTTAGCCTCAATTGTGGTTGTAAGCAGAGGACTACCTGTATATTGCTGCAGTGGTAATGGGTTAGTTGTAGATGAGGAGGTAATTTCTTACTTTGAGAGATTCAGATCATCTATGTCACATTTACCAAGCAAGGTAACATATGTCAACTTGCCAAAAAGTCAGTGTTAAAAATCAGTAACAGCTGTTAGTTTTATTGAATCAACTTTGTTAGATTAGTCCCTATATTGCTCAGAAGGAAGACCTGCATGGAATTTTCAGTATTCAACGCACATATGAAGTGTGCAAAAAGGCAGGGCTCAGATAAGATAAATTATTATATAAATTACACTAAATACTCAAATTAATTGTCATTTTCTTCTAAATATTTCCTTGCTCATTTAACACATGACCTTTGAACATTCCTAAGTACACTAATCAACAAGGTTTTAATTGTTGGGCCTTTCTTCCATCATTAACTGCAACTGGGAATGGTATGGCCTACTGCTTCACCCTCACTTGGTTTATCCTTAAAGCTTTAGCATTCATAAGTACAGAACTCCCCAGATATTAGTAAAATGTGTATTCAAAAAAACATTTAAATATGGAACATTGGGTAGGATCTCTGTTTAATTGAATCTGTGAATTAAATTTTATTAACAATATTAATGACTCAAACCTGTTAAATAAAACCTAATCGTGAATTTTCAGGATTATTGTCAGCTTCATAATCACACTTCTGTGTTAGCAGAAGTTGGTACCAGCTGTTAAAAATAACATTTGAGATTATTGTAAATTTAGCATATAGGTTGACAAATGAATTGCTCTTATTTTTTAAATTCTTTCCATTTTTCTGTTGAAATGCTTTAAACCTGGGTTTGGTACAAAATTTAAGATAGTTATATAGATATTAACAAACTGTGAGAAGAAATTAATAATTTTAAAGTATAAATCTCTGATTACTGCTTTTTTAACAAAATTATAAATACGGCAACATTTTATAATAAGACAAAATCAATTGTTTCCTCTTATTTCACTATCAATCAAAAATCAAACAGTCGATGCCATGTATAAATTACATAAACAGAACTTGTTTCAGTTTTTAGGCAAATCCAATTATTCAGTTGCTGAATGAAACACTTCCTGTGTGGATACCACATTATGAGCATTACACTTCAATGTAGCAAGTTTTACACTCATACTTTGTGCTTACTAATTTTAATTATTTTTCCATATACCTTTGAAAAATCTGATTCATCGGTTTTCCAAGAGGTGTATTCTGGTGTTTAAGGGTTCTGTTTTGTAAATTTACACATCCAATTAAAGGTTTGAAGGAAATCTTTGAATAAAAGGAAAATGAAAGAGAGTTTGTTATTTTAAAGCATTACTGAAATGTCTGCACCTTTGAAGTAGATTCATATGTTTTGACCCACATCATGGTTAATATAGGTACAATTCATATCAGAAATTGCATCCATAATATCCTGTCAGAACTGGGCTTCTGGTGTAAATCAGTGCAAATATTCTGATGGGTGTTGTGAAGAACAATTGAACTGATTAATCATTTACTGACCTCACCATTTTATTATGTGTTGCCAAAACAGTATGAAAGATTTAGGATTTAAAGAGAAAGTTGGCAAGGGGAAAAGTTTAGAACAAGCTGGAAAGATGCCAGTTCCAGCATCAGATAGTTTTGCAGAGGAAAAAAATGGTTGGTTGTTCCTCTTTCCAAAATTGAAAACTGTTTAGCAGTGGTAACATAAGAAATAAAAAGACATTTGTACCACTGGTTCCTGATATCCAAAATACAAAATAAAACACGCACACACACACACACACAAATCAAGACAGTGTCAGTTCTTTGAAATTGCTAATAATCTAAATGTTAAATGAAATCACAGTACATTTTGACTGGGATAGATTATTCTGTATTTAGCCAGTCACATTAAAGCTTCATAAACCATAGTCTAACCTCCACCCTCAAATCCATCTCAAATCTTTACACTAAAGTCAACTAACTTAATACCTGGACTTAAGGAAAGTAAAAACAAATTCCATATTGCTGGGATATATTTCAATCTACAGTGTATATTCATGTTACTAATATTACGGAGAAGGACTGCTTAAGTCTAAAAACCATGCTGACATAAGCAGAATGGGATGAAGGATTTTTAAAATGGGCATTACTGTATATGGTTGATTTTTGGGGGGCAACATAATACTGTAGTTGGTATATATAAATATTTGTGTGCAAATCTTCTGTTCTTTTTGGAGCACTGGGAATTTGATAACCTTTCAATAGGTTCTTTTTGGTTTTTACTTTTAATTGCATAATATTTTTTAAAAAAGATTTAAAACATGCAGGTTATAAAATTTTGTCTTTTAGAATAAAGCCATAGGCATTTGGAATTGAAGATTGCCTTCTTTTCTGTATGATAGTAAAATCATCAATATAATTCATGTTAAGGAATATTTTCTAATTGCAAAAATACAGAGTTCCTTAAGCAGAAATAAAGAATGGATATTCAGTAAAACTCTATTGTAACCAGCTTCTGGCAACTTGTATGGTAGGTATGAAGTTTATATTTGAACTGGCAATCAGCATAATTAAGGATAATATTTTAATATGCTGCATTATATGCCTTAATTACATTTTCATGATATTGAATCACACTGTTAGGTATACTGAATTTAAACCAAGATACTTCAAGGCCAGGCCATAACCACAATCATTCATCATTAAATGGAGACTGCAATTTCATCTTTTCAGCAAAACTCTTAAATAAAAAAATGACTTGTTTGGAGCGTTGTAGGAAAAGGACTGGCAGAACCTAAGGGTGGAGTTAAAAAAGGCATCAGCCTGGAATCCTTTCATAGCCTCAAGGAAACTAAATTTAACCTTCCTTGAGTTCTACTGACCTTTATCTAACCCCAAGCAGGTGCAAAACTTTGTTGATGTGATTTCTGTATATAGGCATGTTTAGCAATAAATCAGTTTAATTGGAACTTCATGTATGGACCTGATATTTTGCATCTGACAGGTGCAAAATTAAGTACATCATATTGTAATGTACCTTTTGGGTGGCATTCATTTTCAGGTTATTCCTTCATCCAATCTTGTGTCAAAGTTTTGAACAATATCTTCACATATTAAATTAAACCATCATGTGCTTTAATTATTTTGGCTTTATATAATAGGTAAACAAATCCTATACAAACTGTAATTTGTGAATCATATTTTTACTTCCTAGGATGGTTTATTGTTATACCAAAGCCATAAACTATGATTTGTAATGTGTAAATTACTTATATATCTTTTTGTTCAAACTTTTTTCTTCTGTTTTGACTGCTGTCATTTCCATAGCTGAATACATATGCTACATTTTGAGAACAGCTACCCAGAATTGTTGGGAATCAAATGGCATACAAATATGATTAACTAACTGATTGAAATTGTTTGATTTTGCTTCATATTCTAGACTTAAAGTGATCAGATTCAATGCTTGTGAAACAGTTTTTTTTTTTTTGTATAGGCTGTTGATCGGATTTGATTGTTGATTTATTCCACTGCTGTTTCTTTTGTTATGTGTTCTGAGAGTTAATATATCAATAGAAGTAAAGTCATCAGAACAAACGATTCCCCAAACTTAAATTTCAGTCATTAGATAGATTGAAATTTTGCTATTTCAGTGTAATTTTATAAGATTGTATATTAAAAAATTACATTTGACAATTTATTTTACTTATATATTTTAATACATTTTTTTTTCTTTTGGAGCATGCTGGTTCTCATAGGTGAATTATATCCAACACAGATTGCACAAAACCAGCCAAGTAAAATGACCAAAATCTTTGATGACTCATCAACTACCCAACTATCCACTACTACTGTGTAATAAACTATCTATTGGGTTAAAGTAGTTAAAAAGAGAGACCAGAATCCCCACATAATATCAACATTGATAAATGGGCAAAACAAGGATTTGTCTGTATGGTTATAAGACTTACAAACATAATATCATTTCTACTTTATTCCTTTTTGTGTTAGAAACATCAGTTACAATGCTTGTCTTCTGAGATTTTGTACGTGTAGAATTTTGCACAAAATCTGGCGTAAAATCACAAAACCAAATACACTGCCTCCTACGAGACCTGCATACATATTTGATGCTTATTTCTTCAAACTTGGCAGAAAGCATTCTTTTGTCTTCCATGTGAATATGGCCTGTTTCCAAAACAAGGCTATAGGATAATAAATAAGTATGTACAGTGGAAGGCTACACCAACCTTACCAGCAGTAATCTTTTATGTTTCCTTAGCTTTTCGTTGATGTCACTGCTATTACATTGCCTATGATTCAGTGAAGTATGAATACGGATGAATATGAAATACGAACTTCATATAAATTTGAAGCTTAAACACATTTAAGAAGTGAACTTATGCTGACCAGTCTTTAAAATAATGAAAGAAACTTATTTGATTTTACACAGACAAACAGACATGCATACACTTACAGATATATACACAGAGGGAGGGAGGGGGAGAGAGAGAGAGAGAGAATTTATAAAAAAAACAGAAATACAAACTGGGGTTTATGGTAGTTGAAATCCTACGTTGGAGGCACCCAGTTGAGAAGGATAACATCTTTGTAAGAATGAATTAATTGCAGTTTAATATGCTGCAAATTTCATCTTAACTAGTTCATGCTTTGCAAACCTGGATAGTTAGAGAAATAAGAAGATAACTTGGGCGTATTTGATATCAAAATTCTTTATATAAAAATTTAAAATGATTTATATATATTATATGTATTTATGTATATATAATTACACACATACATACATACTCGTACACAGTACAATTAATATAATATAAATTGTGCAGGTGTGTTGCTTCTCAGCAGTCAAATAAATGGACTTTCTTCTGAATGGTGTGTCCCCAAGCTTGCCTTCAGATATTCCAACATCACTGCTAACTGAGCCCATCCATCTTGCTGTTGATTATCTTCTCTTCTTTTCACCTTTTCCAGAAAGATAGACTTCACAGGAGAGTAGATTTTATCATGATATGTCCAAAATATGACAATTTGAGGAGTCTCAAGTGAGAACCGTGGATTAATTTGCTCTGTGATCTACTTATTTTTTTTCTTGCTATCCCCAGCAAAGTTGAACTATAAATCTAATAAATAAACTTATTGTTGTGGTTCACTGGCAGCCTGTGCAGATGGCAGCGGAATCGGACAGTGGGGAAGAACGGGAATCAGTCCGGGAGTCTGAAGAGGACTCGGACGAGGGTCCTGCATCCGTTACAGAGACTGGGCCAGGGCCATCTGGGAGTGGGGTGCTGCCTCCTGAACCTTTGGAATCTGGCAGCAGCGAGGCAGAGGATCCAGGGGAGCCTGTTCCCAGTGTGCATGTGCACAGAGCTGCTAGAAGGAAAGAGCAGCTGAGGTAAAAGGGGTGAGTCAGGAGTAAGGCTGGGAGGTGATTGCCCCTCCCATAAAGTATAAAGGACAGGCAAAGATGACAAAACCTTTGCAGGAAGCAAAGTCGTTCGTTCTGTTTAGATTCATTCTTGAAGCTCTTTGTACTTCGGTTGTTGTTGTTTTTTTCTAGTTCATTTGACACTTCTGTTATTGGTAGCACTTCACAGGAAAGAAAGATGGGTGCTTATCTTAAGGGACTGCTTGAGATTCATTACCGACTGGGAATGAAAATAATTCCCAGTGTTGCAATAAAACAAGTCTTGTTTTTAAAATAAGCATATGCGTAAATACGGTCTCAAAAGCCTTGGTCAGAACACTTATTATTGAAGTTAGAAAACTAAAACTAAAACTCATTAAATGTTGTAGAATATAGTATTTTTAAAGTTTCTGTCTCACCTATATTATACTAGTGGGTCTGAAGAATTATTAACCAGTAACAGTAGCTTGAGATCCAACTTGGTATTAAGGTGTCAGACTAAGGAGACCTTGAATTCTAGTCTTACTTTAGCTGCAAAGCCACTTGAACCAATCATTTCCCTTAATTTCAGAAAAGAAGAAATTAATGAACCACTTCTGAAAAATGTTGCCAAGGAAACTTTTGGGGTGCCTTCAAGTCATTCTTGACTTTGATGATGTCTGGACAAGTTCCTATAGTTTTCATGTCAATTCAGAAGTTGTGTCTCATTGCCTCCTTTTGGGGGTAAGAGAGAATGACTGGTCCAAGATCATCTAGCTAGGCCTAGAATGGGAGTTGAATTCATGATCTCTGTTTCCAGCCTAATGCCTTAACCACCATATTAAACTGACTCTCTTATAATAATTTACATCCTTTTTAAATTTTATTTTAGTAGTTTACATTCTTTAAAAAATCACCCTTCATATTTATGTAATTGTGGCACAGTTGCTCCACTTTAAAAAAAAAAAAAGTAAAGCTATTCCTTGTGTAATTTCCCACAGTGCCACTAGTTCTACCCCAAATGAGTGATAGTGGAAAGTGTGTTACTTGGGATATAATCATGGCAGCTCAGCAAGGCATATAGTTGGAATTGTTAATGTATTTTCTGACTGCCATATTCCTTCTATATAGCTTAATTATGGCATTTGGAAACATTCCAAAGCCATTATTAATAATTCATGGCACTCTTGTAGTTTTTCCTTATACAAAACAGTATTAGAATATATACAAAATCTGTTTCTTATATGAAGTCATTTGATGAGTCAAATTATGCTTTAATGATAACATTATCATGATCTATGTAGTTATTTTGCAACCTTGATTCTTTAACTGTGTGCATAACATCAAAAGCAGAATAAAAAGCATTATTAATTTTGCATTTGGAAAGGGCGAAAATTAGAAGTAGGAAGGATGACAGTCGCTCATCCAAACCTTTTACAAAGAAATATATTACAAAGAATTATTAAAGAGTTGTCTTGGCTGAATTGGAAATTGTTAATTGTCAAATTCACTTGTATCATTTTTCTAATATAATAACATCTGTACCATCAAATTAAATAGTTTGACTTTTTTCAGCAATTTGATGATTTAATTCTTACGATATCTTTTTTACATTTATATTTAAAGGAGTAGAAATAATATTAGAAGGCAACAGAAAAAGCCAAACTTCAGAATTTATCCACAAGGTTCATAAATACTATTCCAATGGCTTTTTCTGAATGCTTTCTTCAATAAATTTTTCATTTATTCTAGAGATTTTAAAGTCTCTTTGCAAAACAAAAACCTTATGGTGGTATATAATTCACATCTCTGCATAACAACGTTCCGCACATTAATCGTTCATGTTATTTTGCATTGCATTATAAAATTACAGTAGGCTCAATCCAGCCAAAATTAAGCAGTTTTAAGCCTCACTGATTTCAAAGTAAACAAGAAGCACATGAGGAAATACTGTATTTGCATTGAAAGCAACGGGTCTTAAACTGACTAATTTCGAGTCGTTTGTATTTGTTGTTTGCAGGTTACAAAATAGTTACTATCTTCCTGTGTAGCTTGTGGCTACTGTAGAAGTTTCTGATTAGCTATCTTTGGAAATAAGTTTGGTTTAGTTCAGGAAGGCTCTACTTCATTTTGCATGCATGATTTTTAAAATTCAATGAAGTTATTGTCATTCCGATTAGAATTATAACAGAATAACAAAGTTGGAATGGATTTTGGAAATCTTCCTGCCCAAGCAGGAAACTCTATACCTTTTCAGATAAATGATTGTCCATTCTCTTTTTAAAAACTTCCAATGTTGGAACACTTGGAGGCAAATCGTTCCACTGATTAATTGTTCTAATAGTCAAGAAATTTCCCCTTAGTTCTAGGTTGGTTCCCTCCTGGATTAGTTTCCATCCGTTGCCTTTTGTTCTGCCTTCAGGTGCTTTGGAGAATAGGTTGACCCCCTCTTATTTGTGGCAGCCCCTTAGATACTGGAACACTATTATTGTATCATCCCTAGTCCTTTTCATTAAACTAGACATACCCAATTCCTGCAACAGTTCTTCGTATGTTTCACTGATTCACTGGTGGGAAATCGAACCTTAGTGAAAACCATGGACATAGCAAAATTAGGATTTGAATCTATACTGTAATGCATATTCACTTAGAAGTAAATGCAAGTGGAACAAGAGGTTTATCAGACGTGGTTTCTCCCTCCTATCATGGGGCAATTTCTGCCATAATTGCTATGACAGATATCTGTGAAAATGCTTTGAGAGAATATTGCTGATGAGGGAACATCATGCCAACAATCTTTGTTTCTGTTTCTGGGATCAATGCCATGTAGTTCTATTGCTGGCACCATTTCATAATGTTTTGCATATGAATTTATCCTGAGAATCATAGTAGAAATTGTGCTATAATGAAGAGAAGGTAGAATCCTATGCTCACTTCACTGGACTGTACTAAACATCCCCTTCACTGGGATGACTTTCTTTATGACAATTGTGTTGAAACCCATGGGGCATACACCGTTTACAGCCATTGCCCCCTTTTTTTAAATAAAACAAAACAAAATCTATGGGACAGTGAAAACTGGAAAATATGATAATAATGAATAATTAAATATCATCTGAGATTGCTGTGATGTATTTATTGTAAGATCAAACAGGGGTTTTTTAAAATAAAGTATAAGAACTTCCAATTAAGCATTCTTTCTTGCTTATGATAATTCTTTGGACACTGATATAGCTGAATTAAATTAAGTTCACACAATTAGTCCTACTTAATAGGCTTGAATACTTGCTTGGCTCTCTTAAAATGATGAAGAACAGCAAACTATAAGATTTATTTTGACAATTTTGAATACTAGGAAGAAAACTAGTGTGCATTATGAGAAAGAGACTGGAATGATGGCGGAGGAGGAATAAAAAGCATAATATAATATAATAACAAGAAGAACTGCCTATGTACCCAGACACTACCTTAACACTACCTTAGGTCCTTGGTTAGGACTTGAACTGTTAAGTTTTTACCAGTCCCAGCCTGTGAATCAAACTGAAGATTAACCATAATAATAGTAATAATAATTTTTGAAAGGCAAATAATTACAATGCAAATTCCCTAAATTAATTCTGATCTGCCCAGAAGTATGAGGAAGCAATGAATCTACTTCCAGAAAGTAAAAGTATAATAAGAAGAGAGGGATAAAAGAGGCAGAGAAACAAGAAGAAAGGCATAATAGTTGAAATATATCAATAGTTTTTGTCTCAAGAAATATAGAGGGCTTTGGAAGCTTCTACAGGGCAAAAGGGTGGTCTCTGGAATCTGGATGTAATGTAATGTGTGGATAACTTGGGGTATGAGGGAAACAGACACTGCCTAGGAAACAGACAAGAGAGTGAGGCATCCCAATAGATTAATGGTCAGAGCAAGAAACTTAGGAAGGACCTGCCCTAATTGTTTTAAATTAAAAGTGTGGCAGGAAGTTTGCATCTTCAAACTTGTAAGATTCTATTAATAAGGTAGAATCAGCCAATCTACCATGTTTTTCCAAAAATAAGACCCCGTCTTATATTTTTTTTTCCCACCAAAAAAGGCACCAAGTCTTATTTTCAGGCGATGTCATCCATTGACTAACCTCATTTGCGCTCATTGCCTCCTTTTCACTGTCAGAGGCCTTCAGGAACTTCTTCTATGGCTGGCAAGGCTTTCCTGAAGGCCTCTTCAGCTGATAACAGAGCTCTGGATTGATCTAGTAGCTACAGAGGCCTTCAGGAAAGCCTTGCCAGCCTTGCCAGCTGCAGAAGAAATGGGCTGGCAAGTGATGTCAGGGTGTGTGAGGCCTGGCTACAACGGTCCAAGGGTAAGTAGTAGGGCAGCTCCACCCACCCCCCATCCCCACTCTAGCTTAATTTTACCTGTGCACTCTGGAGTGGGCAGGATCTTAATTAGGGCTTATTTTGGGGTAGGGCATTGCTGCACATGTAAAAAAATCAAGCTAGGACTTACTTTCAGTGTAGGTCATATTTTTGGGGAAACAGGGTAGTCATGTTTCTTGCCTGGTTTACTTGGTAGAGCTGACACTGGGTAAGAGATGTTTAACACTCTTGCAAAGGACAAGAAGGTCTACTTTAAGAGAAAAAGTTAGTACGCTTTCCAATTCTTAAATTTACTGTAATCTTTGCAGCTATATTCTAGACAACTACATTAGTGTGCTGTAATGATATAATCATAACCTAATAAATTATAACAGAACTTTTGTTTGCTTGCCTAAGGCCCAAGCTAAATATTCTCTGGTTAGGTACCATGTTTCTACATGTCACGTTTTTATTTCACTAATTACAAGTGTGCACAATACTAGAGTCAAATCCCTTCTTCTTTAAGATGAAATTATCCATTACTGTCAATTGCACTCTGCACTGGGAAGAGAAGAGGTAAGCCCCCCCTCCTCAAATGCTATGTTACCTGTAATTATGTAAGAAAAAAACCTCTAGTATGCTTTGTGTCAAGTTATCATCTGTTTTGGCTCTTGATTTCATAATGCAGACTTAAAACCAAGTCCAATTTTAAGAAGTGTCGGTACATATGCAGTACCATTACATTTTTTAAATCTGAATGTCAGCTCAATCCCCTTAACCCATTTTCAATGGGCGTTACACAAAATAACCAATTCAAGAATGCCAATCTTACAGAATAAATTATTGGACTGGAAATTAGGATGCATATTCAGGACATCTGTTTTGCTTTTAATCTCATATATCAAGATCACTATAAATTTGTCTGGTTTTTGACCAAGTGATACAGTGAAGTCTAACTTCAAGCATTATCTCAGTATCTCTGGTTTAATTTGTTTATTTAATCCAATTTTGTTGCCACCCAAATCCTCAGTGACTTTCAGCAGTTTACAAAGGTGAGAGAGAATGACAGAAAAAGAGAAAGAGAGATTGAAAATACCTATTTAAGAGAACATGGCCAAGTAGAAGAACAAAACGGCACTCCACAATCATTTTATCCCACTCTCTGAGAGAACAACCAGGTTTTCCATAATTCCCAGAAGGGTGAGAGCCTCATAAATCTTTGGGGCAGAAATATCATTCCAGAGAGCAGGTACAGCAATGAAGTAGTTGTACCTCCTGGGTCCTATAAGATGACGGGGTTTCATGGACACGACTTAAAGTGCACTTACTGGATGACCAGGATCATCCTGCTGGGGTTGAAGTAAAGACAAAAATAATTACACTGATTCTAAGTCAAACTCTGATTGGTGAAATAGGATAAAACCACAAAAGAATGAGTGCTAGTCCCAACTCCTCTTTTTAGGAGTAGCTTATTCAGAATTCTGTGAACGAGAAAATAGACTTTGCCAAAACCTTAACCCATATAAAATTATTGATATGAGATGCATTGCCTTAAAACCTGTTGTCACATGTGGATATGAAGAATTCTTTCACTGCGGTTTTCTTCAGTGGCTCAGGTGTTGCTGCAGTTGGCAAAGGAGTAACCCATTCAAACTCTGATAATTGGTACATTCTGGCCTGAATATTGCCTTTTCTTTCAGGCTGATCTATTTTCTCAATTCTGCAGTCATTCCAATGTATACTATCTGTCATGGCCTTAGCAAATAAATTATAAAAGAAAGTTAACTTTCCTAATATTACTTTGTTTATTCTGAAAGCTAGAAGGTAGTATTGGGTTGGGTTTTCCCCTGGAATAACATACCAGGAGCAAAAAGGTTTTGGAATAATTAATTAGAAATAATTGAAACATTTTCACACATCCACGGGCATGTACTTTGCTTCTCTCCTTCATTCTATTAAATATTTAATACTAAGCAATATCAACAATATGCCAATTGAACATTTTGCATTATCTGCAGTCCTTCCTTTTCAGTACAAATGGTCACACCAGGAATTCCCTAATTAACTGTAATTGATTTGTACAAACTTCAGAACAAGCTCCTAAGCCAACTGTAAATTACAAGCGGCATATTGCTATTATTCCTGCCCAGTTATAGTCTCATAAAATAAATAAATAAAATCAAACCAAACAAAACAGAAAAGCCTTACTAAAAATAAAATAGTTTCCTTTGAGTTGATTTATGGTGGCAACTTGGACTCAGCCGGTTAGTTATTTTATAACTAAAGAAGCAGTTGGTTGTTTAATTCTTCCAAGATGTGTTTGACTTTTCCATGTTGTCCACCATTTTGAGACTTCCTGTCAGATAGAGAACACACTTACTTACTTACTTACTTACTTTTTCTTTTTCTTTTTCTCTTTTCTTTCTTTCTTTCTTTCTTTCTTTCTTTCTTTCTTTCTTTCTTTCTTTCTTTCTTTCTTTCTTTCTTTCTTTCTTTCTTTCTTTCTTTCTTTCTCTCTCTCTCTCTCTCTCTCTCTCTCTCTCTCTCTCTCTCTCTCTCTCTTTCTTTCTTTCTTTCTTTCTTTCTCTCTCTCTCTCTCTCTCTCTCTCTCTCTTTCTTTCTTTCTTTCTTTCTCTCTCTCTCTCTCTCTCTCTCCTTCTCCCTCCTCTCTCCCCCCTCCCTCCCTCCCTCTGAGAGAGAGAGATGCCAATAGAATCAAGTTAGGAATTTTCTGAATTTTTAACATGGCAATCCTAAAAGTTTTGCCATTGCTGGTCTAGTGTTGAAGAAAAGCAGACAGAGCTGGGGGCAGAGTTAAATGAATCATAAGTCTAGAATTGTTACATTCCCACAAAAGGTCCAAGTCCAGCCTCTCTTGAATTCCTTGATCTTATCTTAATTCCAATTTAGTCTTGTATGTTAGTTGATTAAATTCTTGTGCGATACATTTATTTAAATTTAAAATAAATTTATTTTTGAAATTGTAATAAAGTATTACTTGAGTGATAAATCTTTTGAATTGACACTTATTTGTGCCCTTGAACTTTTGCGCTTTGATATCTAGCTCTTTATTGACCTTTGAATGTAAGAAACCCTGGGCAATAATATTATTATTAATTATTATTAATAATGTATCTTCCATGTCAGCTGTCAAAATATTCTGCCCATCACTCATGAGTCATCATTAAGCATATTTGTCTTCAGAGGGTCTCTTTGTTGTAGGTCAGCTAATCAAAATTCCAAGTCTCTCCTCAAAAATACTATTAATTTCACATTTTGTAATTTTGAAATATGTATTTCATCCATGGGCATGTACATGTGAAATTTATCTATATTCTCTCCAAGACCTTTTCTTTGAAAGTACTTGCATTTGTGTATTTATGTTGACTATTGTTATAGAACTCAACATTTTAAGGTGGTTGAAAACTTTTTATATGCTTCTGAGTTTTATTTATCTATTTCTTTTTGATTTCATTTTTCTTATCATGTATACTTGTTTTTATATTAAAATATGCTGCTTTTGATGCATACCACTATGTTTGTATTTTCTATCATATTTTGCAGTCATATTGCACACACAAAAAATGAACAGCAGAAAAAATATGTATACAAATCTCAGATTGACTTTATTTCATTCTGTAGAGCTCTTAAGTTTGCCAAAGTGTGGAATTGCGTAGAATGTTACAGTAGAGGGATGACATTAATAATGTCTGATACACTTCCCTAAAAACTGTCTTCGTTTTAATGACTGGTGAACAAAAACCTCTTGTAGGCAGTTGCAAACTAGTTTTGAGTGTGGCAGCTTTCTATTTCATGAGGTTTATTGGCAATTTAGTCTACAGAGAAGTTTGAAAGCACTGCTGTGTTCTAGTAGTGAATGGACAAAGGCTGTTATGATGTGGTACAGAAGGTCTTCCTGTCCCAAGCACTGGCTTTATCAGACATTAAAAATGCATCATCTTTTGTCTGGTCTTCCTTATCTCTCCCCTCCCCCAATTTGGATCCTACTAAATCCCAATTATGTTTTCCGCAGATGCCTTGAGGTGAAATGTGCCTTGAGTTTATGCTAAATTGAGATTAATATACACATAGGTTGTATGCTTGCAAGCATAGAGTCAGCTCCATATGCCTGCACGTTGCTCATTCAGCATTTTCAATTGATAAATGGGTAGGCAAAATAGCTACAAAAAAGGTAAAAAAAAAGTCAGGGATATATTAAAAAAAAAAAGAATTGGCTTATTCAAGCATCAACAGGATATTATTAGTCCCAAGGACTGACGACAGTTTGAGAGCCTGATGCGTAAAGGAAGGAAGTTTATAAACATCGCAGAGAGAGCCATGTTGAGCAGTTTCAGGAAATGAGGCACGTCCTGCTGCTATTGTGCTTGAAGCAGTGAGACTCCCAAGGGGCCACCCCAGCCCATCTTGAGACCCCAGTCTGGCAATGAATTAGTTGACTCATTTTATTTTGGCTGTTTTTGTTATTTGTCGCTTATTGTTCCAATTGAGCTGTAACTTATAAATAAAAGAGCTTGGGCTTTTCCACTCCCCCCACCCTGCAGAAGGATTGATGGATCTCTGACAAGGAAGGGAAGTACCTCCTGTCAAGTAGTAGGTTTTCCAAATGGAACCACGCAACGATGGCAAATATCAAATTTCTTATTTGAGAGTGGTCCTTAAAATGGGGGTTTCTAAAGGGCCCAGGATTGGTAAATTTGAATTTGAAATGGGAGGAATTGTCAAGTAAATTAGAACTGGGGTTAGGAGACCCACAGAAATCCATTTTTTTAAAAAAATAGACTGGGGAACAAAACCAAATCCTGTTAGATTTCATTTATTTTTCTAAAACATTTTTATAGTTGTCCATCTTGAAATTATTTCTGGGCGGCTCCCAATAGAAAATGAAAGCACCATGGAAGACCACTTTAAAACTATAAAACTAAGCCCATTAAAAACAACTAAAACCTGGCACCAAGTCAAACTTCCAACTGTGCAGTCATCCAATCTTATCCCAACACTTGGGGGAAAAGTCAGGTCATAGAAGCTTTATGGAAGTCTGGGAGGGTAGAGAGAAGATGGCAATGCCAACACTCCCTTATTACCAAGAAAACAATAACACTCTGTCCATGTGCTACTCATAAATCAAACTTTGGAGAATGCTTCAGTACTTTAATGAAGGATAATAAGTACAATATGTAGAATCAGAGTACAATATGTAGATGAGAGCCAGGAAGATACAGTTTGGGTTATCAGAAGGCAATCTATGGTGGTTAAATTAGGACCTTAACACAAGATTAAGTGAAATAGTGCACTGAGGTTTTTTTTTTTTTAAAATGAAGTCTTACTTTCAAATTATGGACATTGAAAATTATTGGGTTAAATCCTTACAGGAACCTTGCCATCTCTGATGACAGAAAGTTCTCAATATTTCTGATAGATTACATTACATTTTTTTTGCTTATTTAAGATAATACAGGATGCTGCTGCTAGGAACAAAGGACTAATATCGTTTTCATCAATCAAAAACTTGACTGTTGTGAAGTCAACAGTGTGTGAACTTGGAAGAATGATTAGATTAAAAACAATTACAGGGTGGTGTTTTTTTTGTTTTTTGTTTTGCATATCCTTCAGTTAGTGCTGCAATGTAAAATCCATAATATATCTATCATCCAGGGATGAGTCATCCATTTTATCTTCTACTAAAACTTGGCACAGTTCATATTCTCACAATTTATTTTATTTTTTAAAATCCAGTTTTCCAAACTGGACCAATTTTGGATAGCTTGGCAATAATGGAACGAGGGCTTTGTGTATCCTCTTTCTCTATAACCCCACATATACTACTGAACAAGCTCAGTTAAGACCAGTTTGTTTACTTAAAACTACTTCTCAAGGGCAAGTGCAATAGATAGTTGGTTACTCTGCAGCAACAATCTCCTTCAAACTAAGAAATAACTAATTAAAAGACTATATGAGGAAAGGCGATACAACTCATTCAAGGACATTAAGGCATGGGAGCTAACCCACAGAAGATTCTCTGAAAATGCTTCTCTTCAATAAATGATATAATTATTTTGTAGTCTACTGCCTTGAAACAAACAAGAAAAAAAGAGAAAAAAGTGATGACGTTTAACAGGAAAGTTGGCTTTTAAATCTGTGATCAGTATTGCTTTTGTATCTCCTTTTTCATTTACGTTTTAAACAGTAGATGGCTGTGGTCGGCTTCCTCTTTCTAGCATAAAGTAAAAGTCCGTTTCAGTCTGTTAGCGTTATGTACCAAGTCGACCCTTCCTTGAGGAAGTAGAAAATATGCATGAAACTTTCGCATATGTTTTATTCTGAAAAGTGGGGAAAGAGCATGAATGAGTTATTTCTGTATTAACTTGCTGGCAAAGAGGGGTGTTTTTTTTTCTGTTTGGGGAGAATGAACATTAGTGAGCCTCAATTTTTATGTAGGACTTTTCCTGTCTCTATTTTCAAAGAAAATGTGAGTGGATTTTTGTTAATGAATTTGTGGTAGAGATTGTCTAGACTAGAGCAGGGGTGTCAAAGTTGATTTCATTGAGGGCCATATCAGGGTTGTGTTTGACCTTGGGGCCAGGTAGATGTGGCCAGCTCGATGACACTCATGTTGGCAGGAAACCTGAGCTGGTCCTTTGCTGTTTCCAGGGCAACCCCATGGGCGAGATCTAAGCACCCCATAGGCCGGATCTGGTCTGTAGGCCTTGAGTTTGACACCCCTGCTCTAGAGCAGTGTTTCTTAACCTCAGCAACTTTAAAATTGCTGGGGAATTCTGGGAGTTTTAAGATATGTAGATTTCATCTCCCGGCATTCTCCAGTCAACATGCTGGCTGGGGAATTCCGGGAGCTGAAGTCCACACATGTTAGAGTTGGTGAGGTCAAGAAACACTGCTCTAGACCATAGGTTAAAAGCACACAAAAAAGGCTTAAATAATTTTTAATCTAGACTTTAAGACATTTGTTCCTAAACCATCCTCCCCCCCACCCCCAAGCCATGATCCTTTATCACAGATGGAAGATATTTGGGTACATATTACACTTTCCACAGGATGTTTAGAGTGACACAAAGAACCACACCCCATGTTTCCACCAATTTTCTGCTTGCCATGTAGGATTGTACCAGTTTCTGTAAAATAGGAAACTGCAAGTTTTGGACAAAGAAAGATCTTAATGTCAAAGGAGTTTCATATTCCTTGATGCCATTTGCCTTTCTTATCCCAATAAGAACAAGCCAGAGAGAAATAATAGCCACCTAAAATGTCCACAGCTATTACCCATATGCAAGATAGCAGAAAGCTGCAGACGTATTAAGATTATTGGGAACTGGACTACCAGAATAGATACAACCTAAACATAGGATGGACTCCTTTTTTCCATTTTCCCATTTTCTTTTGGTGGCATCTGGGGGACTTGATTTTCTTAGTTTTAATCTTTAAGAGGCAATGGTTAACCTGTCGATGCAGCCTGCATTTCTTTGATGAAATGAAACAACCCTCATAAATTGCACCAAAGGGAACAGAATTTCATCCACATTGGGATTTGGTTGTACAGCCTCCAGAAGTCAATATTAAAAGCAGAAAAATAGGTGGTCATCTAAGCTTCATTCATTTTTCTTTTGTTTAGTTGTGTTCGATTCTTGGAGACTGTTTGGACAACTCCTTGCAGTTTTCTTGGGAAGGTTTTTCAGAAGGACTTTGCCATTGCATCCTTCCTGGGGCTGAGAGAAAGCAATTAGCCCCAGGTTAGACAGTTGGCTTTATGAAGGATTAGAGCAAATGCCTTCTTAGCCTGATGCCTTCACCGTTAAACCAAACTGCCTCACATAGGCTTCATAATACTGCCCTAAATAAAATCCCATTAGAGAATGTTCTAATTTCAAAATGTCTGGATTTTAAAACAAGCACTTTTCATAGAACATATGCATGAATTTGATATTCATTGTTTATTATTTTTATTGCTTCACTGGGGAAGTAAGAGAAATGTACATTTCATATTATTACATACAGGTCCTTGACTTTAGTTATAATGGCACTGAAAAAAATTATAAATTATAACAGCACTGAAAAGATTGATAAGTTTTTCACAGTTACGACCTTTGAAGCATCCCCATGGCCACGTGATCAAAATTCAGGTGCTTGGCAACTGGTTCGTACTTAATGAATGTTGCTGGGTTCCGAGGTCATGGATCCCCTTTTGCAACTTTCTGACAAGCAAAGTCATTGGGAAGCCAGATTCACTTAAGAACTGTATCCCAAGGTCATATAATTACCTTTTGTGGCCTTCTGACAACAAAGTCAATTGGGAAGCCAGATTCGTTTAACAACCAGGTTACCATCTTATCAACTGCAGTGATTCGTTTTACAAAGGCAGGGAATGTAGTAAAATGGGGTAAAACTCAGTTAACAAATGTCTCACTTAACAACAGAAATGTTGGGCTCAATTGTGATTGTAAGTCAAGGACTACCTCTATTTCAAAAAATTTCAAATTGCCATTAAAAAGGATAAAGTCAAGGAATGATTGGTTATAACCTTTTACTTGATTTACCATAAATTTCTCCCACCTGTATAAGGATTGTGATTTTAAAATGCAATGACATGTGAATTCAAGTCCCCTTACTGAATGTTTGGGTGTAAAAGCACTGGTAAACCAGTTTGATATCACAATCTCTGGAATTGCAATGACTGGATTAATTAGGGATCAGTTTGAGATATAAAGGTTTTTCCAGGGGAAAACTTCAAGATGTTTACATAAAATGAATTAGCAGCCAATATTACACAAAGAAAATTAAAATAATCTTTTTCTTTATAAAATTATAATTGACAAAATAAAGCCTCCTCTCTTAAAATTTACCAATCTGTAATCTAGATTTAAGCAGTTGTCCTGCAGATCTTACTTGTCCAGTTTATATTACCTGTAAAACAAGGATATGCATTTCATAAAACACTGTTCTTCTCAGCACTGAGCCTAAATGGAAAATAGGGAGAATAATATCTATGTTCACACTAAAATATCATTAATATGGAAATTTTTCATTATCACCCTCACAATATTTGAACTTAATCTTCAATAGTTGATGGTGTTAATAGTAATCACAGTCTTCTTTAATTTATCTTTCATTTTTTCTATTTTTTGAGAATTATATGCCATCTTTCAGTGTTTTTATAAAATGTATTAATAACTACGAAAGCAGAGAAAATATATCTGCATTATGTAACACACAACAGACAACAAAAATTGACTTAACAAAACTGTCAGGTATCATGTTAAGTTGGTAGCCTTCACTGTAAGGATGGGTTAATTGAAGTGCTATCATTTAACTCTTATGAGCTCGATACCAGTGCTTCGCTACGAAACTATGTTGTTGGGCTTAGTTTTTGAGGAGGAAAATAAGGGGAAAAGTTCTGCCTACCAGCATCCATAGATATTCATCTGGCTAGCGTTCTGTCAGTGTGTGAGAGAGTTGAGGGCTGTTTGGAAACTGAAGCAGTATTTGCTCTCTGAGCAAGGAGACAACAAGGAGCCTGGCCGTGGCTTAGCTCAACTGTTCTGTACTAAAACTGCTTGCTGCTTTGAAACTAAAACTGAAACTCCTCTCCTCTGCTTGTGTTTTGCATTTGGAACAGATTTGTTTTCAGGTGGGGAGGGGGAGTAGAACTTCTTAGAATCAGAGCATGTTAATAATAATATACGAAATACTAATGCTCTGATGGTCATTTCGAAAAATATTTTCTTAGTGAGCACCTAGAAGCCAAGAGGAACATACGTGCCAAATTTCAAGTTTGTAGGCTTTACGGTCTGGAGATTTTGTGATGATGCATGAGTGGTATTTTGCTTTTATAGAGAGAGATTCCCATCATTTCTTAATTTGCCAAATGTCTTGTTAGCGTAGGTCCCTTCATATAACCAAAATTTCATTAAAGCGACAAATAATTGCTGAAATCTCATAGGATTTGCAACACTCTTGACCAGGATGCCAGATTCTTGGGGCATTTTGAGGACAGTCATTTGAGATCCTAGGCTAAGAGCATAATGAGACTGCAAAAGAGCAATTGAAACTTTCCAGAGATTCAAATGACTAGAACATGCTAGCCTTTCACAAGTTAATCCTCAACTTATGACCACAATTGAGCCCAAAATTTCTGTTGCTAAGCAAGACAATTGTTGAGTTGAGTTTTGCCCCATTTTATGACCTTTCTTGCTGTTGGTTTGAATCACTGCAGTTGATAAGTTAGTAACCCAGTTGTTAAATGAATCTGGCTTCCCCATTGACTTTGCTTGTCAGAAGGTTGCAAAAGGGGATCCCAGGACCCCCTGGACACTTTTATAAATAAGAGTCAGTTGCTCAAGCATCTGAATTTTGATCACGTGGCCATGAAGACGCTGCAACAAAGTTGTAAGTATGAAAAACAGTGCTAAGTTACATTTTTCAGTGCTGTTGTAACTTTGAGCAGTTCCTAAATGAACCATTGCAATTTGGGGATTACCTGTACTCTTAGCAATATTGTATATCTACTATATAGTGCAATATTAATGTAATATCAGGGGTTTTCAATTCAATGTATAGAATGTGAAGGATGTGTGCTTGTGTTTATTTTCATAGTCATAAAGTACACCGAAGATAGTATTTAATTTCGTTGTATGAGGTGCAATATGACAATAAAGTAAACTAAACTATACTATTCCTTAGTAGGCAAGAATTCTGTTTCTTGACAACCTCACAGTTATTATTTGTTAAATTTATTTTCCAGCTATCTCACCATGGGGCTTACAATAATAAAAAGGAAAAAAATAATGAAAAGAGTGTAAACAGAACAACAAAATAAGCAAATGACAAAAGAACATAATGAAAGAGAATAATGCATCATATGGTAATCAAAAAGATGGATGGTTGGAGAGTGGGGGACGTTGGGTGGGTGGTAGATGGATTCTCATATCAATCTAGCAGCCACCTCCACGGGGAATATACAACCCTGAGGTCATTGGTTAGAAAGATAATGGCAGGCCAAAACTTGCCTATTCCAAACCATGCCTAAGAAAAGAGTAGAACTCGAAAGCTCCCAGTCTCTAGCACAGAAATGTAACCACTACACCAAACTATCTCTCTCTTACATACATTACATAATATAACACTAATAACTAGAGCATACAAAACATTTGCTAGACCAATACTCGAATACAGCTCATCAGTCTGGAACCCACATTACGTATCTGATATTAACACAGTTGAGAAAGTCCAGAAATATTGTACAAGAAGAGTTCTTCACTCCTCTGCTCGTTGCAGAATACCTTATGCCACCAGACTTGAAATTCTAGACCTAGAAAACCTAGAACTACATCGCTTTCGGTCCACTCTAAGTATAGTATATAAAATCATACATTGCAATGTCCTACCTGTCAATGAATACTTCAGCTTCAACCATAACAACACAAGACAACAAAATAGATACAAACTCAAGGTTAATCGCACCAAACTTGATTGCAGGAAATACGACTTCAGCAACAGAGTGGTCAATGTCTGGAATACTCTACCTGACTCTGTGGTTTCTTCCCCAAACCCCAAAAGCTTTAACCTTAGACTGTCTACTATTGACCTCTTCCCCTTCCTAAGAGGCCTGTAGGGACATGCATAAGCGCACCAATGTGCCTACCTTCCCTGTCCTATTGTTTCTTTTATATATTTTTTATTTTTCTTATATGTATCCATGTATTCATAATTATGTTTTACTTATACCTATTATTTTGTAAGCAATTGACAAATAAATAAATAATAAAAATAAATATTGAATAACAGAGAACTATCCATTCAAACTAATTGGTGATGGTGGTAGTAGGGGTGTATGATTCCTTCCACTTTCTCTTTTGTGGCTGGTTATAATTATTGTTCACCTTTCTGTGAAATTAGGGCTTTGTGAATTGATACCTCCCAGGGCAGGTATTCATGGAAGCAACAATGGCATTGCTTTTACAATTCCAAATATATCTACCTGTTCCATCTCTCCCCCCCCAACAAAAAAAATGGAAGCCATTGTTTCTGCTGCTGTAGTCAGAACATAATGATCTGTTGTTGTTAAGCAATGTCAAAGAAAGCCACCATATTATATAGACAAGGACAAAGAACAATAGAAGATGAAATAAGATAGATGTTTATATTCCTAAATATAATTCAAGTTGCCCTTAAATTAAGCCTAATTCATGGCTACATGGATGTGTTTTCCTATTCTTAGCAGTAATACCAAAATGGGTTGTCACTCCCAACTTTTGGGGTATTTTTTTCAGCTTCCCATTCTGATATCCATAGATAGCATCACAAAAGTCTTCAGTCACAAGGAGCCTTCCCATCATATCCGCTTTGTAATATTGACTCGTATTTGTCTAGCAAGAGTGAATTGGACAATTTCAATAGCCCAGTAAATTATTGTTGTCTTGATATTGGTAGTCTATCAGTGTGCTTTGTAGACATTGATATCCTTTGGATTAGTCTATTTATTGTCACATTCTGAAATTTAAATAGTGTTTCTCATTCAAAACAGCAGTTACTGATTTCCCAGGCAATGTTATTGGATATAAAGTTTAAGATACAATGTTCAATTCCCCTGAGCATTATATTTTTGTGTGACAAGCTGATAGTGGAGGGCTCCAGAAGAATCGGGTTTCTTTTGTGCATTTTTCTTTTATGTAGATAATATACCTGTTCAGAAATTCTTCCTGATACAGATTTTTCTAATTGCTGCAATAAAAGCTCTTCTGTCACTTGACTGCAAACTTACAGAAATAGATTACAGGATTTTGGTTGTGCTAATCTTATCAAATCACAGCACTATTCTAAACCGTGTCTAAACACTGCAATCAGATTTCAGTAATACCAACACCATTATGCACAGCGGTATAATTTGGTTAAAGTTTGCTTTTTCATGTAGTTCGAGTCATTTTTTTAATATATAAGTTGATGGTTTAATTTAGTAGTTTCTCCAACTGCCTCTGTTAGTCCAGTCTGTCACCTGCCTTCTAATGTTCATAATAGTTTCCCCATATTATTATTTCTAGAAAATGAATGATCAGCCATAGTAGTGTATTATATTACTTGAATACAAGACATTAATTTATCTTTAGAGAGATGAGAAAAAAATCTAGTGGACTCTGGCTTAAAAGTGAATTTTGTATTATTATGTTCTTCATGTCATTGAAAGAAAACTAGATATAAGACATTCGAGCAGGAAATAAATCTAATAGCAAAAAATTACATACACTCTAAATACCTTACTCCATCACTTTTGAAAAGTCATTTGTTGTATCAGACTAGATATTTGTAGCATATACCTTTAAATGGCATCAAATAACAACACCTGTCTATTCCAGGTACTTGGGAAGGACATTGACAGCTGTTTGGCTCTGTGACTAACTATAAATAAAAATACAAAAAAGTCTGAATAACAGACATTGCAATACCTGGGCATTGCAGAAAAGAAGGCATTTGCAGAAGAGAAGGCATTTGCACCAAGACAAATTCCTTGTGTGTCCAATCACACTTGTCCAATAAAGACGTCTGTCTGTCTGTCTGTCTGTCTGTCTATCTAAAGAACTGCAGAAAATAGCAAAATATAAAAACTTACATATAGAAGTAGAATGATTGTGGCAAAACAACACCAAGGTAGTATTAATAATAATATGTGCCTTGGATTCAATTCCAAAACATTGGGATCACCACTTGAATGCCATTGGCAGCAAGCTGATTTCCATGAGTCATTTTTGCAAACAGTCATTTACTTAAAACAGCTTACATCATGCAATAATATTTTTAACATTATTAAATAACAGATTTGCCTATCTCAGGTTCTTTGGAATGATTCCATAGATAGACAAATGACCGCTCCAAATTGCAGTGCACTGAAAAATGTGACTTCTGACCATTTTTCACACTTAGGACTGTGCCAGCACCTCCATGGTCATGTGATTAAAAATCCGGGCTCTTGGTAACTGGTTCATATTTATGACAGTTGCAGTGTCCTGGGGTCATGCGATCCTCTTTTGTGACCTTCTGGCAAGCAAAGTCAATGGGGAAGCTAGATTCACTTAACAGCTGTGTTATTAACTTAAGAATTGCAGTGATTCATTTAACAATGGCGGCAAGAAAAGTAGAAAAATGAGACAGAAGTTACTTAAGATCTTCCTTAATAACTTAAGTTAACTGTCTCACTTAGCAACATAAATTTTGGGCTCAATTGTCGTTAATTGAGGATTGTGTTTCTGCAGCAATTTGCTGATTCAGTAATTTCACAACTTCGTCAAAGAGTGCAATAAGGTTTGTCTGGTGTGATCTGTTTTTTGTTGGTCATTTGAATCAAACTTGGTATTCTGCTTGTTATCTGTCTTGGTATTCTGCTAGTTGAATGAGAATAGTATTTTCCCACTAGAAGGATCACTGTCCAAAATTTCCAAAATAGTTGCCAAATTTTGTTCAGTTAATTTCCTGCAAGGAAGTCTTTGATTATTTAATCAGTTAATATATTTGCTAGCAAGTGTTTGAACAGTTTTTAAATATTTTAACATATTATAGCAATAACACTTAGACTTATATACCGCTTTATAGTGCTTTACAGCCCTCTCTAAGCGGTTTCCAGAGTCAGCATATTGCCCCCAACAATTTGGGTCCTCATTTTACCCACCTCGGAAGGATGGAAGGCTGAGTCTACCTTGAGCCTGGTGGGATTTGAACTGCCAAATTGTAGGCAGCTGACAGGCAGCAGAAGTAGCTTGCAGTACTGCACTCTAACCACTGCACCACAGAGGCTCCGGTTTTGTTTGGTTTATTTGGTTCATGTTAAATATTTTTTACTTTCACCTGTTCTGCATTTTTTTCAGTCAATTTATTTTCTGATAATTTAATAGGAAACTGTCTACTATGAAAATAAAATTCAGCCTTAAGGAATATTGCAGATATTTAAGTATTTTATTTTGACACTATCATCTTTATACAGAATTCCTTAACTTGGAGATTGAATGCATTGTAGACTTCGGGTAAATGTGTGTGTTTTTTTTTTAAATCATGTCTTATATAGAGGCTTCCATAGGAAGAAGTCAGTGGGCTAAAATGACGTAGTGTTGCATTGCTATGACATTACGCCATATGCTACAGGGGAGGAGCTAACAGTATGATGCTGCTTTTGCCATTTTAATGGAAGGATCAGGTCCTGCAAACATCTCCTGCATCGGTTATTTTAAAGAAAGAATAAGATGCAATTTCTGTTACAGATAACAGATAATCAGAGTTGGAAGGGACCTTGTAGGTCTTCTGGTCCAACCCCCCGCCCAAGCGGGAGACCCTACATCATTTCTGACAAATGGCAGTCCAATCTCTTCTTGAAAGTCTGAAGTGATGGCGCTCACACAACTTCCGAGGGCAACTTCTGTTCCATTGGTTGATTGTTACCCAAAGTACTGCAAATTTAAGCACATTTTCTACTAATGTTGACATACATTTATCAGTGCCTGATAAAAATCCTTCTGTTTTAAAGTACATAATATTTCAAGAGAATTTTAAGGAAAATTAGCTATAGTCCAGCCAACCGGTAACTCCTTCATTATGGTACCCCAAATGAGCAACTAACCAGACTCATTTAAGCCATTTTCAAAGAGAAAGAGATAACAAATCTTACTGTGATTTTCCTGTACTATTTCATCGATTTCTCTGTGCAGGAGCCCCCTCCTTCTCTAAACTTATTTCTTTATCATCTTCAAAGCCATTCTCTTCTCTTTATTGAGATAAGATACAGCTGATACTTCTTTTTTTTTTTGCCTTTTTATGATATAGGGATGTGGTCTATCAAAGCAGTCAGGATGAAAGTAAAAAAGCATCCTGTTTCCAGCTGTTTTCCTTTGCAAAGTTATTTTCCCCCTTTCAGAGGTGATGCTTCCTTCTAAGAGGTTTTTAATCTACAAACTGCTTCCCTTTGTTTATTTTACAGTAAATGTTTTCTTTTGAGGCCATTATGTGTCTTTGTTAAAAAACCAACCTGCTCTTTTGCTGCTATTGTTGTTATTTATTCTTTTGCCAAATTTATAAAGAGCCTTTACTGAAATACGGGGATGAACAAATGTTTTGCCAATGATAACAAGATGGAGTAACTTGTTTTAATTTAGAGAGGAACTTTGCATTTTAATTGTAAATTGTATAAGACTGCGGTAGGTAGTTTATACTACCTATTGATTAACATCTAGATGCACTTTCAAATGGTAGTTTATACAGCTCTTTATAGTTTGGAATCTGGTTATGTGCAGGACCTTCTGGTTCAACCAGAATTGTCTTAATCTATCAGATAATTTTGAGGGGGCGGGGAACCATCCACTTTGGGGAGTTGGTGGATGTTTTATAGTGTTTTTTAATAACTTGTTCCTCATCTTTCTCCCATCATTGGCCATGATGAGTTGGTATTTTGAGATTAGTTGATTCAGAGCCAATAGAATGAATAGAAGGGAAGCTTTTGTAGGGTGTTCTGTGCATTGTAGGTATAAACATATGATGATATCATAAAAGAATATTTTTACATTATGGTTCCCCATATCTCTGTTATGGATATGGGTAAGTGTTTTAACCTCATTTACCAGTGCCCAAATTTAAAGAGGTACTTTTGAAATCACATTTTTATATCTATCTGGATATAATTTTGATCCTTTGAATTCCCTTCAAAAGGTAGCTCTTTCTGCTAAAGCCTGGAAGAACATATAGACATTGCTGTCCTCTGAGAATCTACAAAACAGTCTTAATTCAATGCAATGTATTACTCATTTGCTACGTTTTTAATCCCTGTTCTAGAAAGGAGAGTGTCTCCACTCTCAGTTTTATTATCTAAATGAAATGACAAGAAGAAGATAGGAAGACAAGTGGAGGGAGGCAAGCCCAGACAGTAGTTTAGATGAAAATATTTCAGATATCTGATGGAATAGAAGCTGGCTAGATGACAATTGGGGAGAACTCAAGACAGCTGGTCTCAAAAGGCAACAGAATAATTGATATATCTAAATTCAGTATCATATTTGAATTTATTTCTGAAATAATAATTTATAATAATACCTAATGGGGTGGGTTTGAAATTTTTCTAACACTAACATTACCATATTTTGGTACTCTTGTTAATTTTTCAATTATTAAAGAAATGAATTTCTGCTTTATTGACTACTATGAGCAAGCAGGAGTCAATAATATACTTGGAGTTTCCAAATTTAATACAATGCTAAATGTTCAATAATGTTTTCTGAATCACGATGGCATCAGGAGCATATGGGTGAGTACCACCTCATTTCCTTTGCGCTTTAAAGCAGTTTTTAAGCATATGCTCTGGATAGAAATAGTTTCCCAAATGGCAGGATATCTTCAAGGATCTAGGGATGTTTCTGGATGACTGTCTTTTGTTTACTGCTTATTGGTTTCAGTGTGGGTGAAGGTCTGCTGAGTTTGTAAACAGGGTTCTGGAGGTCTATAAAAATACCACAACTACTGTATTCAAAAGAGCAATGGCTATTAGGGTTGAATGGCTTAGTAAGCAGCAAGAGGATCATAAGGAATCTGTTGAAATGAACTTCTTCAAGTTCTGTTGCTATGGTCTGTTCAGTGATTGTCTGCCTTTTTAGGGTATGTTTGCAAATTCTGTTTTAAATATAAACTCAAATGCTGCAAGTTCCATTTGCCCTGTTGCTTTCAAAGATGAACAGGCTTCTTATATGAAAGGAAGTTGAATTCCTCTTATGCATGGTTGTGTTAGGAATCCTACTGAAAATATTAGTTAATATGTATTGTTTTGGTACACAGAAAGGAAAAGTATGTATTTTTGTAAAAAAAAAAACTTCTATTTTTTAAAACAATAAAAAATTGAACTTCAACCACCTCATGAATAATATTGATCAGTCTTTTGTTTACATCATAAAGAGCCAGTTTATCAACAGAATACATAGAGATGATTAGGGTGACATTGCCTTTTCATCATAAAAGAATATTTTTATTTGTTATGTTTCCTGCTTAGTAAATCCATAGATTTTCATGTATTTACATGTGCATATGTGTATTATATATGTGATTGGGTAGATATACACTTTTTGTTGAGAGTAGGCAACAAGAATTTGAATTTGAATTTCATTTTTAAGGTGGGCTAGTGTACTCGCATTAAAAAAGTGACAATAAAGTTATGTTATGTTATATTATCTTTTATCTTTTATCTAATCTATACTATAATTCCAGTTTTGCAGCACATCATTCAAATTCACATATCTTTAAACCATACTTGTCTTCCCAAATTTAAATGAACAATCGTATAGATATTTGAACCAAACTAGAATGATAGTAAATCAGATTTATATCATATATGTGTGTGTTCCATTATTTATGTTTCCAGCATAATGAATTGGAATTAAAAGTTTTAAAAAGCTTTATCTGAGCTATCCAATCAGCATTAAAGAAACTCTGTTCAATTAATCTCACCTTAAGATGGTTTACCATTGCTTTGTTTATGTGGGTTATTGAATTGTATATTCAGAGCTATTGCAAATAACATGGTAATGCTTTGTATTTGTTAAAAATGTGTAAATTTGGAAAAACCCAAAACAGCTTTCAATGTTGATATTAATTCAGGAGCTTTGGATGCCACTAGTGTATGCGAAACAGATTTTGAAATCAGAAGACATTTTTATTTAATGTATTGCTATTGCACAGTTTCAAGCAAATAAAACCCTTTTTGCAAAAATGTTTGTTTGTAATATAATATTAAACTACTAGCCCATGAATAATAATTAATAGTAGTTGTTATTTACCTGCTATTTTGAAACTGGAATTATCCCAAAATGTATTTATTGAAAATTATGACTTCTACCAAATTGCATTAGAAGAGAATTTTTAAAATTAAATAATTAAAAATAAATGTACCATTGCAAGAATGTGCCATAAGCTGCCAAGCTAGATAGACTATCTGGATAATATAATTCTAAACTAAGTTACTGAATTTTCAGTAAAGAATAAGTTCAGATCTTTTGGAAAAGTAATTCTGCAAAGATGGCAATATTACCAAAATTTCTGAATGGTCTTATTGACAGCTTCATTTTCAGAACATTAAATAAGACACGTGCTGACTGACTCAAATTGAAATGGTCCAAAACAATTGGGAAGAGCTGGTTGAATAGATTAAAAAGAAAATGGGGGAAAAGAGGGAGCAAGTGGATCTAGGTAACTACCAAATACTGAGATTGCAATTGATACTGGGTAAACCTAGCTTTTTATATTTAAGGTAAAATGCCTTGCTTAGGAGGAACGAACATAGGTTTTTCAAGAATTAATCAGGTCAAGCTAACTTGATTTCCCACTCCAATATTAAATAGTACAAAATTTGCACCTCCTTGGCCACTACCAATATTTTGGATTCCTGCATGTTGAATCAAGGACATTTTCCAATTATGTTTAAAAGACAGCCTTGTACAAAATACATTAGCACTAGTCAAGCTTGGGAATGTTGCTTTTGTGACTAGAATTGGCAGTTTTAGATAGGTCTGCACCTGGCATACTAGTCTAAACAGATAAAAAAGCATTTGTAAACAAAGTTATCTGAGTCTCCCTATACAATATTTTTGTTGCTGTTTACCTACAGTGGTGAGAGAAAGATTATGAATCCTTTAGAACTATCTGAAATGCTTACGTATTGTGACTTACAATGTTCTCTGAGCTTCATCTAAGCCTATTAATAGAGAAAAAGAGTCTGGCTGAAAAAACAACATGTGCAACCGAATATAGCCTTTATTGAACAGTCTGAGTCAACTTTGATGCCTTTTGTTTTTAGAAAAGTCCCAAGATAAAATCTCTTTTAAGTTTATTCACATGTCCAGTCAGTGAGTTGGCAATCAACCTGGGATCTGAGCAGCCTTCCCCTTTTAAAATTGCACATGTTCATTGCTGCCATCAAAGTTTGATTTTCAGAATACTGGTTTGTAGAAGCATATTACGACTCGAGGCTAAGTCATAGTCAAATAGATACTGTACAAAAACAGAAAATGCCATAGCATTGTTTGTCTTCCCAAGACCGATTGCCCAATGAACATCACCTCAAGTGCAAGATATCTAATACATCTGGAGGTCAGAAAGAACCCAGGCAAGCAAATAAGGATATTTGAAAATAATAATTAAAAAACCACTCACTAAAGCATTGTATGTATGTATGTATGTATGTATGTATGTATGTATGTATGTATGTATATGAAAGTGAGAGAGACTTGCTGGAATTCATAATTTCTAAACAAACAAATGATATCAGAACTCTTGAATGAATTGTTGCATTAAACTGTATTCAATCTACCTTCAAAGTTGAAAATGTGGTATTCAGGACCTAGACCAGAAGTCGCCAACACCCCAGGCTACAGCCCAGAATCAGACCGTGGTCTGTTCGGAACTGGGTTGAGGAAGTGGTGAATGAACACACGCATGTGTGCAGCTCTAATTGCATGAGAGCGGGCAAGTGCGTTCATGCACACAAAGCTCCATTTGTGTAAGTGGCAGGCCTGCTGCTTAAGCAAATGCAGTTGCACACATGCGCTTGCCAGCTATTTGTGTAGAATCATCCCTCCTCTTCCCCCCTTCCGCTGATTCGGAAAGCCAAAAAGGTTGGGGACTCCTTAGCTAGACAATTTGCAATTCAGGAAACAATGGATTTGGGGGTCATACTAGAAAATTCCATGGAAAGATATTGGATATCTGTCCCGAATAAATGAGAGTCATGCAACAGAACAATAATGCCAAACATACAAATAAATGTGCTGTGATTCTTTTACAGAACGAAAAATTAGCCTTTGTTAAAGTTGGAATGCATATAATCTGTTCCAAATGCAAAACACAAGCAGAGCAGAGGAGTTTTAGTTTCAGTTTTAGTTTCACAGCAGCAAACAACTTTAGTACAGAACAGTTGACTTAAGCCATGCCCAGGCTCCTTGCTGTCTCCTTCTTGCTCACACAGCAAATACTGTTTCAGTTTTTCAATTCTCAGACACTGGCAGGACACCAGCCAGATGAATACCAGTGGATGCTGGTAGGCAGAGACAGAATTCCCCCCCCCCCCCCCTTATTTTCTTCCCCAAAAACTAAGCCCGATCACATAATTTTGTAGCAAAGCACGGGTATCCAGCTAGTATTTTATAAAATCATTTGAAAAAGTAAAAATTATTCTAGAAGGAAAATATTAGAAACAGAATGCCCAAAAGATTAGAATTTTCACATTTTTGGAAATAATAAATCAAAGCCTTGATCTTAATCCAAATGAAATGTTATGGTATGACTCGAAATGAGCAGTCTAGGCAAGATAAGCATTGTATGAAGATGGAGCCTTTCTTTAAAATATCTCCAAGGCTAAGATTAATCCACAAGTAGAGGAAGCTATTTGATATCCAGACCAAATCAGGGGGATGAACAACAGTCATAGGATCCAGGCTGGCCCAAGCAGATCATTGCTAGTTCTATCTTTATCACTGCTACCAAAACCAAACAGATTCATGCTCTAATAGTAGTGACTCAACACACATATCTCTGACAACCCACATACCACAGTCTCCAAAATTGCTGCTCCCAGGGTTGAATATTTCCACAGCCTTGCCCTTGGCGGTGGTGTTAAATTCAGTTGCTAAGGTTTGGGTAAAAAAACCTCTATATTTTCTTCTCAAGCAATGAAAATAATATTTCAAATTGGATATAATCCCTTATTTGGGGAATAAATCTGATAGGAACCAAAAATTGTTTTCTGAAGTCTTCTTATCTTTCTGAAAGATATAGTTTATACTACAGTTTCTGTGACTTTTAGCATAACTCTATAAGGATGAATTACCTTCACCTTAGAAGGTTTCTTTCTAATGACCCAGAAAGCAACTGAGATTTCCATTATTACCAGGCAATCTACAGTGTTCATTGTAGATTTGTATAATTTGAGCAGGTCTATTTGCTTTAGTAGTGCACGGGTTTTAATGTCTCTATTAATCTTGTCAATTCAGGTATGACTCTTTTACAGGACAAAAAAATTACACTTTGTTAAAGTTGGAATGCATATATTTTATTTTACTTTTGAAAAAGTAAAAATTATTCTCCTACGAGCTGCTCGGAGCATCCAAATGTGTGGGATGGTTCAGTCTTCCTTCTGATAGGCTGAGCTTAAACTTCGGAACGCTCCTCCTCCTCCACGGGACTCCTCCCTAGCGTTCCCCAGTTTTAGCTCAGCCTCGTCTGAATAGGTTGTGTTAGTGTTACTCTGGTCGAATACAAGTGAATTCTTTATTTTCCCCAATTCTCATTTATCTCCTTTCTTATTTCTTCAGTGCCTTTTTATTTACCCTTTGGTTTTTCTCTTCTTCCGTTTTGGATTTCAGTTTGCCTTTGTTAATATTTTTTCTTTTTAATTGTGCATAGAGAGCAGAGCAGAGTTCCCTCAGTTCTCCCTAAGGGAGATTCGGAGTTCTTCTTTTTTGGGAAGCGCCTGCTGCACCCCATATTAAGCAGGGGTATCTGGGTACGTCGTTTTCCAGCCCCCCTGCCGCTCCCCCCTGCTGTTCGATCGCGCCACGCTCTAACTGCGTGGCAAGTCAATTTACTTGCAAGATTCCCCCGAACACCGTTTTTTTTTAGAGGGAGTAGAGCGCAATCGTTTTCCCTCCTTTTCTCTTCCCTGTCACTTCTCTTTACTGAGGATAGAAGTTCTCCATTAAGGGACAGGACCGTTGCTGCTGCTTGCGCGCGCGCGCCAAATTCGGTCGGCCGCCATTTTGGGTGCAGGAGACTGCATGGCCACGTAGCTGATAATATTGCTTTCTGTTATTGACTGTGTGGAGTAATTTTTGCCCTCTAGGGACTTCCTGCAAGGCAGGAGTTCTCTAACCTGTAGGATTTTTCAATTCTTAATACTATCTGTTGGCTAACACTCACAGTCCTTCCCAGCAGCACAACAGCGAGCACCTAGGGCCTGAGTCAGCCTGTGCAGTAACGCTATTGCGGGCTCTTCTTTTTCTACAAGGCCCGGTCGGCGTTCTTAATCTGGCTGATTAGTGATTCCAAAGTTTAATTGAAAACAACAATTAACAATTAAGCATCTCCTCAAAACTGATCAAACAAGGGGAATATACTATTATCAGGGCTCCCTTCCCTTGCTCGGTAAGGTCCCTGGGCGTGCCAACCGTCATATTTGCCTAGATCTCTACAATTGTATCTGTATTTTTTATACAGATATAGAAAATATAAATATAGCGGTTCTCAGCCTTCTACCTCTCGAGGCAAATCCAAATCCAAGAATGTGGGGGGTATTTCCAAAGCCTCTGAACGAGATGCAAGAAGACGCCATAGAGCCTTAGAGAAACAAATAGACAAATGTACACGAGAAGTACAAAGACCTTCTCACCAACTCTCTCCACTCAGCCCAGGCCCCTCCTCAGCTGTATGCCGCCCCCCTAAATATTTCTCTTTCATCCAGGCATAGTCATGGTTCAGTGGGACAACAGACTCAGCTATCCGACTTGCTGGAGGGGCGGCCAGCCCAGAAGGTCCTTTCGAGCAGCAGATCTTTCAGGCGCCCACGCTAGCCACGTGGAGCCTCATCCCATAGGTGGCCATCTCAAGTTCTATGCCGACCGCTGGGACTCTTCCACGTCTGATGCCTGGGTCCGTGACACTGTAAGGTTTGGCTTAGCACTAGAATTTCAATCCGCCCCATCCGATTTTTTCATGGTATCCCCTGTCTCCAAAAATCCGGTCAAGCATAATCTTATGGAGGCAGCTATCCAGCATTTTTTAAACATATGGGCCATTCAACCGGTTACCGGGGACCAAAAGGGGCGCGGTTTGTATTCTCTTCTCTTTTTAGTCCAAAAAAGTTCAGGAGGGTGGAGAGCGATTTTGGACCTGAAGCACCTCAATAAGTTTTTAGTCTATCGCAGATTCAAAATGCACACCTTACAATCCATTCTTTCCAGTATCAGGGAGGGAGACTTTCTCACCTCCGTTGATCTGACGGAGGCCTACTTGCATATTCCGATTAGACCATCACATCGAAAGTTTTTAAGGTTCTGCTATAATAACCAACATTTTGAATATTGGACCCTCCCCTTTGGATTAGCTTCTGCCCCCCGAGTTTTCACCAAGGTCCTCGCTGCTCTGGCTGCTCATCTCCGCAGTTTTCCGATGAGACTGCACTGTTACCTAGACAACATTATAATTTTGTCATCATCCGCTACACAAGCTGTCAGCGAAACCCAGGCCACTCTACGCATTTTGCAGGAACATGGTTTCTCAATTAACCGGGATAAAAGCCAATTAACCATTCTGCCAAATTACTACACTTAGGAGCCATCATAGATACATGGGTAGGCAAGGTTTATATTTCCAAGGATAGACAGAAAAGTATACAGCAACTAGTGCAGCAGGTCAGTTCGCAAAATAAAGTTTCTCTTGCTGATCTTTCTAAACTTCTCGGTAACATGATCTCATGTATTTCTATTATCCCTTGGGCTCGTCTTCACTCCAGATCCCTTCAGTGGTTCCTTCTGCCGTTCCAACGTTCCGGTCTAAGCAACTCCAGTCACAAGGTCAAGGTTCCAACACAGGTACTCACCTCACTTCTCTGGTGGTCCAGGCCAGCAACAAACAAGGGTTGCCTCTTCAAAGAGCCCCACAGAGTCACCATCACCACCGATGCCAGCCTGCTAGAGTGGGGAGCTCATCTTCAATTCTTCACAGCTCAGGGCCGTTGGTCAGCAAGAGAACAGTCTCACAATATCAATTGGCTGGAACTTCGGGCTATCCATCTGGCCCTTCGTTCATTTCTACCGCAGGGACGCAACCAGCATATCTTGGTTCTCACAGACAACACCACGGCTAAGGCGCATGTAAACAAACAAGGGGGCACCCAGTCAAAACATCTCATGAAGGAGGTGGAATGTCTCTGTCGTTGGGCGGAGACCAATTTACTCTCCGTCAGGGCAGAACACATTTCAGGCATCTGCAACACCCAGGCAGATTGGCCACAGTAGATCAGACGGAGTTGCGTCTCGATCCGTCACTCTTTCAATAGGCAGTCAAGTTGTTTGGCCTACCAGTGGCCGATCTTTTCGCATCCTTTCTCAACGCCCAACTCCTGAGATTCGTGTCCAGATACCCCTCTCAGGGAGCGGAGAATTTCAACGCCCTTCACTGCCCATGGCCTCCAGGTTCTTATATGCATTCCCCCCTCTTCCTCTGATTCCCAGGGTCATAGGGAAGATGCTAGAGGAACAGGCAGAACTGATTCTGGTAGCTCCCTACTGGCCCAGAAGGCCTTGGTTCGCGGACCTTTGTTGTCTGTCGGTGTTCAAACCATGGAGGATCCCTCCAGACAGGATCATTCTGACCCAAGGCCCTCTTCAACACCCGAAGCCTCAATGGTTCCAATTGACCATCTGGAGGTTGAGCGGTCACATCTAATCAACAGGAAACTGTCCAATAGAGTTATTTTTACCATCCAGGCTGCGAGGCGCCCCTCAATTACTCGCATTTACAACGCCACTTGGTCCATATTTGCTAAATGGTGTTCCAAGATTCATATTGATCCTCGATCTCCTTCGATTGCTCAAATATTAGATTTCTTGCAAGATGGCCTCGATAGGGGACTTTCACCAAATACTCTGAGGAGACAAGTCTTGTCTTCCGTTATCGATCATGAGGTTTTTCCATCTCTGTCTCATCATCCCCTTATTCGCGCTTTTCTTAAGGGTGCCACTAATTTGCGACCGCCTCTGGTTCATCGTTATCCTACTGGGAACTGAATAAGGTGCTTTTAGCTCTTACCAAGCCTCCTTTCGAACCGATACATTCCACATCCCTACTATTCCTCACATATAATGTAATTTTCCTAGTGGCCATAACTTCAGTTCGGCGCATTTCTGAGTTGGCCTCCTTGTTGGTCAGGAATGACCTTTGTGTTTTTCATGCAGATAGGGTGGTTCTCCGACCAGACCCTACGTTTATTCCAAAGATTAATTCTGCCTTTCATAGGGTACAGGAGTTAGTGTTACCAAATTTCTGTCCTCAACCTTCCCAAGGGTTAGAACATCAGTGGCATAAGCTGGACGTTAGACGGGCTTTAAAAGTCTACATCCATCGCACGGCTTCATTTAAAAGGACCGAAGCCTTGTTTGTTGGTTTTCTGCCTCACAATCAGGGTACTAAGGCATCTTCACCCACCATTGGTCGTTGGTTACGAGCGACCATTGCCAAAGCTTATCAAGTCCAGGCCCTGGCAGTACTCAGGGGCATCACAGCTCACTCCACACGAAGTGCAGCAACCACAGCGGCTTGGGCCACTCAAGCTCCCATCATGGACATTTGTCGGGCCGCCACATGGGCGTCTCCCTCTCCTTTTATCAGGCATTATAAGATTGATGTCTTTGCATCAGCGGATGCTGCTTTTGGTAGGAGAGTGTTACGAGTCTTACAGGACAGGGACAGACTCCAGGCCCAGACGGCGTCCCACCCGTAGTACAGGCCAAGCTTTGGTATGTCCCACACATTTGGATGCTCCGAGCAGCTCATAGGAGAATAGGCGTTGGTTCTTACCTGATACGCCGGTTCTCTTTGAGCTGCGAGGAGCATCCAACCCCACCCTGTTTTGTTTTTGCTGTTTGTTTTCCTTCTGTCTGGGGGAGTCCTGTTTTTCGGCCAAGATGATTTAGTAGTTCCTAGGAAGCGTACCCTGCTTTCTACTACGATCTTCGCCAAAACTGGGGAACGCTAGGGAAGAGTCCCGTGGAGGAGGAGGAGCGTTCCGAAGTTTAAGCTCAGCCTATCAGAAGAAAGACTGAACCATCCCACACATTTGGATGCTCCTCGCAGTTCGAAGAGAACCGGCATATCAGGTAAGAACCAACACCTACTCTAGAAGGAAAATACTATTCAGACTGATTACTCCCCAAAAGAATGATATAATTCATTATTATTCAAACTTTCAGTATTTACTAAAACATCTCTATTTATTTAGATTGGCATTTCTGTTTCATCATGATTTTTTTTAAAAAAAAAACAAGTTTAATTAGGCTGCTGACAAAAATTAAGAATCAGAATATGGTTTGAAATAAAGGAAAAATGATACATACATAAATGCATTCATATATGTACATCTACTTTCACAATACAGCTTTTGCAGTCTGTTTTAAGGAGCAAGTGAGTTATAAAATATAAAGAAATAGGAATACAGGAAAAGAAAGGATTGGACAAATAAATGTGAAATTATTAAAAAAAAGAAGATGTAGAGTGAACAAAAGTCATTGTGGAGAGACAGGGAACTCTTCCTTCAGTAAATACTTTCCACTATTTTTGCAAGGTGCTCTTTGTAAATATGAGGGCCAGAAAGCTATTTGTGAAAAGAAATGAAATGAAAATTGAGATCCTCAGAATGTCATAATGTCTTGTACATTGACTCAGCACAACAGCCCTATACATCTTGATGAAATAGATACAATACTGCCAGTGAATACTGATTAGCATCCTTTGAAGAAAAAAGAAAAGTCCAGTGATTTAGTTGTTCAATGGACAGAAAAATGTACACACGCTGGCACACATACAAACAGAGAGATGTATATATTATCACCAGGGTTTTGGCACAGCTCTTCTAACATTTATCCAACACTTGAACTTCCTTTCTGTGTTTGGCAGTCTTAAACAAAACTGGCTCTACCAAATGTCAAGCATGTATTTTCATTTACATCTGTGTATTTTAGGGCCCAAAGCAGCAGTTGAGAGAGTTGCATTTCCATTTACGATTTCCCTTGCATTTTATTTGTGTTAAAGTTTAAAAAAAGAAGAAGAAATGGCATAAGGTTTATATGTGTAAACAGAAACGGGAGTCAAAAGAATTCTTAGCAGCAATAGAGCTTCTATCCTTCCAAACACAGGAAGCTAATTTTTGGCTCTTGCAGTAAGTGCATTCCTTCTGTCATAAGGGCATGTTTGTGACGGTACATCTCATTCTTGCTTTCAGCAATGCTTCCTAAACTTTTCAGATTTCCCACTCCTTTTAAAATTTTCTCTGGGCTTCCCCAACCAGTTTGAACCATCTGTTTCACAGTTGAATATACAAAGAATTTTGCACACTGACTGCCTCCTGCCAAGTGCAAAGATTAATGGTTTGAAGCATAATCCAAGGAAGAATTAGAATATATCTTTCTGACCATTACTGTTACCAAATCTTATTATCAAATCCAGGGAGATGTATTTAAAACTATTTTTTAAAAAGTAATAGGGCCTTGCTGTGTTGTAGCCGAATCTCTCCCTCTTCCTCTGATGGGGAAAAAACCCAATTAAGCAATTTGTTTATTGGACCAAACAAAATGCCACAAAGGAATATGCTAGCCTTCCAGTTTGCTGAAACTCATTATCAGACTGAGTGTAGAAAAAGTGTAAGTGTTGAAGATTTCTGTGGCTTTTATTTGTGAAAATTTCCTTATGGTCATGACGTTTGCAATTTAGGCTTAGCCTAAAGATGGAGTCAGCACACGAAATTGCAGTATAGGTTATTCATTAATTCAAAATGATTGGAGAGATGGCCCAAATGGAAAAACAGACATGTTTTAAAGATGCCATGTTCTTTTTTTTTAATATAGCTGCTTTAATGAGTTGCAGGTAGATGCTACATTTGCATTGTTTGATGTTTTGAAATTCTTAAGAGTGGAATATGAAGCATTTCTCAGCCGTAATTTGACTGTATTTCAGGGGCTTAGCAACTGGTACACCTTTAGAACTGGTTGCAGCATCCCAAGATCAAATGCTTGCCATTTCTGTGGCATTTTCCCCTGCAAAAAAACATCCATTCAGAAGAATGGTTCGCACTCATGACTGCGCCATTTGTTTAATGATCACCGTGATTCAGTGCAGGTTCACCAAAAAATGTTGTAAAATCAGATTCGGTCATGTGGGTAACTTGACTTTTGGTAGTAACAATTTACAAGCAGAAATTTGATTCCATTTGCAGTCATAAGTCAGGACTGCCTATAGAATGGAGGAGGAAGAAAGTGTAGGTGGGAATGGGAAAAAAACGAATAGAATAATTTTTAAAATGTGTTATACAGATAAATTGGGGAGCCTATTCATTTCAGTTAGAATTGGTACATGTGCAGCTATAGCAATTTTTAATAATATAAATTCATTTTATTTATTGGAAATATATATTGCAACAATATACTGCTAATATATATGTGGTGGTAGGGAGAGAAACAAATTATGTCACATTTAATACAGTACGATTACTGTACTGTGTTAAGGTTGCAATCTTATATATGAAATATGTCATATTTCAGTTCCCATATTCCCAAAGCAATAAGGTCAGCAGTGGTGCTAACTGGGAATTATGGGATATGAGATCCAAAACATCTGGAGGAAACCAGATTGTGGGGAGGCTACTACATGTATTCATGTAGAAGCAAATTACATTGAACTCAGTGAAACACATTTCTGGGTAGATACAAATAGAATTTTTCTACACTTGTTCCAGTTGGAAATCACAATTCATATACAAACTTGACATTGTCACCCTGGTCAAAATCTAGCCAGCATTCTATTGGATTTTATTACTTTTTATGTAGGAGGCATAATCAAGTTTCTTGTTTTTCAAAAGCTTCCTGAACTAGTGCTTAGTGAAATTTTGTAATAATTCTCCCTGACATACTCATTGTTAAACAATGTCATGCTTTATTAATCAAATTATCTAGTCCATTATTTTAGCATTATTATTGCCAATAGAAGAGAATATATGTAGCTCAGGGTTGAACTGTTGAGATCTTAGTGCTGCCTGATAATGGAACATCTGTAACCAGACACTCAACTTGGAGAACATCAAGGACTCCATAGATCTTCTGTGTTATATACTTTGAATCTTACCTCCTCAAAAGTTTCTGTCAATCACCAAGCTTCTTGATTAATTCAGTTGTCTAAAAAATAACTTTCCAGAACTGAAATAGAATAAAATTCTTTATTGGCCAAGTGTGATTGGACACACAAAGAATTTGTCTTTGGTGCATATGCTCTCAGTGTACATAAAGATAAAAAAATACATTCATCAAAGAATCATAAGATATAACACTTAGGGATAGTCATAGGTTACTAAATAAGCAATCAAATCATACCAGGAAACAAAACAATATAAATTGTATAGATACATGCAACAAGGTTATAGTCATAAATGGGAGAAGATAGGTAATTGGAAGGATGAGAAGAAGAATAGGAATACAGTCTCAGTAAATAATTAGACAGTGTTGTGGGAATTAGTTGCTTAGCAGAGTGATGACATTCAGGAAAAAACTGTCCTTGTGTCTAGTTGTTCTGGTGTGCAGTGCCCTAAAACATCATTTTGAGGGTAGAAGTTGAAACAATTTATGTCCAGGATGTGAAGGGTCTGTAGATATTTTCATAAGAAACAGGAATGAAATGCATATTGAACGGTAGTGCAAAATTTACAATGTTTATGGCTGTTGAATAATAGCACATCATGTTTTTCAGAATGTTATGTATATTGTTATATTCCTGAAAACTGTTGAAATTAGTTGTAGGACCTAGAATGTTCTATGAAGATCAACTTCAGAATGAGTTTCTTATGAGATAGTAAGTCTGCTTGTTTATATTTTTTTTCCTTTTGGAAAAATGACATATAATATAGATAGTATGAATGATGGGAAACTACCTTCTCTATAAATCTTTTCCCCCCTTCCTAGTATTTATCCTAAAGTAGAGAGTCTTTTTTTTTTGTTTGTTTGTTTAACCACATGTTGATCCATGTGGTTAAGGAAACCTTTAAAATATGGCATTTTACTGGATTCTCCTTTTCCTACTGTTTTTCCTTATTATTTCAATGTTGCTTGCACTTAATCTCCCTTTTATTGAAACTCCGTAGATATAATCTAAATAATTATTTTTAGTGTACTGATGCATCATTAGGAATTGAAACAAGGTTGTTTTCTTTAAGTTTTGTTTTGCTTATATATTGCTTATATGTTGAATATGATTTTTTGGGAGAATTAATTCTGATGCCCTAACTGAAAAGATGGAAAGGGTGAACTTGTAAATGTACTATGAAAAGCATGGATTAATAAAGTAATATTGAATTTATATAGCCCATAGTTGAACTTAAGTGATGAATGTCATAAAGAAGTAATTTCAGCTGTCTTTTTGCAATAGAAAGGTTTTTTTTTCATAAATTAATGGTATTTTACTTTAGTTAAGAAGTTATGAGAAAGAAGTAAAATTATATCAAAATACTGGCTTATGTACAATTGCTTATGTGATGGTTGGAAACAGGCCTGTAGATTCTATATATTATCTTACTTTGAACATTGAATTACAAGTTCTTCTGAAATACAGTATTTGTTAAATGAAATAGATGACAATTCCTTTCCTCCCTAATAACTGCCTGCAAATTGAAGAAATCTACTATGATAAGATTAGAAGTAGCTATTGAAAACAAAGGAACGATAAGAGATGCAAATGACTGCAGATAATGCTTCCAAAAAGCATGGTTGCCTTTGAAGCTTTGCCAATTGGGACTTTGGTTGATTGGTAAATTTAACTCTTAATGCCTAAACATTATTTCTCTTCTCTCCCCCCCCCAATCTTTTTCCATTTGCCTAGTCCCTTTATCTCACCCCCATCGAGTTTTGTCTCCTACCTCCTTCTGTTTCCATCTTGGGCTGATATTTTATTGCATTGCATTGCGTTGCATTCTTCTATAAAGACAGAAAACTATTGTACTTGTATATATCTTTGTGTTTATATTTCGCCCCCCATCTCCTGCTGTTTTAGAAGAGGAATCATTAGGAAATCAGACCTCTCTTTCTTTCAGGTGAAAATAGAATTTGCTGCTGATAGTGTCTCTCATCCCCACTTTCAAGTCTTTTACTAAGCTATTTATTCATATAGGTTGCTTTATTTATAATTTTAAAGCTATAATCATTACAGTTATATCCAGGTAATCTACAAGCTATTATCCAGGTATAGCAAATGAAAGTGAATACAATAAAGTGCTTAGAACAATCAGAGGAATAAGACAGGGAAGAAAACTTAGTGACTATGTTTTCATTCCAGTTATCCAATATTACAAACCAATTAATCGAAAATTGAAGCAAGAATACAGGTAGTCCTCAACTTACTACAGTTCATTCAGTGACCAAAGTTACAACTGCACTGAAAAAAGTGACTTGTGACCATTTTTTTCATACTTATGACCATTGCAGTATTCCCATGCTTTTTGTGATTAAAATTCAAGTCATCTTTTGCAACCTTCTGACAAGCAAAGTCAATGGGGAAGTCATATTCATTTAACAACTGCAGTGATTCACTTAACAACTTTGGCACAAAAGAATCGTAAAAATGGGGCAAAATTCATTTAACCATCTCTGTTAGCTATAGGAATTTTGGACTGAGTTGGGGGTCATATGTTGGGGACTCCGTATGGTCTTTTGTGCTATGGGTCTGTTTACTTCTGTTCCTCAGATCCTAAACAAAATGCTGGATAGTGGTTTCCATGTTCAGCAGCTTTCTATTTAATCGTTTCCATGTGTCCGACTACTGACAAATAGTAGTAGCTTTGAAAACTTAGGAACATGGCTTGGTTGCTGTCCTGTAATCAACTTTTTGGCGCCAGAATTTTCAAGGATTATTAGCATTCCCATACATTGTGCTGAGTTTTGCTGTTTGTGGAGTCCTTTATAAGGTCATATGTTTTCTGGGTTCTTGAATACCGTTTAAGGAAATTGCTCAGTGAATTAAATTTCAACCCTAATTATTTTTCTAATGGCATTTTCATGATCAATATAGACACTTGAATGCGATGCTGTAATTCATTATGGATGCTTATTCTGTAAAATAAACTATATAATGTATGTGAACAGCAGCATTAACCTGGCTTTTCCTTCCATGTCTTATGGGAACCCTCTCTCTCTCTCTCTCTCTCTCTCTCTCAATGATGTATTAAGGTTGTATTGCCAACTTTTAATGAGATTACTAATGTGGCGTAACTGTGTAGCAAATTATTAAATACTATACCATATGATTATTCAGTTTATTTTAGCAAGTTGAAATTTTCCCCTCTCGTTATAAATCAGGCTATGTTGAAGTAATAATAATAATAATAATATTAGTATTAATTGAAAGTTAAATGAAGGTCAGCATTTGGACCCTCAATCATACAGAAATGATTAAATCAGAAAATCTTGAATTCTACACTGAAGAAAACTGAGGAGGAGGAAGTCTTCTCTCTCCTGAGTTAGAACAATATTTTTAGTATTATTCTTCATTTTAGGAATGCTTGCTGTACAGCTCGTTTTTGTGCCTGATTCCAGTTTCTGTTGTGCTGATAGCTAATTTTGAAAAAAAAAAATTAAAAATATCAACTTTAGGAACTCATTATCTAAGCTTTAATTACCTGAGCACCGTTCTTCCTAATATTTCATGGCCTACTAAGCCAAATATCAAGGCATTATTTCTAGTTTGGCAAGAAATTGGCAAGCTCAACTAAAATAATGATCAGGCCACCTGCTCAGAATGCTCTGATTGAATCCAATGAATAGCGCTTTGTTTAACTTTGTAGGGAATGCTGCGTCCGAAGAAATGTTCTGTTCCGTCCTTGTAAGTTATGGTTGTAGGGCTTTTACAAATGATTATTTATAGGGGATAGTTTGAGATATCATTGAAAAAGCTTTATTAGGATTTCCGTTACACAGGTCCATTTTTCTGGTCATAAAGCATGAATTTCTTAGCATTGTGGTTGTTTTTGTTTTTGTCATTATATGGTGACACTTATTAAATACCATGAATTAATATTGTTTATGGCATTCCAGATTTGCTCTATGGGTAGTCCTTGACATACAGCCACAATTGAAGCCAATTTTTTTGTAGCTAAGTGAGACAATTGTTCCTTGCCACAGATGTTCAGCGAATCACTTACGTTGTTATGTTAGTAGCCTGGTTGTTAAGTGAATCTGGCTTCTCGATTGACTTTGCTTATCTGAAGGTTGCAAAAGGTCATCCCACAAACCCGGGACACTGCAATCATCATAAATATGAGTCAAATTGCCAAGTATCTGAATTTTGATCACGTGACCATGGGGATGTTTGTCATGCCCTTGGTAGAGTTGGACTCTGAGGGAGAGGAGGAACAGCCGACAGGGAGTGGAGGTGTGGCTCCGGAGGTTGTGAAGGAGGCTGGGGAAGGGCAGGGGTCGGCTGGGCAGTCAGAAGAAGAACCAGGCCCATTCCCTCTGCATCCTAGGATACACAGGGAGGAATAGAGAAGGCAACAGCTTGGCTTATGTGAGAGGAAGCGGCCATAATCCTCCTCATTGGTTGCACCTGGGGAGGCTAGTATATATGACAGACGATTACAACACAGCATTGCCAGAAGCAAAGTGTGTTTGATCTTGAGCTGAAGTTATCTTGGTTAGTGTCCTTCCAACAGATTGTGCCTTGTTATCTTCTTGAATTTGGTAATTACTTATCCTGTTCCGTTGTGGAAATTTCATCATTGTAGTTTGTTTCATTTTTTATTTCACCTCTATCTGCTCATTAAGTTTGGACTGTATTGCTTTCTTTTGAAGATTATTTTTGAGTACGTTTTATCTCCAACTGAGAATTATTGAACAGTGAGGCCAAGTTGGAGGCAATTAAAGGACATTTATTTACGTTTTGGATTTTGTTACGTTTGTGTTACACGCTGGATCATCACAATGTTGCAACAGTCGTAAATATGAAAAATAGTCATAAGTCGCTTTTTTCAGTGCCATTGTAACTTTGAGCAGTCACTAAATGAATTGAGCACACTAGCTGTACTCTCAGAAATATTGTATATCCTCCTATTCAGGAGTGGGCAGGAATTTTGTCCTTGATAACTCTAATGGATTAAGTCAAAAGACAATTAAAAAGGGGCATCATGGTGTGTTTTTTTCTCAAGGTGTTTAGGAGAATTCTGCTTCCTTTCCAAATGGGTTTCTAATGATGATGATAGTATTTTTTAAAAACTTGTAGGCTGCCCGACTCTCAGTGACGCCAAATAACCTTTTTTAAATAACAGATGCACAAACGCTTATTTTAAAATAGTTAAGATTTATTCTTTTTCTTTCTGTCTCTCCTAAAAAGACTCCTAAAATCTAATCAATTAATCCCCTTTGGCGAGGTTTAATTATATATACTCTAATGGGAAAAATAAATCCAAAAATGGATTAGCTTAGCTATGCTCACTAACCCAGTTTAAGACATGAGCCATTTTAAAATTTAGCACGTGTGCTATATAAGAATGACTCAGCTCAACTGAGAAGAGAATGTCGACGACAATAAAAGAAGTATCTAATTCAGGGAGTCCTCAACTTGCAGTAATTTATTTAACAATGGTTTGAAGTTACAACCGCACTGAAAAAAGTGACGAGAGTTTTTCACTCTTACGAATCCCATGGTGATATGATCAAAATTTGGACACTTGGCAACTGGCATTTTTGATGGTTGCACTATCCTGGGGTCATGTGATCACTTTTTGTGAACTTTTGACAAGCGACATCAATGTTGGGAGCCAGATTCACTTAACAACCATAGAAACCATGTTACTATCTTAATAACTGCAATGATTCACTTAACAACTGTGGCAAGTTGTTAGGTGAGGTTTACCCTATTTTCATAAAATAGTGTAAACCTCACCTAACAACTACCTTGCTTAGCAACAGAAATATTGGGTTCAATTGTGGTCATATACAGGACTACCTGTATATTAAGCTAAAAATTACCTAGTCTCTTTAAAAGGAACATAACCATAAAATCACTAATCCCATTCTGAGTATGCATTAATCAAGATTGTGATTTGCCTAACAGGAAATCTTACATTTATATTTTGTATTTCCTATGCACAATCCTTATTAAAAGAATTATTTCTTTTCAGATATTTTCTTTTTTACTGGGCATATTGGAATATTTTTTCTTTACACAATAGATACCTCATTTCCATTTTAGAAGCAAGCAACTGTCAACTGAGAACAGGATAAAACCCTAGTATTGGGTATAATCTAACCCAATTAATTCTATTTCTTTGATTCTCTCTCTCTTTCCTCCATCTTTTCAAGTAGTAATCAGCCCGTATCTGAAAGTTTGACTATTTTAAAACTCAAAATTAGTAACTCTTGACAAAAGCTAACTATATGTTGATAGGTTTAAAGCGTGTGAGCTTCCCACTGTTTTAAATCCTGCACAACATGCAGTACACAGCTATATCTTCACACATCTATGCTAATTCAAATTTTTCCTACCTACGTTTCGCAGCAGGCTGACTGAATTTCCAGTCTACTTCACTCCCCTTAGTTCTGGCATCTTCCCCAGTGCTGTTCACATGATAGTAATAGCAACAGGAGCAGCAGGAGCAATCCTCTAAAGAGGAGGTAGCTTGGTGCCATTCCAAAATGGAAGAGAGGCTCTTCAAAGAAGGGGCAAGGGAAACAGCACATGGGATGAACACTGTTTTGGAACCTTTCGATGGAAATAAACTTACTCACTCATAGATGATAAGCCTCCCAGGAGCTTCGTGCATATCAAGACAGAAACCATAGTATCCTTTGGTGGAAGTTACGAACATAATCAAGAACATGGTTCAGTTGATTTGAACAATACACAGAGCAGGCAAAAGACAACATCAACTACTTGAGCATATAATTTCATAGCTGGAATTGGCTTTCTGTGGACAGATTCATGTCAGTAGAATGTAACTAGCCTTTTTCCAAACTCAAGGAGAAATAAATGGGCTAAATTGACCAAAAACCAAATAGCAATAAAAGGTAAAATAAAAATCTAGAACATGTCTTACATTGCTTGTGCTCTGGATACAACTGTATCTTGTTATATGGTAAGCGATTTTTAAGAAGGATGTGCTTTTAATAGAACAGCAGCTGAAGGGTAAATAATGTTATTGCCATTTACTGATTTACTCCCTTAGGACCCAAAATAATGGTGGTATGAAGGTCTATGAATGTCCTTTGCTGTAAAACAATCCCAGAGATATCAGTCAGAATTGTCTACTTTACAATTTATCTGGATTGCCCTACTCACCTCTTTATTAAAGATTAGTGCGCCCAGATCCTTTCTGGATCTGGGCGCACTTCGCACAGTCACGTCCGCCCTCGTTATTTCCCGCCTGGATTATTGCAATGCTCTCTACATGGGGCTCCCCTTGAAGAGTCTCCGGAGGTTACAGTTGGTCCAGAATGCAGCCGCACGGGTGATTGTGGGTGCCCCTCGGAGCTCCCACGTTACACCGCTTCTCCGCAGGCTGCACTGGCTTCCTGTGGCCTATCGGATTCGATTCAAGGTGGTACTGATGGTATTTAAAGTGCTCCATGGCTCGGGACCTGGGTACTTACGGGACCGCCTACTGCCATCGTCAACCTCCCACCGCCCAGTACGCTCCCACAGGGTTGCCCTACTTGGGGTACCGCCGCCTGGCCGTTGTCGGCTGACGGCCCCGAGAGTTCGGGCTTTCTCTGTGGGAGCTCCCTCCCTATGGAATGATCTCCCCCCGGAGATACGGGCTATGACGGATATTCTGACCTTCCGGCGCGCAGTGAAAACCCTATTTTTTAAACAGGCTGGCCTGGCCCAGTAACTGTGTTTTTGGTTTTTAATTAATTTTAATTGGGGTTTTATTAACTTTTAATTTTTAATTGAATTTTGAATAGACAGCCGGATCTAATTATTTAATCTATTTTTAATCGTATTTATTATATTTATTGTATGTTTTTTAGCAGGCTGTACACCGCCCCGAGTCCCTTTTTGGGAGAGGGAGCGGTATAAAAGTTTGATTAAATAAATAAATAAAATAAATTAGCTGCCATGAAGAAGAGAAAAACTGAACAAATCTTATCACATTAAGTAATAGAAAGACTTTTGTCTATTTGTTAGATGTGTGATGATGTACAAAGATAACCACGGGAGCTTGGCAAAGGAAGTATAATTTGGGGAGGCAGTTTTTAAATCACTTTAAGACTAGTAAATAGTTACAGTCTCTGACCCTTTGCAAAATGCTGAGAATTGTGAGCATCGTGGTGCAATAATTAGAATGCAGTACTGTAGGCTAATTCTGCTGATTGCCAGTTGCCAGTAGTTCAATCCTGACAGGTTCAAGGTTGACTCAGCCTTCCATCTTTCTGAGATGGGTAAAAATGAGGATCTAGATTGTTTTGGGGGCAATAGGCTGACTCTAAACTGCTTAGAAAGGGCTGTAAAGCTCTGTAAAGCGGTATATAAGTCTAAGTGCTATTGCTATGGCCTTCAGATGGAGAACAAAATCGAAGATTAATTCAAATTAGAAATGGTTTAGTTTAGGAAATATCTCTATCGCTCTCTATTTCCCTCTATCTCTATTTCTAACTCTCTCTATCTATCTATCTATCTATCTATCTATCTATCTATCTATCTATCTATCTATCTATCTATCTATCTATCTATCTATCTATCTATCTGTCTATCTGATTCTTAATAAGCCTTCAAATTATATAAAAAAGATTTTAATAAAAGGTCCCAATAAAATTGTAAGCATTCAACACCTGCAAATTATAAATTATGTTATTGTAGAGTCTGAGATAAAAATAAGATGGTGATATGATTCTTTCATATTTGAAATTCCTTTCTACATACAGTCCTGTCATGTTATTTCTCTTTTGATCCAAGAGTCACAAGAGTAATGTTGTTCCTTTGATCAAAGAGAGTTGTACAAACATGAACAGATTTTATGAAAGAAATAATTGTGAAGAACTTTATTAATATTTTTATTTTGGGCTTTGATAGAGTTTACAAAGCAGAAGAAACACTACTATTTATTTACATTTTCTAAGTATTCTTGCCATTTAGGTTAACTGTCCCTTTCTATTTCAAGACTGCTATTTTGGTGTTGCTATTTAACTTTTAGAAAAAAAGATTTTGCCCAGTGAGTGACTTCGCTTCAAATAGCAGAACCCATGTAGGAAAATTGCCCTTTGTCCCCAGGTCTTGTCTGTTTCTATTATATAATGTAAACTGAGAAGAAATATTTCCTTGGTATGTGCTGAACGTATCTTTAGGCTTCTTTGTTGCACATTATGGAGGTTTGTAGAAGAAATATGTATGAGAGGGAATGTACAGTACATGTTGGTTTCCATGCTAATCAGCATTAATGAAATTTTCCACCAGTCTTGTAGACACTGAACATTAACAAGGGGCAGGGTTTATCTGGACTACTATTGTATGTATAGATATAGAATAGTTTAATTCCTTTCTTAAATGGCAAGCTAAATTGTATTTTTCTTTCCTTTGCTGGAGGGAATTATAAAATTATTATTTAATTTCATGGAAAAGAAATTGCTTTTGGATTTTCTTCTCCAGTTGGATCGTAGTAGCGGTAGGATTTTTTTCTTTTTCATTTATCTTAATTCTGTGATGGTTGACTGATGTACAGGCAGTTCTCGACTTACACCCATTCGTTAGTGACCATTCAAAGTTCAACAGCACTGGGAAAAAAAGGGACATATGACCATTTTTCACACTTACAACCGTTCCAATGTCCCCATGATCATGAGATCAAAATTCAGATACTTGGCCACTGGTTTATATTTAGTTAATTTGGGCTGATGAGAAGCATTCTGTATGTCCTTTCACTAAGGTGACCAACTTTTTTACAATAAAAAGGAGGACACAAATAAATTGAAGAAAAAAAACAAAGCCACTTGTGTGCGGCACACTCTCAAAACAATTCTCCTGTGTGGAGCGCATGCGTCTCATTAATCGCGTCTCGCCGCACTGTACCGAGCCTTGACAAATCGTCATGTCACATATAAATATGTCACATCACACCCAATGGATCGGATCGGCATCGATCAAATAGATCAGATTAGATTTACAGATTAGTCTTCAAATATCAAAAAGGAGGACATATAGGAGGACACTTTTCGAGAGAGGACAGAACTTACAAAAGGAGGACTGTCCTCCCTTACTTTCACAGCTCCTTAAAACAGAATAAGAAAGGATTTTAAATAAGAAGCAGCAATGGCACTCTTGGCTTGAAACTGGATATAGCTTATCTTCACAATTCCTGATATTTAACAATACGTGCAGATTATTTTGACTATATTTTGGTCTCTTTATCTTTCAATCAAAATTCCAGACTTTCAACAGGTCTCCAACTCCACCAAAACTAAAATGTTGTTTTCATTATTTTTAAAAGTGTAGTAAAATTTAGTAAAAGTGCCCAGTATTACTAAATCTTCTGCCCGTAATCTGTTTCTTTGATTAAAAAGTAATCTTTCCACCCGCTGTTTCCATCCAATTCTGAAATCATTTTGAGAGCAGCATTTATGTCTTTATACTTTTTTTTTTACTGGTGCATTATTTTTTGAACTCTAGATGAGATAAATAATTTAACAGTTTTAAAATAATATAAATGATATGTTCTTCTGTGATGAAGGAATTAGATAATCTTATGTGTTTGCTTAGGGGAGCCTGTATCTTGAGACTTTTATAGCATAATATTAAAGCCCTGAGATGTCTTATTATGCCAATACCCAGAAGATTGCTTTAATGAGAAGTAAAGGGTCTTTTTCCAATTACAAGGGAATAACTGTATTAAGTTTCTGTGTTATGTCAACCTGCTTTGATTTGATTACTGCAAAAGAAATGGATTTATCTGTCAGTGTTACTTAATTAAGCCTTCTCATTGATGCTTTGCAGACTAATATAGTGTGGTTTGCACATTTAAGTCTAAATACAAAGAAAATTGGCTGAAAGCTTAGGCACGAGCTATGAAGATAATATACAGGACTGATTGCTTACCATTTTTCAGATCAGTGGGTAAAATTATAATATGTTAAAAGGCCCCGAATGTTGTAAACCTACAATTAAAACTGCTTAAGAACCGCAAAAGAGCATTTGCTTATGTCATGATAAAGGTTTCTTCTTACTGTCATTCCTAACTTTTCTTTACCCAACATTGTATGTCAAGTAACAGAAATTGAAGCCCAGCTACAAATATGTTCCCATAAAAGCGTTTTGCTTCAAAAATGCATTGGATCTAGCAAGACTTGAAAGAGTTCAACATTACTGATCTTCTAATGTAGAATTATTGACATGTTCATAGAGATTTATTTCTGCTCTTCGGTTTACTGTTCAGATCAAGATGTTTTCTCTACACCCATCTTAAAATAAGTAGAGAAAGTAGAAAGATTTTCTGTGATACAGGGTACAGGTAGTCCTTGGCTTACAACAGTTCATTTAGTGACTGTTCAAAGTTACAACGGCATTAAAAAGTGACTGATGACCATTTTTCATAGTTATAACTTTTGTAGCATCCTTATGATCATTGGATCAAAATTCAGATGCTTGGCAACTGGTTCATACTTATAGCCATTGCTGTATCCCTAGATCATGTGATCACCTTTTGCAACTCAGAAACTTTGAACTGAATTGTGGTTGTAAGTTGTGGACTACCTGTATATGGCTTGATTCTTGAGTGATCCACTGAGGATCAGATGGAAGAATTTAAAGAAATCTTGGGCTTGTCCAACTGGTGGGTTTGGCCAGCTTGACGCCACTTCCTCTTTGCACTGGGTAGACTGGGCCAAAGCAATGCGGGCCAGCCCCTTACATCTTCCAAGATGGCCCCGTGTCAGCTTTGGAAGCCATATTGACACCAGGCGCTTCCACACTGCCACATTCTTGAGCCTGGGAAAATGGGAGGAAGGAATTTCTTGGAGTGTATGTGATTAGACATAATAGCATTCTTCTTCTAAGTCAAGGTCATGTTATTTCTGCATCTGGGTGAAGGGATGTTTCAAGTTGGGACGGAAGGTGTTTGGAGCATGTGATGCAATGTTGGATGTAGGAGGTGGATTTATAGTTTTTACTTACTGCAAGGAACCCTGGAACTTCCAGATTCGTGATTCCCCAAATGTCCCAGTTTACTATCCAAATAAAATGGAACTTTTGAGAGATGTCTGTCTTGGAATTATTGTTTGGAGTGGAGGTTTTCTGGAACATTGACACCCTGCAGGCCAAATCCGACCACATCATGGGCCGAATCTGGCCCGTGGGCCTTGTGTTTGACACCCCTGATCTAAATGAACAAACTACAATGAACTTCATGACATTTGTATACTGTACCTCTTGATGAACGGTTGAAGATCAAAGTCATTTCAGCACATCCCCTTCCTGGCCTTAAAAACCATGCTAACCATTTCTAAAATTTGTGTTTCCCAAATTTTGATCATTATCACCCCTCATAATTCTTCCAAACATTTTCCCATTCCCGTCTTCTTAAGCAAAGCCCCTGTAATTAACATCCTTTCTCTGTGTGACAGAATCACTTATGTCATCTTTGAATAAGAGTTTAAAAAAAGAAAACCTGGTATAATTTTTTAGTGCCTTGAAAGTAATGTGTAGTTTGAAAATAGAACTAATAGTTGCATTTCTAGTTTTCCTTTTAAATGTCTTTCAAAACAGTCTGTGGCACACAAATCCATTCCAGTAGTATCAATCTTTTCTTTCTAAATTTGGGTAGAAATTCATGCCCTCATTTCCCCCCACTTCCCTGAAAAAACAAGCCTATTTTCTGATTTGGCATTACAGTTAAATTTATGCAGTTAGAACACTGAACATTTGGAACTGCTCAGATGTACACTATAGCTGGAGAAGAGTAATGATAAAGCAGGTGCATTTTTTCAGGTAGAAATTATAGGTTTTCAGGCTGATGGTCTCAACTGAAGGGTGAAATCAATGTGACACAGTATTTGGAGGCGTATGTGAGTTGGGTTATAGCATGTTTTTACAGTTTTCTGAAAAAAAGAACACTAATATTGCAGGCATAAGTATCCTATTCATTCTTATATTTAAGTAGCATATATTGTAATAATTTAACCTGGAGTTCTTATAGATAGGCATTACTGTAGTGAAGTTTATATTGAGAGTGGAATTTTCAGAGGGTTTTTTGGCTAGAATTTCTTCATTCCATCATACACAATCAAGAATTAATTCATAAATGCCAATTAATATGTCCTGAATTGAAAGGGTTCACCTGCATGAAAATAGTTAATCTCCAAATATTATATGGGTTTCCAGCCATAACAGAAATGCATTGTGCTAAGTTAACAGATTTTTTCTTATAAAATGTATTTATAATTAGAACACAAAAATGCATATTTGATGCCAGAATATTACTAATTATACTGGATAAAGGGTAACGAGTAAGTTTGATTGCTATGGATTTGCAAATATTAAAATAGATGTTGCTGAACTATGAATCTCAAACTGCCTTATTTGTAGTATAGGAAATGCCAGTGAAATTCTGTGAACAAAGTTGAAAAGATCCACTTTGATTAGACTACTTAAATATTTCTGTATTTCAAGAAATGTTTAAATTCTCCATGGTGAGGCTTTTATTGTTGGTTTCAAATTTTCTGTCACTTAGTACATAATCTGTAGTGATGTAAAATTTATTCTATAAACATTTCTAGATGCTTATAAGATATATGCATTAATATACTTTTATAATTTATAATTAATATACTTTTAAAATAATTAGGTCATTATTGTTTCTAATTTTTTTGGAGGAAATAGAATTTTCAGGAAGCAAATATGAGAGAGAAGCAATAGTAATACCACTTAGACTTATATACCATTTTACAGTGCTTTACAGCCTTCTCTAAGCGGTTTACAGAGTCAGCATATTGTCCCCAACAATCTGGGTCCTCAGATTTTTTTGGAGGGACATGTGATGCTCAAATGAGCATCAAAGTTGGGAAAGCTAAAAAATATTACATATCTTAAAATTGGTTCACACATTACCATGAATAGTAAGCCCTGAAATTCTTAACTCTGATTTATTAAGTAAACCATAATTATTTTATTTATTTATTTATTTATTTATTTATTTATTTATTTATTTAATATATTTATATATCGCCCTTCTCCCGAAGGACTCAGGGCAGTGTACAGCCAACCATAAAACTTTTCACAATTATAAAAGTTAAAACAGAATTAAATATCTTAAGGCTGCCTAAAATTATACCCTCCCCCCCAATAAATTAATAAAACCCCAAATTTTAAAATCCCAATTTAAAACTTGAATACTAAATTACACTAAAAATCCCATTTCAGCCTAGGCCAGCCTGCTCAAAGAGCCATGTTTTTAATGCACGTCTGAAAGCTCTCAGGTCGGTGTTATTGCGTAACTCCAGAGGCAGACCATTCCAGAGGGCAGGAGCCCCCACAGAGAAGGCCCTACCTCTAGGAGTCGCCAGACTGCACATGGAAGCCGTCGGCACCCGAAGAAGGCCCTCCCTGTGGGAACGCACAGGTCAGTGGGAGATTACTGGCAGAACGCGGTCCTGCAGATAACCTGGTCCAATGCCATGGATTGCTTTAAAGGTCAAAACTAGAACCTTAAAGGGAACCCGGAAAACCACCGGCAACCAATGCTCGTGCAGGAGAGGCGTCACATGGGCGTTTCGTGACACCCCCATAACCATTACTTGAAGGCACATAATACGCTAACCCAAGGTTAAGAAAAGTCCCTGTGGATTTTACTTCTCTAGTTGTTGCCGACTATCGGAGTGGTGTTCTTCTCTGTTTCAAGATCACTGAGCCAGAGCTGTCTGAAGATATTTCCATGTTCATGTGGCCAATATACCTCACAGAGTGCTGTTACTTTCCCACCATAGTGGCACCTATTTATCTAGTCACATTTGCATGCTTTTGAACTCTAGATTGGTAGGAGCTGGAGTGAAGATGGGAGGTTAGCCCGTTGCATGGCACTTGGGTCTCGAACCCACATTGCCAACTTTCCAGCTGAGAAGCCCAGTCTCTTAACCACCAAGTCACACCGCTCCATACTAACCTAATGCTAAATAGATTTCATAATGGCTTTTCAAGATTTGGGAACCCAGGCAAAATTTCTTGTTACATAAACTATGCTAACTAAAATTTGTATATAGATTACTAGGATTCAATAACTGTGCTCTTTTGTAGTTGTCTGTCCTAGGTCTTAAATTCAGAATCACCCATTTTTCATTTCTGTTGGGTACTACAGTGTAAATTTCCAAATGGAATAAATGACATATGGAAGGAACCTAGACATAAAACGTACTGACAGGTATTTCAGAGTTTCATTCATGATTTTGGATGTGCTTTGAATGAAAGTAAAAAAAAAAAAAGAGTTAATAATCAGTTACATAACACCCATGATTTTAAAAAGCTGTCTCTAATTAAGTGAATGCAATGGTTGATCTGATCTGTCATTTAAATTATTCCCATTTTAAAAAAAATATACATAATTAAATATTTACCTGGAATGTCTTTCTAACATTATTAGCACTTGAATGTTTCATGAAGACATTAGGAATAGTGATGCAGAGAAACACATTATTAACAAGCAAATCCAATAAAATGCAAGGGAAGAAGAAGAAAAAGAAAGAAAAGATCTTGGTGAAAGCAAGCCTCTTTTTCAATTGCGCAGTACAGTTTCAAACATATAGTAAAGATAATTCAACTTCATTGTATCATTTACATGCTTAGCTTTGATAATTTTAAGGGATTTTTTTTATTAATAGGATTAATATGGTTCAAAATGAATCAATGTCAGGTAATATTGTAGCCTCCCTTTTTAATAAATTAATGGCAAGATTTTTTCTGGAAAGTAATCTAAACTGAAAAAGTGTGGATTTAGTAATTTAAACAGATTTAATTCATACTTACAAAGTGATCATCTTATTCTGTTATGGGTAAGCAGTATTATGCAAAACACCCGAAGAGAGTAAGAAATAGTTCGACAAGGAATAAAAAGCATAAAGTCAGAAAATAAAAGGAAACATATTTAAATCTAATTTACACCAATGCCATTTAATTTACCTCTGAATATTCTGTAAACTCTTATTCTACCACTTCCATATATCACTATGCATACTGCATTTGTTCTTTAAAATTTTTACTTATGCACTTCAAGGGTCTCATTAACTTTAACTACAGCTATGTTGATCTCTCATTTTCTCATAACCCATTTTCAAGTCCCTTCACTTAGTGACTGTCTTATTTCAGTGCCCATTCACAGATACAAGAGTGATAAAAAAGTAACTGGTCACAGGTTTATAAAGCAAAAGAAAGCTACAGTAAGATCAGAAGCACAATCAGGGTTTCAGCTAACGACCACTTTAAAAGCTGAGTTGCAAGTCCCATTTAGAAAATGACAGTATAAATTAATACAGAATAGTCAATTTAATTTAAAGACAATGTATAAACCAGAGATTTCTGGCATTTTCTCAATTTAGGCCATATTTTTGACCTTAGCTGTATAATATAATTTACTGGTTATGTGCTATAATCCATCAGAGTACTTCACTCTATTCACTAAATGAATATCAGTTTGCACTATTAGTCAGTCTGAAGAGTTGATGGATAAAAACAATAGATTCAACTAATAGTACTTAGACTTATATGCTGCTTTACAGCACTCCCGAAACAGTTTACATAGTTAGCCTATTGCCCCCAACAATCTCGGTCCTCGTTTTACCGACCTCAGAAAGATGGAAGGCTGAGTCAACTTTGAACCCATCAGGATCGAACTACTGGCAACAGGCAGTCAGCAGAATTAGCAGTATTATTGCACCATGATGCTCACAATTCTCAGCATTTTGCAAAGGGTGAGAGACTGTACCTATTTACTAATCTTAAAGTGATTTAAAAACTCTCCCCAAATTATACTTCCTTTGCCAAGCTCCTGTGGTTATCTTTGTACATCATCACACATCTAACAAATAGACAAAAGTCTCTCTATTACTTATGTGATAAGTTAGATTTGTTCAGTTTTTCTCTTTCTCATGGCAGCTAATCTACTCTTTAATAAAGAGGTGAGTAAGACAATCCTGGCGTTGGGCAGAGTAAGCCTGCAATACTGTATTCTTACCACTGCACCACCACGGCATAAAATACAGGTAGTCCTTGTATAACAATGCTAATTGGGACTGGAAACACTTTTGCTAAACAACACAGTCGTAAGTCATGCCATTTAACAACAACCACTCTGGCAGTCCCAGTTGCCAATGTTAAATGAAAATCACAAATGTAACTGCAGCTTCCTGAAGGCTCCCCCATTGACTTTGCTGGTGGGCAGGGAAGGTTGTAAATTGTGATCACATGACCACAGGAACACAGTAACAGCAACATACATATAATGTATGGTTGTAACTACCTCTTGTTCAGCATTATTATAAGTTTGAAAGGTCGTTGAATGAGTAGTTATTTAAACAAGGACTACCTGTAGTATAAAATGTCCCATTCACTTTAAAAAGTGAAACAAGAAATAAATCAAAATCGCATGTATAACTTTTATGGAGAGAACAACTAGTTGAAGAGAGAGATTTTGAATAGGTTTCTAAAAAGTATACAGTATCATAAACACATTTATGAACAAGAGCATTTCATAAACACATTTTAGGAACAAGAGCATTTCAGAACAAAGTATATGAAGTTCTTCGTATTCTTCTGAACTTAATACAGTGAAAAAAAAATTCACTAGGACTTGTTAGCTTTAAAGTTATTCTTGCTTTGCTAGATTGCTTCCTAACTGGTCAATCACTGGAGAATTTAAATATATTTTTAATGAGCAGTCAGGCAGGCTATTTCTGTAGTGTTTAATGTGCTACAAATATATATTGGATGCTACCTTAGACATTAGAGCTGAGGGACTTTTATTTTCTCCTCTGAGCCTTGATGCAACTGCCATTGTGTATCCCCATGAACACAAGGCACTGCCTAACTACCTACGAATGATCTTAAATTGCATTTGAAGCAACTACTCTGTTTCCTTCTTACACCTATCTCAGTAATACCAGAAAATAACACAATCTGTCCTTTTAAAGTTTCTCATGTGAAAGTATTTTTTTGCCCTCTTCATTTTTCTGTTCTGAAAAGAGTTGTTTAAATGAAGATTCATAAATAACTATATCAGATTTCTGCAAATTATTTGAAAATGTGGAACAAAGAAAAGTACAAACGTAGGATTTTATGGGTTTGATTCATGATTCTCCAAAATTCTGGACACAAACACTTCTCTATAGGAAGTAATAAGTCCATCCAGTATCTGCAGAACTAACAGGATTAATATCCTGGGTCAGAGAAGAGATTAATAGAAACCCCACAGGGTATATTTTAATTCATACATCTCAGCAGTATCCATAGGCACTGAATATTAATTATTGTTACTGTTATTATTGAATTTTCAACTATAACTTCCCAAAAGCTCTAAGATGTTTTTTTAATATTCACCAGTTTCAGCAATCTTTTTTTTAAGATGGTCCCTTTCAGATATATTAGGGGTATGCTGACTGAAATTCAAAGCTAATATATTGGTTGTTAATTCGTCATTTTGGTTGCATTTTTCTGCATCTTTATCTATTACCACATCACTAAGATTTATTACCTTAGAGATATGGCAATATAACATATATAGCTGCTGTGATGTAGTATGTTATATAAAATTTAATATGTTGTTTAAAGTTGTTTGTATGTATATCTATATGTATTTATATATAAGAGCCAGTTTGGTCTAATGGTTAAGGCACCAGGTTAGAAACTGGGAGATTGTGAATTCTGGCCCACCTAAGGCATGAAAACCAGCTGAGTTGTCTTGGCCAGTTACATACTTTCAACCCAATTCAGCTCACAGGATTGTTGTGGTGGGGAAAATAGGAAGAGGGAGGAAGGAATGTTAGGTATGTTTGCCACTTTGAGTCATTTATAAAAAAAGACAGGGGTGGGATATAATCAAATAATGGGGGCATGAGGGCTCAGTGGTTAAAGACACTGAACTTGTCAGCTGGAAAATAGGCAGGCAAGGTTCACAATTCAAACCCCACATGGTGGGGGGTAGCTTCCATTACTTGCCCCAGCTCCTGCCCACCTAGCATACAAATGTGAGTAGATAAATAGGTACCTCTCTTGGTGGGAGGATAACAACATTCAATTTGCCTCAGTATATAGTCATGCCAGTCACATGACCAAAGAAATATCTTTGGACAATGTTGGCTTCCTCGGCTAAGAAATGGAAATGAGCAGAGCCCTCTAGAATTGGACACAACTGGACAAGGAAACCTTTACTTTTACCTTTATTAATAAATAAATTTAAAAATATTAGCACTTTTTTCACGAAATGATCCTTAATCCTTAAATTCTTTTTCTTCCTCATTTTCTGAATACTCTATGACCCTTTCCTTGTAAAGTCCCATTGACTCTAATCCCATCAAGGCTCCATGCAGAATTGTTTCCAGTATGCATTATTTTATGTTTCTTTACACTGAAGCCCACTGGCCAGCATAATGCCTATTATTTAAGTTTGGAGAGAAGTTGGTGAAACCTTTGCTTTGTCTACATAAAATAATTTGATGGATTTAAAAGACCAAAGTGAGGTCTCCATGAAAATTCATTAGCTGACTTTGGACTAGTCCTTGCCTCTCAGGCTAACTTAATTTTCAGGACCCTGCTCTGAGCACTCAAAGGAAAGATGGCATAGGAATATAAGAACACAATTATTTGTAGGAAAAATAAGCCACAGGTAGTCCTCGACTTACAACAGTTCATTTGGTGACCATTCAAAGTTGCATTGAAAAAAGTGATTTATGACCATTTTTCATACTTATGACCATTGCAGCATCCCCATGGTTACATGATCTACATTCAGATGCTTGACAATTGATTCACATTTATGACGGTTGCAGTGTCCTGAGGGGTCATGCGATCACCTTTTGCAACCATCTGGCAAGCAAAGTCAATGGTGAAACCAGATTCACTCAACAACCATGTTACTAATTGAACAATTGCAAAGATTCACTTAACAAATGTGACAAGGAAAGTTGTAAAATGGGACAAAACTCACTTAACAAATATCTCACTTAACAAGATAAATTTGGGGCTCAATTGTGGTTGTAAGTTGAGAACTACCTGTATAAGGCTTGATTCAAGTGATAACCGTATTAAGGCATATGCTAATCCAATTCCGAGAAGACCCGGTCCTGGTGTGCTGGGGGCCGCCACCGGCCTCATACCATCCATGGGCTGTGCCTCGATCAGAATGATTTGGTTCTCCCACCAGAGCGCCGCCGGGGAGTGGGTCTTCTGTACGCTACATTTCCCACACCCCACCACGGGATGGGGATTCGGCACTGGACTCTTCCTTCTTGTTTTTATTTCCTGTCCTTTATCACGTAGACTTATTTATCTGTTAGATTTATATCCCACCTTCTCTCCAACAGATCCTCAGAGCAAAACTCAGCTGAGATCTCCACCTGTGACTTGGCACATTTTGGCTTATGGTCTTTAACTCAGAACTTTCTTTTCCTGACGTACAGCATGGCGTAGCTAAATAAGCATCTTTATTGCAAATTAGAATGAGGCCATATTGAATAATTGATTGCCTTCCATTTGAAGAGGAACGAAGTTCCCTTTTAAATAGCAGGTTTAAATCCATTACAGATTCAAAATACAAAAAAGGTGCTTCTCAAACCAGTCTCTGAAATCTGCTTTTAAGAAGGAATATTCTATAGAAAAGTGGGAAGCAAAATGTTTATCTAAAAACACTGTTGTCTCTTTATTTGTTTTGCAGTATCACTGGTGTTATTGTTGAGGCTATGCATTTCTGTGCTAGATTTCAATTCAAGTTGAGTCAGTGACTTCCAGCCACTTCTGAAAGACTGGGATAATTTTTATGTGCAAACCTTGGGTTCCTGAGGGCCCAGTTCATTTCTGCTGTGAATTTAAATGAGTTAATTTAAGTGGTTGGGTCAGAAGCCACTATCATTGTAGTAGCCCTGTGCCTGATTCTTAATTAAAGGCAACAGGAGATTAATTTGAAACATTAATTTAAAAGTGTCTATACAAAAGGAAAGAATTATTGCAATGAAGCCTAAAGAACTTTTTTGTCCCTAGATGTAGAAGACAGAACTAGCTCAGGGTCCTGGGGGAATGGAGGACATCCTAGCCCATCCAGGGTAAGTACATCTAATCTTTTTTTATTCCTCACCAGCCTTCCTCTGTATGCAAATTTAAAATCTAAATGGGAATTGTGCACCTGATTGCATAGGAAAATGTACTTGGCAAGTTTGGCTGTAGAGCAACCTCTTCCCAGGATTGCATTTTTTTTTTTTTTAATTATCTGATCTCAAAGTTGAATTTGACATTTGCTGTGTTTCTGATTGGAAGTAGTAAGAAGCCTCATTAAATGCTTTGTCTTATGTGTCGCTATCATTCCTTATCTCTCTTTGTAAGCTGCCTGGATTCCTCCCCTCCCCTTTTATCTGGCTGTTGATTTCTCATTTGTTGTAGGGGTCTTCCCAGATATTTAATTCCAGGACAAAATATTAAATATGAAGGTGGGACTTTTTGGATGCTAGGAGTTTTAATTCTCTAATTTAACTTATTAGAAATAAAATATGTATGTGTGCGTGCGTGTGTGTGTGTGTATGTGTATTATTCAAATTAGTTATTAAGCAGAAAAATAAAATTAAGGTATAACATATAATAACAAGAAATCAGTACTTCAGAGGTATATACAGTATGAATTATTTTATATAATGTGTGCACATTAATTCTTATAAAAGCTGAGGTGGCGCAGTGGTTTGAATGCAGTACTGCAGGCTACTATTGCTGGCTGCCTGCAATTTGGGAGTTCGAATCTCACCAGGCTTGAGGTTGACTCAGCCTTCCATCCTTCCGAGGAGGGTAAAATGAGGATCCAGATTGTTGGGGGCAATAGGTTGACTCTGCAAACCACTTAGAGAGGGCTGGAAAGCACTGTGAAGCGGTATGTAAGTCTAAGTCTTATTATAGGTCCAAAGTTCAGAACATCTAGTATGAATAGTAACTGTTCATTCCATTTTTAAAAGTTTATTCCAATGTAACTGAAGCATCTCAAAGGCTTTACTAAAAGTTGTTATCATTATTCATTTTATTTGCCCTCATCTTGTCACAGATGATTCTGGGCTGCTTACAACATTGAAGTTATAAGATAGTAAGGTATATATGTATGTTGCACAAATTTGCAAATCTAGCCAATTCTTTTATCTTTCGGAATAACTTTAATCACAATGTTATGCCAAGTTTTATGGTTGATGTGACCCAACTTAACTATTTGTATTTCCTAATGCATAGCACAAATGCACAGGGCATTTTCTGTGTTTATTTATTAAATTTAAACTTTTACCTTTCTGCTATGTAAAGCACCCAAAGTTAGAAAGTAAAATAGAAAACACAGCAATAAGTTCAATGCATAATTAAAATCTACCATTAAATTTAGCTAATAGTTATTTAGTTAGGTATGTCTCTACTCTTGGATAAAGATTTACTTGACTAAACTTTGTTGATTATAAACCACAGTAGGCAACTATGGCCTCTTTATGACCTGTGGACTTCAATTCCCAGAATTCATAGCTTAGGAATTCTGGGAGTTGAAGACCACAGCTTGTAAAGGGTCCATATTTGCCCAACTGTGCTATAAGCAGACTTAACATATCTATATGCACTTACTTGTTTGTAAAGATAAGTACATATAGATATGCCATTCATTTAAGAACAAACCTTTGCAGGGAACCTCCAGTGGTTATTTAGGCTATCCTGAATAACTACTATTGTTATGGAAATAGACTTTTTCATGGAGGCAATAGTGTTACATTTGGGCACATGTATGCAGATCGCTAACTCTAAAACACCTGATTTTTGCCAGTCTTTTAAGGATATTCTCAACTTACTCAATTTGTCTTAATTTAGCACTTCACTGTAGATAACTGATTGCACTGCCCTAACTTTAATGTAAGGTGTTGCATTTTCTTTCACAAAAAGACTTTTTCTATATTTTGTGGATCACTCATTCAAGGTTATGTTTTGCCAAGAAATGATCTCTGAATCTTGAAAATTGACCCACATTTAAAGGGCTGGAATGTCCTTTGACAGTCGTCTTCTAACAGTGATGTGTAAATATACATAAGGGTACCTTCTAGTTTACCAACAGCAAGCCAGGCCTCCAACAGCTTGACATTCAAATGCATTATATGTCAATGAACTGAAATTTATCTCTTCTCATGATACAGAGATCACATGTTCATTCCCACTCAGAATATTCAATAGACTCAGGAAGTGGAACATATTAATATCAAAGTTCTTTTGACAGTTGGCAGAATTAGAACTGCAGCTGTAACCTAAAGTACTACCATCTTCATCTGTCTGTTTATATAGATCTACCAGATCTAGGCTGGAAAAATCTAAATGACTATTAGACAACTGCAAACTGATATAGAAAATATGGCCAATTTATAGATGGCATTTTGCACCAGCGTGGTTGGCAAAGATGTTTAAAGATAAGTCAGCTAAATGTTGGAAGTGCCACCAGATACCTGGGTCATATTATCACATGTGGCAGACTTGCCCAAAAGCAAAAAAATACTGGACAAAATACATATGTGGTTAAAAAAAATGATAAAACAGCATATTGATTCAAAGCCAGAAATATTTCTATTGGGGATTCTACTTCCCCCAAATAGTAAGGAAAATGATATTTAGTTAACCATATATTAATTGCTGCTAGAATTGTATTTGCACAAAGCTGGAAGAGTGAAGATATACCTACAGATGAGAATGTGATTAGGAAAATATTAGAATGTGCAGAAATGAACAGATCAACGCTTGCAATTAAGGAGAAAGAGCAAACTGAATATTATATGACATTTATTGGAGCAATAGTTAAACAACAAAAATGGAAGTTAGAAACAGGGAAACAAAATAAAGAAGGTATGTTAAAAAGATACACAAATATTAGGATTACTATGTTGAATATTATTATTTTAATATTGTAGAATAAAATGTGGAATATTACCATTTCAATATTGTAGAATTAATATCAATGTAATGTAAATTTTGTAAATTTTGATTACTGTTCTACAAAGATACTTGTTCAACTGAAGATGAAATTATTGTATTAAAAATTTAAAAAAATGGAAAAAGAAAACATGGCCAATTTTTGAGCAGGTATATTTTTATGATTAATCCCATTACTATTACACAAGGCACTAAAATTAAAAGAAAACTTGTTTCAGCTGATGAATAGAAGTATTTGAAGCCTTTCCTTTGTTTCACTTCAAGTTTCTTGTCTTCATGAGATTAAAGACATCCAACAGCCATACAATTAAACTATGCAATGTTTTCAAGTCAAAAGGAAAATGATGTTTTTATGGAGCACCATTACCTATGGAGCACCTTTACCTATTTCTGAAATATTGTTAAATTTTTGGAATGGTGGTAAAACAGGTATGGAGAGCTGCCTGTGGATTATGAGGTTCTGAAGAACACCAGCAAATTCCATTCATGAAAAAATGCTGAGCCAGTTTAGAGTAAAATAGGAAATGCAATATTGCTTTGTTTTCAGTAAAGAGTTCATAAATTCATTGCTTCTTATTGTGGTACTGTATAAATTGCAGTACATAAATTTTTAAGTGAAATTGATCTGAATGAAAGTAGAATGAATTTAAAACAAATCAGATTGCATGGGCAAATTAGTACATCAGAACAATGAAAAAAAAAAAAACAGTGAAAGACTCAGCACAAAAAAAATAATTTCAGTCCAGAGTATCTTAGCATCCTGTATTGGAAATAAAAATGATTCCTTAAATAAAATATTTAATTTTAACTTCCCATGTTTCTCATTATTTTGAGACCATAACTTCAAAAACATACATTTCCATTTTTGGACAGAATAGAAAATGTCATTTTTGCTGCCTAATATCTGAGTTATTAACATAAATATGAGCACATATTTTTAATATATAAAATAGCTATCTTCAAATTTCATCAGTCCATTGAAAAAGTGCCTTTCTGGTTATAATAACTGAGAAATATCTAAGACGTTTGCATGTGTATATTCCATTTAAATTGCTACCAATCTATTTACAGAACTATGGAGATGGACCTTCTTATGAACATATGACAAACAGGGACCTTGGATCACATGACAATCTATCTCCTCCTTTTGTGAATTCCAGGATACAAAGTAAGAATAAATTAATGTTTCTATTACCCTTGAATGTTTGTAATTGCTTGTGCTTTTTATTTTGAATTGAAATAATGCTCCTTTCACTACCATCACATTCTAAAACATCTCCAGGAATGCTAATTTATCCCATGAAATAAACCAATGTCCTTGTAAAAGTTTGCAAATATTTTGCTTAGAATAAGTATCTGCAAATATGTGGTTTGTAGCCCGATTTCCTTCATACCTGCTTTTATTTTATTTTAATTTTTTTAATTTTTATTCTTTAAAATCAAAAATACAAAATTCTCATTTCCATTATCCTTCAGACCTGCTTTTAAACAGCGTTAAATCTTCTTGTATTCACCCACCAGATAAAACTAGGGATTCTCCGAAGAAGATTTGAAAGGTGGGAGGGGGGGAACCTAGAATGTTTAAAGGGGAAAGGGGAGAAAAAAAATGTTTTATGGAATGAAGACCACGTCTGCCGTATTTCGGCACAGTCCTTGGATATATCACCTTGCTTTTAATTTATGTCAATTCGTTTTTCATACGTAAGATTTCATGGTTTGAAATGTGACTTATATTTATGGGAAAGGGAGAGATTGTCTTATTATGGCACTTCTGTTTCCATTTGAATTTGAGCACACCTCGTCTGTAAAATATTAGTTATTCGTATGTTATTTTTATGCTAGCATATTGTAGATGTAAAAATGATAAAATGGAAAATGTATGAATGAGTCCAAACAAATGTTCTAGTGGATGTGTAGGATTTGCTATCAGCAATCAGAAACTGTTGTTTTCTTCTTGTAACAGTGTGAATTTGCCTATAGGGACTTTTAGTCTCTGGGCGGCTGGCTTCTACATTAAGTCTGACCTTGTCTACAGTATGTTCTACTTCTGGCAGCCTGTGGGGTTTGCAAAAGTGTGTGCCCTCACAGTTGGATAACACTTGGTCACTATCATTCTCTTTTACAGGGATCGCTTTCCATAGTAATAATTCTGGCTGTTAAAAGAAAGTCTTTAATTATTTGCAAGTGCAGATAGCAGCTTTTAATCATGCCTGATAAATGAGTTGGGTTAAGATAAATATATGATGTAAAAATATTACTAATCCTTTTCTCTGGCCAAGATCACACCCTTTTCCTTGCACTTGTCAGTGAACTAGCTGAGATGCCTCGGTTTCAAACAACTGAATCTGAGCCAAAGAAAGCAATGAGTTGTAACTGTGATATATCATTCTAGGACTTGTATATGCCCCTGAAATATTCCTTGTCTTTTATTATTAGGAAATATTTGTGAGTTGTTTAACATGAGAGACAGTGTTGAAGCTTGCAGTAATGTGTGTGCAGTCACACACAAGTAATGTAGCTACAGCCATTTCAAAGAGCTGGTTTGAGCCAAGAAAAGCAAAGAAATTCTGAACCGCCCTTCTTAACTCACACTATTAGATTTGACTGCAGGCAGTGTAAATATAATCTTTCCATGTAACCATGGTCTTCTGTGAAGCCCACTGTGCTGAGTCACTGTACCTTTAGCAACTTTTAAGTTTTATCACATCCTGTTTTGGCTTATTTTAACAGAGAACACTATAGCCTGAAAATCAAGAAAATTATGTTTTCTTTTATATAATAGAGTACTTTCTTTTAAGCATGGAGGAGAATTTCACAGCATTATGAAATATGAAGTCACTGCATCCTGATTAGAATTGTTGGAGCATATAACAGTAGACAGGTTTTATACAACACTTGTTCAAAATTTAACTTGAAATCTAAAATGCTGTCTTTTTGTAGTTGCTGAAAACAATTGTTACTTGTTGGTTCCATCAGAACTGCTTGATTTAAAATGACCAGTATGTATCCCTGCATTCTAGGCAGTGCATCTCTGTATTTTGTATCCCTGTATTTTATTTTTATTTCACTCTTTTGGAAATATTGAGTCTTTGAGGGTTCCTACAAATGTGTTATTGCAATAAAGTTCCATCTGCATTAAAACCAGTGGTCTTTCTTATGCAATCTACACATTGTATTACTAGAGTTTAAGATTTTCTTTGTTAATTACATCTGACTTTCTCTACTTGTTTGCTTATGTTAAAAGAATTGATCACTTTGCTGAATCTCCATTCATTGACACCCGCAAAACTCTCATGAGCCCACCTGCAGAAAGTCTGCTGCAAAAATTTAAAAGCTGGTGCATGCTATCATTTATTAAATTTATATGCCTCTCATATCACTTTTAAAGTGATTTTGGAAGGTCTTATAATGCCATAAAAGCAGAGGTGGTATTCAGCAGGTACTGACCAGTTCTGTTGAACCGGTAGCGGAAATTTTGAGTAGTTCGGACAACCAGCAAATACCACCTCTGACTGGAGATTTTACAGTATCCTTCCCCTGCCATACCCACCAAGCCCCGCCCACAGAACTGGTAGTGAAAAAAATTGAATCCCACCATTGCATAAAAGTATAAATATAAAAACACTAACAGCTTTTAAAGACCTTCTGGAAGGCCAGAAGGATGGAGAAGGGTCTCACCTATGACAACAAGATGTCTCAGAGGGCAGGACCATGGCAGAGAAGGCTTTTCCTTTAGACTCTGCTAGCTGAAATTCCTTGGCCAGTAGAGAACGTAGAAGGCCTCTTTTGCTGGTGTGAGTGGCGTAGGCCAGTCCGATTGAGGCAAGACCATTCACTAGATAACCTGGTCACATGTCATGAAGGACTTTGATGATGATAACCAACAACTTAAATTGGACCTGTATGTAAACTGGCAATTGATGCAGTCTGTCTAACAGCTGTGTTACATGTACCACCTGAGGAGCCTCCAGAATTGTCCGTATTACTACATTATCCCATACAAATGTCGGCTAAGAATGATGGGAGTTGAACTACAGTATATTGAAATGAAGTAGTGATGAAGGAGAAGTGCATGAAATAATTTCCTCTTGTCCTTAACAACTGTCAGGTGCACACAACCTGAACAACACCTGAATAGGCTCAAGTAGATATTTATTGTTGATCACCTTTACTATATATAGATCCAAGAGTTTGACTTCAGGTATTTCTTTTCCCTAAACCAATTCCAAGTTGTCTCTGTACTCCCCTCTTCTTGAGCTAGTTATTCTACCACAATGTCCAGGTAAGCTTCCCAGAGTTACTGGGTGATAAGATGGTTGGCTAATAAATTTTACAAATAAATAAATAACAATAGTTTGTGGAGCTTAAAAAAAGCAAAACATTATCCTCAGTTCCTTCTTTTCCAAAGTATTCCCCCCTCAGCTCAGACTCCTGTCCCCATACTAGGTATGTAACAGAAAATAATCTTGTCCTTCAGTGGAAGGAAGTCTGAAACCTTTAGATCTGATCAGAAAGAACAACTAATGCTCTGCGTCAGATAAAAATATTCTGTTTATGTACGAGGCCCTAATGAAAGTGTTGTCTCTCAGATAAGTTGTCTGCTCTGAAACATGGACTTTTTGTGATTACGAAATGCTACATTTGCCACCTCAAAAGAGATTTAAAAGAGAGTTGCAACTGCATGGCAGACGAGAGGGTTTTACCTGAAAGTAACAGAAATGTCTACAAGATGAGATCAGTGAGCGAGAAACTGTAGAATTCCCAAAGCGAACATGTTGAAAGATAATTTTACACAGGCCACGGAGAGACGCCTTTGATCAGGAAAAGCTCTTTTGTACTCCGGCATGATCATTTTAAGGACTGCTTTATATCCTAAACCCTATTGGGTATGCTTTATTATTTAAAAGAAGGATGAGGATTAAAACAATGGTAATTATGGGAGTCGTTCTTGGTTTAAATATTTCACACACATCTGTAGATGCAGCAATTTGACATACTGGCTTAGTTTTTTTTTTGGTTCTGTGTGTGTTTGTCAAAGCTTAGAAAATACAGTTTCTCTAAGTTGAGTTATCTGATTTAGACCCCTTAATATTAAATATTCAGAGATTGGGGGGGGGGGTGATTGTTCCATTTTAGCAATTTTATTTCAGGTGCTTTCAGTCTATTCACCGAACATGAGAGTCCTATAAAATTTTCTCATATTCATTCAGCTCTCAAAGCATATTTTTTTAAAAAATCTCAAGTATACGTTTGCTCATAATTATGTCAGGATTTGTCATCCTTATTTTATAGAAATAAAATTCTTATACAACTCATCCAGAGATAATGCATATCAGTGGAGAGCCACTTAAATCTAACATATCCCTGACATACGTTAATACTGATAGCCCATATTTTAATACATCGCACATACATTTAGTCTATTGCTTTAGCTATCATTTTATTTGGAAATATTTAAGCCATTTGAAATTATGACTTTAATTTTAGTAAATTAATTAGCATGTGGTTGTGCAGTTTGATTGTCATTCATTCTCTCAATATGTCTAAACCACTTCAACACACTTTTTAATTTTGTATTTAATTCATATTCATTTGGCCCACATTCAGCCTTACCCAATTTTTTCTTGTTTCAGATACAACAAGCAGACAATTCCTACTTCACCCAGACTCCTTTTATGTTTCTCTGGACATACCCAACTCTTACCTCCATGTAGTAATGTGGGCAATGTGGGTTCCTTATACACAACCTTTTTTTTTCTTCTTTCAACTAACATTCAGAATAATAGAATAACAGAATAACAGAAGGTATCTTGAAGGTTTTCTAGTCCAACTCCCTGATCAAGCAGGAAACCCTATACTATGGTATTGGAGAGTTGGAACACCCATAGCTTCTGGAGACAAGCCATTCCACTGATTAATTGTTCTGTCAGGAAATTTCTCCTTAGTTCTAAGTTGCTTCTCTCCTTGATTAGTTTCCATCCATTTCGTCTTGTCTTGCCTTTAGGTGTTTTGGAGAATAGATTGACTTCCTCTTTTTTTGTGGCAGCCCCTTGGATATTGGATCATGCTATTATATCACCCCTAGTCCTTCTTTTCATTGAACTAGACATACCTAATTCCTGCAACCATTCTTCATATATTTTAGCCTCCAGTCCCCTAATCCTCTTCGTTGCTCTTCTCTGCACTCTTTCTAGAGTCTCAACATCTTTTTATATCATAGCGACCAAAACTGGATGCAATATTCCAAGTGTGGTCTTACCAAGGCATTATAAAACAGTATTAACACCTTCTATGTTAATTCCTAGCATTCATTTTTAGCAATAGACCACATACTATCCGCTGTGTCTGCCAGCATTTCTCCATTTCCCCATTTACTAAATCTTCTATCAAGGTACATAGATTCATTTGTTCTATTTACTCCTTGGCACAGCTTGAGAAGCTGCATGTCTCTGTCCCCCCCCCGCCCCCCCTCACACACACACACAATTGAGTTCATATTCTGACTTGACGTAGTCTCTTCTCCACTCTCAAACTCTCCCTCCTACATATATGTCCACACCAATGGTAGTAAAAAACGCCTCCCACGATCAGCTGAGAGGAGAAAAAAAATCCTCAACAATCATCTGAGAGGAGAAAGAAGAGAAAAACACAGGATCGGCCCTCCCACTGGCCCCAGTGCTTCTCCAATGAGCTGCTCCAAGCATCCATCAGTGGGAGGTGCTTAGACTTAAATTGGATAGGCTGGGTTTGATTGATAGGATGCTCCTCCTCCATGTACTCCTCCTTAGCGTCCCCCGTTTTAGCTCAGCCTTCGTGAGGTAGGCAGCTTGGTTGCTTCCTTGGCCAGACTAGAACAAATTAAACAGGTTTGAATTACTCGAATTGACAATTCTAAATTATTAGTCTATTACAATTTGAAATGGTACTTACCTGATACACCCGTTCTCTGTGAGCTGCAACCAGCATCCAGACCCACCCAATTTCTATCTGGTGGGTTCCTGGTCGGCCAATGACTACCCAAAAAAAAAAGAGGGTGCGATTTCTCTCTCTTTTTGTCTTTGCAAAAACTGAGGACACTAAGAAGGAGTAGGTGGAGGAGGAGGAGCGTCCTATCAATCAAGCCTAGCCTATCCAATCTAAGTCTAAGCACCTCCCATTGCTGGATGCTCGTCACAGCTCACAGAGAACGGGTGTATCAGGTAAGTACCAACACCCTTTTCAATCTCACAAATATCTTTTAAATTTCATTTACATTTTATATAAAGCCAAACATACTGTGCTAATTTTTCTTTCTTTTTTTAAAAAACAAATTTTATTTTTTAAAGAAACATACACAAACACAACATAAAAACATATCAAGCCATCTTCCACTTGCTTACATACAGTGTGTCGGTTGGTTTACAAATTTTTTTGTGCATCCACTTCATAGTCATCATTTACAGTTACTTGTATATATTCTCATATTATCTATCAAATATTCCTAAATACATTAATATCCTTATTAATCTATCATTTGACTATACTGTTATTTATTCATGTTATGCAAAATAATCCATATTTTAATTGATTTATTTTATGACAATTCATGTTATCATCCCAGATCTATCTCATAGTTATATTAGTCTGTGCTTATTTTCCTTATTGTCTTGGACCTGAGAGCAATTCAGAGAAAAGGGCTGGGGTGAAGAACAGCATTTATAATTTTAATTTAAGTACAGATAGCCCTTGACCTACGATCACAATTGAGCCCCAAATTTTTGTTGCTAACTGAGACATTTGTTAAGTGAATATTGCCCCATTTAATGACCTTTCTTGCCACAGTTGTTAAGTGAATTACTGCAGTTTAATAACTTTAATAATTTGGAATCTGGCTTTCCCATTGACTTTCTTGCCAGAAGATCACAAAAGATGGTTATACAACCCCAGGAAGACACTGCAATGGTCATAAATATGGGTCAGTTGCCAAGAGTCTGAATTTTGATCACATAACATGGGGATGTTGCCATGGTCATAAGTGGGAAAAATAAGTAATTTTTCAGTACTGTTGTAACTTTGAATGGTCACTAAATGAACTGTTTTAAGTCGAGGACTACCCGTAGTTATTAGAAATTTTCATAGGATCCTTAAAGTTGTGTGGCAACTGTGAATCTACATTGCAAATTTCAATTTCATATGCTTTTAAATCATTTGGAAGCCAAGCAAGAAATAATCTAAATGGTCTTAATTTCAAACCATGAAATAATTAGCTGTGGGAATAAGCTTAAAACTCTTATTTGCCATGGCCAAAGTCAAATTTCATTTCTAAGATGTTGTAATCCTCCCAATCAACTACACTCCATTTTGAAGGATAAATCAATGGTGCACGGTGGAGCCAGTAAGAATGTTTCCATGTTTTCTGACACTATATAGGAGGTAGAATATATTACTACAGATACACACCATTCCAGATTTGCTGTTCAATTTTCAGATGACTCTGTTGTGAGTTCTTATCAGCCTAGGTTATCATGCCAGTACATTAAATCATTTAGCAATACATAGCAACTTGTTTCTATACTCCCTGTGGGTTAATGGAACATTTCACTGCTAGGATTTAGACTGAGGTTTCGGATGATCTTGAAGAAAGCTGCTGGCTTTATACATTGACCTTTTGAATCTCATCTGGGTTAGTGGCTGATATTTTGATTTGGTTACTGTGGTCATATTGTGACAGCTGGTGGTTCATTATAATTCAGTTCCGCTGCTCAGTCTGCCTAGCAGGAATATTTAGGTTGGTTTGCTTCAAAGGCTTTCTAGCTAGCCTGAATTTAACTTAGCAACATGTAAAGATGAACTCTTTCTTCTCAGATGCTCTCTTCTAAATGAGATGTGTAGTGTGGCCTCTTGATTGTCAGTAATATTTGAATATTAAATACAGGGAGGAAATGGCACAAATAAGAAGTAATCCTCCCACAATCTGTGTTGGAACCTGGTTTGAAAATTACAAATTTTGTCAAATAAAATGACCTTGGAAAACTGATTTTAAAAATGTTCAGCAATGTTTCTAATCATTTTCAATAATCGTTTCTAATCACGAAACAGAACACTAAATATGTGGAGATCTATCTATTATTTAAATAACAGTCCTCCATTGGGAAGAAAATGCTTTCAAGTTATTTCGTAGAAGAAACTACTTTTCCTACAAGAAATATCATTTAGTATCCTTATTTTTAAACTAAATGATAAGTTACCTTGTTGAAGAATCTACTTTTTGATAAACTTTATATAGGTTTAAATCATATCCTGTTGAATCTATTTATTTCTACATTATGTTAGAAGTTAGGATGCAGTGAGGGACATGTGCATATGGTGTGTTTGGGTTTGGAGTTATCTTCGTTTTCCTTTTCTTTTTCTTATATGTCAAGGTTTCCATTTAGTTTAGCTTATCGATGGAGATTCTCAGTCATCCAGGTCATGGTTGTCTTGAAAAAGCACCTTTGGGACATTTGGTTTAATTTTACGTTTTTCTTATATTTCCTGCCGTGGAGCAGTGAGAATTGTTCAAAACATGTTGCTTTATAAGGAACCAAAATGATGGCCTAAAAAAAATTGCAATGTTCCAATATCTCAGGGGCTGCCACAAAGAAGAGGGAGTCAAGCTATTCTCCAAAGCACTTGAGGGCAGGACAAGAAGCAATGGGTGGAAACTCATCAAGGAGAGAAGCAACCTAGAACTAAGGAGAAATTTCCTGACGGAACAATTAATCAGTGGAACAACTTGCCTCCAGAAGTTGTGAATGCTCCAACACTGGAAGTTTTTAAAAAGATGTTGGATAACCATTTGTCTGAAGTGGTGTAGGGTTTCCTGCTTGGGGAGGTGGGGGTTGGACTAGATCCCTTCCAACTCTGTTATTCTATTTCTATTATATAGATAATCCTTGACTTAACAACAGCTTGTTTAGTGATCGTTTGATAATGGTACTGAAAAATGTGCCTCATGATCTTTTTTCACACAATCATTGTAGCATCCCTAGGGCCACATGACCAAAATTCAGATGCTTGACAACCAGTTCTATTTATGACGGTTGCAGTCATGTGATCACCTTTTGCAACCTTCTGATGAGCATAGACAATGGGGAAAGCCAGATTGACTTAACAATTGTGTTACTAACTTAACAGCAGCATTGATTCACTTAACAACTGTGCCAAGAAAGGTTCTAAAATGAGGCAAAATTCACTTAACCACTGTCTCACTTAGCAACAGGAATTTTAGGCTTAATAAATCGAAGACTACCTGTACAATTTACGGAAAATGCTGCTGTAATGGTGTAAATATTTCTGAAGTAAGTTTCCATACTGAAACTTAGCCCGACTTATGACGTTCCAATATTTTTGTATCCCATGTTAACATTTCTTCAAAAAGAAGAGATCATAACTGTACTTTTTAAAATAAAAATACAGTAGTAGTATGATCAGGTCTATTCAGAAGGAACTGTGAGGATGTGGACTGATTTTAAAATAATTCTAGAGGAAAACTAATATTGAGAGGACTTACAACATATGCAATTTACTGTTGCTGTTACCCAATTCTAAATGTCTTTTTAATAATAATAAAAATGCTTCCCTGTGTACTGTTCAGTTGCAATATTGTTTGTAGCCATGCTTTTTTTAATGAAGTAAATAAGTAAATAGAATTCATTTTAATTGTCTATTGTCTTATTGTTTGTTTCACAGATATGCCTTTACTGAGAGCCTTTAAATAAAACCATTCAGGTTTTATTTAAATGTAAGTTCTGGGTCAGTTGTAAAGAAGTCCTGTGACAACCGTATTTTTCTTAATCCTCTGTTGAACCACTGGATAGTTCTAGAGAAATGAATGTTTGATTTGTTTCATGTATCCCTGGATTGGAATATAACAGATGTCAAGATTACTCTGCTGGTATCATTTGGCAGTTAAACTTTGGATATTTGGCAGTCAAATTTTAGAGAGATAAAAGAAAAAAAACCGATAGTTCAGTTCTGAAAACCGAAGCTCTCCAGTTCAGAGAATCACAGGTTGATTGAGCAACCTGCTATCAAAAGCAAGGTGTGAAGATCTGTCCCTTCTGTTACTCTTCGGCAGGGGGTTTTCAAACTTGACAGCTTTTAGATTTGTGGATTTTGACTCCCAGAATTCCTCCTCCAGTCATGTTACCCCAGGAATTCTGGGAGTTGAAGTTCACAAGCCTTAAACTTGCCAAGTTTGAAGACCCTTGCTGTTCGGAGATGTTAAAGCCTTCAGAGTTCTGTTTCTTCAAACACCCATGAAACAAAAATCCTATCTAGCAATGAAAAGGACCAAGGGAGGCATGATAGCAGGGTTCCAATATTTGAGATGCTACCACAGAAAGGAAAGGGTCAAGCTATTTTCTAAAGCGCCTGTAGGCCAGACAAGGAATAATGGATGGAAACTGAATAAGGAGAGATTCAACCTGGAAATAAAGAGAAACATTCTGACAGTGAGAGCCAATCAACCAATGGGGTTGGCTTGCCTTCAGAAATTATGGGAGCTTCGTCACTGGAGGCTTTCAAGAAGACACTGGACTGCCATCTGTCAGAAATCATGTAGGGTCTGCTTGGGTCGGGGGGTTGGATAAGACGATCTCTTTCAACTCTGTTAATCTGTATCTGTATCTAAAAGGAATTTGGCATCTCAACTCAAAGTGCATAAGTTCAAAGGCATTCAAGTTTTTGTTCAACAAATGAACAAAACAATTAGTTGGAACAGAAGATGAATCTCAAAGAAGGTATTTTATAAAGACAACATTACAGTAGTGTTAGAGTGGCTTAGAAGAATTTTGTATTAGGTTTTTGAGGTTCCTCTGAGATTTGGGATTGTCGACATTTAATTGCTATTCTAGGTAACAGTTTTGCTGAAAGCCTCATGATTCCAAAACTAAATTTCGACAACTTACACAAAAAGAGATATTTACAGAGTATGTGTTGGAACTGTCATCAGTTCAGTTAAGACAGTGTTGCAGTTATTAGCATAATAGTTGAAGCTTGCATCCAATACTTGTGAACTAAACTGCAAGGTTCAAATCACAAAACGATGCTGACTTCTTCATCTGAAAAGAGCATAACTACCCTTGGTGAGCTGCGCTTTATTTGTATGTTCCTCTCCATGTTTACATTTCTGAATTGTAAATCCAGATGATATTTTACCAGAAAATTTTTTTTTGAGAAGAACATGTATATGGCATTTTAATGGTTAATGAGTTTCCAGCTCTTATCAAGATGAACTTAGTTTAGCTTTGAAATAAGAATTTACTGCTGTTCTCTCAGCTGAGCTGATATTAGTTGCTGAGGGAATTTGAGCTCACACCTGTTCTTGCATTAAAAGGCATCTATAAGTGACTTCTTTAAAATATTCATAGAGGAGGGAAAATCCAATTTCTAGAAAATCTTAGCCAACCAGGAAATCATTCAGAGGCTTGCCTTTTGACAGAAAAAAATGGCTTATGAATTGGTTCTTAATATTAAACATTTCCAAAGGTATTTCTTTATCATATAATCTTCATATTATTTAGACAACAGTATTTATTTCAAAAAGGAGTTGATGACTTGGGATATACCACACATCTGCATTATGATAGGAAATATATATATATATATTTTTGGCAAAGATTCATTTGTGGAAGCAAAATCCATTTTGCTGAACGACTCTGCTGAAGTCATGATCCTTGGGGCAGTAATAGATCTCACACACAATGCTTCGTTTCTTTTGGTAAAAGAACAGTGTATTTGGAAATACTGTAAGTAAAAGTAGTTTGAACATTCAGAATAAAGTCTAAGCTCAAGGGGAGAAAAAGCTTCTGTTGAGTCTAGAGATGTTTTATTATAAAGGATACCAGTAGTCCTCACTTAATGACTACAAAGGGGATTGGAATGTCAGTCGTTGGGCAAAGCAGTCATTAAGCGAGATGCTCATGTAATAGTTGTGGTTGTTAGGCAAACTCCTATGTCAGGGGTGTCAGACTTGCATCGTCACGGTAATTTTTTCCCCTTCGCTAAACTGGGCATGGGCGTGGCCAGCGTGTGACGCATCTGGGCCACAGGCCGTGAGTTTGACATCCCTATCCTTATCCTACATCATTAAATGGATGAAGCAACAGATCTGCTTGGTGAAAGATTTAAGCTCTGAATGTACCTGAAATCCTCTAGCAGGCCTTTTGCTCTCAAATGTCCCTGAAACCTGCTGAAGGATTCCCTCCCTCTTCCATGCACTAAGGGACAAATGGAACTGAAAATTTCAGCTCCACTCCTGCAGGTTCATAGAAGGATTTCAGCTCTCCTTCATTCTTTCTGCTTGCAACCTTCCCTGCTGGCTTCTCCATTGACTTTCTGGGGAAACTGACAGAGAATATTGCAGATGGAAATCATGTGACTCCAGGACGCTGCAAATGCATGCCAGTAACCAAACTCCTGAATTTTGATCAAGTAACCAGGGGATGTTGCGACAATGTTGTAGCTATGAACTATCGCTAAATGAATGGTTGTAAGTTGAGGACTACAGGTATGCTGTCCTTTCCTGGAAACCAAGTTGAATAGGGCCGTATGAATGTTTCTGCTTCAGGTCCTCCTGGCAGTTCTGTGTCTTGGAAGGCTAGAAATCAGATCATCCTGGTCTTGTAAGTTTGGGTACACTTTTTTCCCCATGTCTAAGTACAAGTTATTTCCTTGACCTGAAACAGAATCTATACATGGAATCTGCTGGTCTTTAAAAAGAGACATCACCATTTTCTTTTCACTGCAGTACAGAAGGCTCTAAAGCAGGGGTGTCAAACTTACGTCATGGTGGAGTCACTTGACATATTGGGACTTTTTTCCCCTTCGCTGAACTGGGCATGGGGGTGGTCAGTTCATAACACATCTGGCCCATGGTCTGGGAGTTTGACACCCCTGCTCTAAAGGGTTTTTATTTAATTTTAAAGAAAAAATTAAATCTACTACTACTACTACTAAGAGGTCCATCGCCAAAATGATCAATGACATTTAGCTGACAATGAGTTAACACCTTGGAAGTTTTATTTGTCTTCTAATTCAGAGATGGATATGTGACTGCCAGGAAGTTGCTCCCAATTGGATCAGTGACAAGCAAGATTAGATAATTGGATACCTGCTTGGTGGAGATTATTTGGGGTATGTTTAAAGGACCTACTTCTTTGACTATTGGAACAGGACATACGGTGAGAATCAAGTGATTGGGAGAAGAATTCATTTAGAATTGTGTTGGTTACGTTCATGTTCAGTTAAAGAGATGAAGAGATTTATTCTTTGAAACATGCAAGGAAGAAATATGAAGGAAAAAAGGAGGATTGTTCACAGATGATAAACTGATATTGATTGTTAAATCTGCCTGGTCCAAATCAGAATTCATGACTTTTATGGCTAGCACGTTATCAAAACAGATTTTGTTAGGTTAATTTCAATAGTGCCCATCAGCAGTAGCAATATGTTTTTTTGAATTGAAAATAATTTAAAAATGAAACTTTTATTGTAGGCAATTTAGAGGATATGTAGTATTCCTCAATATTTTTGTAAAATATATTGTCAGGAATTAAATATTTTTAAGATTATCTCCTCTTTTCCTCTCAGGTATTCTAATTACCTGTTACAGGTTTGATTTTTCAGATTTAACTTTAAATTATAAATTACATCTTCTGGCTCATTTCCCCTCATTAGACTTCTTAATTGATCCATCTGATTCAGCTTATATATTGGATGGTCTTAAGCTCCAATTCTTTTGGAAAATACAACATTTGTCTTCCTTTTGTATTAACCATTGGGAAAGTGTGGCATGCAATACTATTGTAACTCCATTATCCTTACGGATGTTCTAAATTATACATGTAAAGGAATCCAAATTGTCATGTTGGAGAACATGGATGGATGCACAATTCAAATCAGACCATGTTTTCTTTTTCCCACTGAAACCATTGCAATATAAATATCATGTATATAAACCACATAAAACACTAGTGAGTGTCAATATTTACCTGTAGCTATGAGCCTGCAGTCTTTAAGTGCTCCAGACCATTTCTTATTTGCATTGGATATAATAGATACTCCAACGGTAATAAATGTACGGCTATTATTTATAAGTGGATAGTAAATTATATCTAGGTAAATATTCAAGAGTATAGATAGTGAAGGAACTGGAATCTCCAGTGTACCAGTGTTAATGTAAAACTATTTCAGCATCAATAAGTAAAATTCTTTATAATGTTAAAATAGTTAATTTATGTTTTGTATATGAATGTATATTTGAAGTGGCCTTATGATGTAAGGCTTCTTTGGCTAAAGATACTTTATTTTATATGTTATATAGCAGGAGTGTTAAACTCGTGACGACATGTCATCACATGATGTTTTGCAACATTTTCCCCCTTCGCTAAACCAGGGGTGGGCGTGGCCAGCACATAACACATCTGGCCTACGGACCACGAGTTTGAACACCCCTGTTATATAAGGTAGTCTTTGACTTAAGATCAAAATGGACCCTGCCCATTACAACTGCAAGTGGTGACAACTATTAAGTGAGGCAGCTTAACCCCACCCCGTGTTCTCCCTGATGCCAATATGCAGGTCATTAAGTGAAGTGGGGTAAGTCATGGGTGGGAGAGGCCCTGAGAGGATCACCATACAGCTGGGTCCTTGAAAGAGGCAAACCACTAGCAGAATGCTTTGCAAAGTCAAAAACTGTCCAGCAGGGGAAAGAGCCCAACTTGATTAAGACCCAACACAACATTCCAATGCCAGAAAGGCTTTCAAACAAGCATCCATGTTTGGCCAATGAAGCCAAGCTTGTCAGTGAGCTTGTGCCCCCATCAGCTGGCTTTCTTCCACTCTTCCTTCAGAAAGTGATTGATTTCATAGGATTGGTCAGTTAAGTTTGGAGTAGGCAATCCAACAAATACTTAGGAGTCAAGACATTGAGGATCTTGTAGGTCAAAAATAGCACTTTCAATTGCCCCTGGGAAATTATTGGTACCTATCTCCGGGTTTGCAGTGATGGCCTTACATATAGTGGCCAGTATCTATTGGGGGGGGGGGAGGCACAATTTTTTGCAGTATTTGAAATGTCTTCAAAGGAAGTCCCTTGTACGTGCAGTTATCTAAATGTCTAATGAGAATTTAGCACAGTAGTTAAAGCGTCAGGTTAGAAACTGGGAGACCATTAGTTTTAGTCCTTGCTTGGGCACAAAGCTGACTGGGTGACCTTAGGCCAATCACTTTCTCTTAGCTCTAGGAAGGAGTTGATAGAAAATCAATACTGGGAAAACCTTGCCAAGAAAACTGCATTAACTTGTTCAGGCGATCTTCAAGAATCATTGAACAGAAGAAAAAAGTGTAGTAATGAAGGAAAGAGTTATTGTTATGAGAGCTCAAATGTCAATGAGCAGTGGACCTCCTATAGCATAATCCAGGGGTGTCAAACTTACGGCCCATGGGCTGAATGCGTCACGTGCTGGCCACGCCCAGCCCCGGATTAGCAAAGTGGAAAATAGTCGCAATATGTCATGCAACAAAGTGATGCTGCAAGTTTGACACCCCTGGCATAACCTCTACCTATCCATCCAATAGTACATGAGCCTTAAAAGTTCCTTATTCATAGTCATTTCTGCACAGGTAATCCCCCCCCTTGAGAAATAACTGAAGTTTACTGAAAATCAGGATGGATGAACCCATGCTGATGATCCTTGAATAGATAGATAACAATGATTGGCCAGTGGGCTGTTTTTCCTCTCCCATAACTCTAGATTGGGACTACCTCTTAAGACATGGAATTTTCCTAAGAGAGAACTCTTGTAAAATTCACTATGTTGGGCTGCTGTTTAATTGAAGAAATAAAATAAATACGAGATTTACCAAAAGAATGTTGTTGTGCTACTAAAGGCCATTGAAAGGGCTAGCAGATCTAAAAATGTCTGCATTAAATCCTATTCAGATCCCAACAAAACTCATAACTAAAATCAATGTTATTTCAGCTCCATGCTGAGACTTGAATTCATAGAACTGAAAGGGATCCAGATAATTTAACTAGAGTAGTCTGTAACTGACTCCCCACACAAAAGATGCATTTTCCTATCCGATGGTGGTTTTTTTTTTTTTTCTTGGTTCTCACATGACATGATCTTAGTTTGTCTGGACTTTTATTGCTCTTTAGTAAAAAAAAAATACTAGATAAGTAATCTTGGCCTCATTTTATACTGACTAAAAATACACAAGAATGAATGTTCTTCTGAATGAATAATTCACCTGAATAAGTTTGTACTTGTGCAACCCTATAACTCTGGTATAACAATTTAATTGCACCTCTGATTAATTAAAGCATTCAAATTTTAAGTGAAGTCCACAGGATCTGCTAGTTGTTGGAACTCATCTGTAGAGCTACTTGCAATCTCTGTTTCAAATATTAAATTGCAGTAAATTAGAAGCATGAAGTTCACACTCTTCTACAAGCTGTGCAATCAAACTAATGGATCAATTAGTGCTAATTGATACTGCACTTGCTAAGTCCAGTTTGCAAACTTTGCCTTTCTATAAGAGACTAATACCTGAATTGTTAATAATTTTAGCATATATTAGAACCTCTAACACCACAGCAGCAATTGCAGTCGTTGCCCAGTTAAATTTATGCTGATATTTATACAAGGTGTATATGTCCCTTCATCTTTTTTTTACTCATTATTTAACAGGCTATAAATCTAAGGATATCTCTTCAAGTATTCTGTGTTCTCTCCCTCCCTCTCCCTCCCTCCTCTCTTCCCTCTGTCTCCTCCCCTCTCCCCCCTCCCCTTCTCTCCTCTACCATGTTTAATGGAAAAGAAATAGATTATATTTCTCTACTCCCTAAAGGAGGAACATGTATTTGATGAAATTATTATACTTAGAGAAGAACTTCTAGAACTTAGTTTAATTACCAGTTTGCTGTGTGCTCTCTGTGTCCTATTTTTCATTGTACAGTGTCCCTTCCTAGCTTCACATAGAGGTGAAGACTTCAGCTTACAATCGTTCATTTAGTGACCGTTGGAAGTTACAATGACACTGAAAACAGGGATAGCTTTTTCCAATAACTTATGGTAGCTTTTTCATATTTACGACCATTACCGCATTCCCAATGGTTACATCAAAATCCAGACACTTGGCAATTGACTCATACTTACGATGGTTGCAAGCAATGTGGAAGTCAGATTCACATAGCAACCATCTTACTCACTTAACAATTGCTTTGATTCATTTAACAACTGTGGCAAGAAAGGTTGTCAAAAGGGGTAAAATTCATTTAACCATCTCGCTTAGCAACACAAATTAGGAGCTCAATTGTAATTGTAAGTCAAGGACTAACGGTATGTCTGTTGCAAAGGTGAGATTCACAAAGCAAGGCAAGACCATGCAACACTCTTTCTGACAAATATTCACTGCCAGGTAAAAAAATAAAAGCCAGTTGTTGCTTTTCCTTTATAGAAAGCATGAAAGATAACTGTGGTTTGGTCTGCTTTGATTTTGTTGACTCTATTGTTTTGCAACCAAGGGACTGCAAAGCTTGTTACAATTTTATTAGGAGCTGTATGGTTTATTTTTGTTCTTAACAACTTTGGTTTCCATGTGAATAACAGCAAATACAGCATGCAAATTTTGGATAATAGATAAATAGGTCTGTTCAGTGCTTCAGATTTAATTCCAGCAAAAAAAAAAAAAAAAAAGGCATAGCAGCTTTAATGATTTGCATTTGTCCTTTTATGCGCTCCAAAGTAAGTTTTTCCAAATTAAATCCGAGCATTACACTACCTTAATAGATAACATAAATGAATTAGATACAACTCTTGCCAACTGTAATTGTTGGATATAATTTCAACATACAATAACTATGTTACCTACAGTTTTAGCTTATGTTTTAAAAACAGTTATTATCTACACAAATAAACTTGTTTTGTGTATTGTGCAAAAACCATGACTATTGTATCCCACATATAAGTTCACAAGTGGGAAAGGATAAAGCAGTTATAGCATTTTGTACCCTAAGTAATACATTTAAGAAAAAATAAAAGCAGTTGCAATTTATGTGCCATTACAAAACGTTTTTGTGTGACTTTTGGGCATGGCATGCATGGGAATTCACTGGAGAAAGCAATTATATTTGGAAGAGTTAGTAGAAAATGGAAATCACGCAGCCAAAGATCATGGTGGCTGGACACCATCAAAGTTGACACCAGCCAGAGCATAGAAGAGTGCAAAGTAGTGCAAGATAGGAAGATGTAGATAGACCTAGCCCATAGAATCGCCAAGAATCGTATATGACTGAATGGATAATATCACCATCAATTTATGTACTTCTTCAGTCCACACTCTAGATCCTATGCATGCCACAAGTTGAATGACCAACTTTGCTCTTGTGGCTTCCAACTTGACTTAGTCTTCAGCCTTATTACATAGCCTTAACTACATCACTGATTGTGTGGCAGCACTGAATGCAGTATGTAAATATACTGTTATTTAAAAACATCTCATTCGGAGCCGAAGTTGAGGGAGTCAAGTGCATATTGTTCTTTCTTTTCTGAGTATCTTGAACTCAAGGAGAAAAACAGTGACAGAAGATTCACAAGAGAGAGGTGTCCATTGCCATCTGCAGCAGGGTGTTTGTGTGTGCGATTTATTCCTTCTCTGGACTCAGTCAGTCAGTGTTGACTAGGCAGCTTATTCACCCTACTTTTCACAAGTGAGGTTAGAAATGTACAAAAATCAATAACAGTATTATAACACCTTTCATAGTTTTAACACCAAAGATCAATAGAATATTTGTAGCTCAGGGTTGTAGCTCAGTGCTAGAAGGGAATGGGATTTGCAGATGTTGCCTAGTTGGGCAATAAAACATCTGCAAGAAAAACCACCAAGTTCAGAGAGCATCAGGGATCCCACGGACTGAGATCTATTTTTAAAAATCCTGTAATTTACAAATTGCAAGAAGGAACAAATGATGAGATGCACATCATGACATCACACAAATGACACAACTCATGTATTTGCATGAGATGCCAGAGCACAATTACATCTCTGCACCAGAGATGGTATTCAGCAGGTTCTGACCAGTTCTGGAGAACCGGTAGTGGAAATTTGGAGTAGTTTGGAGAACCGGCAAATACCATCTCTGACTGGAGATTTTACAGTATCCTTCCCCTGCCATGCTCATCAAGCCACACCCATCAAGCCACACCCACAGAACCAGTAGTAAAAAAATTTGAATCCCACCACTACTCTGCACCATTTGTATTATGTCATCACACGTATCATTTTGATGACATTGCAGCTTATTACAGATGCCTCTGGTGGGGATTATCCTATTAGAATATTTAATCTTAATCCAAGGGTATAAAACTCAAGGCCTGTGGGCCGAATCTGGAAACAGTGAAGGACCGGTCTGTGGTTCCTCTGACATAAAAAATGGATCTCAGGAGAGCTGCATGCGGCATGCCTGGGCTCCATTTTTGGCCATTTTGGTCTTCTGCAAACCTCTGCCAGTGAAAATGGAGCTGAGGGAGGCCACTTTCATTAGCAGATAGTTTCAGGAGACCGTCGTGGCCGAAAACTGAGCTCAGGTGGGCTGCACGTGGCCTCCCTGAGCTCCATTTTTGCTGGCAGAAGCTTGCATGAGGCCATCGGGGCCCAAAATGGAGCTCGGGAGCCCGTTTTTGCTGGCAGAGTACTCGGACCAACACAGGTGCTCCCAACACAAGTGACGAGCTGGCCACGCCCATCCCAGCCCCTTGCGGTCAAACACAACACCGATCCGGCCGTCAATGGAATTGAGTTTGACTCCCCTGTCATAACCTGTTAGAACAGGCGTCTCCAACCTTGGCTACTTTATGATCTGTAGACTTCAACTCCCAGAATTCCTGAACCAGCTTTGCTAGCTGAGGAATTCTGGGAGTTGAAGTCCACAGGTCTTAAAGTGGCCAAGGTTGGAGAACCCTATGTTAGAATATTTAATCATAGTCTCATTCCAAATGAGGGCAAATATACATGTCCCGGGGTAATGTTGCAGGTTCCAGCACGAGTCCGAAAGCTCGGAAGACTAAACTTCGGATCCTGATGAGTGACCCAGATTGGATTCTATAATCTCATTCTTTTGTAATATATGTTTCATATAGAATGGTATATTTTTTTTCATTTGGATGGTCAGATACTTTAAAGGGTTGTGTAGTTGATGAGTCAGTGCACTGCTTTTCTTTTGCCTAAGGGAATCTATGGATTGTTACTTTGGGAAACTAAATTCAACATAGGTTTGGGGAGAAATTTCCTGACAATCAGAGCCATCAACCAATGAAATTGGTTGGTTCGTGAAGTGATACACTCCCCTTCATGGGAAACCTTCAAACTTTCTAGATTGAATTGCTACCGTATCTGTCTGACATATTTAGCAGCTCTTTCACTAAGCAGGGGAACGAAATGAAAGATATTGAGGTGTTTCCAATTCTGATTCCAATTTTAAATACTGGCCACCGTTATTGTAGATGCTGCTTGCCAATTGCGGACATCTCTAAGCAGAACATGAAATGTGAATTAAGAGATATTCCTAATTCTCAATGACTTACCAGTCAATGAATACTTCAGCTTCAGCCATAACAACACAAGAGCGCACAGTAGATACAAACTCAAGGTTAATCGCACCAACCTTGATTGCAGGAAATACGATTTCAGCAACAGAGTGGTCAATGTCTGGAATACTCTACCTGACTCTGTGGTTTCTTCCCCAAACCCCCAAAACTTTAACCTTAGACTATATACTATTGACCTCACCCCTTTACTAAGAGATCTGTAAGGGGCATGCATAAGCGCACCAACGTGCCTACCGTCCCTGTCCTATTGTTTCTTTTATTCTTCTTATATGTACCCATTTCATGTATTCATAACTATATATATACTTATACCTATTACCTTTTAAGCGATTGACAAATCAAATAAATTCTAAAAAAAATTCTAAAATATGTCTTTGTTCTCTACTGTCTCCTTCAATAGTTAATGATATCCTTTGAGGTATATGAATAATGTCAAGAAAACATAATCCATACCAAATAGATCTTGTTTTATTCAGCCATTGGTAGCCCTATTGGGCTACATTCTTCTTGGGTGAGATAAAGTTGCTTTTTGCCTAGTTTTGATTCCCTGTATCCACATGTGTGAATCATGATCACATTATATATTATGTGTTTAAAGCTTTTATCCCAGCTGATACTCCACCATGACTCATGCAGTTCACACCTGTAATGCATTGGAAGAAAGAGCTGGCTTTGAAGTCTGTCTCGCTTTCTTTTAGGAGTTAAACATATGTCTTCCATCATGTAATGTCATTGAAAGCAATGTCAGAGAATGCAATGTGCCAATAAGGAAGGTGTTATCTAATAGCAACTTACTGGGACTTGTTTTGAGGCGATCTGGGCATAGCATCTCAATATAAGTTGATATTGTGGATAGGATTTCTTTCCCTCTTCCTGACTTTTAAGAAACCCCACATAAGCTTACAACTATAGGTAAATATCTCTTGCTGTACATATGAACACAATACGATGTATGTTTCATCCTGTTTAATTTACACAGAATGTATTCTATGATACCATGTTCTTATCTAGCACAATTCTTTTCAAACTGAAAAAAACGTGGAACCAAAGTTTATTTTTAATGTAGTTTAAGAATGAATGTGTGTGTGTGTGTGTTTGTGTGTGTGTACACACACCACTCTCATGATTCTATGTTCACAATAGTAAAATTTACTATAACATTTACTGTTTGGTTCAGATATTTTATGTTAGTTTTATAATATGATGGTGTTGATGTGCACATTTAGGTATATTTTTGGGGAAAGTTGTAACATAACTATATTGGAATACATGATTTTCCTATCACTCAGTTTTGACCACAATAAGTGATTTTGGTAGACATTCGTTTGTTCTTGCTAGAATTTGTGTGTGTGCGCATGTGTGCGTGTGTGTGTGCGTGTGTGTTTGTGCAATTCCTGTGTTTCCAAGAAATATCTTATGGACGTAGATTTTAATTAAATCTTTAAAATAATTTGGTCTCTTTCATTTGAAATGAGAGTATCCCTTTCTGTGATACCTTGTTATTTCTATGATGTACATGTCTCTTTAGATGTAATGGTGGTTCTCCATTTACAACTATTTGGTTAGTGACTGTTCAAAGCTACAGCATCACTGGAAAAAGTGACTTATGGTCCTTGCACTTATGACCGTCACAGCATTCTTGCAGTCATGTGATCAAAATCCAGGCCATGTATTTACCATGGTTACAGCATCCCAGGGACATGTGATTCCCATTTGCAGCCTTCCCAGCTGGCTTCCCACCAGCAAAATCAATGGTGGGGGGGGGGGGGGGGGGATGAACCACTTTCACTTAACAAGCACATGATTTGCTTAATGACAGTGGTGATTCGCTTAACAACTGTGGCAAAAATGTCATAAAATTTGGCAGTTAATGACTGCATCGCTTAGCAGTGGAAGTCCTAGTCCAATTCTGATCATAACTTGAGTATTAGCTGTATCAAATGTCAGGATGAGTTGCATTAGGTCTGTATTTCACGCGTAGGATTAAAATGGTATGAATTTATACAGCACAAACAGTGTGCAATAAATTGTATAGAGATACTCAAACGTTACTTTTCAAGATAGGCTCAAAGGAAGGAGTCCTTAACAATGTGTACAGTAGCCATCTGTATCATTATAATACATCCTGGAGGAGAGGGATTTACATTGTTCCCAATGTAAACATTTGTTTTCAACAACATACCTGCGTCACGTTTTATTTTTCATTCAGAGTTTGTTGATGAAGAAAGGGAAGGACTAATGTCAGAAAGAAATATTACCAGGCATTGGGAAAAAAAAAAGAATTAAAGAAGCACATGGTTCTAAACAGCTGTTCCTTGAACTTTTCATAGGTTGTCTATCGCCGAAGCAGCCCGAACCAATACCAAAGAATTGTTTCACTTGCTGAAGTGATGCCTCATATGTGTTGTAAAATTGGTTATATTGCATAAATTGAATTTGATCCAATTAAAATAAATGGGTTGAAACAGTTGTGTGGAAAAAAAAAAATAGTCTGAATGTTTGAAGGACTAGCTGAAAAGAATTAAGAACGTTTGACCTTCAATATGTGTATTCTAGAGCAGGCTTTGATGTTTTTTTTTTTTTAAAAAACATTTTTATTTAATTTATAGAGCTTTTTTAAACTATTTATTTATTTGATTTGTCAATCGCTTACAAAATAATAGGTATAAGTATAAACATGAGTAAGAATACAGAAAATAGGTACGATTAAATGGGGACAATAGGACAGGGACAGGAGGCACGATGGTGCACTTATGCACGCCCCTTACAGATCTCTTTGGAATGGGGTTTTTTATATAAAAGTTTTGACATGAAGAATTACAAGAGGCAATAGCAATACCACTTAGAGTTATATACTGTTTACAGCCCTCTCTAAGTGGTTTTTAGAGTCAGCCTATTGCCCCCAACAATCTAGGTCCTAATTTTACCAACCTCGGAAGGATGGAAGGCTGAGTCAGCCTTGAGCCTAGTGATATTCGAACTGCCAAATTGCAGGCAGCTGGCAGTCAACAGAAGTAACCTGCAGTACTGCATTCTAACCACTGTGCCACCGAGGCTCTGTGACAGGGGTGGGATCCGACAGGGTTAACTACCAGTTTAGTGATTTATGAGGTTCGGTGATTTACGATGTGCTTCCCTGCACGCTGCCGGTGTGCACCTGTAAATCGTCATCAGCATGCTGCGTGCAGAGAAGCAGCCTTTGAAAAAGCCCTTTTTCCCCCCTGCTTTTTTAACTGCAGCTGTGCCTCGCACGGCAGCTGAAGTTGAAAAAAATCAGGAAATAAAGGTCAGGTAAGAGCCCGGGTGAGCAGATGGGCAAAAACATCAGCAGACATAGAACCGGTTTTATGTCTGCTGCTCTTCAGAGCTACCGGTTCTACAGAGGTGGACAGAACCGGTAGAAACCCATCCCTGCTCTGCACCAATGAGGTCTTGCTACTAATAGAATATACTAATGGAATATAATGGAATATACCCCAGCTGGACTGGATTCCATTTTCCATGGCCGGAGGACGGCAGACGCTGCGGACACTCCGGGACTGCCGAGATGGGGCGGCCGGGTCCACGGAAGTACCCAAGGACAGAGCTTTGGGCCTTGAGGGATGCCCCCCTCTCCCTTAGGTGGCCTTCGAAGCTCTCTAAGACCTTCCGCAATGAGGGATCCTGGGATCCGGAGCGATGGTGGGGTCGGGGAAACCGGGGAGGGCGTGGTAAATTCGGGCTTGAAAAATTTTTAAGGGGATTTTTTAAGGGGGAAAAGTCCAGGGCGGGCGGGGGAGACAGCCCGCATGGAATTGGGGGCAGCCGGGCCGGCGAGCGCGCCTGTGGGGCCTCGGGGGTCCCCGTGTCGGGGTGGCAGACAGGGGGTGGGCAGCCGGGGGCCAGTTTTATCGGCACGGTAACTGGGAGAGGTAGGTATGCTAGGGGTGGAGGGCCATATCCGGTTAGGGGATCGCGCTCCCGATGTTTACAAGCGGTAGCGCGCTCCGACCCTCCCTACCCATCCTGCAGCCCTGGTTGTCCGGAATCTCAGGCCCTGAATACCCGGCTGCTGTTGTGCAATGCCAGGTCCGTGGTTAATAAGGCTCCCCTGATCTGGGAGTTGGCTCAGGAGGAGGCCGCGGACCTGGTAGGTGTCACCGAAACCTGGTTGGGCCCAGAGGGAGGTGTCCCTCTGGTTGAGATGTGCCCACCAGGTTTCCTTGCATTTCACCAGCCTAGGGCTCAGGGAAGGGGCGGTGGGGTGGCGGTGCTTATAAAGGAAGTCCTTTGTCCTAGGGAGGCCACTGTCCCTCAGACGGCTGGCTGTGAATCTCTTTTTGTGAAGTGGGGGCAAGGGGTTCAGACGGGTCTTTTGTTGACGTACCTGGCTCCCTGCCACGTCTCATCGGCCCTACCCGGACTCCTAGAGGTAATAGCCGGGCTGGCGGTTGAGACCCCAAGGCTCTTAGTCATGGGGGATTTCAACCTGCCATCGCTCGGTGAAACCTCGGGGTTGGTCCGGGAGTTCTTGGCTTCCATGACGGCCATGGACCTGACCCAGTTAGTTTCTGCCCCCACTCACATGGGAGGTCACATGCTGGACCTGATTTTTGTCTCTGGGCAGTGGTTGAATGACTGTAATTGGGGGGATTTAGTTATTACACCCTTGTCATGGACAGATCATTCCCTCCTTAGGCTGGATTTCTGTTCCGCTACCCCCCACCGCAGGGAGGCGGAGCCACTTAGATGGTTCCGCCCCAGGCGCCTAATGGATCCGGATCGGTTCCAGAGGGAGCTTGGGCCATTTCCTGAATCTCTGGCTCTCAGCTCGCCTGGAGACCTGGTGGCCACCTGGGAGGGGTCGGCCGCCGGGCCCTAGAGCGAGTTGTGCCTATGCGACCTCTGACTCGGCACAGATCCCATTTGGCTCCGTGGTATACGGAGGAGCTACGGGAGATGAAGTGCCGAAAAAGACGTCTTGAGGGCATTTGGAGGGCGAGCCGTTCCGAGTCTGACCGAACACAGGTGAGATCTCATATTAAGACTTACCTTGTGGCGATAGGGGCGGCGAAATCTTCGTATTTCTCCGCCCTTATTGCATCAGCAGAAAATCGGCCTGCCGCCCTGTTTAGAGTGACCCGCTCTCTACTTGAACCGAGAGCGCGGGATGACCTCTTGCAGGGTAGAGCGGAGGAGTTTTCCCGATTTCTGCATGATAAAATCGCTCAGATTCGGGAAGGGCTCGACTCCAATTGGGTGGTCCCGGGGGAGGTGTCCGGGGCAGGTCTTGAGAGTGTTATCTGGGGGGAGTTCGATCCTGTGACCGCTGAGGGTGTGGACAGGTTGCTGGGGGGTCTGAATGCCACCACCTGTTTATTGGACCCGTGTCCTTCCTGGTTGGTTTCGGCCGCCAGGGAGACGACACGAGGCTGGCTCCAGGGGATTGTCAACGCTTCTTTGAGAGAGGGGGTGCTCCCTACCGCCCTGAAGGCGGCGGTGGTGCGCCCCCTCCTCAAGAAGCCTTCCCTGGACCCAGCTATTTTAAACAACTATCGTCCAGTCTCCAACCTTCCCTTTGTGGCGAAGGTTGTTGAGAGTGTGGTGGCACGTCAGCTCCCCCAGTACCTGGAGGAAGCAACTTACCTCGATCCGTTCCAATCGGGCTTCAGGCCTGGACATAGCACTGAGACGGCATTGGTCGCGTTGGTTGATGATCTCTGGAGGGCTCGTGACAGAGGGTTCTCCTCTGTCCTGGTCCTATTAGATCTCTCGGCGGCTTTTGATACTATCGACCATAGTATCTTATTGCGACGGTTGGAGGGGTTGGGGATTGGTGGAACCGTCCTCCGATGGTTCTCCTCCTTCCTCTCTGACCGTTCGCAATTCGTGTTGGCGGGGGGGGGAGAGGTCCACCTCTAGGCCCCTGGTTTGTGGGGTGCCTCAGGGGTCGGTCCTTTCTCCCTCCTGTTCAACATTTACATGAAGCCGCTGGGCGAGATCATCCGTGGTCTTGGAGTGAGGTGTCATCTGTATGCAGATGACACCCAGTTGTATATCTCCACTCCGGACCACCCCAACGATGCTGTGGGGACTATGTCTAGGTGCCTGGAGGCCGTGCGGGACTGGATGGGCGGGAACGGGCTTCGGCTCAACCCATCCAAGACCGAGTGGCTGTGGTTTCCGGCGCCCCGATATAGCCAGCTGACACCTTCGCTGGCTATTGGGGGGGAGGTTCTGCCCCCCACAGAGAGGGCTCGCAACCTGGGAGTCCTCCTGGATGTACGGCTGTCGCTTGAACATCACATCGCGGCCGTCTCCAGGGGGGCGTTTCATCAGATCCGTCGGATCTACCGGTTGCGGCCCTTCCTGGATCGGGACGCCTTGCGCACGGTCACTCAGGCCCTTGTCACCTCTCGCCTGGACTATTGTAATGCCCTCTACATGGGGCTCCCTGCGGGGAGCATCCGGAGACTCCAGTTGGTGCAAAATGCAGCCGCGAGGGTGATTATGGGGGCGTCGCGTAGCGCCCATGTGACGCCTCTCCTGCGCGAGCTGCATTGGTTGCCGATGGCTCTCCGGGTTCGCTTTAAGGTTCTAGTTTTGACCTTTAGGGCGACCCATGGCATGGGACCAGGTTACCTTCAGGACCGCATTCTACCAACGTTCTCCAACAGGCCGGTGCGTTCCCACAGGGAGGGTCTGCTCCGGGTGCCGTCGGCCGCTATGTGTCGTCTGGCGGCGCCAAGGGGTAGGGCCTTCTCTGTGGGTGCCCCCGCCCTCTGGAATACTCTGCCACCGGAACTTCGTACCGGCACGGACCTGAGGGCCTTCAGGCGCGCGTTAAAGACCTGGCTCTTTGAGCAGGCCGGCCTGGGCTGAGATAATGATTTTAAATTTGATCTCCATTTTTAACTTTAAATTGGGTTTTAAGGGTGAGGGGGGGGGTTTTCTAATTTTAGTCTGCAGCTGATTCTAATATTTAATTACTTTTTAACTTTTGTATTTGTGGGGTTTTTAGACGAGCTGTTCACCGCCCTGAGTCCCTTGGGAGAAGGGCGGTATATAAATGTAATTAATAAATAAATAAATAAATAAATAAATAATAGGGTGTGTTTGTGTGTGTGCATGTATGTGTAGATACATAGATAGGGAGGGAGCTGGATACAACTCAGGTGGAGCAGAGTTCCCCAATCTTTTTAGTTTTGCACGCAGGAGGGGGGAGGGGATGATTTCACACAAGTGGCCGGCAAGCGCATGCATCTCCATTTGCACGAGCGGCAGGCCTGTATGCCTGCTGCTCATGCAAATGGAGCACACGCAATGCCATACTCACCTGCTTGCACAAGTGGGGATGTACACGTGCCCCCCCCCCCAGGGGTTTAAGTCCCTTGCAATAGAGAACAGAGGAATGATCCTGCCAATTTGTATTCTTTCAGACATAACCCCTTTGCAGGAACATGAATTTTATTTACGTAATATCATATCTATGCATCAATTATTATACTATTCAAGATAATATAAAGATCCTTGGAAAAAGACAATCTGAAGAACAAGTTTGGAAAGAGAAGGAATGTTTAGGCCAGATTCCTTTAGTTTTGCTTTATTAAAATACTTATGCTTGCCCTCTTAAAATGATAATTAAAAAGAAAAAAGAAACATTAACTAAGTGTTTAGATTGCCTTCATACATGGGGTGATTTCTAAAACAAATCTCACAGAAACCCAGAACAGTATTCTATATTGGTGATCTTTGACTTACACGTTGCAACAGTTGTGTGATAAATAGTTATAAGAAGCTGGTGACGCAGTAGTTAGAATGCGGCTACAGTAGTTAGAATTCAGAATGCGGCTACAGTAGTTAGAATTCAGGCTACTTGTGCTGACTGCCAGCTACCAGCAATTTGGCAGTTCGAATCTCATCAGGCTCAAGGTTGACTAGGCCTTTCATCCTTCTGAGGTAGATAAAAATTAGGACCCAGATGGTTGGGGGCAATATGCTGACTCTGTAAACCACTTAGAGAGGGCTATAAAGGACACTGAAGTGGTATATAAATCTAAGTGCTACTTGCTATCATTGCTATAAGTCATTTTTTTCACTACCATTGTAATATTGGTCACTAAATGAATGGTTGTAAGTCGAGAATATCTGTACTCTGAGTGAAGTTGTTTCATGAAAAATTAGGGTGGGAGTTTCCCTTGACCTTAAAAGAGTATGAGGATAACCTGGTACCGACTCACTCATCTGTCACTGTCACATTTTGTTCTCCTGTGAAATTATTTAAACAATGATTTTTTTAAAGAAATAGTTTGAGAGGAGGCCATTACGTATGGCATATGTAAACATCATCAGTTATCTCTCTACCTTGTTATTCTGCCATATTACCACTTGCAAGAGGCTGAAGTTAGCAACATCTTCTGCTGTTTGTAACGTTTCTTACACTTTTTCCTTATAATGTAAGTTGTAAATTTTGCAAATGAAGATCTGCGCATATTTCAGATTCATATTTCAGTAAGCAGAGGGGGTAACCCAAATTGTCCTGAAATCCCAGATTTTAATCAGTTTCTAAGGCTTTAGGTTTATAATCCCTAGCAACACACATGCTCACAAACACACACACATGCACACACAGCATTGCCAAATTATAAAAGACTATTTCAATGATACTTTTAAAAATATTTAAATATTGTGTGTGTGTCTCCATGCATTTGTGAGCGGGTGGGTATTTTGTAAATTATTGTGTATATAAATTAACCTTAATTTGCTGGACCTTGATGTAACTGTTTTCAGAAGCATAGACAAAAATGCTTAGTGTATTTTTCTCATTTTATTTCAAGCAATGCAATTAATTTTTCTCTTTTCCATATCCAGTCCTAAATCTGCATTGTAATGAATCTAGATTTTTAAGTTTTTACGAAGAGATTGGATAACCATTTGTCTGAAGTGGTGTAGAGTTTCCTGCCTAAGAAGGGAGTTGGACTAGAACAGTCGTTGCCAACCGGTAGGCCGCGGTCCACTGATGGGCCGTGAGAAAATTTTGGTGGGCTGCAGAAAAATCTCATCCCCAGAGCAATCCCCAAAGCAATTAATCCAGGCTGCACAGAAACACAAGGCTGCATCACCCACATGGACCGCGGGAACCCTCCCTGCCCACTCACTCCTTACCCGGCAAACTTGCCTGCTAAATTTCTATTTTTCCTTTTTCCGACCATCATCTGTTCTGCTGTGCTGGGAGATTTAGATTAGCTAGGAAGCAGAAAATGGTTGGATTTCTAGCTAGTCTTTAGATCTTCAGCTCTGCTTTTAAGTACAGCCGAACCTCCCTTAGGACTGAAGGTTTGCTTGCAAGCAAATTCAGTGCAGACTCACAGCAAGCAAATTTGAGAGACTGAGCTAGCCGATGGCAGATAGATAGATCACTGAATGATTTTGTGAGCAACGTAATCTGCCTGCTTTGCTTGATTTTGAGTAAAAGTTGCTCTTTTTTTATAAAAAAATCAATATTTACATGCATGGCGTGTTGTGAGTTAATTTTGTGAGCTTGCTTGCTAGCAAATTTTATGTGACAGACTGAGCTAGCCGATAGCAGATAGATAGATCTCTGAATGAATCTGTGATTCTGTGAGCAACTCATCTGCCTGCCTGTTTTGCCTGATTTTTGGTGAAAGTTACTCTTTTTTATAAAAAATTCAATATTTATATAAATATTTATAATATTTATATGCCCAGCCAGTCACATGACCACCAAGCCACACCCACAAATTAGACCATGCCCACAGAACCAGTTAGTGGTCCCTGGGATCTAAAATTATGAGTTTGGTGGTCCCTGGAGGTTGGAGACCTTTTGGACTAGGAGACCTCCAAGGTCTCTTCCAATTCTGTTATTCTATTCTATTCTATTCTATTCTATTCTATTCTAAATGGCTCCTATTATGACAACCTTGTAGAAACACAGCAAATAGATAATCAACTTCATGCATGACCCTCTGAAATGATTCACAATCATTTTCTCTGCTACCTTTACACACAAAAAAAAATATCACACACACACACACACAAACACAAAGGAATACTTGGGCATACCCAGCAAAAGTTGTCAAAAATGACCAGATCAACAAATAGCTTTTTCTAGATATGGTCTCTTACCACCTTTTTGGAAAAATGATGGCACCGTGCCTTCTCTCAAATTCAGCCACTCATGTGCACACAACAGAGCCATGGGGGCTCACGGTTTTCAGGGGGCTGGGCTTATTTACTCTGTAACATATCAGTTCATCAAAATCCTACAAGAAAGCCCTCTTAAGTGATCATCCTTGACTTTGTGTGGTAAACAATTGTAAGTGAATGTGTGTGAGTTACACATTCACAGTCAGCCTGCCTGTTACGTTTGCAAGTTGTAATGGTCATAATAGGGGTTAGTTTTATGACCTTTTTTTTCTTTTGCAGTGGTTGTTAAGCAAACACCACCATCATTAAGCAAAGCCATTGGTGTCTCTATGGCCTAGTTTGGCTGAAAGCCAGAACGCTGCAAATGACTTTAAATGGGGTTGTATTGCTGAGAACCTTAAGTGGAGTCACATAACCTCGGGAGCCCCCTCAACATCAGGACGTCAGATCTGGATTGCAAGCCTCCTTTTTAGTCCATCATTCTGAACAGCATTAAGTGACCTGTCATACATTGAGGGTTACCTTGCTAACTTCTATTCAGATTCAGATACATTTTTCAGATAAAATGCCACCATATTTACAAATGATAATTAAGTGCATGGCAGTACAGTTGGTAAAGTACCTCTTTTCAAAGTCAAGTTCATGTAACCGCTTCTCCTGGCTATGTTTGAAAAACTGTCCATGCACAAAGACATTTCAGTCCTGACCAACAGACACCACCTGTTTAACAAATGAATCCAGGTTATATTAGATTTCTATGTTCTAGTGTAAGTTCTTAAATGAAATGATCAGTTACTTCAACATTTTAATCATAACAATTGTTTACAGTTTAATCTAAATGAGTTTCCACTATTATTATACTGTGGCGTTGTGCTTGAGTTCCTCAGAAAAAGTCATTTTAGAGTCAGGGTGGATTTTCTGTTAGAAATTATTGAATGATGTTTATAGCTGTGTTTTTATGAGTCTTTCCAAAGGTGGTGTCTTGTTAGGACGTTTTAGTAAATAAAAGCCTTGTGAAATATTAAAGTTTAACAAATTTATTATTACATAGACTTTCATGGGTTATTCTAAATTTTACCTGTTGTGTTGAATATTCTCTTAAAAACGGATATTCGGTTTGTGCCTCTCTGGATATTCATATACTTGTGGAGAGAGATTACAAACAATGAAATATAAAACATGAAGTATAAAACAACAGTTATCATTGCAGATTGATAGTGACTGTTTCCCCAACAGTTTGGAGTGTGACAGAGTCATATTTGCAGTAATTCATGTAGTAGATAAGAGCCCTTTGCATCTGTTTGATTCATGAGTCAGATATACAATTTCCTCATGATTCCTTATACGTAAACATTATACAATAAAATTAGTGTTGGCTTTTCTTCTTAAAGATGTACGCATTATACCTATTTTAGAGCTAATTTGCTATGATCTTGCACTGTTGTTTTATTAATAAAAATGTTTTCATGCATAGAAGGATGTGTAATCCAGTGGACCACTCTGTTGTTGAAATGTGTGGATTCACCCTCCCATCAGCAAGAATTTCATTGTCTTTTTTAGTCTCCACCAATGCACCCATAACCCTCCGCATGAAATTTTTAGAAGGCATCTGGCAGGAGAGGGTCTTTTCACCAAACAATGAGCACACAAAGATCTCACCTCCCCTACTTTAACCTTTGAGCATCTGGATTAAGCCTGTTACTGTCATTTTATCTTTTCGGAACAACAGAGGCAAATGTAACCATAGCATATGCAGAAATCCTGAACAAGTAAAAGAAAGAACTTAATGTAATAAAGACTGAATAATTATTCTAGCCGCAAAATACTACTTCTGAAAGGAAAGCCTGGGATATTGACATAAAAATCAAGACTGAAGAGAAATGTTGGACCACTAAATAAGACTATTAGATCATTTTATTGCAGGTTTACCTTTATAATGAATGATCAAATTTTTATTTTTCGTTTTATTATTAGATTTTTATCCCACCTTTATTACTTCATAAGTAACTCAAGTCATCGAACAAATAAAGTGGAAATGCTCATTTGGCTGTATTGGGCTTTGGATGTTAGTATGAAATAGAGATTGAAATGCTTGTTGCAATCAAACCTAAGCATAGATTTAGCATCTTTCATGTAAAAACAAGTTTTAGAGGGAAAAAAAGAAATGTGCCTTTCAATTTGTCTTTAAAAAAGCAACACGGTCCCCCACTCACCCTCTGTGTATCAAGAACACCAGTCCTTTCCACTTTTGTTGGCTAAATTGGCTGCTTTTCTCCTTCATTTGGTGACTGGAAGAAATGTTTATGTAAGCAAAGTATAGGAGATGGTATGGCTGGAGGAAGAATTATTTGTATATGAAAATGACGATGGCCTTCATTGTCCTTCCTTGCCGTGCCTTGTCTCCCAGCTAAAGTCGATCGAGAGACAGCCGATTATGAAGACGTCATTTGGATCTTAGGCAGGGCAAAGGAGAGAAGCACTCCAGATGAGGTCCTGGGGGATGTGAGGAGGTCACTCATGTACGACCATGTGTATGTGTCTGACAGACTGTGAAATGGTGCGTTGCTGCGCGGCTGCGCTGCACCTGGGCCCTTCATGAGTGATTGATTGGTTTGGTCATGTGTAATGGTCCCATCTGCTCTGTGTTGTTTTTCCTTTTTTACTTATAAACACCGTTCCCAGTGGCTGAGAGGGGATGAGCCATGTTTTGTCATCTTCACTTACACTTCAGCTCAAAAAAAAAGTGGTGAAATAGGTAAAAGCTAAAAGTAAATTCAAGTAATATGCTGGAATAATCCTCTCTCTCTCTCTCTCTCCCTCCCTCCCTCTCCCCCATGCCATCCTCCCCCAAAAATCAAGCTTCTTTTCCAACATCTCTTTCCTTATGCAAGATCTAATGCTTGTTGATATTTGAAACGATTCACAATCCAGTAAGAATTACTGCTTCGAACACCACCACCCCTCAATCACGAGTGAAAAGATTTGCACAAATGTGCGGATAGTGACTCTTTTCTGCAGCAAGGAGATTTTTTTTGTAACGGAGCCAATACTTAATTAAAACCGCTGACATCATGGTGTTATAATTAAGCATGGCATTAATTAAGCTGGAATAACGATTTTTTTATTAAGAGCTGCTCCGATTGTATAAGACCAAGATCGGCAAAAACAAAATAACTTGGTCGTAAAATTAAGAGAAATCTTTCCGTTTCTTATACGCTAACTATTCCAAAGTACAAATGATGGCTAAACCATCTTCATTTGAGCCAACTTTGTGTGGTGTTTTTTTTTTTTGGAGTGGGGGGGGAGTTGCTTGTGAGAAGGGAGAAGTGAAAGAGGTTGATGTGAAATTTGTTGTTGTTGGGTTTTTTTTGTTTTGTTTTGTTTTTGGGTTTTTTTTTTTTACCCAAAAATGCTGATCGGCTCCTGGCATTCTGATGGCTAATTATGCATCGGAGAGCTTCGACAGCTGCATTCATCATCATAAAATGTAATAATTAATGACATTCCAACAAAGAAAAATATGCAAATGAGAACTCATTAGCATTTTCATATTCAGCTTTGATAATGCTTTTGCTGACAAGGTTGTAATTAATGAAAATTCATGTCGCAGTCAGGAGATTGGATCGGTTTCATTCCGCTCACAATTCCCAAATGCTTGCATTATGGAAAATCGGTGGCTCTGCCAACTTTTCAGGGAAGAAAACACACACACATACACACTAAAAGCACCAGATGCAAATTAATGGTAGGGAGCTTTTAACCCTTTAAACTCCATTTCCCCACCCTCTTAAAAATAAGCTTGATTAGTGAAAAGTGTAGAATGAAAAAGATTCAAAAACAGTTATTTTAAACCATTCCCTCTCCCCCCAACTTTGCTAACAATACATATATATCTGTTAAACATTTTTTATTGTTAACTTTGTTTTTATTCTTTGTTCCATTATACATTATCCAAAATACTATTGAGTAGTAGGGGGATCTTCTAATACTTATTTGAATTCATTGCTTTCTCTTAAGTTAATTCTACTAGCGTTATGTCTCTGGAGATCATTTTTCCTCAATATTTAAAGGGTATTTTTTTAAGGTAAAAAGTGTAAATTTGGAAAAGAATGGCAGTCCTTAAATGTTTTCAGTTTTCTCTGTGGAATTGTATTTGCAGCGTTGCTCTGATATAGCATCAATTCAGCGGCACGTACAATATTACAGTGTTGAAATGTATTATTCTATGCTGTCTTTGTATTAATGGCTTAGATGGTCTGGCAATCTGTTACTTTTGTTTTATAAAATTGTTGAAATCATGTCCATCGCAGTTACACCTGATTTCTGAACAACATCTGGCTTTCTTTGTCCCCTTCTTCAAATCCTTACCATAAAAATAAGAGCAAGTATTTCGGGCAATAACTCATTTATAAATGATTCTGTTAATGTTGCAATTCAAAGTTGGGACTTGTGTGTAATCATTTTGAATTAATGGGTGCTGCCTATTTTGCCATATCAACTAGAAGTGAAATATAATTATTCCAATCCCAAAAGTAAGAAAAGCAGTTTGTAGGCCTTAATGTCTTAGTGATAAAGTATCAGCAACATTTTTGATATATTAAAATGTTTAATATTTAAACATGTACATTTAAGCAGTATATAATTTAAAATAAGATAAGTTTAGTAAAGTGTTTGTGTGTGTTTGTGTATTGAGGGAAAAGCTGCTTAAAATATGTTCTGTTTAATAGTGAATGCTTCAAACTCTCACGTGTTGATTGAAAAAAAAATATTTAAACTTATTCTGGTTAAGTATGTACAGTATATAAGACTGTTACATAAATACTTTTCAGAACTACATAGATTGAATTTTTTCCCCAAGGAGATTAGATTTCGGAAATAAAGTTTATTGTTTTATTTCTTGTTACTCTAAAACTCTTATTTATTTCTCACTTTAGATGTAAGTCATATATAGTCTGTAATAATTACTGATTATTTCTGTATTGAGGATATTATTTAAACATAAATGTACTTGATTCATGGTGAATTGGTGCCATTTTCTGTTCCGTTACAACACGAAAACAAAATCCCATTCTCACAAAATATTATAGGTTATTCATTTTTTATGGTTTGTCCTGATGTGTATTCATATTCATCTTTATAAGTATATACAAACTTTTAAGCTATTTGAATATGTTAAAGTTTAAAGCTGAAGTTCTTCACTAATCTGGTTAAAATAGCATACAATAAACTACCTGCCCACACTTCTTTGTGTTATTGAAAACTGTGGGAAAAATTCTCAATACTTTGTTGTTCAAAAACGGTTGTTATGAAATCTGATTCACTTAGACAAGTGGGAAAATTATTGATTTTAAAATCCACTAAAGTTCTGATGATGTTTCAGAAGGAAGGACAGAATTTGAATCATTTGTCCAAATCATATTTCTCTTTTCACACATGCAGATATGAGAATATAGCCTCCCAACTTAACTGAGACTTACTTAACTGAGATGTCTTCCCAAATACTTATCATAATTTTTATTACTAAAGGTTGAAGGTGCACACTTTGTCTTCTACCACCCTTTACGAGAAGATGGATTATTTTGGTTCTCTTTTCACACCAAATATGAAAGCATTTATCCTTGAATCTAGACATGAAACATCTACTTGAAATGGCTTTTGAAAATATGTTCCTACGTAGACATTTTTTTTTCTTTCCCTCTCCTCTTCTATATATTCCGAATATGTATATACACACACACACAACGGTTCTGCAGTCTTTCTGTTGTGCCTGTTGGCCAGGAGTCTACTGCTCTTTTCAAATTCATCTGATGTAGATTTTTTTACCAAACAGTTGCCATCCTGTTTATATTCATTTGACGTCCTCCAGGTTCAGCAGACTTCCAAGCATATAATTTGTTCCAGATCATTTTCACCCAAGTGGAAGACCATAGTAGGTCACAGGCCCATATTTCCATTGCAGGCGGAAATAGGGTGGTGCCTGGACTATATAGCATTTTTCTGTGCCAACCAACTCCATTGTGGGTTTTTGCTTTTGCTTTTTTCTGGTAAAGCTAAGTTGCATTCTGCTAGTGGCTGCTTGCTGTATTTTAGTTTTCATTCTGTTTTTCTTTATGTTTCCTTTCTGTTAAATTCTGGTTGCTGAGGGTATGTCTCATGGGAGAACATCTGCAAAATTCTGTTTTCTGCCATGATTCCAACAAATGCTCATGAAGACATTTCGATAAATTGTAATACAATTAGCAGGCTTTATGACTAAATATTTCCTTGCTATGCATAGTTGCAAACAATAATATACAATATTGTGCTTGAAATAAAATTCACTTCAGCTAGGCCTAGGATTTTGCTAAAGAAATTATCTTGGCTGGCAAGTAGAGGTTAAACAAAAATGTATTTATTTCTTCATTATTAAATTTATTTTTCTGCCCATCTCACAGTTAACCAGTGAAATGGCTTGGCCTTCAGAAATTGTGGGTGTTCTATCTCTGGAAGCATTTAAGAAAAGCCTGGATAGCTATTTGTTTGAAGTGTTATAGGGACTCCTGCTCAAGCAGGGAGTTGGACTAGATGATCTCCAAGATCCCTTCCAACTTTGCTATTCTACATTCTATGTTCTGAGCAACTATGATCTAAGCATCTTATAGTACTAAGATGAGCCTCTGTTCGCTAAATAATTAAACTCATTGGAGAAAGAACAGAGGTAAAGCTTGCTAAATCCACCATATTTCGCTCCCATGCCCAAATAGACCAGACTTTTTCTGTGGATAGACTTCAGAGTTTAATGCTTCTTATTTGATATTCTTGTAGGGAAACTATAACTTAAACGGCAAAAGTTACCTTTAGCTAAGCTCATCCAGTAACGACAATTGAACGTTCTAGTATTAAAGTTGCTTGTTATTATAGCAAATTTATCAACTTATCAATCTAGTTGAGTACCAATTTTAGCCAGATCCCACTTAGTGTCTTAACTAACACACAATGATTTTCAAGCTATGAAGTATATTAAATGAGGCCTAGTATTATCATCAACAGCTATTTCAGAGTTTGAATGTTTTTTTCCCTCTAGTCTAGATGTTTTTATATTTCTGCTGCTATGCTAGGTATATTTAATAAATTGTTTCTATATTTGGCTACACTTGAACTTATAATATGTATATATTTTTTAAAAATAGATATAGATATATTTAATGTTGGATGTGTTGTGGGCACAGCTCCCAAATAATAATCAATCACAATTTCCTCATACTGAGGCCAAAAGTGGAATGAAAAAAATAAATAAATGAAACATAATATATTTAGAGTAGGAAGGTAATAATTTATTCAGCCTGTGTTTACCTATCACGCTGTAGTTATTTTTAGATACTGAAAAAAATATGGATTGAAATAATGTTTAGACTGACATCTGAATTGGATTGTCCTGGAATTTATGTAGTCATATCCGGTGTCATTGATTACTATAGAAGTTTTCTATTAAAGGGGAGATATTTTTCATACTAATGTGCTTTGTCTACATACACCCACATCATCATTTCTTGAGTCCACAAAATCCAACAGCTTCATGAAAAATTAAATGTAAAGGTAGGACATTTTAAGAACGATTTCAGTTAAAACAAAGAAGAGTATTTATCTCATTTGTATATGGCAGGGGTTGGCAACCCGCATCTCTGGAACCTCGTGTGGCTCTTTCATCTCTCTGCTGCAGCTTCCTGTCACCGGTGAGTGCCACACTTTTGAGAGGAAATTCCAGTTTTGGGGGGTGAAGCACAGTGCGCCAGGAGGGGACTCTATGGTAAGGGGTGGGTTTTCTAGTTGGATCCACAATTGATAGGGCTTTTGGTTAGGACAGGTAGAGGAAAAAGATGCCATGCAAGGAGGAGACTCTATGGTGGGAGTTCCAATCAGCTGCGGAAATGAATGGGGGTTTCTGGGTTAGGACCTTTGTGGCTCTTTGAGTGTTTAAAGTTGCCAGTCCCTGGTATATGGCATGCAACTTAAAATTATAGACTATGCTAGCAATCCCCAAATTTTTTGGCATCAGGGACCAGTTTCGTGAAAGACATTTTTCCCACAGATGGGGGTGGGGGGTGGGAGGGTGATTTCAGTTTCACCTCCAACTGTGCAGCCAAGTTCCTAACAGGCCACGGACATCTAAGCCATCCATGAAGAAAATCTTATCTGTTTATTTAGTCTTTTGCAAATAAAATGAATAAAATCTGCAGTTGAAACATAAAATTAATAGTTGAAGGCCAACATTCTATATTTAATTGTGAGAAAACCTCTTTGGAGTCACTGGTATTGTCCCCTTGTGTGCTTGTGCTTTTAAGTCAGTGTTGACACCTGACTCGAGACTAGACAAATCCCTTCAGTTTTCTTAGCAAGGTTTCCGAAGTGGTTTTTCATTGCCTACTTCCTAGGGCTGATATAATGACTGGCCCAAGGTCTCTCAGCTGGCTTTGTGACTAAGGTGGTACTAGAACTCAGGTTACTAGCCTGGGGCCTTAACCACTACAGCAAACTGGCTCTCGTGTTAGCTAGTTTGATAGAACGAACTTTATAGAAATCAAACTTCCATTTTTAAGCACAAAAATGAGAATTTGAGTACAAGTGTCGAACAATGATGCAGCAACAAACAGTTCCGTAGAGATTGAGTCTAGAAATGGGGCATTATAAATAATAACTTCAAAGCTTCAGTCTTATCCATAGTTGAAGAGGCATTTAGAAAGCAATAATTGACAGTGTATGGTTTGCTGATGTGTTTATGGCGAACAACAGAACTCTAATCAAAATAAGTTGTTTAACTAACATGGCAAACCAAGAAAATGAGTGAACATGGTAAACGATAAAAATCTCATTCAGTCCAGCTCCAGTTCTGGTAATTACAAAGACATGTTTTTGGTAATGTTATAAAAATTAATTGCCAGTATCTTCTTCCAGGATTCCTGATGTAACCAAATCAACTGACTCTGGTTGGTTAATTTTTTTCAAGAACTGTGAAGATTGACTTAAGTTACTGTCCAAGAATATGATTTAAAAAAATGTATTCAAGCTTAAACCAATGAATAAATGAATTTATTTTGTGCCACATAGAAAAACCTTCCATTTTATATGTGTTACTCTTAAATGCAGCTCTATGCTTTTCCATTAAAAAATGTAGCCAATGGGTCTTACTCCCAGTCCTAAATTATTACTGTGGGCCAGATAATAGCAAGCTCATGATTCCTAGCAAACTCACACAATAGGCCATTTCAGACTTGATGTAGGTCAGTAAAGTTATGAATGTGCAGTTGGCATTCCCCATTCTTCTCTTGCTTCTCCTCACTACACTTAGGTGCTAACTTGCATGCTCCAGAATTGCTCTTTTGTAGTTGTTTTTAACACATTCCATGTTTCAGATGCCATAGATAACAAACCCAGAACTGAAGTGTGAATTGGAATTAGAGGAGAGGAAGATGGGCTTCCCACATTAAATCCATTATTAATGAAATTCCAAAAGAGAGTAAATTGACTGAGGTTGACTCAGCCTTCCATCCTTCTGAGATGGATAAAATGAGGACCCAAATTGTTGGGTAATATGCTGACTCTATAAACCGCTTAGAGAGGGCTGTAAAGCACGTAGAGCAGTATATAAGTCTAAGTGCTGCTGCTAAATTATTTAACAAACATGGTCATTGTTAACTTGATGACATGTTTAATCCCTGTTTGAACTTGGTGCTTTTATGCTGATCTGTTTAATTCTAAAATTTTGGAGTAGCTGAGATAATTCCAAAGTACCAATTTCATAAACATTTTTATATAACTTGAGAAGAAAGTACAGTTTGTGTTATTTTAGAAATCATTATAGATGTCTGTGATATCTACCGATAAACTTTTGAAAGAGCATTTAAAACCTGACTTTCCTCCAGGTTTCATGTCCTTTTTTTCCCTGCTGGTGGGGGAGTATTGTTCTTTTTGGGTTGTACAGTATTATTGTTGGTTGCATGGTCAGCCAGATGTTTGGACTGGATTTAGTATTTTCTTCATCTATTGAGATCTTCCTAAGGACCTGAAATAGGCAGATGCTAATTGTCCAAGGATATTAAAAGTATCATTTCAGGAAGTAAGCTGTTCCAAGTAACGTTATTTTTGCAATTGATTGATGGTGATTTTGTCAAGTGCTGATTGTTTTCAAGTGATGCTCCAGATGTTTGGGGATTGAACCCAAGATGCCTATCAGTATCAAGGCATTATCCTTGTTTTCTTTTGCCATAGTTGTGCTACTTCTATTTGCAGGCCTTTGTGTTTTGTGATAATCTTCAGTTCTTTCTCCTCTATTCTGCTGTCTCGGGTTCAGTTATGTCCACTATCCAGACTTGTTTTGTTTTTCTTACTAACAGTTGTTAAGTCTGGGATATGCTTGCCTTTTTGAATTCTAAAGTCCCAGAGTGCTTGTAGGCAAGTGGCATTTTTTGTAGATATTCCATTATGCTGTTTCTACTTTATCATGCTGTTCTCTGTGGTCGCCAAGAGCAATTTTCTTGCGGGAGCTAGAAGCTAGATTAGGGGTGTCAAACTCAATTTCATTGAGGACCGCAACAGGGCTGTGGTTGACCTTGGGGAGGGCGCTGGGAAGGCATGGCCAGCTTGATGCCACTCCCCAAACTGCTGACATGTTTCCTCTTCACACTGGGTAGACCGAGCCAAAGCCATGCTGGCCCGATGTTTCCTCTTCGCGTTGGGTAGACCAGGCTGAAGTGATGCAAGCTGGCCCCTAACATTTTCCAGGATGGCCCATAGGCTGGATCCTACCACATCACAGTCTGGATTCGGTCCGCAATCCTTGTGTTTGGGGAGCTAGATGGTCCACTGTTTTTTTCTGGATTTTTCCTGAAGCAACATTTGCTGGCTATTGCTATGTTCTTAATTCTAGCTTTATATGCATTTGTTCTTAAGACTTGTTCTTGTGCAATCAGAATTAGCCCCCCTCTCTCTTTCTTCAACCCTCTTTCTCTTATTGCAGTTCTTGTTGATATCTGTTTTGCCTGCTATTTTTTTAATGTACTGACAAAGTAATACTTGCCATGTCTTTCTTCTATTCTTTCTTTGGTCTTTCTTACAGTCCAGCTTGGCCTCTCTAGTATTCAGTTAGCCTTCATGGCTACCTTTAGTACTATTCTTCTCTCTTTTTGATATCCTTCTAATGCCCTTTTTTCTTTCTCAACTGTCTGATGTACTAGCAGTAGTCCATTCCCACCTATTATCCTTGATAAGGAGAGACTGTCAGTGTTGCTGCATGGATGAAGGATATAATTTATTCTCAATTTTTTTTCCTGCTTTTCCTATTCAGGACTTTTAATTCTGACAACAGAATGACAGAGTTGAAAGAGATCTTGGATGTCTTCTAATCCAACCTTCTGCTCAAGTAGGCAATCTTATACTAGTTCAGACAAATGGTTGTCCAATCTCTTCTTAAAAACCTACAGTGTTGGAGCAGCTACAACTTCTAGAGCCAAATTGTTCCACTGATTAATTGTTCTGTCAAGAAATTTCTCCTTATTTCTAGGTTGCTTCTCTCCTTGATTAGTTTCCACACATTGCTTCTTGTTTTGCCTTCAGGTACCTTGGGGAATAGATTGACTCCCTCTTCTTTGTGGCAACCCCTTAGAGATTGAAACACTGCTATCATGTCATCCTAGTTCTTCTGCTTGAGTCCAGTCATTACTCCAGTTGTGTACCTAATGCCTTGATGTCATTCTCTTCAGTGAATTTGGACTTTAAGGTTTTCTTCATTCTATGATGTAGTCACTTCTACCCTTGTTGACTTCATTGTCCTTGATGTTGTCAGCTTGAAGGATGCTTACATATTTGTAGTGATCATCTTCATCCAGATTCTTCTTGTTATTTCCATAGGGTATCTGGATACCTTCAGTTTTGCTATTTTTCTCCTGTTGATAACAGCACATACTAATATAAAGAAATTATTTTGGTTTGTTGAACAGTCAGCCAGATGTTTGGACAGGATTTGTCATCTTTATCCACTTATTAACTCTTTCCTTAAGGACCTGGACTAAGCAGATGTTGTTTGATGTGTTAAAGGTATCGTTGTAGGATGTAAGCTGTGCCAGGTAAAGTTTCCTTTTGCAATTGACTGATGGTGATTTTTGTCAATGCTGATGTGTTCAAGTGGTGTTACTGTTATTATTTTGCATATGTAAAGCCATCTGGAATCATTGGAATCAGACACACAAAGCTAAAAAATCCATTAAAAAAAGATAAAGCAAAGAGAGCTCCAATTCATTTCGAAGTATCATTTTCATTAATGCTTTGCCAAATCTTGTTGCCTCCTTTGTAAAACTACTTAATTTACTGTGAGAAATGCAGGTTTTTTCCCCCCTATCTCTTTTATAAAGTTCTTCTACTGATTGTGAAAACTCTCTCATAGCTGGACTTGTAGTTTTACTTTTACCATGTATTTGAGTGAGATACTTTCATTTTTAAAAGCAGAGTTTTATACTATTGCCCAATCACTTTTTGACAAAAATATCCATGTAGTCCAGGGGTGGTATGCTACTAGTTTGGCCCGGTTCATATGAACCGGTAGTAAAAATCACTACAGGTTCGGCTGAACCTGTAGTAAAGAAAAAAACTATCAGTTCAGTTGAACTGGTTCCTCTGATGATCAGCTGAGAGGATAAAAGAAGCAACAAGCCATGGGTGGGTGAGACGGTCTCTCCTAACTTTTTGTTTCTTCATCCTCTTAGCTGATTAGTGCGTTAGGGGCATACACGTGCATATGCGCGATCACCCTCCAAACCGGTAGCGATCAAGGTAGGAACCCACTATTGGTGTAGTCTTATCAGCATCCGAATCTTCCAATATACTAGTGTATTTCCCTTTCCTTCCCTTCCCTTTCACTTCCTTCTCTATTGATTTGCCTGCCTGCCTGCCTATCCATCTGTCTATATCTATCTATCTATCTATCTATCTATCTATCTATCTATCTATCTATCTATCTATCTATCTATCATGTTTTAAAGTGCCAAAAAAGTACCTAAATAAATTTGTTAAGTCTAGGAACACAGCTCATCCCGATGTCAGTTGAGTCCATGCAATGTGCTGTGCTCAGTGCAGATGACAATTCTGAAAGCTGAACAAAAATGTTAGTTGATGGAGTGACCCTCATCTGTCCCACCTTTTTAGCTGACACAGTCAGGTGGCATACTTTCTGATGAAGTTGGCCTTGTTTGGAAAGACTCAAATAAGTATTTTTTTTAACCCAATGAAGGCTTTGCTATTTCACATGTTTCTAATACAACATCTGAGACCTGGGATTTTGTGTTTTAAGGATCTTAAGAATAATTTGAAGTACAGAATTTGATGTTTTAAGGTAGCAATTGAAAATGGCGAAGACTTTATCAATGTACATGATACACATGCAATTTTAATATATGTTTGTGATTATATCCATACACACTGAAATAGAGCTTTCCTTCTTAATATCTCTCATATATTTCTAAAAATATATAGAAATATCCAGCAGCAATCTACTTCTTAGTATATTTTAAAAATATTTGCTCTAATGTTTATAATTCTGGAATGAACACTTATTTTTCCAGTTTTATTTAAATATAAAAACATTTGTGGCCTTTTTTAAAGAAAAAAGAACAACCATGCACAGATGTTTCATTTGCTTCAGTAGCACTTAAGCAAGTATAACCCTACTAAGGTTAATGGAAACATTTCCCACACAAAGGCAGAAGGATCAAACCCCATTTGATTAAATTCACAGCTCTTCCACAAGCCCAAATAAATAGTTATGATGGAGGTGAAACTGTTGAATGGCTGGAGAAAGTGGGATACCTTTTGGTAGATGCTGGCATTTTTCATCGTAGTGTGATTTTTGTTTTTGTTAGCACATTATGTTCTATGTTAAATAAATCTGAATCTAATGATTTCAGATGAATTAAATTCCTCCAATTGGCTAAATAAAATTGCTGGTAGCAGCTTAACCTTATTTATCAGTTCTTGTTTCTACTTACTATTTGTTACTTGTTACTTTATAAAACCCTTCAGCTTGCAACTTCATGGAATCCCACTGTATTGGGTCTACACTTAATGAAATACAATGAATTCTTGTATGCAGTAATCTTAATTGGAACTCAAAAGTGTGTGGGCTCCAGATTTTGGAAGGGAAGAGAAAAAATAGGGTGTTTGAGAAAGTTAGGAAAATGAATCCCATGAATTTTTGAATAATATTGCATCCTCTCACTGTTAATACATAAGATTATATATATTTTTAGAAACTTTCCCTCATACGCTCATCTTTTTATTTGATTTTTGAAGATATTATTATATACCCAAAGTATGATTGTATGCTTATAACCATTATTGATTTTATGATTTTAAGGTTGGGATTTTAGATTTGGTAGCAGCCCTTATTTAATTCTATTTGAACTTTTGTATATGTGTTGTTTTAATAGGCTGTGCACCACCCTGAGTCCTCCGGGAGGAGGGCGGTATATAAATTGAATAAAATAAATAAATAAATTAAAGTTATAAATGATGGCCACCTGGGATAGGATGGCAGCTGGGGCCCTTGACCGGGTCATGCCCTTGCAGCCTCTGACCTGATGCCGATCCCAATTGGCTCCTTGGTTCTCTGAGGAGCTGAGGGAGATGAAGCACCAGAAAAGATGCCTAGAGAGTGGTTGGAGGACCACCCGCTCCGGATCTGACTGAACACTATTGCGGTCCCATATTAGGGCCTATTTAGTGGCAATTAGTGGCTAAGCGTTCTCACTTTTCCACCTTTATTGCGTCTGCAGGAAATTGCCCAGCTGCCCTTTTTAGGGTGAACCGCTCCCTTTTAGAAGTGGGAGTGCAGGAGGATCCTCTACAGGGGCGGGCTGAGGATTTTTCGAATTTTCTGCAGGATAAAATCACTCAGATCCGGAATGGGTTGGCTCTGACTGGGCAACTGTGGACAGGGGGGCGGGGGTGGAGTTCGGTGAGGTTATGCTCTTTACATGGGGCTCCCTGTGGGGAGCACCCGGAGACTCCAACTGGTGCAAAATGTGGCCGCGCGGGTGATTATGGGGGCGTCGCGTAGCTCCCATGTGACGCCTCTCCTGCGCGAGCTGCATTGGTTGCCGGTGGCTTTCCGGGTTCGCTTTAAGGTTCTAATTTTGACCTTTAAGGCGATCCATGGCACTGGGCCAGGTTATCTACAGGACCGCATTCTGCCGGTGATCTCCAGCAGACCGGTGCGTTCCCACAGGGAAGGCCTTCTCCGGGTGCCGTCAGCCTCTATGTGCCGTCTGGCGGCCCCCAGGAGTAGGGCCTTCTCTGTGGGGGCCCCTGCCCTCTGGAATACTCTGCCACCTGAGATACGCACCAGCACGGACCTGAGGACCTTCAGGCGCGCGATAAAAACCTGGCTCTTTGAGCAGGCTGGTCTGGGCTGATACAGTTTTAAATGTCTCCTTTAATTTGGTTTTAACCTGGGTTTTAATATTCTTGGGGGAGGGTTGTTTTAGCTTAAACAGCCATTATTTAATCTCTTTTTAACTTTGTATTGTTTGGGTCTGATTCGGCTGTACACCGCCCTGAGTCCCTAGGGAGAAGGGCGGTATATAAATGTTATAAATAATAAAATAATAATAATAATATTTGGGGGGAGTTTGATCCTGTAACCCTCGAGGATGTGGACGTTCTCTTTTCAAAGAACTTCAGTTTACAAATGAGAATATGCAAATCAAGTACATGTGTCATAATTATCATGGAGAAATCAAAGCATATTCCTTGGAATTTAGGAACCTGACATATTAGGGAAGGCTGTCCCCCAAAAATCCTCTGTAATCCATACCTAACTGCCATATCTAAATCTGAGATATGAAAAAAATCTGAGAAATCTGAGGTGATGATCCTGTGAATCCCGAAGAACTCAGTATCTCTCAGTTTCCAGATTCATCAATACTTGATTGCAAGTTACCTCTTTGATAAACACCAGTTGATGTTGTTTGGAAGCTCTGATGACTCTAATACTCTTCTGCCTGAGAAATGTGAAGTTCTGCTGTTGTATTCTGATTCGTCAGTTGCTGCACCAGAACCTGTTTGTGTCTGAATCTGTGGATCTTTGGAATATTTTTTTGCTCTTAGCATGCTTTAGCCTACTTTCCTTGTTGCTGAGTTTCAAACTGCCTCCTGCTACTGTCTCTGCTCAGTTTCCTTCTCCAGGATGATTTTCTGCTGCTTCTGTAGTATGCAGCCTGAAGCCACCTAGATCAGGCTCATATGGCCAGAAACAGGCTTTTGATTTTTCTTTGAATCATCCATGCAGCCTGTGGACAGTTAGTGGTCCTTACACTTCAGAAATAGATATGGAAATACATTGTTTTCCTGTCAGTCAAGGAAGTACATATTTTGTGATTTGCAGAGGGAAGTAACAAATATAAAAGTTATTTATAAACTCGGTTTGTGGAGTTAAGGATTCCAAAGTCAAAGCAAGGGCTCTCCACAAGAACAGGAATTGAACTCTTATTATACAGCATATTTTGGGTTATATTTGCTTAAATCTTCGCAATTGCATATATCGAACATGTGTCATTAAAGTCAATGTCAACTCAGCAATCCCGCAAATTTTCTGCATTATGATCTGTCCCCAAGCTGCTCTTCTCCTTCTCCTTCAAAGTCCTTAGAGAGTTGCAGGGAACACTATTGCTTGCAGTATTTTTTGAACTTTTTAGGTATAGACACATCATGACTTCTGAATATTTTTTTCCAGAGTCTTTGCCTCAAAGGTGCTTTTTCCTAAAGGCAATTGGACTTCCTTGAGGTTTGTATCAGGGCTCTGACAATCCACCCCATTCAAATCATGAGTCTCTAGCTGCATCTCTCAGAGTTTAAAAAAATCATTTATTACGAGTGAACATGTCGGTGTTACCCGGGGGCAGCTGACACTGAGACACATCATTCACCTCACCCTTGACTCTGGTCTTCCCCCACCCTCTGGATGTATATTCTCCAATGGGACACATCCATAGCCAAGAGTCTCCAGTAATAATTTGCATGCCAGAAGCTTATCTAAGGTAATGCATTACTCCCTCCACTCCCTTTCTGCTGACAACTCTAAAAGACAAGATAAATATTTTTGAGTTGACTGTTTGTTTATTTGTTTGTTATTCATTTATTTTGCCTTGAAAATGTTTCGCTTCTCATCCAAGAGGCTTCTTCAGATCTGAACTAAAAATAAGTGGGCATGGACTGTTGCAAGTGTACACCAGACACTTGAAAGGGAAAATAACACAGAAGAAAGTCCAGTTGTTTTTTAGAAAAAAAAACATCTTTGCAACAACTGTGACCTGGATGTTTGAGAATCTCCATAGATTTCCAGGGCTTTTGTGTTGCTACTCTGCCATGTGCTAGAGTGTGTATCTTAATTATTTGTTTCTTTACCATTTGTATCCCAAAAGACAAAAGACGTCTATGAAATAGTTGTGATATGTACGCTCGGTCTTTCAGTTAATAAAGTCAGTTAGACTTCAGTATTGTTTATATAAAATTAGGATTGCACCAGATCAAATTCTCTGCCTTAGAGAATTTTGGAGAGGAGTTGTTTTTGGGATAACCAAGGTAAGGGACCAAGCTAAGGCAGAACATTTTTCTTGCTTATTATGCACAAATTTTTAATATAGGTAGGAAATGCCTGTGGCTGGTCCTTGCTGACTTAGTACCAGTTTTTGAACCAGTTGAGAATAGAATAGAATAACAGAATTGGAAGGGATATTGGAGGTCTTCTAGTCTAACCCCTGCTCAGACAGGAAACCCTATACTATTTCAGACAAATGGTTGTCCAATGTCTTCTTAAAATCCTCCAGTGATGGAGCACCCACAATTTCTGGCGGCAAGCCGTTCCACGGATTCACTCAATTCCATCAACCATTCTCCATATGTTCTAGCCTCCAGTCCCCTAATCATCTTTGTTGCTCTTCTCTGCACTCTTTCTAGAGACTCAACATCTTTTTTACATTGTGGCAACCAAAACTGGACGCAGTATTCCAAGTGGCATTATAAAGTGGCATTATAAAGTGGTATTAACACTTCATGTGATCTTGATTCTGCATTAACAGAGGGATATTTTTATATTTGCATCTAGTAATGTCAACTGAAATTTTGAAAGCTTCTGCCATGCTAACTCTTTCAATTGCCACATATTTTTTGATCATTTTGCTGTAGCCAATCAATGCAGCTACCCCTCTAGAAACAGCTGCACTTAGTTTGTTGTGATATTAACATCAATGTGGGATTGCACATTGTCCTCTGCAGATTTAAAATTTGCATTTATTTTTCTTTCATGCCATTAAATTATGGAAGCTCAAGTTAGTGGAGAAAATTCTGCCCCTGACAGTGTGTTAGATTTTCTTTTTTCACTACAGTCTCATCCTAACTGCAAGTGTGATTATCTTACTCAGAGTTCTGGTAAAATACATATTTAGCCTAAAGTGTTAATTGTATTTCATAATGGTTAAAGAACACAGCTTTTCAAAATCAAACTACACCAGAATTTTAGATAACAATGTTAACATTACAAAGGTTCAGTGCTGACAGTTAAGGCACTTGGAAGTTCCTTGGATAAGGTATTCCTATACCATATGGGCATTTTAATTAGCAATAAAAATGTTGATCTGTATACAGTAGCTAGGTTTATAAAGGACCTGCCTCATTATAGTAGTGTGAATTGTATAACTGTATCTTTCTTTCAAGGTTTTTTGGATTTTTTTTAACTCTACTTCCATTCTCTGCTGAAACTGCCTCTGTAGTGTGAACTGATTGCACTGAAATTTTGCACTATATACTATCGTTCTTTAAATGATGATGCTCATACATGGAACAGTTTATTTTCACCTTTTCAGGGATATATCCATAGAATACTTTACTTAGTGGTAGTCTTCATTCAGCAAACACAATTGGGATCAGCAGCCTGGTCATTAAGCAAAGCAGTCACTAAGTGGAAGCATGTTTGAGATTTCCTTTGCTTTAGGCAACATGTGAAATTTGTAAAAGCAGGGATTGGTCACAAAGTTACTTTTTCATCATCACTAAACAAGTTAGTCACTAAATGAGGAGTACTTCTATTACCTCTGCCGATTTGTATCTTCTGCTTCTTTAGTGTGTGCCTGTGCGTAAGATCTAATTAAAGCAGTAAGAGTAGCAACAGAAATCAAATTAATTATTTTAACTAGGTTATTAAATATTTTAAATTTTATTAATATTAATTAAATTAATAATAATTTTAATTTAAAATTAATCTTTTAATTTTTGGGTATATGTACTGACTGTGGTATACAGGTAGTCCTCAACTTAACGACCACAATTGTGTCCAAAATGTATGTTGCTAATTAAAACATTTGTTAAGTAAATTTTCCCCAATTTTATGACTTTTCTTGTTTAAGTAAATAATTACAGTTGACTTTTCTTGTCAGAAGTTTGCAGAAGGGGATCACATGACCCCAGGACACTGCAACTTTCATAAATATGAGTCAGTTTCTGTTTCATATGAATCAGCATCTGAATTTTGATCATGTCACCATGGGGATGCTGCAATGGTTGTATGTATGAAAAGCAGTCATAAATTCCTTTTTTCAATGCTGTTGAACAGCCACTAAATAAACTTAGTTATAATTTCCATAGGTTTCAGTCCTTTCTCTTCCTTCAAGTTCACAATGCTGAAATTCAGTGGGGGAAAATGGCTGCTTTTCAGAACCAGGACATTGTAGCTACCCTCGTCAATATAATGGTGAAATCTAGTGGAAGGCATTTGGGGGTGAAAACTTCCAGACCTTTCTCCCCATCCTTAATTTCTGCCACAAAATTTTGACTTTATTTCCACTAAATTTGGTAATGTAACCTTGAACAAAGGGGGAGGGGCTATAGCCGTGATGGCGAACCTATGGCACGCATGCCAGAAATGCCCCAAAGAGCCACTTCTGCCGGCACGCAAGAGGTTGCCTGGAAGAGCCCCACTGTGCATGTGCATGCACCATGCACCCGCCAGCTGATTGTTGGGTATCTGGTGTGCATGCGTGCGTGGGCAGGGGGCACGGGAGATGCCTGTGCATGTGCAGAGACTCACGCCACGTGCGGGGGGGTCACACGCGCATGCACAGGGGACAGGGGGAGGCCCGCATGCATTGCCTTCCAGGTGCTGGTGCATGCAATTTTTGGCACAGGAGCCCAAAAAGATTAGCCACCAATGGGCTATATGAATTGGAGAGTATTAAGGGCAAATATGGAAATACTTCTTTTCCTGCTATTTAAAACCTGGAAAAGGAAGGAAATGTGGGGTGAAGAATCTTCCTTCCTTCCACACTTCCTTGCTGCTCACTGAACAATCTTTGGTGGCTCGTTTTGATAAAGTTGCTTATTCATACCTGCCTCTTATTGTTTTGCTACTACAGATTCATAATTTCATTCTCCTTGTTTTCTGTTTCCCCAAAGTAAACTGAATTATATTGTGGCCTAATAAATCAAATCATGGTGAATCAAAATTCTTGGATTTGTATGTTGTGTTGAAGTGCACAAAGACACCTATTTAATACAACCTCTTGAAGAATTAGGATGACTTAATTCTCACATTCATTTCCCTACTGTTCTGAAAAAATTCTCAAGCAAAACTGAAGCTTTGCTGATTTGAAAGATTCAGTCTGTAATGCAAAGCTTTGCTTATAATAGCCGGTCAGAGAAATGTAATCAGATAAGCTTCACTGTGCTTATGTTAATAGAATGTTCTAGTTACAAGGAAGGAGAGTACTTTGAGATGTTCTGCAAAGGGATTGTTTTTTATGCGGTATCACTTTCTTTGGGAGTCCTTTTCCCCACTTTAGTGCAGTTTAAACAAAGCTAACAGGAGTGTTCCCCATAGTTAGTATTTGCCAAGTAGGCTATGCGTGTTAGTTGCATCGGCAGATTGGAATGAGGACAGGAAATTATCCCATAATTTTAAAATAAGCTTCAGAGCATGGAGAGTTCATAGTGTTCTCTGAGCTTGTAGTTTGCTTGCAACATTTCATTTCCTGACTAGGTTATGCCATCATTGTTAATGAGTGTGAGGTTTAACTACTATAGCTTGCCCTGCCAGTGTTGGTGGGGATATGATTTTCTTCTTGGTAGATCCATCATTAAGGTATTGTTTGCTACTTAATTGTTTGTCTGGTGTTAATCCCGGCTTATCTGGTTGTAGACTGCTGAAGATGATGTGTTCTGGTCTTTCCTTCTTAGCTTTTTTATTGTCTCTCTTGAATAGTGTGTAAATGTGGTTTATCTGTATGTGTCTATTCATAACATAGCCAGACAATGCTACATAAGTAATAATTCCACGAAGTTCAGTCTGAATGGATGAATCCTTTCATGCTCTCATACATGTCCTTTGGAAAGGTCAATTAAACAAATGTATAGTTCAGATTTTTCTTTGCAAAATAATCTTCTAGACTTGGCTTCTGGGTAGTCTCTTCAAAATGTGTATTCCTTTTTTCAGATTCATCTGGAAAAAAAGAACCATGTGGTATATTACTCATTATTATTTTTTATTTCCTTCTTATAAATTATCAGAATAATAACTACGTTAAGCTGAGAGTAGTTTGGTTAAAAGAAGAAACAGTAGACCTTTGTTCATTGTGAGACTCAGTAGTACTTAGACCCAGGCAGTTAAAACAATTGTTATATATTGGCTGCTAAGTAAAATACATGCTGGTTAAATAAATGATAAATATCAGATGCTGAATGGATACTTGAATCTGTGTGTCTTTGATCTGAGTCCAATTTCTACACAATAACATACTGTACTACACTGGCTGTGTCTCTCCATTGGGCTCCTATTGTCCCACAGAAGGTTACAATTATTGTTGTTGTTATATACCCCAAAATGTGAAATTGCAGTCATTAGTTCTTTTTAGCTAATATTGCCCTTCATACGCATCAGGTTCTTCCCAGGAACCTAGGATGGTGTGCTTATGCTGATCAGAGTTTATTCTCAGAGACCAATTGTCAAGAGGAGAACGGAAATAAATAGATGCGTCTGTTTTCCTTGCCTTTTTTCTCTAAATTAATGACTGGAAAAGAGTAAAACTGAGTGGAAAGTAGATGCTCTCTCCCCCCACCCCACCCCACCCACATTGGAGGTATTTTGTCCATGGGCCTTAATTTGGAATTGGCAAGTAATTCATCTGCAGATAGAAAAAAAATTATGTAAAAAATACATAATACAGCTCCCAATATAAAATGGTCACACTTTTTGTCTACTTGTGTAAAAGTTTGTGTGATGAAGATATTGCCCATCTCAAAAAAGTATATCATCCAATAATATTTTATAATTTAGGTATGGGGCAAAGAACGTGAGAGTTTTGCTGTTTTGAGTTTGGAAAAAGGCTATTGGTCATTTAGAACAGGGGTCCCTGCTTATTTGGAACTGGAGCTGCTCACGCACACATGCACATCCCCTCCCCAACAAAGGTTGGAGACCACTGATTTAGAACATGGCCCTAAATATTCCATTGTCTGTAAATAATATGAAAGACTAACTTCCTGTTATTCTTTTTTCTGTCATTGACTGTCTGATTTTGATATTGTAGTTAACCCAATAATTTTAGACAGAAAGTTCAAATTAGTTGCCCTGAAAACAAATCTTTATGCATAAAAACGATAAACCTTGTGATCTGCCTATAATACCCAGTTGTATAATTCAAAAGAATGAATTTACAAGCAAATACAATAAGACAATGAAGTCTAATAACAAGGTACTTCTATATCTGCTTGATGACTGAAATTAAAGAAACTGATGCCATTTCTTCCTAGAAGATGGTAAGGTTTAGTTTCCATCTCGGAATCAGACTGTAGATTCTTTTATCCAGTGGTAGTGGGTTCAAAGCCAACTCTTCTCAATTAACCCAAGGAGGACACAGTACATCTAAATCCTACTCTAATTCATCATTACCAACCAAATATCTAAGGAAGTCTCTAGTTAATCCTAATTATACCTGGATAATACATGTAGCATCAAGACATATAAAAAGGCTCCACAGTTGGTAGCAGATCTCTAAGCAGGGAACCATATAGAACCAGTAGTGGTTCAGACTGGTTCGGGTGAACTGGTAATTCCGGTGAGCATTTGGCCCCCATCCATCCACCGCTGCTCTTTCCTGTTTTTTTTTTTTTAGCAAAGGAAAGCTGGTTCGTGTGATTGTTACACTGGTTGAATCGCACCACTGTGTAGAACCCTCTTCTAAGTGGTAGCAGCTATAATGTTCAAGAAAACATTCTGGTGAACTATGAGCTGGTAAATTATACAGAGTCTCTTAATTGGGTCTCTATCTATCTATCTATCTATCTATCTATCTATCTATCTATCTATCTCTAAAATATTGAGGGGTGAATACACACATACACATATATACACACACACATACATAGTCTGTAGTCAAACTCCTTAATTGTGATGCATTTGCTGAGTTTTCCTCTTCCACCGTCAGCCCTGCTCTGATGCCATATGGTCTAGCATGGAACATTTAACTTGTCAGATATAATGGATTGTCCTGGAAGCAGATTTTTGCTTTGAGCACTCGACTTCTTTCTTGCATTTCACTCTCAGCTCTAGGCTGCAGGTTGAAGGATTGTGGTGGAAATGCAAAGAAGAAAGATACAGTTGATTCCCCTTAAGAGAGTGACCTATATGCCACAAAATTTTACCCACAAACGGAGGCATTATCCTTGTCACTGACCCTAACAGGCTGCATGTCAGAACCATTTAAATTTGTCTGGACTTAACAGATTGTGCAAATGTTTCTGAAATCAAGTGTTTAGGAATAATGAAAGCTTTTCATTTCAACTGATGCAGCAACATTACAGCTCACCATGGCCAAGCAATAAGTATTATTTATTATGACCTACAGGTAACTTAAAATGCCTATTTTACAAGTCTTGGTATCCTTGTTGCTGGGCCTCTTCTGCTTATTTCCTCCTATCCTTTCATAAGGTCCTAAAGAAGGGACTCCGCCAGTTGGCTTGGGACTGGGGGAAGAGCACAGTCGAGGTGGTGGATCGGGTAACAACAGATCCCGCCTCCCCTCCCCTCTGCCCCCACCGTCCTCACGTGTCCTTAGATTTTAATTTATTTATGCTTTAATGTATAGGTAAAGATATATATTTTTATGACTGTAAGCCACCCAGAGGGACCCTATGGTAAAATGGGCAGCCAAGTAAGTAAGCAAGCAAGCAAGCAAGCAAGCAAATAAATAAATAAATGGTAGGTAGGTAGGTAGTTCGGTAGGTAAGTAGATTGATTGATTGATTTTAGTAGGCTCTTCATGGATTAACATGCCATTACTCCGGGTTTGTAAGGTATACTACCGATTTAGACTGGTTCGGCCGAATGGTAGTAAAACAAGCCTCCGACAATCAACTGAGAGGAGGAAAAAAAAGGCTCCGACAATCAGCTGAGAGGAGAAAAAAAAGGCTCCGACAATCAGCTGAGTGGATAAAGTAGAGAAAAGCACCAAATCGGCCCTTCTACTCACCCTTGCACTTTTCTCTTCTTTATCCTCTCAGCTGATTGGCACTGCAGGCCTCAACTGGAGTGGGGAAAGCTGCATGCGCACGTTAGGGGCATGCACATTAGGTACGCGCCCATGCACACACGATCACCAAACCGGTAGTGGAACAGGTAGGATTCCACTGCTGGAGTGTGTGTATGTTTGTGACTAAGAGAGAGAGAGAGAGAGAAAGAAAGGGAGAGGGAGAGAGAGGGAAATTATTGTTATATATTTAATGTGTGGTGTTACACATTACTTAATTTAAACCAGGTTACAAAACAGTGAACTCACAGACAAATTACTCCAGCTTTATATAGAGCATATGAGTGCTCGTGAGTAAGAAAGAGGGAGACTATTGCTTTTATTTAATGCATATTTAACACATGATGTTACATTAGAATGCTTAGATTTTTCTGAGTATCTAAGACATCTGATGGACTTAATTTAAGCTAGGTTACAAAACAGTAGGTCATGAAGAAGAAGAAAAACATGCTAGAGGATTCCTCCTGCTACAAAATATGTGTGTGAGGTTTTCATGGAGAGGAAGAGTTTTTTATGAGTGTATTCATTTGCTCCTACCAGTTCTTATAGAAATCTCAAATTTAGTATCTTTGCTGTATCAACAAACAAGCATCCATATGACCTTATCTGATTTCAATCTGCTTGTACCTTAGCTAATTTTGAAGCTCCAGAGCACCACCTCCTTAGCCATGAACATCATAGTAGCTTTTGTGAATTCTTTATCAAGCCTAACAACATTTAATGTTCATTTTAGTCATTAGTTTAGTAATTTGGGAGCCAAAGCACATTATCTTTGGCGGGGGGGGGAATAGGGAAATGAAGTTTGATTATGAAAAAAAAGTCTGTGAAACTTTCAAAGAATCCTTAACATAATGTACTTCATTGGAATTAAAGAAAACAGGTGTCACATAAACAGAAAACTATTTTGGTGCACTATTTCCCACAATGCACTTTACTGTGATCTGCTTATTAAATGAAGTGAGAATTTTCCCCATATTTCCATTTCCATACCTGTACCAATTGTGGGGGGGGGGAACATCAAACAAAACAAAATAAAACCCCAAACAGGTCTCAAGTGTAACTATCTTTTTAGCTTATGGATGCCCTCTGCTGGATAATGCTAATTCAAACTTTTTGGATGAATTATCAAATATGTCATTGTTCAAGTCCGTTGGAAATTTGTACTATAACCGTTTTCATTAGTTGTGTAATTGTTATTCCCGAATAAAGTTGGCATTTTGTCTTGTTGAGATTAAATGTAAAATATTCTAAATTCTGTAATATATATATATATATATATATATATATATATATATATATATATATATATATATATATATATATATATATATATATATATATATATATAATTATTATTATTTTTATGCAGAAGTTCAGTTTACCCAGGTATGATCATAAATGGAATGCCAACTTCAAATAAACCTTATTGTTTGGGGGTTCTAATAATTAGATTTCTTGTAATGAAAGGTTTTAAGATGTAGAGTATGGCATTTTAGTGTTGAAAGCTTTGAATCATCAATATAGTTCTGTAAAGATTTAGGCATTAACTGGGTATCTGAGGGTAACAGACCAATGTTAGCTTATCTCTGAATATATTTTTAAAAATCACCACAGTAGTGGGGGTGACCTGTTATTGCGTAGGACATAACGAAAGGCAAATAAGAATAACATTGAAAGGATAAGTAATGCTTCCTGAAATAATTCTGAAAGAAATATTTCAGTTAAAAAAAAAAAATACCAGGCAAGAAAATAGGAGACTCTGAATTCTTAGGCATGAAAGCTGGCTGGGTGATTTTAGGCTAGTCATTGTCTTCCCAGTCCAACCTACCTTAGAGGATTGTTGTTGTGTGGAAAATAGAAAGATGAAGAAGTATTGTGTATGTTTGTTGCCTTGAGTTATTTATAAAAACAATAAAGTCAGGATAAAAACAAACAAACAAAAATATAATAGGTTACATTTCCTTTAACATGTCAATGCCAACATCCCAGCAGGTCAATCATTGTAACTCATTACTTTCTCCATAATCTTATTGTATATCCTCACACCCAGGAAGAAAATCCTATGACCAGTTTTGTTCTGTTTTGCTTTTACAGTTTATATCTTCTTATGATTCCAGTGATTTTCTGGTAGCTTCAACAACTAGCTTGGACAACCCATCAAAAAATTTTTATGGGTGGGCAGAAGGACTGGATGTTTAGGGTGTAATCTGTTCTTCAATGAGATAGCTAATTGTCCTGGAAAAAGCTCCCTGAAAGACAGTTTCACCATCACTACTAGTCTTACACTGCAATAATTGTAATGTTGTGAATATCCTAATCTGGCCTCTCGGCACAATTTGCTGGTAATGAAAACCAGCTCAGACTGTCTTCTCTAGAATCTTTTTCAACAAACAGATGCTCACACATCATTTATAGATATAGAAGCATTCCTTGAATGTCAGTTTGAACGCCACATGTTGGGTTCACCTAACCACTGAGATATGGTTACCGTTTCATACCTGTACTGATGGGGAAATTTAAGTTTACTTACCATGTTAAGTAAACTCAAATTTGTTGGTTGGATTCACACAACACACAAAGCTACAAACCAGAAAGCAGCATTATGACTTACTGTGTGATGTGATCTCAGCCCCTGACATAATATCTCTAATGCCAGATTACATTTTTCGTGAATTACTTAGGGAAAATGAGTTCACACAGACATTGTGCATTTATAGTCCAAATTCTTCAACACAGGTAAACAGAGAAATTCTTTTTGGATAGAAGGAACTGTTAATAAGAGAAAACTAGTATGCTGTATCATGGTGATCAAGAAAATCAGGGAGAAAAATGTATCATTGAAGTTTGAACTATGAACTGATTCCTTTAGGGAAATCATTCCTTCTTAGTATCACAATTTATAACATGGGATAAAAAAAGACAATCTCTCCTACAGGACTGTTATAATGAAAATCGAATTGATGTAATAGGCTTTGAGTATTTAACAATTTCCTTTATATATTACACAAAGACAGTATTTTGATTTCCTGTGATTTATTGAATAAACCATTGTTATCTAGACATTAAACCATAAACCTTAATTTACAGAACATAGCACCTGGGATCATATAATAGAGTAACTCCTAAAGATAGTATGGGTTTTTCTTGCATGAACCCAGCCTATGTAATTTTTTCTTGGAAGTTATAGCAGTGATCAAGTTCTCTAATGTGATATGGTTTTTTTTAACCTATACATCGAAGAGCAAATAGCATTTAAAAAAAGTATGATGACCATGCCAAAGCATTAGGATTGTGACTTTGTGACAGAAATACCACTCTTCTATATGAAAGCCAATTTGGTTCAGTGAACAAGGTACCAGGAGACTGTGAGTTCTAGTTCCACTTAGGCATGGGTGACTTTGGGCCAATCACCTATTCTCAGCTCAACCCACTCAATGTTCTGGCCTCGTTTAAATCAAACAAATGCAAAACATAGATAAAAACAAAACCTTTTTAATGCGCCTCTGTGAATTCTATTCATTCACAGCAAAGCACAGTTAAAACTAATTGTCCCAGATAAGTGCAAGCTCTGCCAAGATTGTGCAAGGCTGCCAAGAACACAAGATTAAGTGCAAGGAAATATTCAAAGCCAAAAGTCTCCGAAAACAAACCAGGATAGACTGAACGTCCATGAGAACTTGAAGTGCAAGAACTTCTTTGCTTCCTGCAAAGAATCCCACCTCTGAGGGCTGGCTTTTATCCCTTAAGGGAGGGGCCATCACCTTGCAGCCTTACTCCTGAGTCGCCCGTGCTGCTGCAGCTGCTCTTTCCTTTGAGCAGCCCTGCGTGCACACGCACTGGGCACAGGCCTCCACAATCTCCCACTCTCTGAGGGTCCTGGCCCCATCCTTGCATCACACGCAGGCCCCTCATCCGAGTCCTCACTCTCAGAGACCTCAGTCATCCGCACCTTCTGCTAGTAAACCACAACACTCAATGGGTTTTTTTTGGGGGGGGGAGAGGAAGGAGCATTAAGTATATTCTCTACCTTCTATAAAAAATAAGTAAAATAAAAGGTGGGATATAAATAAATAAATATGCTCTCTCCAGACATCTCACTCAACTACATAAGTTAGAGTGCGTGTACATTGATGTATGTATCCTATTTATTTTCCCTGCGGGTGCCCAGTTTTTCCTAATTAGCTTTAATCATAGCACAGTCAAGAAGAATAGACTATTGTATGTGTCCAGAACCCAGGCAATGCTTCCTGATGTCATCCTTGTGAATACAAAATGATAATGATGATGATGATGATGAAGATGATGAAAACGATGATGGTAGAAGAATAATGAACCAGAACTAATCATTATCTGTGGCACTGAGAAGTAGGTGGAGGTGTAATAGAACAAACAGTACTGGTAAGCAGGGAAAACTCCCATCATTTTCAGCCAAATAATTGAGATGGCTTTCTTCATTTTCCTTCTTCTGCATAATTAAACTAAATCATTAAGACAAGAAATATTGTTTCTTGAGGTAGATAGATAGATAGATAGATAGATAGATAGATAGATAGATAGATAGATAGATAGATAGATAGATAGATAGATAGACAGACAATTAGATAGATAGATAGATAGATAGATAGATAGATAGATAGATAGATAGACAGACAGACAGACAGACAGACAGACAGACAGACAGACAGACAGACAGACAGACAGACGTAAGCAAAAATATGATATAAAAACTGATAGTGGAAAATGGGAAGGTGAGGGACAGGAGAAAAACAGATATTCTGGGCAGAACATGATTTTTCCTTAATGAGTCTTCCTCTAGTTGTCTCAAGATAAAATTTACAAATTGATCTTTAGAGGCATTGTGCTCACACTTACGTTTTGCTAAAAATTTAGAGAGGGGAAATGATAAGTGTGCTTCCCAACCTAGCCTCTTTCTAGCCAAAATCCTTGAATTGCTTTTTAGATAAGGTTTAGCATTAATCCAATCCATTTTTTTCTCAGATAATTCTCTTTATATCCTGTTGTCATTTTTTTTTAGAGTTAGCACTTAAATAAGTTAAGATTCCGTCTGTCTGTCTGTCTGCTTGCCTCCCTCCCTCCATCCATCCATCCATCGCTCCCTCCCTCCCTCCATCCATGGACTACTTCTAAGGAAACCATTTCTATACTGTTGCCAGATGTATTCTTTTGTTTTTCCCCTGGAGGAAAACAGTTTAGTTATCCTGGCCAGACACATTTCTATGAAATGCCCATAAGAAGTGTATTAGATTACTGTCTTACAATGGTTTTTTAAAATTTATTTATCTTTAGACTGTTCAGCATTGGTATCCATTGACTAATTGTTAGGGCTACATTTTTGTTTATTATATATCTCTAAGAATGCAGTTTACCCTTTTAAAGTTACTTATGTTTCTTGGTCCAATTTAATCCTGCTGCTTCTATAGCCTTTGAGATCAATTTCTTTCCATGTTGATTAAAATCTGCGGTTTCCAACCAATCATAAATAGCAACAATATTAACTTCTTGTGCTATTACCACCAAACAAATAAGTTGCTTTTTTATTGAGTAAGTACAAGAACTGTTAAATTTGGAATTTGTACAAAATATGTTTGAAGGAATTAGCTATTAAATGGAGACAGATATGATGGACAAATCCAAAACACGGTCAGTGAATGGAGCAGAAGTTTTAAAAGTCTGCGTCCAATAACTCACTCTATGTACCTACATCTGGATCCAATCCAGTTCTTTTAATTAAGATTTCAAAATAACCCATGCACATTTACTTTTCTTGAACTAGATATAACTTTTTAAAAATAAAAATAATTTTTTTGTGCAGAGTGGTTCTTTTTTTTTTTTTTTTTGGAACTGCAATTCAGTTTCAGTAAGTTGAGAAAAATTATAGTTAAAGCATCACCCACAGGCAGAAGAGCACAGTTGTTTTCAAAAGTACACTTATAACCCAGCCAAAGTTAATATAGCTGAAATTTCTTGCTTAATAGCTGGAATCTCATCCAAGATCTTGACATGGTCAAATGAGATTTTTGAAATCAAAATCAGGGATACTTACTCTTGATGTGAGAAATGTAAAGGGAGAAAGCCTTTTATTCTCCCCCCCAAAAAAAATTCTGAGATGAATAATCTGATGGAGGGTCTCAGATATGTGTTTTCCACTGAAATATTGTTTCTATCAAACACTTTCAGTTTGTATGCTTATTATTGACAGGAACTAATTCAATATTTAAAAAAAATCCTACCTGTTTAGTAGCATGTTCTGTTGATGATAACCACCCCAATTTCATTCTCCATTTTTTCTTCTGGATGCAACTCAAGGTGTTGGTTATCACCTTTAAATCCCTACCTGGCACAGTAGCTGGTTATTTGTGGGACTGCCATTTCCTAAGAACATCCATATGTCTCGCTAGGTCAGATAAGGAATTAACATTCCAGGTCCATTGCCTGAAATCTTGCCATCCATCAAGACCTTGGAAGTGGAGCTACCTCCAGAAGACAAGAGTCCTCGCTTAAGGCATGAAAGTTGGCTGGGTAACTTTGGATTAGTCACTCTGTGTCTCAGTACAACCCATCTCATAGGGGTTCTTATTGTGGGGAAAATAAGAAGAAAGAGTATTGTGTATTGAGTTATTTATAAAAGTAATAAAACAGAATACAAATAAATAAACAAAAATATAGTATGTTGCATTTCCTTTGAAATGTCAAAGTCAATATCTCGGTAGGTCTCAGCAGTTTGAGCAATTCCAAGAAGGTTCCACACCCATTTATACTATTCAGATGACCTGAGGGCACAGATAAACCTCCAAGTGACCTCAAAGACTTTCAAAAAGAATGTTAATGACCAGATGACTGCAAGGAATATAAATCCTTCCATCTTCCACCAATCAGTCAGAAATGAAGAAGCTTGTTGGATGAGAAGTGAAATGTCTTCAAGGGAAAACAAAGGAAGTCCAGTTGCCTTTTGAAAAAGAACCTTTGGGATGCATTTATTTTTCTGTAGATTTTTAAAATCAGCATTTCACTGCTTTAGGTTGAGATGTTGAGTTAAAACAGGGGTGTCAAACTCAAGGCCCAGGGACTGGATACGGCCTGTGGGGTGCTTAGATCTGGCCCACAGGGCTGCCCTGGAAACAATGGACTGGTCTGTGATGCGGCTGCTAGTGAAAACGGAGCTCAGGAGCTGGCAAGAGGGTTGCAGGAGGCTGTTGCAGCTGAAAATGGAGCTCACAAGGACTACAGGTGGCTCCATTTTCACTGAGAGAGCACTTCGGCATTTCAGGTGCCCCCGACATGAGTGATGTTGAGCTGGCCACGCCCATCCTGGTCATGCCCACTCTGGCTCGCCCAAGGTCAAACACAACTCTGAGGCGGCCCTCAGTGAAATCAAGTTTGATACCCCTGTTTTACATTATACTGTACCTGCACAAAGTTTTTGTGATAAAAGAAGCCTTTGAAATTGATAGGAAATTGATAATGGATATATCAAGACATTTGCTTTAAATCATTGGTGTAAGAAATGGTATGGAGTTCTTCATATGTAAGACCATCTGAATAAATTGAGATTAATTTGCATAAAATAAGCAGTTCCTATGAGATAAACAAATTTAGAGATCTATCACTAAGGTAATAAGATTTCTTTAACCCATGAAATATTATTGCTTTAAAGGCCATTGGAACAAAAAACATGTTAGAAAAAAAAGTTAATTGAATTAGAATTAAGTTACATTTGTATTCTCAGTTCCTGTATCTGCTATATAAATCAATATTTCCTGCATGGTGTATTAAGAAATGTTTACTGACTATTTTTTAAAAGAATGAATAGAACTATTCAAATATAGTATAAAGCCATAATTTTCTAGACAAATTAGTATCTCGCGCAGTATATATATTCTATTAAGATGAAGTGTGATGGACATACAGTGAATGTCATTTGTCAAAGTTGAAAAATATTTCTTGAGCCCAACAACACCCAATTAGATTTTAAAGAGACGACTGATGGCTTATGTGCATCAGATGTTAAGATTAAAACCAAATAAACACTGGTTTATTTTCACTAGTACCAGTTTCTGTGACTGATTTGCACCACAATGTATGCTGGAGTAAAAGAGCTTCAAAAATAAAAGCATTCACCAATATCGAGGTTTTGCACAAATGTTCATTTATGCCACATATGCTCTCCTGACTAAGCCCTCAGTCAGCTATTTAGGCTAACAGAATCAACACGGGAGTTTGCAAAGTCCCCTTGCGAATTGTAGGTGTCAGAAACATTGAATCAGCCTGACACCAAAAACTGTCCATCTGGAAAGATCTTTACATTAAGTGCACCTTTAAGCTTCGCTTTGTCTTTATCTTCTGATGTGGTATGTTAAACTGTATAATCTCCCTTTGTAATAGCACATTACAGTGGCAACTTAATGTCTCTTTAGGAACAATCCATCTATATATATGTCAGTGTGTTCATTAAAAGTTTTTCATGTTTTGAAAATAATATGCATTTGCCTTTTGCTGTATCTCTGGGGCATATCAATTTCTTAGACCTTCAATTGTTGCTGGTCCATCTATTGATTTGAAATGCCAATGTGATGACTTGGTTTGGATATCACAACATTTGATCTGGGCAAATGGTGCATGTTCTCTTGCTTTCGTTTTGTACCCTCTTTTTTTTTTCCTGTCCTAACAATATTTTTCTGTGACATCTGATTTTTAATAGGTTCTAGTTAAAACCAAATATATCATAGTTTATAAACCCCTTTTACATCAAGGTGTCAAAACTATGTCCTTGAGACAGTTTCTGATTACAATAGTAGTAAACAGTGCATCCCATGTAGTTATTCTAAAGTTAAAGTTAAAGCACAGGCAAAAATGAAGAAAGCTGAACAAAACAAAAGGAAGGGTTATTTTATACATTCTCATTCTTGCTAAACCATAGTTGAAAGATCATTCTTTTGTTTTGTTTTTTCTTTTTTTAATAATGCCTCTAAGTTGAGTCAATGTTAGGATAATGTTTGCTTCTTTGTTCGGTAGTTTCTATGTCTACGTTGAATATTATATTTCTTTGATATGCAGCTTCATTTTATGTCAATAAACCAGAAGTTTGGAGCAAATTTATATTATTATAAAATGCGAGGAAGAGTCCTTTGGGGTTAGTCTTTGATCCTTTTGTGCATCACACGTCATGAATGTCTAGTACTGAACGTTTAAGCTTCAGTCAAATGCTTCAAAAGGTTCCATAAGAAAAGGATCTCTGCCAAGTTATGGTTTAGTTAAGTGTAATAGAAAAAATGCTAGGTCCCCAATTGCTTTCTTTTCAAACGAACGAAGATCCCCCGTAATGCCATGAAACTCGATTTATACTTCACAATTATTCGATTATGTTTCGTTAATGAAACTCACAATGGCTATGTTCACACAACCTGGTTAAATACCAGGTCAGGTAAAACTTTCTGCTCGCAATCAGGCAACATGCTAAGTTTGACTAGTGGTTAACCTTGTGGGGAGTTATTTATTTGTAATGGCCCAGACTGTAGTGGAAACCCAGTTATTTGGTTAATTCCCAATGAATTGGGCAGATCTATGTTGCTGTGTATTTCTATTACTGTATGCCATTTATTACCACAAAAGACTAGGAGAGCCCTAATAGACATGATTTCTCTAAACAATGAAGCAGAATTAGACATGAGTAGTTTATATGTGCAGTTGTCTAAATAAAATTGTAAAGAGTCACTGGAGAGCTATCAGTGAAGAAATGAATGAACAAATGAACAAATGAATGAATGGTGCATGTGGTTTATTAATCCCTCTATATGTCTTAATACATTGTTTACCCATGAGGAAGTAAGGTAGGAACAGAAATGGAAATAATAAATCTGAAATGTTTCCTAAATACATTCCAGTCACTCAAGAGAGAGCTGATAGATAGACATCCTATAGATACCTTATAGAAATCTATTATTTGGTAGATGTAACACCTTTGTTTCTAAAACTTCTTACCTTATAGGTAGCATATGAAGACAAGATTGTCTCATTTTCCAAGCATAAATTTCCCACGTATACCATGATGGGCACTTCAGTGGGTGAAGGTATTGATACTGAACGGAAAGCTTACCCTTTCTATCTCTTCCCAATGGATTTTCTTTTCTCCCCCCACCCCCAGTGCCTAGCAATTCAAAATTACAGCATGAATAATCCTCAGCAATGAAATAAGCAATTTAGGCCAGACAGAAGCAGTCCCACGGCTGTGAAACCAAGAATGTGAATATAAATGTTCCTCAACCATCTGAAGTCAATCTATATTTGAAGATATGTCACTATGCCTCTTGAATCCAACTGTCACAAAAGTTTAAAATATAAGAGTATCACAAATGTAGAAGCGAGGTATCTATTGGTAGAGCGAAGACAAGCTGACCTTTCTTTCAGAACAAAAGGAGGAAAAAAAGTTATGTGAGAGATAGAGGAGTTGGGTTAATTCAGTTAATTTTTCAGAGGATGTTACTAAGAAGAACCGGCTTCTTTATGGACTGACTGGAAATGCTACAATGCTTTTGTGGCTGGTTGTTTTTTTTCTTTCTTTCTCATTTTGATTACAGTTAATCTCAGATGCTGGGAACTGCATAGTAAGCAACTGAGTTTAGAGAAGATTCTTGTTTTATTTCTTGGGTGTTTATTGAGTGTCTGTATGTGTATTATGCCTTAGAGAAAAGCTTTGGCAGTTCATTCTGTTTTTCTTTGTATGTATTTTGGCTGGTGTATATTCTGTCTGTTTATTTATTTAAAAAGGTATTAGTATAATTAATAATGCATTTCCTTTGAATCACTCTCAGGGTTCCCACTTGTATAATAGGAAGTCATTGTTTGGGTCATCTTCTCTTGTAAGTTTTATTTCAACTATCACAACATAGTTGTTGGGGTTTTTTTTTTTTGTATTTAGCAGTCAGTGCAATATTGGTCCTAGTGATGGGAAATCTAACCAGATATAGAACAGTACCCTTTTCTTGGTTTGTATGCAAATTATTAACTGGTACGTTTTAAGGTTTGCTTAAAAAAACAACAACTATGGACAGCAATACTCCACGCAGTAAAAGACTTGAGCGATTAATGCTACCCTTATGCCTCTTTCGAGTAGTCATAGCCATGGGGCTTGGCACTGGAACTGTTGTCTTTGTGCCAAAAAATATCCGCAGCGGCTGCCTCATTCTGGTACTAGAAGGTTGTCTCGAAAATTGCGCAGTGAATGTGTCGAGTTTCTACATTGTTGTCGATTCTTTAAAAACCGAACCCTCACGCACAATCCCTTTAAGAAATCACAATTTATAGCATCCTAGCCCACAAATGCACATTCAGAATTGCTGCCTTCTTGTAATACCTGAGAACGATGGACACAGCAAAGTAAGTATAAAAATTCCAAGCGAGCTCGGGTTTTTTTTTTTTGGGGGGGGGGGTGTTAAATTTATGCACACAGACAGTTAGAGAGCCCCCGCCAGAATATTGCTAGCCCTCTTTCAAATTTTATTATGTGAAACAAATATGCTAGTGAATTTTAAGCAGAAAATCAACATAAAGAAAGTAGCTGATTTTTAAATGAATTTTTCCCCTCCGGAGATTTTTTTCCCCCTCCATGAATTAAATGACATCTACCCCAAAAAAAGTCAGTTTATTTCACAATGACAATTGATAGTGCATCTATACGAACGCTGTACACACACATCCTTCCACGTCCCTAAAGAGTTTCATGTAAATTTGATTATTCTGTTCTTAACTGGAAGGAAAGACAAGTTCCTGGTTGGATTGGGGTACAAAAATAAAGACGTAATAAAAGTTAAAGGCTTACACTCTCAGGATGAAATATGCTCATTCCTGATCTCCAAAGCTATCTGTCTGGTGGTAAAAATGGATGCCACAGATGAAATCTTTACAAGGAGCATAATCCTTAAAAAAAAGAAGAAGTCAATCTCCTGCTGCTTTCTGTGTCTCTTTGGTACCTCACAAGCTTCGACAGAGTCCTGGACGAGTGCCCATTGATGTCATGGAAACACTCAAATTACTGAGAATGATTCATGTCTGTGCTGTTCTCTTATCCTCCCCCACACAAATAGAAGTAGATTTTTAACCCTGACAACTTGTAATTTGCAGTGCGTTTTATTTTTGCATCTAGATAAATATTTTTTAACCACCGAAATTAAAACGAGACAGTTTGTATCTGATACGATAGTAAGAAGGAGGAGGAGGAGGACAGGTACTTACATAGTAAATGAAATTCATTTGCCCGGTTCTTTATTCAGTAGGTTGGGTTTGTTAGCTTTATTCATCCATCTCCTCATTAAAATGTATTTTTGCCTGGTTGAGTTTGAGGAAACTCACCTTGTAGGTGTGAGTTGAAGTAAAACCTGTACTATTCCTTTCCTGTTTAGGACATTTTTTTCTTGTTTCCTGTCTCATCAATTGTTCATAGACATCTTCCCCCCCTACATTTAACTCATAATGTACAAAATCTCAAGTGAATTCAGTATTTCTATTTTCCTATCTGTAGTTTTCATCACGATTAGGAAAAGATCCTTTTTATGAAATCACCAAAAAAAATGGGTCACATTTTATATCCTTGGGCATGTAGATAAATTCAAATTCTAGTATTTTGTTTCGTGTTCTATTATGAAAAGATAATTTTAAAAGCACGTGGAATTACCTTTTTTTTAACCTGTCTGAAAGCTAAATTCAAAATGACTAGTCAAATAAAAGTAGAGTTATAATTTTATATTAATGTTATTGACGTAGATTTTCAGGGGAATGTATATAGGAGATTTACTCCCGTCTTTTTAACAGAGTAAAACTGAAAGAAAGTAGAATTTCATATAATAATGTAGGTCTATAGATGCTAATTTGAAATCATATGCAATTTACACAATATAGAACCTTATAGAATGAATTCACCTCATGCTCATTATTTTAATTGAATCCCGACTTCATTGGGTAAAACCTTAAATAAAATCTTATGTGCGTTTAATCAAATATTTTTTTCAAAAAAATAATTTGACAATTTAAGAAACAAGTTTAGTTTATTAAATTTTTGTTCTACATTAAATTAAAATGTTGATCTTTTTTCTTACACCTTGTATTTCAATAATAACCAGACTGAATATAATATTCTGTAATAAAATAACATCCTTTAAAGTAAAGGTGGTTTTGCAAAGTATGTGATAGTAATTAAATGATTCATTTACAGGGGTAATGTACTGTACTATATGTAGCTAGTTATTGCAATTTATTATATGCTTGATTGCAGAAACAACCAGAACTTTGCATTATATTAGATCTGGGCACCCAAGGGTCATTACTGTTGTCCACCAAAAGTTATAGAGAGGGTATACATTGTTTTGGATATCCAATAACAATTATTTCATTTTATGTTAAGTGGTTGAATCTTGTCACTGCTCATCTTAGGTGCACCTAATAGTTGTAAATTATTAAAGCTTAATCTTTCACTTTCTAACCACAGTTGGAATAATTTTATTAAATTTCATGCCAGGATGTTATTCATTTTCATGTTCTATCATAGCTCTTTGCTGACCTTATGGAACAAGGCTTCTAGCATTTCATATTTTCAACAAATCCCTTCTTTGGTTTACTAACAACCGCCATAATACATGAAATCCATTCCTCTGTTCTTTTCATCAGATTCACAATGTCCGTATCCAACTATATCATGTGCTGTTGACATTTTAAAGAAAACATTAAGAGCATGCAGGAAAATCAGAGAAAAATATCAGAATTGGCATGAAATATCACAGCCTATTTGAGTCTCCTAGAATTCCGAGAAAGTTGAAACATTGTTAGAGAGTGATATATTTTAATATAAAATACTCTTTCTGGAGCGTAACTGCAGAGATCAAGTCATTCAATAGGGAATTCAACTAGGAAAGAGTGAAAAATCAGACCTGTGAGGGGTTTCTTTGCTAAATTTACCATCTGGAGTTTTTGATTTATTACCTCTGACCCCACTGGTGACTGCAAGTGTAATCAGTGAGAATTATTATGGTCAGGTCACGACATGGATAACCTTCCTGCTGTGCTCATAAAAATAAATTCACACAGTTTTTAGGGGTAAGAAAGAAAAAGAAAAGAGAGATTCTGTTTCCTCCTTTAAAAATGATTGCCTCACATATATTATTCTGGAGGTTTGAATGGCGTTTCCAATTAGAAATGTAATCATAGCAAGCAGTGAAGATATTTTAAATCAGAGCCCATTAGAAGTTCTATAGCACAGGTCTACCAAAGAATAATGGTCAAGAACAGTATGCCATTGGGAGTTCACAAAAGGACTAGAAGGCTAGGTTGAGCAAAATAAGTGGAGGTCTATCGTGGGTTGCCCCTTATTTTCATTTTGAGGTATAAGCAGCCATGAACTTTTCTCCTAGTTACCATCGTTATTAATTGGGAGGATTTCCCCAATTGCGTATCATGATCAGAAGCATAAAGTTCCTGAGTTTCAAAACAGGGTAGAAGCTCATTATCTAAGGAAATTCTGATTGTCTTTTGTGGTTAGAAAATTATGATATTGAGATGAGGAACATGAGCCATTCTGTGGTGATGTGGATTCAAAATGTATTTACCAAGGCCAAATGTAATTACTGTTAAAATGGGTTTAAAGATGAGAGGCTTTTTATAAAATAGATTAAGGACACTGTCTTATCAGATAATACTTCTCTCTCTCTCTCTCTCCTCTGAAACAGGTAAAACAGAAAGAAGCTCTTACTCATCATATGGACGAGACTCAAATCTTCAAGGTTGCCATCAGGTAAGAATCAGTTGATATGAAGTAATATGTGATCCCATTTTTATGTACTATCCATCTTTCTGACATATATCGTGTCTTTTTAAAGAATCTTCAAGGATAATTCAATAGTGTTTGAAACATTAAATTGTTTTTCTCTTACTTTCTGGATTTCTATTGGTTTCTAGGTTGATATTCTGGTGTACTCTTGGTGAACTGTTTATCAGTCTCATTCAAAAGATTACACTGTTGTTGCCCAATGACAATTCCTGGACAATGAATAGTTCAACTTAAGACATTGTCAGAGTTTGTAGGAGGCACAAGTGGAGATTTTTAAGCCATACTGCCTTTGGATGGCTATAACAATAAATTGTAATTTCCATAGAGTCTGTAGGATGTTGTGTGAAAACAGGGTTCTATTGAGAGATAAAAATGTCTGTGAAAATATGATTTGTTGTCTCTTTTTGTTTCTGAATTGTTTTTGGCTGGAAGTCAAGGCCAGCAGGCTAACAGCAAAATCGTCTCAAGGGAATCATGTGTGAGCTAGAAAAATAAGAGTATTTTAATTAAATAATAAAATGCCAATGTAATACAAAGGTATAGCTTCTTTGTGTTTGTGCCACTATATAGTTTGCATTTGCATACTTTTAAATTTCCAGAGAGAGTACCTTCATCTAAAATTTCTATCAGTAGCTAAATATTAAGCTTCTTGCAAGATAATATATATATATATATATGGTATATCCTGCAATCCAGTTTTACTACTTCCTCAGAATGCTTTATTCTCTGTCCTTCCTTCTCTCTCCCTTCCTTAGTTGTTGTTTTTTAAGGACAGTTATTGTTTGTATTATTTGATTACTTCTTTCAGCCCCAAAGAAACAGTTGCTTCCTTTGGAAGAAATTACCCTTTTTTACCCCTTTCCAACTTTACATATTTTAAAGAGAGAAGAGCCACGTAGCTTTTTTTTTCCTCTTCCCTAATTTATCGTGTCTGTTACTTTCTTAGCAGCAGAGAGAAACAATGTGAGGTTTTTTGAAATGGGTTGGGGTAGGTGAGTTCAGCTACTTTGCTTAATTAAGCATAGCAAAATATAAACAGTCCAAGTCATTAAATAGAACCTCGTCTTGAAAAGTACACATACTTAGTATTAATGTTTCCTCAGAGCTGGCATTCCAGTGCCTTTGTGCATCTGTTCATTTTTTGCAAGTTTTGATTCTCCAGCCTACTCAGATATGCTATCCATTCTATCCAGATCGGTAGCAAGAGATTTGCGGAAATGAGACGTGAGACTGCTTTGGTCAAGAACTATGGGCTTGCATGTGTTCTCAAATATAATTCATCCCTGTTTTCTGAAAGGAATTGCCCAGGAAAAGAAACTTACAGCTTTCTCAGAGCAATGGAAACAGCTTTGGAATGTGCCCGTTGAAATGCTTGGAGCAGATATGCTTTGGCAGCGAACAACAACGTAATGCTGTGTGGCTTTAGTGTAAAGCTTTCAATTCCTGTGGAAGGTTTGCTCAGTTGTATCTGGTTTCTAAGGGTCAAAAGAAAGGAGGAGACATTGGGTGACATGCTTCCTTTCTGCAGGTAGAATAAGCTGTAATTTAGGGGAGGGGGAGCTGTTTTTTATTGGTTGTGGTTTTGGGGCTGGTTTGAACGGTAGCTGATTGTCATTTCTGCAGGGTGTTTTTTTTTATTCTTTTTCTTTTTAAAAAAGGGGGAGTATTTATCAGATTAATTCAGATCGGATTAAAACTGTCACTTATATTTCTTGAATGTGTGAAAGAAAAAAAGAAGAGTGCAGTGAGAGCCTCGTTTCTCCGTTCGTGATTTTACAGTACCAGCCTATTAAACGATTTGTGGCATTTGAAATTCATTAAAATAAAAGGGCTGTTTCCAAAATAAGCGTCATCTGCAATAAAGCATTACGGGCAGTATATTTTCATATTTTAAATTACTTCACTTTCATTGTAGCTTCATGAATTCCTTCGTGCTGCTACCCTCAATCATTTTCATAAGATGTTACTCGTTTATTGAGCTAACTTATAATTCCTTTTGTTTCTGGACATGTGTTGTTGTAAATATACCTGAGGATAAGTGCGTCCCATAATTCCCAGGAAAAGTAAGTCATTCTGTGAAACAAGTATTGTTACCTAGATGGAGATTTATCTTCTGAATGATACCTTTGTCTGTAAGGTCCTGATTTTAGCCATGTAGCTTCGTAGTCAGTCTTTCTACAACAGCCTCCTAATCTTCTATCTTACGTACAAGCTACTTTCCCTTGTGAAACAGCAGAATACAATATTGCATTTTCTAAAAGAATTGTGTTCCTCTACTTCTTTATATCAGTCCATATTATCTTATATCTACTCCCACTATTAAACTATTTTATCTAGTTACTGCCATTTATCAATAGTTGATACATTGATTTTCTCTCTCTCCTCTCCCTCTCCCTCTCTCTTCACTCTCTCTTTTCTCCCCCTTCCCCGTCTCTCTCCTGGTCTCTGAAATACTGCTGTTTTCTGATGTTTGTGAAATCTTAATGACTTTACAACCTGCTCTGTAAACACATGCCAATCGGTAGTTGCCATTCCTAGTATCCAAATTGTTCATAACTTTTTTTTCCCACAATGAGATGATAGTGTCAGTTAAAGTTCAACAGTGTATAACTGATCCCTGAAACAGATGTTTGAGGAAACAATCTTTTCCGTGGCACCAACTTAGTTCTGATTGTCCTCAAAATAAGGAAGCGGCTGGATATTTTTCAACACTGTTAATTTACATTGGAGAGAAGCTCATATTCAAACATTCCTGGAAAATGGCCAAGGGGCAAAATAATAATAATCTAAGAATAGGGATCACCTGCTGCAAAATATAGAAAACAAGAAGTTAGCCAAATAGTAAGGTCATATAAAGCCCAGCCATTAAAATAAGCTACTACGGAATTAAAATTGATGGGAAATAAGTTCCGATCAATAAATACAAAGTTCCTTAAAACAGATCTGATTTTCTAAAATTGGGCCTCACTGACCTACATTGGCACGTGGGTCAAATTCAGTCAGTGATGATTTGGCTTTTAGAAGATAGCCTAATATAATTTTTAACAAATAAAATAAGTCTACATTCCATTTTTAATCGCTGTTGAATCAAATAAAGGGTTCTATCTGTTTGAATTTTGCTTGAGCATGATCCAACAAAATGTCCTCAGAAAGGCCACAAGCGTGGCATTAAGAAAATAATTCTAGTGTTTATTCCCCAGTGAATGGTATCCAAAAGTGACAGTGGAGATCATTTAGCTACCATGATAAACTTAAAGCCTATGATTTTTTTTTCTAATTTACTTTTAACTGTATCTTTGCTGGTACCATCACCACAACACGATTCCCTGGTTACTGAAAAAGGGATTCCATGCCTTTCAGGTCCAGGATGCCTTATAAGAATATTTTGAAACTGTCAGAATAATTCAGTAAGATTCATACGTAGAAAGAGAACAGACAGACACACAAACAGAGAGAGGGAGGGAGGGAGGGAGAGAGGAAGGAGAAGGGAGAGGGAACGGGGGAGAAAGAGAAGAGCATAAAAGTGGAAACCAAATTAAAAGCAGATTCATCAACATGAGAGTAAGTGAAAGCTCCCCGCCTATTAGGACATAATGGAAACTAGAGTCACACCTAACTTAGCAACCACAATTGAGCCTGCAATTTTGGTAAAAAGTCATTGCAATCATTAAGTGGGCCACCACATGACCTGACTTGATTTTATGACCATTTTTATGATGATCAGAAGTGAATTACATGGTTGTTAAGTAAACCACTTTGGTCATTTAGCAAATCGATTCTCCCGAATGGGTAGTTTTTGAAGAAACTGAGAAGAACTCTATAAATCAGCAAAAAATGTTGCAAACCATCATGACTTTGGGAGGCTGTAATCAGTCATACATTTGAGCCTGTTGCCAAGCTCCAAAATGTGACGTAGGGAGGATTGGGCAGTCATAACTTCAGTGACAGATCAAATAACTTTTTGGGAAGTCAATTGTAAACTTTGAATGATTGTTACGTGAGGTCCATAGAGGCAGAGCTTACATTAGAACTTCCCCATTCATTTCTAAGCTTGTGTGATTGTTGTCCATTAGCTAGCATGAAGTTAAAAAGGGAGATCTCTCAAGAATATGTCCAAATCCTGTGTTGTCCTAATATAATAACAGAAGTATCCAGTGGTGGGAATGAGGGATTGGGAAACAAGTTATGGCAGCTTTACAGCATACAATGCAAGTCTCAGCATTTGGTGCAAGTGTGTGACATGATCAGAGTGAAGCCTATTCTTTTGAAAAAAAAAAACAAACCAGCATATCCTATAGAAGTCCATGTGCAGGGATTTCAAGAGAAGTTAAAACAAGATGGTTAACAAAATCAAGAAATGTAAAAAAACCCAGAAGTATCACTTTTTGGAAATAGCCATTACAATAGAAAGAAAACTACCATTCTTTTGGTTCTCATTCAGTCATATCACAAGACCTCAGAGAATCCAGAAAGGTATTTTCAAGGCCATCATGGTTAGCACTGTTGACTGCTACTTAATAAGTGATTTTTCCCCTTTCTTTTCCTCCCCCATAATACTAAGACCACCTCAATGCATTAAGGCTAATAGGATTCAGACAGAAATCTATGTATGTAATTGTTGCTATCCAATAAAGTTGTATAGTAGTCATATATAACAAGATATGTGACAAAAATCCAACTTGGCCTTCTTTTGAAATGACATCACATTGTTTTGTGCAAACCTGTTTAGTTTTTATCTGTTCCAAATATTTCCAAAAGCTGGACTCTAGGTTTAACTATGGGTAGCTAGACAAAAAAAGAGTTCAATTTCTATGTTCCATTTCCGGCAATGTACAGATAGTCCATGGAACTCCATGCTATGGAGCTATCCATTATGGTTGTAACAGTTGTAAAATCAGGTTATCCATGCCACCAACCCAATTTTATGAATGTTGGTCTTTACACTTTATATAGGCAGCCATTATATGAACACTGTAGTCATTAAACACACCAGTGGTTCATTATGAAGCTTTTTTTTTTTGCAAAACCATCATAAAATCTAGTCACATGATCATGAGAGGCTGCAAACAGCTGTAAATGCCAATTTGGTCTAGTGGTTAAGGCCTCAAAAACAAGAGACTGAGAATTCTAGTCCCACCTAAAACCATGAAAGCTGTCTGGGTGACTTTGGGCTAGTCATTCTCTCTCAGTCCAACTCATCTCATAGGGCTGTTGTTGTAGGGACAATAGGTAGAGGAAAAAGTATTGATTATGTTCACTGCCTTGAGTTGCTTGTAAAAGTAATAAAGGTGGGTTTTTTTGTTCATTTGTTGTGTCCGACTCTTTGCAATCCCATGGACCATTGCCCTCCAGGCCCCCCCTTGTCCTCCACTGTTTCTTTGAATTTGCCAAAATTCATGTCCATTGCATCAATGACACTATCTAACCAAAAGGCGGTATACGAACAGAATAAAATAAAATGCAATCTGGTTGTTGGGACATGTGGTCACATGACCTGGGGGAAGCCATCAAAACTTCAGAACTGGGTAGCAAGTCCCCTCAGGGACATCTTGTCATAATTTCCAACAGTTGCTAAGCAACTGGTTGTAAGTCAAGGACTACCTGTATCTCTTCTTGCCTTTGAAAAGGCTGCACAGACAGGCGGAGGATTCAGAGGTTGTCCCAAACTGAGCTGAGGACTTTTCCAGACTTCTTCTGACAGAAAGTGATCCTGCTCATTTGGGAAGATTTGTCAAGACTGACCAATCTTGATGAACTCATGTGATCTTCTAACTTTCTGCCTAGATACTTTTCATTTCTCTTTTTCTAGGTTACCCAATTATGTATTTATAGAGTATTTTGATCCATGCATTTTTTAATTCTGCATCAGATTTAGGATTTGGCCCATGGTATCCTGAGTTTCATCCAAGTACCTATTCCATCACAGTTATAGTTCAGGGTTGATTCACTTGTGACTGAAATGAAGAATGGGAACTCTGGATTATGCTGATTTCTGTGCATGCAGAATTTAGTTTCCTTGGCAATATAAATATTTTGATTCACTGGATCTGTCCAGTGTTAGAACCCAATGCAATGTAACTTGAAATACATTCAGACTTTTCCTTTCTTTAAATCATATGAATGTGAAATCTGGAAATATTTATTTTTGTTTTAGCAAACTGAAGCCTTGGCATTTGTAGAAGTACACTGTAAGAAAATGTATATTATTTATTATGGGTTAAAGATAATCAGTGCCTTATTTTTTTAACACCATTCTTTCAAATATGTAGAAATACTTCAACTTCCTATCCAATGAAATGTTTTAAAAAACAGGAAAAAAATAGGAAACGCCAATGTATATTAACATTCTGTTACTACAATATGGCAAAATGTATTATAACTTCAACAGTAAGAGAAAGAAAGGTGGTGTTTTTGTTTTTGTAAGGATTATCTGACATCTTCAATTTGTAGCAAAACGTTGAAGGAAAAAAGTGAAAGGTTTATAAATGGAAAAATCTTGAGAAGGTCTGAAAGATGAATAGAAGTTATTCTCGTTAAAGCTGAACAGGTTGGACCTTTACTTACAGATCTGTTGAATCCCCAAATAAACATTACCAGATGTTGGAGGGAGGGACGGGGAGAGAAAGTTTAGGGGTTTTTTTGCAGCTCTTTCTGGTCTCAAAAACTGTTGCAAGCACATAAACCTGCTCAGAGATATTAACTTCAATACATGGATATCTATAGAGGTAGTCCTCATTTAGTATCTGCCTTTTTTTAGCAGTCACTCATAGTTATGACGGTGATACAGTAACTTGGTGACCAATTCATAGGTTTGCAAAGCAAAGGAAAGTTGAAGTAAGTTCATAAACCTAGCTGCAATGTTTCACATAGTGACCACATCCTTCTGAGTTGCCGGTCTCAATTGTCACTAAATGAGGACTACCTGTAATGCTTGTTTTCACTGTAGCATGCAGCAGTGTGTCCTGTTAAATATGTAAAATATCTTTTAAGTTTGTCCCTGAAGTTCTTTTTCAACAGGCAACTGAATTTTCTATTTTTCTTTGAGTCATTTTGCTTCTCATTCAAGAAGCTTTTTCAGCTTAGAGATGAAGATGAGAAGCGAAAAGTCTTCAAAGAAAAACCAGAAAGTCCAGTTGTCTCTTGAAAAAGCACCATTGGGACAACCATGACCTGGATGACTGAGAATCTCCATAGATATCTTTTATGTTTGTTCTCTTAGCTAATGGAATATGTGAGAGGACAATTTTCATCGCTTAGGAACTTGGGTTCCTGTTGTCCAGGGCTCCTGGTAGAGTAGTGAATGGTAGGGGTGTTTTTTGTAGACCTAGAGTTTCTTTCCTAGGTCTAGAATATTTCTAATTCATTATCATGCTACCTGTTTCAAAGCGGCTTCTGTCCTTACGTTACCCCATTCTCTTGTTCTCTCAGTTGTCACTCAACAATTAAGTGTCACAGCTTTGCCCTTCTGAATATCATATGTACTGCTACAGTGCCTTCTTTCTCTTCTCTCATTTTCTTTTTAAATTTGTTTACCTGACACTGAAGAAGGGGGGAAAAATGCTTGCACTGACATTTTAGGACCAAACTATGAGATGGAACCGGAAAGTTATTCAACCGAAGGCTAACCGGATCTGACCCAACTTAGGCCTTTGGGGATCTCCTAAAGATCAGTTAGGCAGAGCTGCTCTGCTCTGGATATGCAGTTTCACAAATGCAGAAATAAGTGGAAAATGCAAGACTGAAGGGTGAAGAAACACTGATCTATCACATGATTTAGAATAATGAAGCAATGGCCTGACCCCAATCATATTCATCCAGCCATCCACCCATTCATTCATTTTCTGTAGAATGTATTGGAAACATTCCTGAAAATTGCTCCCAGAACATCTAAACATGCTTCCAGTCTTATTTTTTTTTAAAAGAATCACAAAAGAAGCAAAAATGTCTTTTTTGAGAAGAAAAACCAACCCCAACCCAAGCGCTAGTTTTTAGTTGAAAAGTTCAGCTGTTAAATGATTTAGCAGGCCATAGAATTGGTTCTATCTACCATCAAAAGACCCTTATTTCCTTTCCCTCTGGGCAACACAAACAATGGCAATTGAATAGCAAAAGGGAAGTAGATGACCATCTGAAGTTAAATCTGGACACACTGCAAACAGTAATTGCTGCTGTTCCTAGTCTTTATAGTGGCCTGAGTAATAATAGCAGTTTAGTTTCGAAATATGCAGCCCTTTCTATATCAACAGGCTACATGGCATGTTAATTGCTGTGGTCACATTTTCGAACCCTGGAGCACTCTTCACCAGGAAATGTATAAATAACTGTAAATACTGAGTTCAGAGTAAAGCTTGTTAATTTAGCATTTTATTATGATGTGCATCAAACATTATTTATGGTGAAGCTTAGTCTGTATATCTTGTAACAAAACTCCTCTATACATGGAGTAAAAGGAAATGTAGATTTAGTGGTGAAATGGACTGTTTTAGAATGTGCACACATAACTCTGCCAATGAAACAGTATGGGAAATATTAACCTAATAGTAAAGTAGCCTGGAAAAGATTTCTGGTCTATGTAAACAATTCTATGTATTTTTTCTACCAACATTTTAAGTAGTTCATTACTTCATTTGCCCCAGCGAATCCTTCATGGCCCAATTTTCTGGCAATAATTCCATAAAAGAGAATTACTTAGACTGTGAATTCAATTCCTAAAAACCTTGAATCTTTCACAAGTTCAGCGAGAAACAACCAGTCATTAGAAGTAAAATTTGCTACCACACCCAAAAGACATACTGATGATAACAGATGATAAGGAAATCATCCTTTCCTTCCTTTGGAATCCTTGATTAGCCATGACAATATTTTTTTAAAAATGAGCTAAACTGAAAGACAGTGAATAAGGTGCAATATTTAATAAAAGAAATATTGCTGAGGGATTCAATAGCCCCCCCAAAAAAAACCCCAACCTTGTATAAAATCAAAACTGAATTGAGTTGAACAGATTTTATTTGACGTGTAAAACAATTAACAAAAGAAATTATCATATTTAACAATAGGCATCATAACCAACCCTTGTATTGTAAAAACCTGTCCTGGATAACCATCAATATGGGATTATTAGATTGTTATTAATATAATGGATTCCAATGACACTTGTCATTCATAGGGGCAAAGGAGTTCCCATTATTTTGGCCCCAAATCACTTAGTTGATTAGTGAGTCAAGACTCTCAGATTTAAGGATACCTGGTTACAAAGCAAAGGAACGTAGTTTTTATGCTAGTTATCACTTCCACAAACATTTCGAGAGTAACCTTACTGTATGTAGTACTCATTCATTTAATGAAACATAGTTAAAATATGAATATTTTCTCTCCCCCCGCCCCTCCAAATATGAGTCACAGTTAGTACAGCAGAGACGATCAGCTAATAGCATTCTAGGACACGAAGTTACCTAAGCTTAACACTAAATTTTATGTCCCAGAACCAGCTTTTTTTTTTTTTTTAAGTGAATATGTGTTTTTCATACCAAATCATGGCGAAGTTTTATTCAAGGGTCATCTTTGCCTATCAGAATTGGTAGGCTTTTATCTGTTTTTGTTTTGAGAGTTCTCTTAAGGCCTATACTTATTATGCTGATGTCATAAAAACTCCCAGGTGAGGAAAAGCAGGAGGTGACACCCACCCCCAGCACACAGCAAATTTCAATGGCTGCATGTGTGGTTACTCTCTTGAATTAGATAAGGAGTAGATTCATTAGCACTTTTAACTTTGCTTTATATAAACTTACACCTTCTTGATTGCTCCTGAGTCATTTTTTTTTTCATTTTTCTTCTTCTGCATAATTAAACTAAATCATTAAGGCAAGAAATATTGTTTCTTGAAGTGGATGGATGGATGGATAGATGGATGGATAGATAGATAGATAGATAGATAGATAGATAGATAGATAGATAGATAGATAGATAGATAGATAGATAGATAGATAGATAGATAACACATAGATGATAGACAGAGATATTTGTACTTTAGTGATAAATATCAAGGAAGTGTATTCAATAAGTTATTAAATTTTATCTCTGTAACACACCTGCAGTAAAATAACAAAACATTACTGCACTTAAGGAACATGTGTGTATGTGTTACAATGTTTCACCCCCCCTTTCTAAACAGCTGCTTACAAATTTCAAGATCCATTGTGTATATTCCCTAGAGCCCATCTCTAATAATCGAGACGCATCTGCCATTGCAGTATTATAGGCATATGTGGTTTTATTGAAAGCTATACCTGTCTATAAAAAAATTAAATAACTGCTACCTCAATTAAATTGGCAAGCTACCTTTTGTGAAGATCATATTGCAGACCTCTGGAGACACCAGAGTTCATTTTAGCTATTCAGTTACAAATCACTAAGTTTGTTTGTTTTTTATTAGTCAAATAAGTAGATTTCTGCTTGCTCTCATAGTAAGTTATCTGTACCTGTTATCAAATCTTCCTTCTGTTCCCTACACATAAAAACACATAAATCCTGTATTGATGCAGCATTAAATCAAATAAAACAAAAAAAATCAGAAAAATTGATTTTTTTTTTCTTAAATCTTGTTGGATTCTCCCTTTCTGTTCCTTCTACCCCCTCTCACAACCCCATGGCTAGGGAGTAGAATAAATTCTTGAGAGTAACAGATTTATGTTGAATTTGTGATGAATGTAAAAATATTTCAGCTGATCAAAACAAGAAAGTCAAAAACGCCTTTGTCGTGTGCTGTTGTGTGGCTGGCTGCATATGAAATCAGAAAAACTAAATAATTGGCCTAATGCTAACTGAAATGTTATTCACTTATTAATTATAAGTTATTTGTATGTGTTGTGTGTGTTGTGTGTGTATCACCTGCCTTAGAAGGGCCTTTTCTAATGTGAAGCACACTTTTGACCAGCATTTCTCAGTGCTGCAACTTTAAGATGTTGGACTTCAATTCCCAGAAGGGGAGGGCAGTGCAACTTCAGAAGGTTTGATAGTTCCACCAGATTTCTCATAGTTTGTTGAGATTGTGATCCAAAAGTGAATAGAGGCACAAAACCTCAGGAGTATTAAGGGGTAAAATGGAGTCATTAAATATCTACAAGGATTAAGGAATGTATTTTGCCCCTGGAAAACACTCAAATTTCCCAAATACAAAAAGAAGGAGAAAAACTCCAATGACAGGGGTGTCCCAGGCCATAGTTGTCATCCATGCTTTAAGCTAAGATTGGGTAGAAACTATATCTATACCATATACACTTGGGTAGAAACTATATCTATACCATATTTTTCTTCTTGTACATGCTGATGGCCCTTGGGAAAGTTGAGGCAGAGTCTAGACTAAGATCTAATACAGCAGAATGCAGGGGCCAGATGTAAGGGATGATGCAATCGTGCTTGTTTCATCTCTATTATTTCTATGAAGCTTTCCTTCACCACAAGCAGTTTGTTCAGAAGTTACTCCAGCAATGAGAAATGTCCTACCATGGAAAGAACACTCATCCGTTTGAAGAATTTCTAAGAGATTGTTGACACAGATATTTAATAAATAGCTTGGAAGGATTACATTTTCTTGTGTAATGCCCATCTCTTGTTGTGAGGACAGACCTACATGGCTTAAGGCTAGATTAGCTTCAGGATGTCTATCCCCAATTGTCCCTGTCCATGTTACCAAACTGACAGGATGGGCATCCTCCCGGTTTTTAGGGAAAATAGTATCATCTATAGCAGGGGTCCCCAAACTTGGCAACTTTGGGACTTGTGGACTTCAACTCCCAGAATTCTGGCAGTTGAAGTCCACAAGTCTTTAAGTTGCCAAGTTTGGAGACCTCTGATCTATAGGAATCTAAGAAGTCCATTTTCTCTGACATGGCACTTTCTCTGTGGAAGAGCATTCCCACAAGTTCCAGATGGCCCTGACCCTGTTACTTTCCAGAAAACTTTGAAAATATGTCTTTTTGCTATGGGCTTTGGAGCTTGGTTGTTAACTGAGACCAGAAGGTATGATTATGAGATGGTTTCTAGGGGGCTTGATTAAATGCAATGTTCTTCGGGTTTTTTCTTTTTTAATGTATTACTGTGGTTATTATGAGCCTCTTGGAGTCATTAGGTGCGACAGGCACCTATAAATATATGTAAATAAATAAATAAAACCAGAACAATTAACTGTATATTTTCTTTACTGGGAGTCAAGAGCTGCCTAAAAATACCCAGTTAGATTTTTCAAGCTGTTTCTAGGCTAGTCAGGGATCGTAACAATATGCACTGTACTTTCTATATATTTTTATTTATTTAATCAGTATATCTTTATACCACCTTTCATCCTAATCTTGGTTAGAATTTTGACATCTTATAGAGTACCAGACTCACTGGAGAAGAGCCTAATGTAGGGAATGATTGAGGGCAAAAATAGGGGACAACAGAGAATGAGGTGGCTGGATGGAATCACTGAAGCCTTCAGCGTGAGCTTAAATGGATTCCGGGGGATGGTAGAGGACAGAAAGGCCTGGAGGAATATTGTTGCGATGGGTCGGACACAACTTTGTGAGTAACAACAACAACATAGGTACCAGCAAAACCCCACATTGTTAAACAAGTCTGGTTGGGCTGGAAATGTATTTACAATATACTGCAAATTAGAACATAATATGTTCATTTATAATTAATCAGTCCTGAAATATGCCATCAAAGGCTTACAGAGTTTTCTTGTTTATATATATCAGTTTATTATATAGATTGGCTACATGGGGTTAAAAAAAAAACCACTTTGAAAAGTTCTAAGTTTATTTTTTAAAGTTGTGCAATTAATACTTGGCTTAACTGTGATGTGTTATACAAGGCTGGGTACAGCAGTAAATTCAGATCTTAAGTTATGATTATGGAACAGCAAACATATATGTTAAATTATGTTTTTGTGTACATCTGTGCCTTTATTTAAGCCAGAAAAGTGAAGTATAAATATTTTAATAAATAAAATTTATTAGGTAGTGAAGTAGTCCCCCAACCCACCTCTCTGCTAGTTGATTCTTTTTGTGATATGGATTCTAGTGAAACACAAATAGAGTTCATTAAACTACTATTTTTTCTCCCATTGACAGCTGTAGCTGAAGTTGGACAGACGGCATTCCTGCATAAGTTGGTTTTATTTTCATTTCTCAAGTTTGCTTATAAAACACAAAACAGTGATAAAGTAAGAACAGTTGTTCCAGTTTTTATCTGAGTGTGGTCAACTCCAAAGATTAGGCCCCATTTACTCAGAAATTTGGACAACGGAACCCACATATAACCTAAATATTGAACTAACTCTAAGTGGAACTACCAGTAATTTCCAAATAGGCATATATTGGTCAAATTCATTTATATAGATAAACTGAGGGAGAGTAAGTAGTGAATTAGACCAGGACATACAAAAGAGAATGTATGTATAATTTATGTACACACATCCTGTTAGGAATCTGTCCACCAATTAGTTAGGTTGGCAATATATAAACCAACAATGTATGTTTGTAACTTTAAGACAAAGTCACTGTATTGATTTGTACTATGTTCCGATTGGTTGATTGTATTGTGAATTGCCAAAAGAAGGAGCTAGAGATCATGGCTTGCTCTCTCTGACATTCTGTCTCTCTGACATTCTGTATCTCGACATTCTGTCTCTGTGACATTCTGTTGCTATCTAAGGTTCTCTGTTGTATTTATGCTGTGCTTATACTTTGATATTTTTGTTTACTGTAAATGACAACGGCAACCGGTAAGAAGACCCGGTAATTGGATATTCTTTGGACTGTTAAACGTATATGATCTGGACCGTTTATTGGACTGTGCTATTTCTTAAAGTAAACTTTAACTCAATTTAGTATATCTGTGTGTGGCTGAATAATTATTCATAACTACTCTCATAAATGTTTCCATGTGCATATCCTTGTTACTCAAGGGTTATTCTGTACATATCATAACACGTCCGTCCATCCATACACAGAGAGATTGTTTGTTATTGCTAGACAAGCAGAACAATGAAATTCATACTTAGAGGAAGATAGGTATTCTGGAAAAAATGTTGCCTTCTGAAACAAAAAGAAATAATGCTTTAGTAATATCCTGGACATTGAAAATAAACACAGCTGTTTCAAGTGTCCAAGAATAGTATGCCCTCCTGCTAGGCTACATTTGCCAGTTGTTCAGTAGCTTAACCTGTAATTTTTTCCCTCCGCATCCTGAATAGAATTTGAAATTTAAAGGAGGAAAATAATTCTACCATTGGAAATATCTATCTATCTACCTTATCTTATCTAATCTATCTATCTATCTATCTATCTATCTATCTATCTATCTATCTATCTATCTATCTCTATCATCTATCTATCATATCTACCTACCTACCTGCCTGTAGAGTTTACTCAACAGAACAAATTCGCCAATGGATTCTGATGCTGTTATTTATTCCAATTTTGCATTGATTGTCATCTCCATAAGCCTGTTCTCTCATTGCACAAGGGTCACATGGAATGGATTGCAACTTTGAATACTACTTACTACTACTACTACTACTACTACTACTACTACTACTACTACTAATAATAATAATAATAATAATAATAATAATAATAAACCATTTGGGGCACCACTTGAACATTATCAGTATTGACAAAATTACCATGAGTCCATTGCAAAAGGCAGCTTAACAACAATAACAATGCCATCAAACAACATCATCTGCTTATTCCATACTCTTGGAAAGGATTTGATAGACAGATGAAAATGCCAAATTGAGTCTAAACATCTGTCTGCCCCTTATGTCAAACCTTTGTGAACCATTATAATAACAAATGCATACAAAGGCAGAATTGAGAACTCAGAAAGAGACAGCAAATGCCACATCTGCAAAGAAGCTGAAGAAATAGTGGATCACCTATCTGCTATAAGAAAATTTCACAGACCACCTACAAACAATGGCATAACAAAGTAGCAATAATGATGTATTGGAATATTTGCAAAAAAATACAATTTGCCTGCAAGCAAGAACTGTTGGGACCACAAAATAGACAAAGTAATAGAAAATGAAGCAGCTAAAGTGCTCTGGGGGATTTAAATGCAAATATACAAACACCTGCCAAATTGCACCCCAGATTTACAGATATCGATAAAGACAAAAATATCTGGATAGTGGATGTGGCAGAGATTGAAGGGGGCAAAGGAGAAGAGAAAGCTTTAGAAGATAACAAAATATTAACACCTGCAAGTAGAAGTAGAACCATTGTGGCAAAAGAAAGCAACAATAGTATCAATAATAATAGGTTCCTTGGATGCAATCACAAAATTTCTGGAGCACCACTTAAACATTATTGGCGTTGACAAAATCTCCATCAGTCAACCGCAAAAGGCAGCTTTATTTGGAGCAGCTTAAATCCTGCAATGATATCTCTTAACATCATGAAACAACACCTACCAAACCCAGGTCAGCAGAACGCTGACTGTTCTACCTACCATAATATTGTAATAATATATTAAAATTATTTAAGTTATTCACCTGCACACCTTTTATTATGGTCTTTTTAACTGTTTTCTTTCCATAAAGGAGATATTGGAGCTTTAGAAGATTAATATTTTGATAAAATAGAAAAGCATATTTTATCGATGCTTTTTTGCAATGGTTTAGATGAAAAATGTCGGTAGCGCCCAACTATTTGTTCTTTTCCACTCTATCTTGGGACAAGTAATCCAGATAATGTTCAATAAAATGAATGTATCTCTTGAATATAATTGATGTGGGCATGTCTGATTTTAAAGCCAGCCATACTGCTGGAACATATGGATTCGCAGACTATGCATTAACTAACCCCATACAATGGCAAAAACTAGAGAAGATGTATGTAACATAATTGCAGTGGGCTAAAGAGAATGTTTGAAAAGTTAAGGGTTTGAATATTCTTTTAATGAATTTAGGGATGACAGATAATAAGCTAACAACCCTAAACATTACAAGCTTTGGAAATAATTAACAATTCCACCCTCCAGTAACTCCTTGTTGTTTTGTGCTCTGTTCACTTCCTCCCTGTTTCACTCTTTGCCTCCTGGGGATAAAGAGAAAAGAACTCAGCTGCCATAGTTCTGAATTGCAGCTATTTAGCTAAAAGGGTAAATAGCTTAGCGCCTTTAAGTCATGCTGGGGATAGCCTAGAGAAGAGGAAGGTGATGTTACCAGAATAGAGATTTGGGAAGAAAACCGGGGCTCTATTTGGCAACATGAGCAAAAGAGCCCCATGCCAATTAGGACCCACTTGTCATATCTGAAGGAACATATTCCCTTCTAATGGACCCTGAAAGACCATTAATGGTTTAATCACCCTGAAAAAGGAAACTCGGTTCTCATTAACGGAATATGCTGGAAATATTGATATTAATGGATTTATCCTGTAGATCAGAAATAAATATTTTTCTCTCTACTGGGCAATCCTTAGAGGAAAATCAAATAAGAGGAATGGGGAAAAGACAAAAAAACAACAACCAAAAAAAAAAAAAGAATTAGAAGGAGGATTACATTCACAATTGCACTTAATGCATTTCATGTAGCCTTCTTCAATTCATTGAGAGTGATCATATTACTGTAATGGTGTTTAATAAGGTAAATATTTGTCACGTTAAAAATTATAAATGGGTGACTGCTTTGGAGGAAGTTAAGAGGCTTGTGCTCTATTTAAATGAACTTTTAAAATCTGGCCTTGTTCTCCGAGCGACTAACAGATTCCTTGTGTGAAGTTTTGCTATTTTAAATGATTGTTCACTTTTTCTGATTTTTTTCCTTTTGATTTCATAATTCATAATTTAGATACTACCAATCTCACTCATAGAATTAGTGATTCTTATGTTTCTAATATGTTTTTTTTTTAATTTATTGTGTTCCTTACAATACAAACTGCCCAGAAGCATAATAGAGTGGGGAAGCTTATAAATCTAACAAATACATGTTCAGTGCTTGTGTTTCCTCAAAATAGGCATTTCATTCATGAATCCCTGTCTATAAAAAATGTATGGTTAATTCCTAAATTTCATTTCATTCCAATGCCTGTTAGTGATTATAGTTATTCATACAAAAGTAATTAGATCAGTGATGGCAAACCTATGACACACATGCAAAGAGAACATGCCACGTCCTTTGGGGTGACACATTAGAATTCATGAACACCTATCAACAACTATTCTCAAAAGCATGCCCCATTCTTACACAATTTTTGAAATGCTATGTGAGAATGGAGTGTGCTCTTTAGTGGTCTCCAAAAATTGTTTGAGAATAGGGCATGTTTCCGGAGGCTGAAGAGGCCACAAAAGAGCATTCTCCAAAGCCACTTCAAGACTGAAGGTATTGTGTGACATGGAACAGCCTCAGGTAAGGCCCTGTCAACAGAAAGAGAACATCACTTGAAGGTAAGTGATGTGCAGCAGATCCCAAGAAGCATTGGGCCATGTAGGCAATAACACCTTTATCCAAGGAATTGATTGATTGATTGATTGATTGATTCATTCATTCATTCATTCAGGGTCCCCCTTAGGAGATACATCTGGTGGGACCCAGAAGAAGGACCTTCTCTGTGAATGGTTTCCTCCCTTTGGAATATCATCCCTTCAGAAATTAAACTGGCTACCACTTTGACACTCTTTTTGTAAGTCCCTGAAGGTTTTGCCAGTGGACCTGGGCAACCAAGAGTGGAATAGATCCCATTAAATGGCTTATTTGTGTGTTGGGGTAGTGGTGATATTATTTTAATTTTTTTTCTATACTCTGTGTGTAAGCTACCTAGAGTCACTGTGAGTAAATTGGCAGCTATATAAAATTTCTAAATAAATAAAATCATTCCATTTCTATAGACAACTCAATCAAGTGACTCTGGGTGGCTTAAAATAAATAAATAAATAAATAAAATCATTCCATTTCTATAGACAACTCAATCAAGTGACTCTGGGTGTCTTAAAATAGTAAATGTATAAAACAATTTATCCTTGTGGTGGTCTTTGAGTAGCAGCAGTGATGCTAGGGCTGAAGTCAAGGCCTGTACTTAAGGCTTGCTCTCAGCTCTGTAATTGTTCATGGTAGTCTAGATGGGGAAAGTTGTTTGTCTCTTGCTTAGTGTGTGTGTGTGTGTGTGAGAGAGAGAGAGAGAGAGAGAGAGAGAACAAAATCAAGTTAGGCATTTTTTGATACGCTGAGTCCCAAAGGTTCGCCATCATTGACTAGACCAAATTATCCAGTGGCATTTAATTAATGCATTAGCTCTTGTGGATCATAGTTTACCAATCAGTTACATGAAATATTTTCTTGAAATAATGCTATTAGGAAATTCTGGATTTTGTAGTCCCAAATTATCTAGATCAGAGGTGTAAAACTGGCAGCCTGCGGACCGGATGCATCATGCGCATGCCACATTCACCCCAGCTCCATGAATGAGAGAAACGTCACGAAACATCATTTTACAGCAAAGTGACACAGAGTATTTGACACTCGTGATTTAGATAGTGTAGGGAAATGCTATTATACCTTGTAACAATTACTTTCAAATGGTAGAGGATAAAAATTACAATATTTGTAATGTGACTGAATCTTTTATTAAAATAGGGGAAGTAGTAATTCAGGCCATTATATTAGAAACTAAACTAACCTTGCTAAATTTATCCAAGAAATATAACAACATTTTGAAATGTAAAGAACTGACTGTTTTATATATCATTGCAGTTAGACAGGTAGTTGCAAGGAAACAGGAAAACAATTTGGAAAAAAAATGTCTTTAAGATGACAAATATGCTGCAAAATCACATTGATTTGTAATTGTCATAGAAATATAGCAATATTATAATAACTGATATAATGAAGATTGTCTATTATCCTGGTTCCTAGTTAATATGTAACATTGTATTGCTACATGGTATTGCTACATAGCTTGGGACCCGGGTACTTACGGGACCGCCTGCTGCCACCATCGGCCTCCCGCCGGCCACTGCACTCCCACAGGGTGGGCCTCCTTGGGGTATCGGCAGCCAGATGATGCTGGCTGGCGGCCCCGAGGGTACGGGCCTTCTCTGCAGGGGCACCCTCCCTCTGGAATGAATTACCTCCGGAGATGCGGGCCATTACTGACCTGCAGATCTTCCGGCGCGCACTAAAGACCCACCTTTTCTAACAGGCCGGTCTGGCCTAGTATCAATTACTAGGGTTTTAATTTTTGGTATTTTTAACTTTTTTGCCTTGTTTTTATAATGTTATTCCAGCCACTTGTTTAATCTCTTTTTAAATCTCTTTTAAATTTTTTATTAATTGTGTCATTTTATCTTGGCTGTACACTGCCCCGAGTCCCATTTTGGGAGAGGGGAGCAGTATAAAAATTTAATAATAAATAAATAAATAAACTGCTGACATATTTAAGAAAAACAAAAAGGCAACTATAACAATATTTATTAAACTTCTATGCTAGCTGATTCTCAATGACTCTAGGCCATGGGTATCGAACTCACAAAATGACAGCATCACATGACTTATTGGGACTTTTTTCCCCTTCACTAAACCAGGTGTGGACTTGGGCTTGGAGTTTGACAGCCCTGTTCTAGGCAGTTCACAATACTCAAAAAAATTAGAATCAAATTGGTAAAATATATAAAACATGTAAAAGGTGGCAAATACAATGATGTGAGGGCTCTCTCTATTGCACACAAACACGCATGCATGCATATACAGATATACAACTAATCATTTACCACATAACTGAGGTTTATATTTGCAGAATGAAGGATTTCTTCCCAATTAAAATACGATCTTCAGAAAAGGAGGATTTTTCTTGAGATTCTACAAGGACACAGTTAATCCTTCAGCTCTAATAATGGTCAACTCAGATCTGCATCTGGTATTACAAATTAAAAGAGCATATCAAGGTTTTTTTTATCAGCACAGATATTTGGTTATTTATCATGGTTCTTAGTTGAAGGAATGCTGCAGTTTAAAGTATCCTCAATATATCACCTGTATTGAGGTACTGTCATATTTATTTTAATTGGCTCATTAATCAGATAATGACAAAACAGTTAATCAATTAAAAACACTCAACTCACAGCCCTAATCATTTTAAACTTAAGGGTGGTTGGCAGTTAACTATACTTCACATTTCCAACAGCTCTTCACCTCTGAGATGGCATTAATTTCTTAAAAAAAATTTTTTTACTCCTTGCTTAATGTCATTTTGTACAAACGTTCAGGTCAGCAAGATGCTGGAAATGGACGCATGCACACAATAGAAAAAGAAAAAAATCCCATATTTTAGTTTCTCTCCGTATGTTGCTAATAGGCACTCAATGGGTTGTATATGGCTTCTTTATTCTATCAAATTCAATGGCAGTTCTGTGGTTTAAGTCTGTTTTAAAGTCCACTGCATTTTGTTTTTTTGCTTTAAGGATTTTCCAGTTTTTCAGGACATTTTGCTTATTTTCTCCTTTTTGTATTCCTCACATCTATTTTTCAGCAGTTTTTCTGAGTGAGCTCCACAGAATGTGGCCCTTTGATTAATATGAGGTAGTGTGTAAAAACAGTAACAGGGTAAAACAATGCTTACCAGAGTTTGGAATTTTATAGCACAAACTCAAAACTCTGTGGGACAATAGTTGAAGCACTACTATTTTGTTGGACTTAGGACTAGGCAGACCTAGGTTGAAATCTCTTCTCAGCAGTGGAAGTTCATTGAGTGACTGACTCTTTCCTACTTCATTGAGCACTATCTAACAAAATGAAATTCAATGGTGAAAAAAGTAAGGCTCTGCATTTAGACAAGAAAATGCACAGGTACAGTATAGGTAGTACCTCATTCAATAGTAGTAACTGTGAGAGGGATCTTGGAGTCCTAGTGTACAATCATTTAAATACGAGCCAGCAGCGTGCTACAGCTGACAAAAAAGCCAACACAGTTCTAGGCTGCATTAACAGAGGTATAGAATCAAGATCATGTGAAGTGTTAATATCACTTTATAATTCCTTGGTAAGGCCACACTTGGAATACTGGATCCAGTTTTGTTGCCACCATGTAAAAAAAGATGTTGAGACTCTAGAAAGAGTGCAGAGAAGAGCAGCAAAGATGATTAGGAGACTAGAGGCTAAAACATATAAAGAACGGTTGCTGGAATTGGGTATGTCTAGTTTAATGGAAAAGAAGGACTAGGGGAGACAGGATAGCAGTCTTCCAACATCTCGGGGCTGCCATAAAGAAGAGGGAGTCAGCTTATTCTCCAAAGCACCTGAGGGCAGGACAAGAAATAATGGGTGGAAACTAATCAAGGAGAGAAGCAACCTAGAACTGAGGAGAAATTTCCTGACAGTTAGAACAATTAAACAGTGCAACGACTTGCCTCCAGAAGTTGTGAATGCTCCAACACTGGAAGCTTTTAAGAAGAGATTGGACAACCATTTGTCTGAAATGGTATAGGGTTTCCTGCCTGAGCAGGGGGTTGAACTAGAAGACCTCCAAGGTCCTTTCCAATGCTATTATTCTCTGTCACCTTCATTTTATGAACTGTTGGCCCCACTGTTGTGTATTTCTGTATATTTATCTGTACATATTTCAGCCTTATATATTTTCTTTCACTTCCATCAACTAATTGAATTCAGTATGCCTAACCTCTGAGTAGACATCTATAAAACTGTATGAAAAATTTCTGGGGGCAGTGAGATTTTCCTTCTTGTATTAACAGTACCTTGATTGGGGGGCGGGTAAGAAACACTAGCCACTCCAGTGAATTAAAGTAACAAATAAGTAGATAATCCATATTTTTGAACAGCTATGTAATAATAACTTCTCTCCTTGATTTCTATCGATACCTGTCCTCTCTGTCTCTGTGTGTGTTTTCCTTTATTTCACTGGTTTTATATGCATTAATTTAGAAGAAATTATAGGCTTAGCTATATAGACCACATGGTAAAATGATATGCATCAATAGGGAATTCCTTATAATATTAGGTTTGTAATGCACTTTATAGCACCCATAATGATGAGAGTGCTACCAATAAACTCTTGACTCTCAACTTTTATTCAATAGCAGATTGGTTCAGTCTTAGTAAGCTTTCCAGCAATGTTATATTAATTAAAGGATCAAATCAACTTGATGTACATGTTCGGGGGGACGACCTGAATACCTTGTAATGGGGAGTTGGCAGGGTTATTTATTCAGGTTTCAACTTTCACTATTTGAAGTATCATTATTTACACCAGTATTTCCCGAAGTGTGATCCATGGCCACCAGATGGTCTTTGTAAAAAATAAATTTCCAGTCCTTGGAAAACATGCAAATAATCACTTCCTTTCTCCTATGACTAGAGCACTGAAACCATGATGAGAGTCTTTGGTTAAAGAGGAAAGAAGAAAATATCAGTATGTTGTCTGTGACATGAACAAATTTTCTCTCTATATATGCAAAAAACTATCACAGTTTGTTTGCATGTATTGTGTGTGTGTGTGTGTGTGTGTGTACATATATTCATACTTTTGGATTCGTCCAATAAAGGTACTTAAAAAAAACCATGTCCCCATCTATACAAAAGTTGGAAGAAGTCTTAGACCATGTGAATCCACATGTCATGCTCCTGTCAGAGTCTGAATCCGATGTCGGAGTCTGAATCTGGAGAGAAAGCTGGACAGCTGACAGGGAGTGGGAGTGTGGTTCCGTTGGCTGTAGAGGAGGCTGGGGAAGGGCAAAGTCCAGCTGGGCAGAGCAGGAGAGAGGTAGAACAAGGGAGAGGGAGTTCAGAGGAAGAACCTACCCCCTCTTCATCCTAGGGGCACGCAGGGAGGAATGGAGAAGGAGCAACATGGGTTGCATGGCTTACGAATGAGGAGAGGGCCCTGATTCCCTTCATTAGCCACAGCTGGGAAGACAGTTGATAAGAAAAGCAGGCTGTGTGCGGCAAGCTGCTGGGAGCAAAGTAAGTTTATCTTGTGTTGTCGTGGCTTATCTGTGTTCCTGGCCTCTTCCCAACCGTGTGAGTTTTGCCGTGCCTTCAAGCCTGAGATTCTTGTTTCTGCCCTGCCAAACTAATTGCTTCAGTTTGGCTTGTTTGGACTTTAAATTACAGTTTGTGTTGCTCGTGTTTTGGACTTAATTTTTTGCAGTCAAAGGCTGTTCCTGGGAGTTTTTCTCCAGCCAGAAGGTAACCTGGACATTGGGGGCAAAGTTGGAGATAATAAAGGGACTCTTATTGCTTATCTGACTGTGTTGCCTTTGTGCCCCGGATCATCACGCCACAGGAAAATCTCCTGGCATTATTAAATCAACTGCTTTTAGTTGCCCTTAGTTATATTTATTCTCTCATTGTAATAACAAAAATGATTTTTACTGCCACAGTGAAATGAGTGAAAAATATTCATTTTTTATTAATGTTAGTAATAGTAATTAATCTCAGTAATAGTAGTTGTAGTTATTATTTTACAAATGGTATTGAAATACTATACCAGTGATGGTGAACTTTTTCAGCACCAAGTGCCCAAACCGGAATGTGCATGGAGTGCCAGAAACTGGAAAATCAGTCAGAAGAGCAGCTGGCAATGTCACACATGCCCACAGAAAGGGCTCTGTGTGCCACCTCTGGCACATGTGCCACCGGTTCTATCGTGGTACTATACTGTATATTGCTGCATTTGTATAGTGTAAATACCATGGATCCAGAGACAATTATATTTGAAATAGAACTTAGCGTAACATGTAGATAAATTCATATTTGCAAAAGGGAAGCTTCATTACAGTTATGTTTTTGAAAGTTCTCTTCATTATTTTGTGATAGTTTGGCTTCTTTTTCTTCCGTACCAGAAAAGAGATAGGAGGGAAAGACAAGGGACTTTAATTATTAAACCAGAGGCACCATCAGAGCTGTAATGGTGCAGTGGTTAGAATGCAGTATTGCAGGCTAATTCTGCCGATTGCCAGCAGTTTGATTCTCATCGGCTCAAAGTTGACTCAGCTTTCCATTCTTCTGAGGTTAGTAAAATAAGGATCTAGATTGTTGGGGGCACCTAGAGAAGACTGTAAAAGACAGTGAAGCGGTATAAGAAGTCGAAATGCTATTGCTATGAGTAGAGCTGTGCAAAAGTAGTTTATGCTGTACACTGTAAAAAGTTCCAAATGTTTATTGATATCTACTATGAGAGAAAGAGCTTCTAGATTCTCCATAATTTGCAAGTCGTGTTTTTGTTGGAAATTAAAATTCTGTTAAAAATTGTAAAGTATTATCAATTTGAAGCCAAAGAGATTTCACCCTCTAATCACTAGAATATGAGATTCTACCTTTTTGCTTAGATTCCCTTCGTTTCATAATACTTAATTTTATTTACACTGTTAAGCGTAGATTTAAAAAAAAAACTTTATCCATTTTTTAAAAAATTATGAGTTTTGGCCAAGTTTGCTGTTTTCTTGAGATCTATGCAAAATCCGGAGTGTGTGGGACTAGCATAAAATGTGTCCAGCAGTGCAGATCTGGACAGATTTTTTTTTTTCAAAATTGTAATCTTTCCATTCACTCACACATTTGCCACCTAATAATGTTACATGAACTGCTTTACTTTTCTCATCTATTGAATTGTCACATGCTTTCTTGACAGTGCCAAAAATATCAAGAGCTATGTTTATACAAAAAAAAAATTATTACCTATTTCAGACAGAGCAGTATTCTTTTTATTTTGTGATAGAAAATTTTAAAGAAGAGTGCATTTAAAAGGCTGCATTTATAATGGTTTGGAATGGATTATTTTTTAACAATTGGTTCTATGGATTTCTTTACATGCTTCTGAATAATATTTATTTATTTATTTATTTATTACAGTATTCTTCTGTGAATCATTCATGGCTATATTAATCACTTATTCTCTTCATAGCTGGAATTTTGCAATGCATTTACCAAGGGGCTATCCTTGAAGAATATTCAGAAACTTCATCTGATCCAGAATGCAGGGGTGCTGGCAGTTCTGGCACATCATGTATCTGTTTTGTGAATTGCAATTCCAGATGCTAGCTATCACAAGCTATCTCTGCCCATTCCACCAAACCCAACTCTTTTCTGGGGTCCTTTCTAGGAGCTCATGTCATTTAATGGTACAGAAAAACCCTTAGTTTAGCCTCTTTCACCTACTTCCAAAACCATATTTAATTTTCAGTGGTTTCTCTGACTCCTTTAATCTTAATTGTTCCTTGCTCTACTTGGCTAAGTTGCCAGCAATTTACCTTTTCTTTCTACAAGCATCAAAAGGACCTTATACTTATTTTTTGTTGTAATTCTTTTATATGCACTTGTTGTTTTGTATCCACAGCCTTTTTTTTCCCAATATCACTGCAACCATGCATTCTTTTTAAATACCTTCCATTAGCAAAACATCACACACCTTTTTGGCACTTCGTAACATTTTCCTCTACCCCAAGAAGCTTCCACATGTTTTCCTTATTTCAACTGCCCATTCATTTTCACACAGAACTTGCCCTTTTCAGTCTTTCACTGTTGTTTCTTTCAGTTTTCATGATCTATTGTAGATATTACATTGTGCCTCTCATTTTTAGTACCTTTCATCACCTTTGTATACTTACACTAATTATTTTTAAGTCTTTCGTCCGAAATAATCAGTCTTGCTTTCATATGTATTTCTTTCCCATGTGCCTGCAAGAAAATATTTCTTTGAGTTTTAAGAAGATGCACTGTTAGGAATTTCATTTGTGGACGCTGAAGTCCCAACCTGGAAGCACAGAGTATAGGGGAATGTAGGCATTGGAAGTCCAATGTTGTAGTAACTTTGAGTGTTATTGTGTGACGCTGCTCAGGACTTTTTATTGGCTTTTGATGACACCTTGTCTTCAAAGTCGATGGGGACTTCATAACACAGCTCTTGCCAGTGACTTTTGTCAGCAACTGCAGCTTCTAGTTCCTTAAGCTGAATGTCCTAGTGGTGTATGGTTTGTAGTGCTTGCATGGTTGACTTCAAGGTCTCTGCTCAGATCCAGTACACTGTAGAGCGAATGGAAAAGCATATAGCAGTTATTCATTTTGGTAATCTAATGATCAGATTATCTGGCTCTGATAATCAGGGACTCAGGGCTGGAGGGATCTGGGACTATGCAAGACTAATCCCTGAGACTATGGGATCTTGGATCTTGCAGGGACTACCGTATTTTCCGGCGTATATGACGACCGGGCGTATAAGATGACCCCCGATTTTCGGTTGACTTTTTTTCCTTTCAAAAGTCGTCTTATACGCCGGAAAATACGGTATGCAAAATCCAAGACCTCCAAATTGATCTTGCCAAAAGATGCCAAAGGTAGAGTAGAGAGCTCACATGAAGTTTATTCAGTTGTTTGATGAGGCTTTGGTAGAGTCCAGGACTTACATCCATATAAGAGAGTGGGATCACTGCAGCTCTGTAGACTTTTAGCTTTGTGGAGATACATATGTGGGTTGATTGACCACCAGTTCACAGCTGCCCTGGTGCCTGGCTGGTCTCGCTGATCCTGGAGTTAATTTCCTTTCAAAAAAACTCATTGCCCTAAATAACACTCCCCAATATTCAAAGCTGTTTACATTTTCAGCTGGGTGTTATCAACAATGATTTTTTGGGGGCCGTTCTACAAGTTTGGTATTTGGCATTGTCTGGTGAATACTTCAGTCTTGTTGAGGCTGGTAGGACAAAGAGCATAGCAACTTCTGAGAATTTGTTCAGTATCAACTGTAAATTACTGTATTTGTGCTCTAGGAGTGAACAATCATCTGCAAAGAAGGTTTTTTGAATACCGGGGAGGTACTTTGTCCATGCATTCCATGCCAAACCAACGAAGGTCAAAGAGCATCATCCAATCAGTATTTGATGTACACTTCTTCCTTCAGACTATGGACAACACATGACAGCATGCAAGTGAAAAAAGAGATTGAATAGGATTGGGGCTATCACACAACCCTCTTTTACCTCTATTGAAAATGGCAAGTGCAGCTGATGTATCACCATTGTAAAGAACCTGTCCTGTTATTCTATAGCACTAGATTTAGACTTATATACCACTCCACAATGCTTTACAGCCCTCTCTCAGTAGTTTACACAGTGAGCATATTGCCTCCGACAATGTGAGTCCTTATTTTACCAACCTCGGAAGACTGAATCAACTTTGACTCAGGGAGACTTGAACTCTTGGTAGTCAGCAGTCAGCAGCATTAGCCTGCAACCTGCAATACTGCATTCTAACTGCTGTGCCACCATGGCTCTTATTCTATCATGCAGTAGTTGAATCAACCTCATGAATTTCCTTAGGCATTCGTAACATCTCATGCTAATCCAGAGAGCCCCCCTGTTACAGTGTCAAATGCCTTTGTCAAGTCAATGAAGTTAGAGTAAAAAGGCTTGTTCTTCTCAATACAATTTTCCTAGACTTGCCTCATGGCATATATCATACCTGTTGTCCTCTGTTTTAGCTGAAAGCCACACTTCTGCCAAAGCAGTGGCAAATCTGCTTGGGAAAATGTGAACGAAGATCTTGCTTGTCATGGACAGGAGTGAAATACCTCTTTAGTTTCCCCAGTCTGATTTGTTTCCCTTATTTTCATAGAGAGCCATAATGAGGGCATCTTAGAAGTCAACCGGCAAGTAGACTTGTACTAGTCTGTAGACCAAATGTCTTCCAAAACATAAAGCATATAGTCATTTTCGTGTAGTCAGATCTACACCTTCATCATGTCTAGTTCATTCCACAACATCTAGTCAGCTTTGTTCAGAACTATTACTTTCACAGACATATGACATTTTTATTCATTCATATATGACCTTTACTTTCTTTTACTTTCCTTTTTTTTCCTTTTACTTTCCAAGTTCAATCTTCCCTACGCCAGGATCATCACTAGATAATGGGCCTATAGATGTTGACATCTATTAGCCATTATGGCTTTGGTCAATCAGGGTTTTCAGAAAATGTATTAATGAGACAGACAAGATATAGATTGAATATGCAACCTCACCCGCTAATGTTGGAAACATTACAAACAAGCTAATTGACTTGCCACAAGGCTGTCCAAAAGCCAATTTTAATTCCATGATGCTTATGCTATTCTGTGTAAGTTTGTATTTTTGTTTTAGAAACTATGGTACCAGCCAATATACTGCTGTTTATGTATTCACCTGTTAAGTAGTATATGCAGTTGACAAATACATATGTAGGATTCAAATTAATTTTGATTCTGGCTTTACTTTGATACCTTTGAAGTAAAAAAGTATTAAGATTCTGAAACTACATTGTCTTTTATCTTTACATTATTCAGTTACCACCTTTTTAGCAATGTATGTGATCACTGTGCCTTTATTTGCTCAGAAATCTATTACATGTTCCTTAGCAAAAGAATGTTGATTCACAGAGGTATAACCATTTACAATATATCAAAGAACATGGTTGTCTTATTGATTTTAGTTTCTACTGTTATCATTCATTGACAGATAGATGTTATTAGAGTACACATTTGATCCTAAATACCATTTGGAGTAGCCAAATTACCTAAAAGGGCTGTTTGACATAACTGTGTCAAGGAAGAGCTTTTTAATACAATTACACATCACTGCTTACTTTATTGTTTATAATTAAAGAGGAAGCTAGCCTCTAACTATTCAAATGTACATTTCCATTGTGCATATAATTTTTATAAGCACTGTGTGGTACATAAATGGTCAAATTATAATAATACTATCAGCATACTGATGTAGCATTTATCTGCACCTCCTTAAGCATTTGTGCTCCTTCAGCTAGGTGGTTGGTGTCAAGAAAATATGAAACATTTTGTTTAAGTAGTTTTTAAAAAAACAAGTGCTACATATATGCAGTGTCCCAAACTGCAAAATGTATGTCCAGAATGTTGATTGGTCTCTTTACCTCCTTTGAGGAAAAGTTACTAAACCTTCTATACTGCACCCTCCCAGGCTTCTTGGCATTCCACCTACATCAACTTTATTCTGGGAAAGAAAATTTTCTTTGTATTTCCCTCAGGGAAACAAGTCGCAAATTATCTATATTCTTTTTCAATAGTTTAGTTGGGCAGTAGCATCTGCTACAGGCCAAATTCTCCACCAGGATGGGTGCTGATTTAGTAAGCAGTGTAAGGCTTTATAATCTGTCTATCTGACTCACTTTTAAAGAATTAATAGGACTTGAATGCTTATATATTTGGAGAGTAGAGCATCAAAAATGATAAGGAGTCTGAAGGCTAAATCCTATGGAGGAACTAGGTGTGTTTAGATTAAGCAAGAGAAGACGAGGACACAGGATAGCAGTCTTCCAATACTTGAAGGGCTGCCACACAAAAACAGAGATGGGAAGCTTGTCAGAAGGAGATCCAATCTGGTAATAAGGATAAATTTCCTGACACTGAAAACTATTAAGCTATGGCACAGCTAGCCTGCTGGAATGGATGATCCATTACTGAAGGTTTTCAAGAAAAGATTGGACAACCCACTTGTCCAAATTGGTACAAAAATCCTGGCGTGGGTAAGGCAAGACATCCAAGATCCCTTCCAACCTTATTATTTTATGAAATATTTTCAGAAAATCAATTCTTTGTTTAGAAATTTTCCATGTGATTTGTTAACTTCATGAATATCTTTACAGAAAATGTAATTACCCGTTAATGAGGGAGAATTTTGTTTTCCTAATCTGGAACTATATTATCATGCTTATATATTGTTAAGTATTAAATACTGGAAGCCAACCATGGGCGTTAAATTTTCAATTTGGGCAACTTTGGAACATAAATACGGTATATAGCAACTTGGTTTGGATGGACAGTTTTAGGATCTAAATATATTAAAATACTGATATTTCTGGAAACAATTACATTGGTGAGAAGACTGTAGAATGTAATGTCTAATTAAAAAAAGGGATTGAAACCTTTTTCCCATGCTAAATGGGTTGGAAATCCCAAATTTTTGGGAAAAGATGATAATTGGAAAAATTGGATGGAAGGAGGAATAATGACTTTGGACGAACAGGTGGATAATGATGTTGTTGTTTTTTAACATACTCATCTGCCAGATGTAACTAATGGCAATATTTACAGATGCCGTTGTTAATGACATTGTTTAAACCAGCAGCTCCTGAGATTCCTGAGCTACTGCAACAACTTGTTAAAGCCTTTAAAATTATATCTGTCAGATATAATGTCTATATCTATCTGTCTGTCTGTCTGTCTGTCTATCTATTTATCAATGAATGAATTTGGTATCAATCAATCAATTTGATATGCTCATGTGTTTTCCTTATCAAGCCTAGGGATAACCAAAAAGGCTGTAGAATAATGAGAATATATATAAGAGGGGAAAGGGATCAAGTAGTTTTCTTTGCTTCTTAATGCATAACTTAAAAAAAACTCTTAAAAATGGCGATGTTCTGCATTAAGAAGCATTCTGTGTGAAGCAGAAAATCAGAAGAAAACTTGGAGGAAATTAAAAGGGATTTCCAGAGAATTAATTGATCGCAATATGGTTTCAAGGCAGAATTCTTATTTCTACTGCTTCATTGAGCAAATGCTATTTATAATCAGGTGTTATGATAGGATGAGAACTTTCAGAACAATTATTAAAAGTAATTTATAGAAAAACAGTATTTTTTTTTTCTTAATGGAAAAGAAAGGGAGGGTTTTTTACCATCTGGGTTTTGTTTTACAGACAATATCAGTATTACCAAATTTAATTCTATAGACAGTGTATCATTTATATATGTGTAAATAGCAGCCAAATGATGTCCAGGATTAAGCCATTATTATTCTCCCACCAATAAAAATAAATCTGCTACCAGACAAATAATGGGCCTACTTATCTATTATGTTCAATGTTCAAAGTATGCAATTAAGGGAAATTAATTCATCGTTGATATTTTTTAAATAGGAGATTTAATCTTGCTTCTCTACCATGAGATACTGCAATTGAAGAGGGGAGTATAGAGAAGAATTAAAATAATTATCATTGACATTAATACACAATAGCTTATTCCAACATGATGCATGAGGGGAGCCTCTCTGAAATACTATGTATTCATTTATCAAAATATGTATTGTAAAAGAATTGGACATCTGACACTTTGCTTCAAAACAAAGTAACAATTTTTTTTAAAAAGAGCCTTTTCAGGCCTTTAAATTCTATTATCAGTGCCAAGTTACATTTATTTCCTTGCTTGAGACAACATGATTCATTCTGTTGCATCGGAGGTTGCATTTGATTTTGCTCCAGAGTCTGGAATGAATTCACACATGACAGGAGCAACCATATTTATTTTATCTATTTATCTGCTCTTTCCAAGTTTAAAGCAGGAATCAAAAGGACCGTGTGTAGGTAATGGAAACTAAATCTTTCCTCCTGCATCTCCAGTTTGGCTAACTTTAGATTACAAACCTGAAGCAGGATAAAAATAACAGTTATGACCAAAGAGAGTCTTAACTAATTCCTATCAAATGCAAAGTGTAGCTAATCTTATCTTCTCCCTTCTCCCTTCTGCAGAATGCACAAAATGTAGCTTTTTTGACCACATTGACTTAAGGCTTAGGTTACAACTAAAAACTGAAACAGGTTTTACCTTCATGGAATTTGCAACTGTTTATTCTCTTTTAAAAGTACATACAGGACAGCTGGTCCAAGCTGAACCTCTTGTACAGAAGTGCTTTAATTCAGGGCTCACCGATCTTTTAGACCTCAGGGACCACCAAACTCATAATTTTAAATCCCACTGACTACTAATATGAATTTTGACTGATGGTGGCTCGCTGACGTTGATGGAAAGTTGCTCCAATATTCCAGAGCTGCAGTAGTCACAGGACTGGCCCTTTGGTCATCTTGGAGAAACTCCTTCAGTCCATGTCAGGCTGGTGCACCCAGGTGGAGCAGTAGCTACTCCAGGATGACAAAAGAGCCAGTCCTGTGACTGCGGCAGCTCTGGAATATGGGACTGACTTTCCCACCAACGTCAGCAAGCCACCCCAGCGGATTTCCCTCCTCCGCCGTTCATCTTACCTTCCAGTTCCAGCTCACATGGCTCTACTCAAGGTAAGGTTTGTGCTTGGCCGAAGGGTGGGGGCCAGCGGGTGGGTGGGCCATGTAGACGGTGCAGCCTTATGTTCCCGTGCAGCCTGGATTAATCGCTTTGGGGAAGTGCCTTGGGGGGGACATTTCTCTGCGGACCACCAAAATTTTCTCGTGGACCACCAGTGGTCCCCCGGTCCATTGGTTGGCAACCACTGCTTTAATGCTTTCTGTCTATAGTTCTCTAGATCTCAACCATTTCCTTGCATAGACAGTTTACTTATTTAAAAATAGAAGTTTCTACTCCTGAATGTACTCTGTCTTGTTTTGTGATCGTTGCTGTAATTAATATACAATATATTCATCTTTTACTTGATTATGGAATTTAAAAAGAAATTGAATGCTTTTATTTAGAGTAAGTGAATGAGGAAGGGAATTTCCAACTCAAAGTATTCATATTTGAAGTTAACAGCATTTCATCTTTTCTCCTTTATCTTCTTTCTATTAATCAAGTGGGCGTATCAAAATAGATAATGAAAAAAAATCACATAGAAAAGGGAGAATGTGAGAATAAGTTGTCCTTTGTATGACTGTTGAACATGAAGTGTATTATTTATACAAATCTCATTAAACATGCTGGAATTTTTTTTTAATCCCAGAAAATATGCATAGGACTGTTGTTGTTTTTTGTAATAATGGTGCTGATATACATTCTTCTTTGCATTCAACATATTATGGAAATGCATAGTGACACCTACTGGAGTATTTATATGGCTGAGAAGATAGGATATAATTTTTCTTTACCTAAAGATCTGTTATAAGTCATTTTTTTAAACTGTCTTTATCATAATAGTGCTGTTGTTTCCCCAATGTTGCTAAACTCTAGGTTGATTCCTTCGTTCACTGTCTCTTAATTTAAGAAAAACAGTTTTTTCTTCATTGTGTTACACTTTCCTAGATGTGCAAATTAAATGATATGATAATTATATGATAATGTTTTTCTTTTGATAGACCTCTTAAACAATACTGATTTAAAACTTAGTTGCTAGTTGTACCCCCAAGACTACATTGAAGACAAGAATTACAGCAGGACCATATAGCATTAAGAAGTCTTAGGAGATATTATCCATTTACTTACCGTTCACTCTAATGCAACTTTGTCCAGTATTTTAAATCTTTAATGTGTAATGTTTTGTTTACTACATAAATGGAGAATAAAATATGGCCCACAGTCACAATAGATGACATATGTGGTGAAGGTAGTGTAGAAATATAGCTGGTTAGAGTGCTAAAATGCCCAAACATGTATTCAGCTCGCAGTAATTTGACAAGTGCTTAGAAAATAAATGTAATCTGGTTTCATATAAGACTGTTTTTCTCTGTTCTACATGAAGTAGTTTGATATCTGATCAGAATTTAATAAGCATGAGAAAGAAAAAGGAACTCATTCCAGGAAGTCCAGTCAACAGGCCCTTTGCCAGAAAGTTTTTTTCAATTTCTTTTCTTTTCCTCCCTAATTGTTTTTTTTTTTACTATATTAATTTCTTTCAATGTGCCTTAATGTTCAAGGACATTTATTTTTCTGTAAATCAATTATTCATTACGAAAGGCAGTACTCAACCCATTTTAATCCATATTAAGAAGAAGTATGGAGGAGGGGTGGATTTCCTTGTATTATAGTCGGGAAAAATATGTTTACATTATACTTGCATGAATAAAACTTTATTTAGCTTCAAACAATTATTTTCATTGAGAATGCTAACACTCAACCTCTATTTTTCTATTTTAAAATTGCACATATTCTTAAAATTCAACTTTAATTCATAATTTCATATATTTAGGTGAGACTTTTAACCTGGCGCAGGATAAGAAATAAAAACTAAAATGAAAGAAAAAAGAAACTAAAGAAAGAAAGAAAAAAGGAAAAGAAGAAAGGTCCCAAATAAGTTGCATTATATATAGCAAACTCATAATCAACCTTATAAAGGAATTCAAGTTTTTATATCAAAACAACTTTTAAATATATTCTAACATTCATTCATACTGAGGGGTATGGGTGACACATTTGCTATTACAGTTATTGTAGTGTCTTTGGCTGTGCTTTTAACCAATTCCTGAGCTTGTATTCTCTTAGTAGGCATCTGTCTTTTGACTAGAAAAAGGTTTAGTGTAAGTTGTGAAAGCTGAGCATATTCTATTTCTATACTCTCTGATGAATCATAGCCTTAGAGCTCTTCCATAAATGCCCTGCTCATTGTCTTTTTTCTTTAGTAGGTATTGCAGAAATAACTTTTGTGTTTGTGGGCATTGTGTAAAAGTCGCACACTTAGTTGCAGATGGAGGTTTAGCAGAAGGGCCATGTAGAACCTAACCCAATGTTTCACCTGATATATATTCTTTTAAAATATTTCTACCTTGCCTTCCTAATTCAGTGTGCTTCACGTAACTTTCCAGAAATGAACTTCAATATGGTAGTATATATATAAATTTTCAAACAGTTGTTCCACTGTTAAAGCAGTAGAACACTATAACAATAATAAATAGAAAACATTGAACATCTCAGTTGTTTGACTAAAGGTTGTCTTTCTCTCTCTCTGCCTCTCTCTCTATCTCTCTGTCTCTCTGTGTGTGTTTGTGTGCACATACTAAACTCCAAAGCCTTTGTAGATGAAAACGAATTCTTAGAATTTAGCTTTTGAATTTCATAATTGATTATCCCTTTTTAAGTTGAGAAAGCTCAAATGTTAAATGGTGGCCTCATGATTTTTCAGCGTTGTTCTTCAGCTAAAAGATGTTAGCGATGATTGAGCAATAGTAGAGGGGTTGTTGTTCTATTTACGAGTACCTCAGAATGAATAGATATATATATTTATCTTCTTTCTCCCCAGTGGAGTACTTAGAGAAGCCCCCACAAGAGCACATAAATGCATGTTTTGTTGCCTCAGAAGAATGACTTAGCTGTTCCAATGAAAAACAAAGACTTAAATAAAGACCACATTAGAGGCACTTAAGTGAAAAGCTGGAAGGAGAAGCTAGTCATGTTTTGCTATTGTTCCTCCCCCTCCACTCCTTGGATGCATTGATTAAACATACACAAATTTATATATTCCAAAGATGCTTGATTATTATATATCATCTAATATTTAGCAAAATATAAATACAATGCTTGAATGAAAAGTAAAATGGGTGGGTTTTGCCACGCCACACTATGGTCTGCCTTTTGATAAAGTTTTATAACTTTTGTGTACTCTTTTTTTTTTTATGGAATATAGTGCTGTTTAATTTTTTGTTTATAGTCAGGGCTAGATATGCTAATCTGTGTGACTGATATCTTATTTTGAAGACCCGTTTTTGGGAGTATTATATTTATATTTTTCCTGATGACTTAAAATCCATCTAGTAAAGTAGTCCACAAGAGTTTTCATAGCAAACATTTCGTCTGCAAAGCATCACAACGTAACAGTATTTTGGCATATTTGTGAACTGAAGGCTTGTGTAGCTAAAGTAGTAACTTGTGAACAACTTTACAAAGTGGCTAGAATACAATTAAATAATTGAAACTGTGGCTTGGAACCATTTTTTATGTATGTTTATTATGTATATGCTTCTGTCTTTTTTTCCCCAAAGAGTTTATTTTTTTTAGAACTGCAACTAATTTTTTCCCCGTAGTCATATCAAAAATTAAACTTGGCTGTTTAACAGACAGACGATACATATCCACAGAAATCATTTAATTGAGAAGATGCATATTCTAACATGTCTGATTCCTAAGATGTATTCCAGTGGGCTTTCCATACTAAAGTTCAGTAAGTTTTATTATATAGAAACAATCAACATTAATGAATAAATTTGCTTGAAACTGTTTGTTAGCACAGCATATTCTCAATTTCCCTATTTTGGTCCAAAAGCAACCATTATTACGGCCTTTTAAGAACTACAAAGAAGATGATTTTAATGCTTTTCCTATTTTGAGTTCTGGATGTGAAAAACTCCTTTCTGACTTTGTATAAAATTGGAAATAAAGGTTCAGTACATATAGTCTCAATTGTAAGTTGCTACTAACAAATTTACAATTTGCTTTTCTAGGGAAAGACATTTAATATACTTATATTCCAAGGATGCAAAAGTTATATTTAAATTTTATTTTATTTACTTATTTTTTCCAATATATTTTCCAGCTCATAGGTCATATTTGATCAACTGCTTTCAGACAAAGACATGGTACTTTGTTGAACTATTTAGGAATCAAAAAGACTGCCTTAATTTAAAACAAGGAGTCTTTGTTTTAGTTGGTGACTGTCTTGTGAAATTTTTCAGTTCTCAGCGGGTTAACCAGGGAACAGGGGCAGAGTCATAATTGGCCTATTTAGAGTGTTTTGCATGTGAATAGTGTGTTAGTGAAGCATTACTAAGTCTGTTGTGAGTGACATGGTGATTAGAATTTAGATTAGGGAAAACACATTCTGTACTTTATCAAGTACAGTAATTAGTTCAGTCAGTAAAAGTTGATTACAAGTAACGATAAAGTTAGATTTTTGGTACTTAATTTTGAAATTTCTTTATTAAATGGGAAATTTCTTCATCATATAAATGGTAGTATCTGCACCTGTTTTATTGCATATCAGAAAAATTAAAAGAACAATGTGTTCAGTGCAGAGTATAATCAGGGGATTTATATATTATGGGTAAGTTGCAATGTAGTTATAGTAATAGAATTTTTAGAAAATGTCAGACTCTGGTTTTTCCTTGTTACTGTGCTCAGATTCCATTTCTTCTGGATTAGTAGTAACTATTATCCATTCATAAGTAAGTACTTTTTGTATTTTTGGATGCTCACATTCTTATTGTAACAGTATGATATTGAAGTAGCTTGTTAAAACAACTTCTGTTCACTATTTTTTTCTCAATCTCTGTTCCTTGTTCCAAAAAATGTAGCCAAACAACAGCTAATTTCAATTTTTATATATATATATATATATATATATATATGTGTGTGTGTGTGTGTGTGTGTGTAAGGTTTTTAAGCTGATAATGTTAAATAATAAATAAGTAATACAAAGTGTATATATATATATATATATATATATTTGTTTTTGGAGAAAACCCGAAGAACCAAAGATCCATATATATATATATATATATATATATATATATATATATATATATATATATATATTATTTTGATGACTTCTTCAGTGACCATATACTTGATTGGCACATTTTTATGGTAACTATAAGCCACTATTAAAAATAGTTTTATTGGACACAAATGTATTTTTTAGAATGATTATCTCTTCAGAATGAAATCGTTTGGTGGTTGCTCCTTAGTATTAGACTAAAAAGTTGTATCGAAGAACACAATGTATTTTATTCATCCTAAATAATATAGAAAAATAAGGAGTTCTGGATCTTTTGATAATAAAATTAAAAAGAAATACTCAGCTTTAAGCAGAAAAAAAATCAATTCAGTTAATTAAATATTTAAACATTTCCTTTCAGTAATAGTGAAATTGTTCTCTATTTTTTTTTAAAGAACTGTTTTGTAATATTTAAAACAGTCACACTGAAATGCATTTTGACTGACTGCTTGCAACAATTTGCTTGTTACAGACCCTTACATATTATTGGCTGTTAATTTGAATCAGCATATAGAAAAGGAAATAGGGGAAAAGTTAGATATAACAATACTTATTTTTCAAAAATCTTTTAGCAAAGTCTCCTTGGAGGTGACATGGAAATGGGCAACCCAGGAACTCTTTCTCCTACCAAACCTGGTTCTCAGTACTATCAGTATTCTAGCAATAATCCACGAAGGAGGCCTCTGCACAGCACTTCTGTTGGTGAGTTACTTCCTTACATTTCTAATGTGCAACTTCTACTGAACTGTCTTAATACGACTTGATAAAGACATGCTAAGCTCAGTGCTAAATCACAGACTGTGAAGGTCTGAGGCTGCAGAAATGCCTCTCACCGTTCCCCTGTTATCTTCCTCTTTCAGAAGTACAAACAAAGAAAGTTCGAAAAGTTCCTCCAGGTTTACCATCTTCAGTAAGTACTTCCTGTCAATTTGCTATTGGTATTTCTATTGTGCCTTTAAGTAAATGAGGTGCCATTGGTCATGTTACTAATTTACAAATGATATCAGTGATTGTCCTGAGCATTTAATCATCGTATGGATAAATGAAATGACTACATAAATTATTCTCCTTTGACCAAAAATAAATTGGTGATGGGTGATGTTTTGGATAGTTCTATCAGTATCCAACTCCAGACAGAATATGCATTAGTTTCACAAGCTGGTTAAATTCTTTGTCAGCGTTCTGATGATTTATGGATTTGCATGTTAAAAGAGATTTGTGAGAGGGATTTATGCAACATTTACATGGGTCTGAGCCCAGAATAGAAGGACATCTTCATTTTTCCAGTGAAGTTTCTGAATTAGAGCTGTTAACTGTATTCTGTTCAAATAGCTCTCTTGCTGTGTGTGATTCCAGGTGTCAGCCAGTAGGCTTCAGGTATTATCAAAGGAATTCTAGGTTATAGTAATGAATTAAAGCATTATTAAACCTCCAATTGTCCTGTTTTTCACTATTAACAAATGATACGTTTATGAAGAATTCGGGGCAATATCCTAATTAATTGCTAGCATATGTTTAAATTATTTTGCAGTAAAAACTATATATAGGTAGATAAAGATAAAGAGTTTATAAATTAGGGGTAATTAATTCCTGAAGAAAATAATGGTCATGCGTGTATTGTTCCTTGTTGTATATTATCATTCTATTTTTAAAAAATAAAAATACTTCCTCTGAAATAAATCAGAGTATCCTACATTTTCAGTTACCTTGTTTGATTAATTTGAAGTTTAATCTTAAAACAAATGTGTTTTGGAACATAATTTTAAATCTAAATATTAGAATACTGGGTTCTTTTATTATTATTCAAGTATGGTGATATCAATTTGAAATGGTGATGGCACCTATTTTACCTAAACATATAAGTTGTACTTAATTATAAAGTTGATGGAGAACCAAATATGAACAATATTTTATATTGCAAAACTATTTGTTTTGATTTGAGGTTCTGCTCTTGTCTTGTTGAATAAATTGATACCTAAAATAAAAATATTATTTTATGACTACTGATGTTTAGCCAGTTCCTATTAACTCATATTTATCTGATGCTTTCCGCAGTAAGTAGGCTAGTCTTCAGTATCTTAGATGTTCTTACTAGTATTCCCTGAGTGCAGTGAACAGTTAAAGGAATGAAATCATTGTTTTAAATTCATACATGAATTATGGTGTAGATTTTTTAACTTCCGCACATCTGTTGAAAGAGAAATACTCCGAAACTAAAAATGATTAACAGGAAAATTACTTAGCTTTCTTGACTGTCAGGGGAAAATTCAGGGCAAAGAAATATTTTGTGTGTGTGTGTATGTGTGTAATTGTTAGGGTTTTTATGAATATTTGAATAGGAGTTGAACAGCATTTGAAGTAAGAAGAAAATGTAATATACTTGATACTTTGATTTCTAATCATTTTTAAGACAACCGCAGATGAAATATACTTTGCAGCTGTTCATATTTTGCAAGAAGCCAGTAAAAAAAACATTGATGTTATTAAAATTGCTATAGAGTACATCGTCAACATGTTATAGTATCATAAAAGTGTTTTTATTAAAAAAATCAATATAAATAACATTCAAATGTATAAAAGGTAATGTTATATTCTTTTAAGGTTTTAAAAATTATTTTTATAAACATTTTCACAGCATATTTTTTTAGAGTTTTGTTTTGAAAATATTTTTGCTTTGGAATCTAATTGTTTGCAGACAATACTGTTAGAACTTTAAGAATGCTACATGGTGCCTAGTTTTACATGAAAAAGAAAATATGAGATGGATAGACATATAAGTTGTCAATTTGATTAAAGTGTTCAAATATTTTGGGAGAATGTTATTTAAAGAAATTGCTAGAACTTTGCTATTGATAAACTCTTCTGGGGTATTTCACATGTAATTATTTGCTAGTATTACTTAAAAAAAAACAAATAAGAGCATTTGATTCACTGCAAAAAGATGTTGATTATAGATTTGTTTATCTAATATCTAGAATGAATATTATATATCATATATAATCGTCAGGAAAAAAAGAAAACATTTTGTCACTGATGATAGATAGATAGATAGATAGATAGATAGATAGATAGATAGATAGATAGATAGATAGATAGATTTACTGCAATATACAGTATATTGTCTAAAAAAGAAAATCCCTAAGGAATTCTCGTAGTTTCTTTTATGAACTGGCTTTGACAATTATTCCCCTTTATAAACTATAGCAAATTATGTTGTATGTATCAGTAAATGGCTGTGGTTTTGAAAAGAATAATATAGCCTGTTATACGGCACAATGCATTTAAATAATGCATTTTGTCACATTGTAGTATATGATGTCATTATGTTGCATAAACAATACACAATGTAAATTGTATAAATAGATTACACTGTACTTTCTTGGTAGATTGGAAATGAAGTGAGGAATTTTTTTTTCCTTTAAATTAAAATGAAAATCAATCTTTTGATTGTAAAGCAAATTGTAATTGATGATTCATACAACGTATCGATAAAGGACTATGAAAATCTGTAGATTTTCAATTCATTTGTTTGATGGTAGAAATAGACATTTCAGTTTGTTGCTGCAGGGTATTTTTTTTCCTCCTCGTTTAGCTCCTGGGCATATTTCAAACGGTTTCTTTCATTTGGCTAAGAGTACAAGAAGAACTGTGATGGCACAAGCCAATGGTCCATCTAATATTTATAATCTAACATCAGTCAATCAATCAATCAATAAATTAGTCCAGAATCCTTTAACATCTAGTAGCCAATCAAATGAATTTGGGAACCTTTCTTTGATTCAAGAGGGTAATATATAGTTATCAGAACTAGCAGCTGTTGATATGTTTCCTCCATGTGTTTGTTTAGCCCCTTCTAAATAAATGGCCATCACCAAAACTTACCAAGTTTAATCACTCAGCTTGGTGTTGCATAAAGATCCCTAGTCATCCTTGCACTTAATTTAATATAAATGAAATTAGAATCCTGACATTGGGAAAGAGAAACTTACGTACATTTTCTCCATCATAAATCATTTTATATCATCTCTGTCATTTTTCAGATTTGGTGATCACTATAAATATTGTTATATACAAATTGTACATAAAGCCATTACTGCATTGCCAGTTTTATTTTCAATCCTGTTTTTTGTTATTCCCAATTGTAGAGTTTGCCGCCTCCTGCTCCTTTATCACTGGCTGCTGTCCAGAGAGGTTACATTTTCTCTGAGTTATCCACCTTTTCAGATGCGTTTCTGGATCATTTAATGCCAGTCCTGATTTCATTAATGAATGCATGAAATTTAGTTGTTTGTGCCAATGAGCAGGGATTTATGTTTGCTTACATTGAACGACATTTGCTATTTTAAAGACCATATGCAACATTTGGAAGGATAACTTTAAAGCTGTTTTCCATTTCCTTTTGATTTTACCACCCTGAATAATTGGATGGTGTCAGCCACTTTGACCTGTCTTAGCCACTTGAGGTCATCCATAAACAAGCTAAGGATCTTCAGTTCTAGCACAGATCCCTAAGGACCCTTGTCATATCTCTCTCATGTAAAAAATATCCATTTAATTTCCTTCACTGTCTTCTTTCTGTTCTTTACCAATTGTCAGTCTATAAAAATGTCTGTCCTCTTAACCTCTCACTGCTGAGTCTGCCCAGAAACTTTTGATTAACAACTGTAAAAGATTTTTTAAGAGTTGAAATACAATCAATCTAAAGCTGATTTCTTGAGGCACCAATCATGTATGGATGGGAAATGGAGAAGCACTAATAATTGCAGAGTAGTATCTAACTTATGCTACAGTATTCTTAGATACACAGTAATTTCATCAACATACATAACAGTTTCCTTGATGAATTATCCAATGGTGTGTCATTTGAAATAATCTGTAAACATTTTCCAGAAGTCATTACTTCTCTGGCTATTTTAATATGCAGAAATAAAACCAAAATAGCATAGGTCTCTATATCTCAAGCATATCCAGGTTTATCTATAAAATGTTGAATAGTTTAAGGCAGGGGTATCAATTTCATTGAAGCCATATCAGGACTGTGGTTGACCTCGTGGGGCTGGGTGGGCATGGCCAACTGGGTAATGTGGCCAGCTTGACATCACTCCCCAAACTGCTGGCATGTTTCCCCTTCGCATTGGATAGACATATATAGCCACACTGGCCTGATCTTTCCTCTTCACCTTGGGTAGACCAGGATACCCCACGGACCGGATCTGACCACATCACAGGCAGGATCTGGCACATGGACTTTGAGTTTGACACCCCTGGTTTAAGGTTTGATTAGTATTTGGATGGGAGAGTTTCAGAGCAATTGGGTAAACTGGGAAATTGAAAACAAATATACCAGGAAAAGACAAAATATTTTCAAGAAAAATAGCAGGAGTCACCAAGTAGGAAATAGAAGGCTTTAGCCAAACTTGGCTAATCTTACTAAACTAAGCAAAATCACACTACATTAAAAACTGAGTAGTATGAGTAACAGGCAGTACTGTGACAATTGGGCTAGATTTGAAATGATAACAATGAGAAACCAGTTTTATGTTGTTACCAGAAAACCCCTACACAGATGATCTCCTGTAATCATTAGGATTTGAATCCAACTTGAAATAGAGCTTACCTTTTAAACATTTATCAAGCTGACCAATGGCTTGGGAAGAGGTTGCTTCATTGTCTCAGTCAGACTGTGAACTCATAAAACATTTTGTATACACATTTTATAGTTGACAACAGAAAGAAGAGGGAGAAGTTTCAAAGAGCAGCAACAGTGTGACATCGAAAGTACATTCCATTCATATTTTCTTCAAACACGGATTAGATGGCTGAAGCTTCTGCCATGAAAAAATCTAATTGGGGAGCATGATTGATGATTTTTGACCATGGACGTTTCGCATTGGATAATACACCCAGAAGGGTGGGGGGGAAAGCAGGATCAAGGGTGACAATGAAGTACGTTATCTCAGAGTTGGCTT